>CM039125.1:41227664-41827664 GCA_022036555.1 Microstegium vimineum
ACATGTTTTTTTCTTGGAACCGAAATGTTAGTAAAATGAGTTACAAATGTATCCTTATTTGATCCCTTCCCAGTATGGAAAATAAGTTTAGGTAGTACAAAAATGTTCCGGTTGAAAATATAGACTCCTTTCGCCGTCGCCCAAAGAAATTGGAATGTTTAGCTAAAAAGGAACCTATTAACACTGGAGTCCAAATGTGTGCAAGGAGCTTCTATTCTTGGACTGCAAATAAATTAGGAAACATAGTCATGTTAGTGTTTGATCTGGTAAGGAAACTATTGTCGTACTGCTATAAGCACAAACGTTGAACATGTAGGGAATGCAAATGTTTTGAAGCCAATTTTTTTTGAAGATATAAGAAGCATAGCGTTTCTCATTGACTATATTAGCCTAGTGGTTGTCATACCATATAGGTTTACAATAAATGATATTGGCTAAGACAGTAGGAATAAGGCAAAAGGCATATGGAGTGCCCAAAGGGATATTTTCAAGTGACATTGTTGTGTGTACCTAGGTAGTTAATTCCTGGAAGGTTTAATGTGAATTGTCATGGTGATGCTTTGGTGCAAATGTGTCCAAGAGGATGTCAGCAACATTTTTTTCTCCGCCAAAACGGGAATCATAGAATTGAATTTAGAGACATGTGGGTGAGGTAAGATGGTATGGTGGCAGAGGTTCTTCTTCTTGCTGCACGAAAAGTAGGGGGGAGAGGCTGGAGGTCGAGCTCGGACGTCGCGCCAGCGGGCTGGAGGCGCCGTCGCGAGACAGAGGGCGAGAGTAGATTGGGAATAGGGGAGACAGGCGCCCAGGGGCCTAAGGGGAGATATAATCTCAATCCCAGGCTGATCTTTTCATTAACCGAGTTCAACTCTTATAGCAATACTCTTATAGCCAAAAAAGCTGTGGCATGACTAACCCGTGACATGGTATATTTTGATCACAAACCAAACAAATTCTAAGACTGCTGGCTTCTCTGTTGGACAATTCATTTTTGGCGGGTTCACGGTGAAGAAACAACTCCTTGCTACAGTGACGTACGCTCTCCGTCCCAAATTATAAGTAATCTTGGAGAGTCAAAGACATCCCAAATATAATAATAGATTGATAACAAATCTAATGATGATACTTAGTTAGTATCATAAATGTTATTATATTGTCGTATGAGTTTAATCAAACTTGAGATACTTTGACTTTTTAAGATTTTTTTGGATGTTTTATAATTTAGGACGGAGGAAGTATATACAATACTAATAATACTAGTCATGAACAATATCAACGCACAGGAGCCAGAGCCATTGGAAACCGCACCAAAGGAGCCCTTACATTAAGCTTTCAATATAAGTTGGTTATAAGCCTTTGGTCTAAAAATAGATTGTCTAATGAAAAATAAGCAGTCTTCTTTTAGCAGAAAGTTAAGAAATCTTTGTACTATAACAATGGTGTGCTTGTGTTTAGGGGTGAAAGCGGTATGGATAATCCTCCACTCCAATCCGCTTCGAATCCGACTTTTAAGGATATGAAAAAGTGTTTTTAATATCCGTGCGGATATGGATAATCCGTATCCGAGTTTATGCGGATGTGGTGTAGGATATGGAATCGGCGAAATTCGGCGGATATGGATTATCCAATAATTGAACATAGATTATCCGACACTTATAATAGGATATCCGATTGTTTTTAGGAAGCCTGAGCGGCAAGATTAGAAATCAGCCCAACCCATATAGCCCATGAGAGCTAGTCAATTATATATACTAATATACGCTAATTTAAGTATGTGAGCGTATGCTATGAAAACCAAGGAGCTGTGCAAACTATGCAAACTCTAAACAAACTCTAATCTAAATCATTAGATTTTAATCTGATGGTTAGAGATAAATATAGGTCATTTTAGCACTTAAATCCTTCATTGATCCAATCTAATCTAAGATCTTGCAAATCACCCCAGCCCGAGGCCCAGCGCCTATAGGCCTCTGCGGACGGCAGCGGCCCAGCCTCAGCGAAGCGCGCGGCGACGGCGACCCCAGTAGCTGCTTGGTTTTCCTTGGTGAGTTGTTCCTTTGGCTGTATATATTGATCAGCACAAGAAGTTCCTGGTCGGCACAAGAAGGTTTCGATCTGTCCATACGATCTTCCTTTGGCTGCACATACGTACGTGGGCTGTGTACGGGCGTACACTCCTGCTTTCCCTCTCTCGTCGTATTGCTTTGGAATGGAATGCCATGTCCCCTCCCTCGTCGTACACACACGTTGCTTGCAGTGTAGCACGCGGGGATCGGGGATCGCAAGACACACAAGGAACTGTACAGGCATGGGGCTATGGTGATTTACAAAATCTTAGATTAGATATGATGAGTGGGGGGTTAAGTGCTAAAATAACCCACCTTTACCTCTAACCATCGGATTAGAGTCCAATGATCTAGATTAGAGTTTGCATAGTTTGCACAACTCCTTAGTTTTCATAGCATACGCTCCCTTTAAGTATATTTTCATAAGACATGGAAGGGTAGTTCTAATGATCGCCTATTTCCATGCGTGTATCAATTATTCTGTTGTATGCGTGAATGATATTTGTAGACTATTTTCTGATAATATTTTGTGAACTCTAAAATCGAAGTGGTGGATTGATATTTGATGGTGATTATTTTGTGTTGAATTGCCGCTTTAAGAATTAAGACTTTGGTTAACGAATTATTCCTTCAAATAAAAAACAACACAAAAGCATATTTTATCCGACTTAGAAAAGTCCGCTTCCGCTCCGATACCGGTCCGAATCCGTACCATTTCCGACATCCTAAAAAATCCGTATCCACATCCACAATATCCGATCCACTCCGAATCCAATAAAAAAAAATAGGATTAGGATATGGGGAAGCCATTATCCGCTCCGATCCGATCCGTTTTCATCCCTACTTGTGTTAGTTATTCGGCTTGAAAAAATAGAAATAGAAGTTATTAACCGGTTTGTTTTAGTTTGGGTCATTGGACATTCGGTGTTGTCCTTGCCGCACCCGCACGGTCCGCACAGATGATCCGGCAAGAAAGATCGGTACGTTACGTGTAGCATTACGTAGTACAGTACTCCGTGGTAGATAAGCTGTCTCGGTCACCTCTATTAGGTCTCCTCCTGATGACTGGCGCTTCAGAGTCAGCAGTCCGCACTACATCTACCATCCATTTGTCCGTCAAAGGCCACAACAAATACTAACAAACTAGTGGATGACGGGAGTGGTGACGACTTTCGACGATGGATCGCCGCTGGAGCACTGCAGTCTGCAGGAAGCCGAGTAAAAAGAGAAATATGTTTGCTAGCCGCCAGAGGCAATGAGCTATTGGTTGGAGGGCCCACTTCAAAACGTATAAATTCCCGTCGAATGATCAGGCAGGGGCAGAGCAAAACCAAATAGGAACGACAGCTTTGACGCAAGCAAGCAGCAGAGAGGCAAAGCAAAAGTGAGGGAGCAGTTTGAGCACAAGCTAAAGAGATGGGGCACCAAGAACAAGAAGTGATCCCGCTGATGACCCCGTACAAGATGGGGCAGCTGGAGCTGTCCCACCGTGTGGTGCTCGCGCCGATGACACGGTGCCCCGGGCCTACGAGAACGTGCCACAGCCGCACGCCGCCGTGTACTACTCGCAGCGCGCCACCAGGGGCGGCGTGCTCATCACCGAGGGCACGGGCGTGTCCGCCACCGCGCAGGGCTTCCCGGGTTCCCCTGGCATCTGGACGCAGGAGCAGGTCTCGGCGTGGAAGCCCATCGTCGACGCCGTCCACCGCAAGGGCGCGCTCTTCTTCTGCCAGATTGCGCACGTCGGAAGGGCCTCAACCAACGGTACGTGCCGGCAAGCGCAAGCTCAGTATCAGCATCGTCAGCTCGTTTGAGTGATCCCCCGCTGGCTCGTTGCTAATCCCTCTGTGAACCACTGGCAGATTTTCAGCCAGATGGCCAAGCGCCGATCTCGAGCACGGACACGCAGCTCTCACCTGACTCCGAGTCCGGCACGGTGTTCGCCAAGCCACGCCAGCTGCGGACCGACGAGATCCTGGGGATCGTCGATGACTTCAGACGTGCTGCACGGAACGCGATTGAGGCCGGGTTCGACGGCGTGGAGATTCATGGAGCACATGGGTTCCTCCTGGAGCAGTTCATGAAGGACGGCGCCAACGACCGCACTGACGAGTATGGTGGCAGCGTGGAGAACCGGTGCCGCTTCGTGGTTGAGATCGTCGACGCTGTGGTCCATGAAGTCGGCGCGAACCGGGTTGGCATTAGACTTTCCCCTTTCGCGGATTACTTGGACTGTGCGGATTCCGAACCCACAGTACTAGGCGACTACATGGTGCAACAGCTCAATAGGCACAATGGATTTCTCTATTGCCACATGGTGGAGCCTCGAATGGCCATCGTCGATGACCGTAGGCAGATTCCGCGTAGACTCTTGCCATTCAAGGCGGTGTTCAATGGCACCTTCATCGTCGCTGGTGGTTATGATAGGGAGGAAGGAAACAAGGTGGTGGCCGAGGGCTACGCGGACCTCGTCGCCTATGGGAGGATCTTTTTGGCCAACCCGGATCTACCTAAGAGGTTTGAGTTAGATGCAGCCCTGAACAAGTATGATCGCTCCACCTTTTACACACAAGACCCTGTCGTTGGCTATACAGACTATCCTTTTCTTAGAGACGACAACAAAGACTTAGCTGCTCAAGATTAATTGTGGATGATCAATTTAATCATAATTGGTGCATGAGATCCAACCCATACTACTCTATCGATTACGATATATGTGTAAGATGCATTGTTTTTGTTTTTTTTAATTTTATATGTTTGACCAAATTTACTTATTCTTTCCATTCTTTCTTAAAAGAGTTAGCACATATGTATCGTTGTTTAGATTGCAGGAGTGAGATATAGATACAGCTATAGTGAAGTTGTATCGCACATGCTCCATGTCTTTTATTTATCTATCTGGTTGGGGGTGGTACATATGAGTGTGGTCTCATTGTTTAGTCCAGGGACACATGATTCCCTCTAGATTCGGGACATTCATATTCTATACTTGTGTCTAGATTCGTTAGTACTTCTTCATATTCTATATTAAACCGAGTGTAAATTGATTGTTTGAGCCACTAAACAAATTCAAATGAAAAGGTTGTGAACTACAAAGTTTCATAACTTTTCGAGATCTACAACTTTCATGTAGCAAGTTTTTTCATCCGAGGTCGTTTACAAAAATTTGAATTTCAAATTTTACATATTCAAACGTATTTTTCGATGACAAGATGATTTCAAATGAAAAAGTTGTGAACTACAAAGTTTCATAACTTTTTGAGATCTACAACTTTAATGTAGAAAGTTTTTCCATCAAAAATCGTTTAAAAAAATCAAAAAAATTAACTGTACAATTATATCAGTGCCGGTTCCAGCCACGAACCGGCACTGAAGCTCCTCATCACAAAACTATGTAGTGTAACATCGAAAATTATGTACTGCAACTTCCAAAATTATGTATACTACAACATCTCAAACAGTAGTACTGCAACATCACTAAGTGGGAGGTAGTTTGTACACCAAAAGACCAAGGCGGGTTAGGAGTCTTGAATTTACATATTCACAATAAATGTCTCCTGAGTAAATGACTTTTTAAATTGATAAATGGAGATGAGATTTAGCAACAAATGCTTAGGAATAAATATCTAAGGGACAAAACTTTGACACAGGTTCAATACTTACATGTGGATTCTCAGTTTTGGGCTGGCCTTATGAAGGTTAGAGGGGAGTTTCTCTCGTTGGGTAAGTTTGATCTAGGTGAAGGATCTCTAGTACAGTTTTGGGAGGATACATGGATAAGACCACGCCCACTAAAATCGTTCTTTCCTACATTATATAATATTGTGAGAAAGAAAAATGCGTCGGTAAGATCTGTATTATCTACGACACCATTGAATGTAGCTTTTCGGAGATCTCTGTTGGGTGCTAATTTTCAAGCATGGTATGTTGTGGTGGTTATGGTTGCAGATGTACAACTAACAAACTAGAAATACCGTTTTGTGTGGGGGCTACATCAGAATGGTCTATTTTAATCAAATCAATGTATAGAGCCTTATTAGGAGCAGAAGATGTTCCTTATAATACTTTAATTTGGAAACTTAAACTACCTCTCAAAATCAAAGTCTTTATGTGGTATTTGTACAAGAGAGTAATCTTAACGAAGGATAATTTAGCACGACGACAGTGGCAAGGAGATAGGAAGTGTTGTTTTTGTTCTTCGAAAGAGTCTATAGAACATTTACTTTTTGACTGTCATTTTGCTAAATTCATGTGGAGAGTTGTTCATGTTTCCTTTAATCTAAGACCTCCAACTAGTGTACACAATTTGTTTACAGGCTGGTTGGAAGGGATAGATAGGAAACTGAAATCTCATATTTTTGTGGTTGCAAGTGCTTTTTGTTGGGCTTTATGGATCAGTCGAAATAATATTGTGTTTGACAAGGTCCTAACACCATCTTATTTGCAGGTTATCTTTAAGGGGACTTACTGGATCAGGTCCTGGTCTCTCCTACAGAAGGAGGAGAATCGTTATATGATGAAGATGGGATGCATGAATATTGAGACAATCGTGATGGAGGTGTTTGTGAGATATAAGTGGAGATTTAGTAACAAGATTGCTTTTTAGTCGAGGTTCTTTTAAAACGATTGTTGTTTTCTCTATGACTCAAAACTTTGTTTTTGAGATCCCTTGGATTGTTTTGCTTTAGTTTGTATTAAGGAACAAGCATATGCATTGATCGATGCAGAAGATGGGATATTAATATATTCCCTTATCTAAAACGATTAAAATTGCTTGCCACAACATGTAGAAAAAAATTAAAAACTTGCAAGTTGTAACATAGAGAGAGAAAAAAAACAATATAACAATATAACACTAAAACTCCCTTTCTGCAGCACATGCATGAATCACATACGGCAACATTCGAAAATCATAAATTGCAACATCTAAAAAATATATCATTGCAACATGGACAAACAACAATGACGTATAAACAACAAGGGGATAGGTTCAGGTGCAAACTCCTCTAGCCTCTATCCCCGTCGGAGAAAGAAGGCAATCAGGCACCAGAGCTCGTCGAAACCTTAGCCACTACTAGTAAAAAAAAAACCTTAGCCACTACCGTGTCTCTGAGATCCAGAGGAGGAGGAAGCCTCAGATCCAAAAGATGACTGACCTATCTCGTTGGAGCCACTACCGTCGACTCGATGGAGAAGCGGGAGCCAGCACGTCACTGGGGCGGCACGGAAGCGCCCTTCGTCCTGACGGAGTTAGTATGCATGGAGCGCGGGGCAGTAGTTAGCCAGCGGATAAATGCGTGGAGGGAAACGAGCCAGCGAGCGAAGGAGTGCGGTTTATATTTTTTTTAATAGAGCTCGAATGAGCAGAGGAGGTCGACGTAGTATGATAAGAAGTATTATCATTAAATTATATCACCGGCAGAATTGACAAAGCAGCCGGAAGATTCCTGGAATAATCTTGTCTTGTTTAAGTCCCATCCCAAACTCCCTCAGAAAGAAACGGAGAAGAACAGCAAAGCAAATAATGCATCAGCACCTCTAAAACGCCCACTCCGTGACTCCGACAAGTATATGAATACAGCCACACCCCTGTCACCAGACGCAAGACGGGGTTGAGAGGACAAGCAAATCCAGTATCAGAGCAAGCGAGCTACTACTACTAGCGGAGAGCCGCCGGCAAGTGACCGCGGCTTTCCATCACATCTGCAGCACGCACGCCGGCGATCGAGGCCGAAGAGGCAGGCAAGATGGCGCAGCAAGCTGCGAAAGAGGTGGTTCCGCTGCTGACGCCGTTCAAGATGGGGCAGTTCGAGCTGTCCCACCGGGTGGTGCTTGCGCCGATGACGAGGTGCCGCTCCTACGGCAACGTGCCGCAGCCGCACGCCGCCCTGTACTACTCGCAGCGAGCCAGTAGGGGCGGCATCCTCATCACCGAGGCCACGGGTGTGTCGGCCACCGCGCAGGGGTACCCGGAGACCCCCGGCATCTGGACACAGGAGCATGTCGAAGCGTGGAAGCCCATCGTCGACGCCGTCCATCGCAAGGGCGCGCTCTTCTTCTGCCAGATCTGGCATGTCGGCAGGGTATCCACCAACGGTATGTGATACACGAGTGCTTACGAACACGTATGATACGGTCTATCAACTACTCCCTCGGTCAAATAACTCTAAACACAAGTCCTATTCTCTCTTTTTAAAAGTTATATAAACGCTTTTAACTTTAAGAAAATATTAATATTTGTTGTAAATAATTAATTAGATAGGTCTTTGAATCTATTTATAATATAACAAACTTATTTAAAGATATAAAAGTTATTAATATATTTTTTTAAAAAAATAGTAAAGTTCATAAAAGTTTGACTAAGGATCTGTTTGGTACAGCTCTGCTTCACTAGTGAAACTGTTTTTTTAGAAAATAGCTTCAGCAACTCTCTAAATGAAGTTGAACTATTTTAGAAAAAATGTTTGGCAAAACAGCTTCACCAACAACTTTATGCATGGATATGAGAGAGAAACGAGAGATGATAAGCTATTATTTTCAGCTTCATCTCACTTCATATCTTTGTGAGAGAGGAAGAAAAACAATTTTATAGGTGAAGCTATTTTGAAAAGAGGTGTTTGACAAAAAAAAAACAGCTCACAACAACAGCTCACAACAGCTTCATGAAGCTACTATAAGCTGTACAAAACAGACCCTAAAAATACTATAATAACCTTTATTTTGAGACAGGGAAGTAACATATATATACCCATTCGACGCTTGATTGATTTTTCTTGTTGCTAAACTTTATTACTTTGTGAATCCTTGTGAGCCAACCGGCAGATTACCAGCCTAATGGACAGGCGCCCATCTCGAGCACGGACAAGCAAATCTCCCCTGATGCAGAGCCCGGCATAGTGTACTCCAAGCCACGCCGGCTGCGGAAAGACGAGATCCCTGGTATTGTCGATGACTTCAGGCGCGCCGCGCGGAACGCCATCGAAGCCGGGTTCGACGGAGTGGAGATCCACGGCGCGAACGCGTACCTCCTGGAGCAGTTCATGAAGGATAGCGTCAACGACCGTGATGACGAGTATGGCGGAAGCCTCGAGAACCGATGTCGCTTCGCGGTCGAGGTGGTGGACGCTGTGGTCCGTGAATTGGGTGCTCATCGTGTGGGTATCAGGCTTTCTCCGTTCCTTGACTACATGGACTGTGTGGACTCTGACCCCCGGCACTCGCCGACTACATGGTTCGGCAGCTCAATAGGCACGAGGGGTTTGTGTACTGTCACATGATAGAGCCTAGGATGGCTATCATTGACGGACGTAGACAAATTCCACACAGGCTTTTGCCGTTCCGAAAGACGTTCAATGGTACGTTCATCGCAGCTGGCGGCTATGACCGCGAGGAAGGCAATAAGGTTGTAGAGGAGGGCTATACTGATCTTGTCGCATATGCAAGGCTCTTCTTGGCTAATCCGGATCTGCCTAGAAGATTTCTGCTCAGCTCGGCATTGAATAAGTATGATCGCTCCACGTTCTATACCCAAGATCCTGTTGTTGGTTACACAGACTATCCGTTCCTTGATGACGAGGATACGAATGACTCTGCTGCTGATGCTTAATCATTATATATGGTCAATAATGTGCTTTATTCTAAGAAAGCACAACGTTCATCTCGCCATGGGTTTGTTTTATGCAGACCACAAGCGTCAAGTCAGTTTGACACATGTAACTTCTTATTTAAGCTCTGTTCGTCAAGACTTATTACGATCAAGGTTTTTTATGAGAAAAAAAAAACATTGTTGATTCTGATTGATAAACTCAAGCGAACAGAATGTTCTTATTCACATTTGTGATTAAATCAAAGCGTTTTTCTTACAAAATATTCTTGTCGCTCAGGTCCATCTTTCGAGTTATTTAAGGTACTACAAGGCTATCATATTAATCACCATGAGACACGTTAGAAAAATATAATTTCTCCAAAAAAGTTAGAAAGAACGGGTAGCCTTTTCAAAAAATTATTATTATCAAAGTTCTATTTTTTTTTCTAAATAAGAGAACTGCTCCGGTCCTCTTCTTTTTAAAAATTTCATGAATCTTAAAGCAATCAGTTTGATTAGTTAAATGTTTTGCTAATTTTCATTGTACAGGTCTGTTTGACACAACACAACTTCACTAGTGAAGTTATTTTCTTGAGCAACTTTTTAGGTGAAGTTAGTGTTTGCTAAAATATCTTCACCAACAACTTTATGTATATATATGAAGGGCAGCGCTAGCGCCCGGACGTCCGAATCGATGCTCGCGTCCGGACGCCCCGCAGCACAGTTGCAGTCCGTTTCAGCACCCTGTTTCACACGCATGCGCATCCTTGGGCCGACCTCCCTCCTCGCTCAGCCCGCGCCCACGTGCTCGTCCAGCACCGCTCAGTCAGCGCTGCCTCAACCCCGCCCCGGTTCTCGTCCAACGCTTGTGCCGCTCGCTGTGCCGCCAACGTGCCACGCGACTAGAACTGCTCGCCTAGCCCCCGCGCTGTGCTCCTCGCTCAGCCTGCGCCGCCTCGCGCTCTCCGCGTTTCTATCCCGGCCGGAGCTGCTCTTCACCCTGGTGGGGACTGCTTCACCATCGTGGGGACTGCTCGGCTGCTCGCACCCTCTCTCGCTTCCCACCTGCCTCAGAAACTGAAACGTCTAAATACAACATTTGCAACATATAAGACAAGAGAGATGAAACATTTGAAACATGTGTCTGAAACATTTGAAAAATGTGTTTGAAACATTTATAAAAAAAACCTAAAAACACTTAAAAAATCATTATAAAATATTTATAACATCTACATAAAAACAGTTGCAACATGTTTAAAAATATATGTAACATCAAAATAAACACACTTGTAGCATAAGTCTGAGATGAAACATTAAGAAGAAGGGTTTGAAACATATATTTACAACTATTGCAACATAACCTAGCGGCAGCGACGGCTTCATGACGTGGCCGGGAGGCAGCAGCCGCACGATTGGGAGAGGGCAGCCGCGCGGCGTGCCTAGCAGGGCTGGCAACCGCACACTGACGCATGGTAGGCCAGTGGCCGAGCGCTGCGCCTCGAAGGTGGCCAGCAGTGACGCTCTATGCCTTGGTGGTGGAGGACGCCGCGGTTGTCTCCCACCTAGTCCGGCCGCGACGCTCCATGCCTGGGCAGTGGACGACGCTGCAGATGTCTCGCACCTGGTCCCTCTTACTGCAACACATGAATCAACCTATTGCAACATTCAGAAATCATCTCTTGCAACATTTAAAAAATCCTATTGCAACATGGACAAACAACAAGGGGATGGGTTCTAGGTGCAAACTCCTACAGCCCCGACTAATCACCTTCGAGCTCGCCGGATGAAAGGATCTAGATACCCAAGAAGGGGGGTGAATTGGACTTCTTTTAAATTTCTAAAGCAATATTAAATCCTATAAATGCCAATCACCCCCTAGTTCCTACCGCAATGTGTATCTTAACTAAAAAGCAATAGCAGACCAAGGAATTGAAAGACAACCTAAGCAATTCTAGTAGGAATTGAAAGAACAAGGCGGAAAGTAATGCAAGTAAGTAAAGAGCTAGGGAAAGGAATTCTTGACGCAATGATGTTTTCCCGAGGTATCGAGGTGTCGACACACCCCCCTAGTCCTCGTTGGAGCACCTCGCAAGGTATAGCTCCCCCTCTACCCGCGCAAGGGTAGAGTGCTCTCTACGGGCTGATTCTTCGCCACTCCGGCTCGATGAATCGCCCACAACCGATCACCACTT
The DNA here is from genome assembly GCA_022036555.1 of Microstegium vimineum. Classification (NCBI taxonomy): domain Eukaryota; kingdom Viridiplantae; phylum Streptophyta; class Magnoliopsida; order Poales; family Poaceae; genus Microstegium; species Microstegium vimineum. The sequence continues at coordinate 41,239,508 of CM039125.1, forward strand.
CGACACAGCCGCCGACAATCTTCCAGCGATCACTTCCTCCGAACACCACCAAACCGTCTAGGTGCTGCCGAACACCAAGAGTAACAAGCACAAGACCTTCACTTGACCAACTCAAGGCTAGGAAGGTGGATGGATGCACACAAGTCACTCCTAATCACTCTAGTGGGGAAGAACATGATGATCTCTCTCAAATATCTCCCTCACTAGGCACTTGGCTCTCCAAGAACTCTCTCAAGGGTTTCTCAGGTGAAACAATGGCCAAGAGAGCTCATTTGGACGAGGAGGGAAACTATAAATAGTCCCCACCTCTAAAACTAGTCGTTTCTTGCTTTTTCTCTTTTCTGCGAAAGCACCGGACAATTCCGGAGCCTCACCATCGGACCATTACACCTGGTCCGGAGCATCCAGTCCAATTCAAAACCAAGGCAGAACAGGGACCACCGGACAACTTGCAATGGTCTGGTGCCTAGTCTGGAGCCTCTAGTGCGGAGCCTAGGTACATACTGGATTGATTTTATCCTCTGTTGAGAACCGTCGGACTAGCCGTCGGACAATCCGTCGGATTAGTCCGGAGCCTCCTTTGAGACTCACTGAAGAACACAGTGGCCACCGGACTACTTCCATTTGTCCGGTGCCCTCCGGACAGGTTGTCCGGAGCACGGTCTGAAAACCTTTTCAGAATCAGGTGGCTACCGGACTACTTCCATTAGTCCGGTGCCCTCTGGACAGGTTGTCCGGAGCACCTTCCACAGAGAACTGGCAAAGGCAGGACCATCGGACCACTTCCATTGGTCCAGAGCCTCCTAGGCAAACTGATCCAGAGCTACTTTCTCCCCCTGTTTCAACTCTTTTCACTAAGTCTTCTCTAGGGGTTTTGCTCCTACCATCTCAAGGGCTAACCAAGGGCTGATAGCAAGGTCTCTAGGACTAGTTGTGACAAGTGTGCATACACCAACATTCCCAAACTCTCCTAGGTCAATCTACTAACCTCATACCCCCCTTTATAGTAGGGTCAAAGGAAAAACAAAGTCCTAGTCTATACTTAGTGCCCTTCTCAACCTCATGGCACTAAGAGCTAGCCTAGTCTTCAACTTGTATCTCCATCCTTTGAAACCGAAACGATTTCCATCTTGGGGGCATGAAAACCATTAAGCCCATTCATCTAGCATCACTAATGACCTAACTCAAATGACTTTGCCTCTGCAAAACACACGTTAGTCATAGTGACATAATATTGTCGTTAATCGCCTAAACACAAGGGACCATGATTCTTCAATCTCCCCCTTTTAGGTGATTAACGACAATACAAGCTCGAGTAGAGAATAAGAGTGAATTTTGATAAGAGAAAACATGACTTGACATGAGATAGGCATGGGTTAGTAATAAGAAAGACACATACATGCCTAAACCATTCAAGCCATGACAAGCACAAAAGATATGAATTAAGCATAGTACTTGATTTCACAAGGATATGCTATACCAAAAGATCAGAGATTAGCGCGGAAGCAATAGCATAACCAAGTGACATGATATAAATATAAGAGGTCCACACATGTCACACAACCATCAAGTCTCAAACATCACACACATATCATACAAATGCATAAAGACGGTAAACGTGATGCATGATGCGATAGAGTAAAATACACATCAAAAGAACGAATCCTACTAGCTCCCCCTGAAGCTAGCCAGCTACTCGACTCTCCCTCTCCCCCTTTGGCGTCTAAGCACCAAAGTCTACGCGTCTGGAGGCGGAGTTGAAGCAGTCGCGACACGATCAAGGATGTGAAAGTTGTCGAGAGCAGCATCATCATCCGAGGAGTCCTCCCCCTGAGTGTCGGTCGCTGGAAGTGGAGCGGTTTGGGGGACTGGAGCTGACGAGCTGACTACCTTGGCTGCCGTAGAATCTGGAACTGTAGCGGGTGCAGGAGTAGGAGTAGGATCCTCTGCCACTGTCTGCGCCGGTGCCTCTGGAGCTGTGGAACCCGGTGGTGCCTCGGGTACTGACTCAACTAGAGTCTCAACGGCCGGTGTCTGCTCAGGCAGAAGAGGACTAGAAGAAACAGCGGTGGCATCTGTCACTATAGCATGTGGAGGAGTAGACCCAACTGGAGCCCGACTGTCAAGTGTGGCTTCTGACGAAGCAACTGAGGAACGGTGCTGACCAACAGTCGGTGTAACTAGCTCTGCGGCTATCTCAGCTGCTATCTCCTCACCAGTGGCGGATGGCTGCCCGGTGACATCAGTGAAAGACGCGGATAAGTCACGAGCATTCAAACCTCTAGAAGCAGACATCAGTCTAAAGCCGGTAGTGAGTGGAGTGAACTGCTGTGTCGGTCCAAGGGTGTCCAACCACTGAGTAACCTGTGTAGACGGAGACTGGAACAGGGTGGTCGATCCGGCACCCTGAAGTCCACTGGACTATACGGCTGGGGTGGGAGTGACTGACGGTCTGGCTAACACAGGCAGTGCCACTGAAGGGTCACTGGTCTGCTGAGATCCCATGGCGGGACCAAGAGCTGGAAACTGTGGCGCTGAGGGGCCAACTGTCTAAGACGGCTGAGTCTGGCTCATCATCTAGATCTGAGGAGCACCAGGAAACTCAACTGCAGGCATACCCGTCCACTTCATCATCTGAGCCATGATAGCCATGTTCTGAGCCTAAAACTGCTGGGACTGAAGCTGGAGGCGCTGGGACTCAAGCTGCATGGCGAGCATCTGCTGCTGCACCTCAAGGTGACGCTGTTGAATCTGTAACTGCAGCTCCTCGTGACGCTCCTGCGACTGTCTCTGGAGCTCGTCCTGTCTCTGCTGGACCTGGGTGACAGCTGTCACAAGGGAGCCTTGCTGCTCCTGAATCCGGTCAAGAAGCTTCAACATCAAAGTCTCTGACGTCGACCCAGTACCGGAGCCACCAGCCTCTGCATCGTGAGCCCTTGCGGGCATAGTGGGAATAGGCTGGTAGTCGGCGTCGAAGCTGTCAGAGGAGGTATCAATAGTTGTATCATCACCTGCATGAGTAGCCAACTCCTCAAGCTCCTGCTGCTGAACGTCTCTAATGGCTTCATCCTGAGCATCAATATCTGCCATATCGGCTTGTGCAGTCTGAAGTCTGACCTGTTGAAGTGCCCTGTTGCCCAACCGACTGTCAACTGAGGATATGATTTTGTACTCTGAGAATTCAGACTCGGATTGATCAAGCATGTCTCGAATCCCAGGGTGCGCTCTCGCACTGAGCATCAATATCTACCATATCGGCTTGTGCAGTCTGAAGTCTGACCTGTCGAAGTGCCCTGTTGCCCAACCGACTGTCAACTGAGGATATGATTTTGTACTCTGGGAATTCAGACTCGGATTGATCAAGCATGTCTCGAATCCCAGGGTGCACTCTCGCAAGCTGCTGAGCTAGAATAGAACTAATCCAGTGAGCATAGGGCATTTGACGCCTAGCTCTCAAGCCATCTAAAACGCAATCCTCTATCTCTGCCACTATGAAATCTGCAATATCAAATGGAGTCTGGGTGACTAGGGAGAGAAGCAGGAACTGCTGGAGGTTTGTCAAACCTTCCCTGAATCCGGTGCGAGGCAGAATGGTGCGGTGAAGGATCTCATTCAGCCGATGAGCGAGTGGGGTGAGCTCAGCTGGAGTGCGGGGACTACCTTCCCCAAATAGCTGCCTGAAGATAGGAGCAACTCTCTGAGCTGGAAGAGTGATACCCCCTCGAGCACACCGTGGCAACTGTAGGCCTGTGTAACACTCATCGTGAAGACAAGTATCTGAAACTGTGAGGTGAAGAGTCTCTCTGAGATGAGTCAAGTACAATCTGTATGGAGTGCCTCTGAAGGTATACTGCATGTAGTTATGAGTAGGCTCAATCCAGACTGAGGCATAGAACTCTTTGACCCAATGCTCAACAAAGCTGCCGGAACGACCAAGTAAGTCGGCGAGTCCGGGAAGGTAGGTGAGGTGATCACGAATCTCATCTCCAGCTATCACCACAATATTCTCTAAGGAACATACTCTGTGAGGGCGTAGCTGGAAGTTGGCAAGCCGAACTGCAGTGTAGAAATCCTCCATAAGAGGTGTGTGCCATCCCGGTGTAGCTCTGGGGTCACGCTGATCGGGGCACCATCTCTCAAGCTCAATAAATCTAAGCTTCCGAACTTGCTTCGCTGTAATCCACCTTAAGTCAAGGTGAACTGGGGGCTCTGGAGCTGAAGGAGGAGGAGCTGCCTGTGGTGGACGATCACCATGCTTTGGTGCCTCAGTGCGGGAAGCAGCACGAGGGAGCCGAACACGGGTGGAACGAGTAGAGGTGTCCACTGCTCGAGTCTCATCCGCTGGCACTGACGACTCGGTCAGAGAGGCAACTGTATCTGACTGTGAAATAGAAACCCGCGGAGGGGCGCCGATACGCACTGAACCTCGGCGACCACCTCGCTTTGCGCGGCTACTACTGCCTCTGCCTACTCTGCCTCTATGAGCTTGCGCTTCTTCTTCTTAGGCTTCTCAACAAGCTGCTTCTTCCCCTTGTTCTTAGGAGGAGGACGAGGAGGAGGAGTATCATCACCACCAGAACCACTGACAGTAGGAGCACGACCCATCTCTGACAACTGAGAATACCACTGACAAGTGCCAAGATCAACTATAAGAACCACTGCCAGAAACTAGAATCACTATCACTCTGTCAACTGCAAGATCAATCACTGAGCCACTGACAGAAAGCAGGACTGACCCTTATAAGGCTTTGCCTCAATCCATACTCGCGAGCTTTGCCCCGAGTTTCGTTGCCACTGACGCTGCTAGATAGAATAGATAGGATATATAAGCATATATAAATTCTAGGGATGAGATACCGTATGGAAGCAAGCATATAAGATAAGAGATAGAATGAAATACTGTCATGGTACCGGAGGTAAGCGAGCGCACTAATCACAGCACAACCAAACTCCGAATCGCACTCCACAAGGGGATTCACCAACTGAGATTTACAATTAGTGACAAGTATAAGTGATGTGGATAAGAATGGAAGTGTCAAGGTGTAAGTACTAAGGCATGATATGATCAATAGCTAGTCAAAACGCTAAAGACTATGATCAAGGGCATACCCTAGTAGACAATGAAGCGACGATGACGATGACAGATTGAATTCGGCAATGGATGAACACGTCCAATGAAACCCAAGCCTAGGTTTAGGCAAACCCTAGGGGGTTGAGGGGCTGTCTTGGTGAAATTGAAAGTGGAGCATAGGGAGGTGGTCCGTGGTCGCCGACGGGAGGAGTTCCTCGGCGGCGAAGCTGGGTGGAACGGCGGCGGCAATGGAGGCGACGGCTGTGCTGCTGGTTGGGCAGAGAGGGGAAAAAGGCGGCTGAGCTCTGGCGAGGAGCTGTAGCGGTGAGAGGGTGCGAGGGTGAGCGCGGCGGCGGACGCGGGCGGCGCGGTGTACAGCAACGACTGAAAGGGTAACTGCCAAACAGAGGACCCGCGGGGGATAAACGCAAAAATTCTGAGCGTCGGAGTACTTGCGATGGTCCGACAGGTGGTCCAACGCGTGGTCCGACAGTGCTTGACAGGTTTTACGCAGGGAGTACCAAAGCTCCGGACATTGGTCCAAAGCTTAGCGTCGTACTATTGAAAGTGGTCCGACGGTCATTGACCGAAAGAGTGAAGAGCTGACCAGACCACCGGACAAATGAAACAGTGGTTTCCAATGGTCCGGAGGTGCACCGGACAGGGGGTCCGACGCACTTGACTGGAGCCAGATTAGAAGAAACAGAGAGCACCTAGGCTTCAGACTTTGGTCCAGAGGGTGAGCGTCGGACTAACCCAAGTGGTCCGACGGCTGACTTGGAGAAAGATTTCTGGGAACAGAGAGTCACCAGGCTCCGGACTCTGGTCCGGAGGCAAGCGTCAGACTATTGAAAGTTGTCCGAAGGGTAGTCCGGTGCTTGTTTTGCTTTGAATTTTCTTGTTTTTCTCTCCAATCTTTTCTCTTAGCCAAGTACCATCACAAAAAAGTAGAAATAAACACTTGTTGGACTTAGCATAAGAACCATCTCTCAAACCCTCGATTTAAAAATAGTTTGCCATAGGCTAGATTTAGTTTTCATAAGAAAATAGTGCAATAAAGCTCCAAGGATCACCATAGGGGCACAATAGGGGTATTAGCTGAAGCTAGAGCTTTGAATGCTCCCCCTAAGTGACAAACCTAGAGGATGATCAAACTTAACCGAAAAGGAAACAACAAGCAACACACATGCATATGCCATGGAATACTGAATTTGAATCTAGGTTGCTTGCAAGTTTAAACCGCGGTAAGGCTTCTTCACACGCTTTGAGGGCGGTTATCCCGACCGCGTTAGCCAAGCCTATGTGCATTACTAAAAGATTAAACATGATTATATTACATATGAATGCATGGTTCACACAATCTCATTTTTTAGTGAAGTTTGAGTGATCAAGCACATTCAACTCGCTTCTCAACCTACAAAAGGTTGTTTCATCGAGTGGTTTAGTGAAGATATCCGCCAATTGATCTTCGCTCTTAACTCCAACTAGTGTGATGTCCTTCCTAGCCATATGATCTCTAAGAAAGTGATGGCGAATATCAATGTGCTTGGTGCGAGAGTGTTGAACCGGGTTGTTAGCAAGCTTTACGGCGCTTTCATTATCACACAAAAGTGGAACTTCTTTTAAAACAACGCCGTAATCAAGAAGTGTTTGGGTCATGTATAAGATTTGTGCACAACTTGCTCCCATGGCAATGTATTCCGCCTCGGCGGTAGACAATGCCACACTGTTTTGCTTCTTGGAGGACTAAGAGACAAGTGATCTTCCTAGCAAATGGCAGCCACCGGAGGTACTCTTCCTATCAACCTTACACCCGACATAATCCGAATCAGAATAGCCACAAAGTAGGAAGGGAGCTCCTTTGGGATACCAAAGGCCAATGCTAGGGGTGTGCCTTATGTACCTAAGGATTCTTTTAACCGCACTTAGATGCGACTCCTTAGGGTTTACTTGAAACCTAGCACTTTTTAATACACACGCTAAACATGATATCCGGCCTAGATGCGGTGAGGTAAAGTAAACTACCGATCATAGAACGATAGAGAGTTTGGTCAATCGGTTTACCTCCCTCATCGAGATCGAGATGCCCATTAGTAGGCATTGGGGTCTTGATTGGCTTGCAATCCTCCATCTTGAATTTCTTGAGCACATCATGAGTGTACTTCTCTTGAGATATGAAGGTGCCTTCCCTCAATTGCTTCACTTGGAAGCCAAGGAAGAAGGTTAGCTCGCCAATCATTGACATCTCGAACTCCTTGGACATCAATGCACCAAACTCCTTGCCATGGTCTTGGTTTGTTGACCCAAATATAATGTCATCGACATATACTTGGCAAACGAAGATCTCTCCATTAAGCTTCTTGGTGAATAGCGTTGTGTCGACGATCCCGATCTTGAAGCCCTTCTTGAGTAGGAAGTCCCTTAGCCTCTCATACCAAGCTCTTGGAGCTTGCTTCAATCCGTAGAGAGCCTTGGACAACGAATGGCTTCAAGTCTTGCAACCGGGGCAAAGGTCTCTCCAAAATCAAGTCCTTCTACTTGAGAGAACCCCTTTGCCACCAATCTTGCCTTGTTCCTCACAACAACGCCTTGATCATCTTGCTTGTTCCTAAACACCCACTTGGTGCCAATGACTCTTGCTCCCTTGGGCCTTTCTTCAAGTGTCTGTTGACGGTAATTACATGCTATTTTATCACCATCAAAACACCGTCAACATCCTCATATTCAAAGTAAAATAAGAATAGCATGAACATAATTTACCCAATAACTAGTTCCACATGTACCATGACTATTTGATGCAGGTAATGACAAATGGGGTCTTTTGGGAGCCAGTGGGCCCACTTAGGGGGTCAGCCAACCACCCTATCAACCCACTTAGCATCCTTAGCCCCCATGATCCATGTAACACCCTCAAGAATACTCTCTACCCTTGGATCCAAGTATATTCACCTCTCAATGGTCCAGATTCACAGCACAAGGATCCATAGGCCTAACATGACATATTTCCAAGTATGGCAAATGTGCACAAGGCATACACCATCATGATGGGCATTACGTCTAGAAGCCACCTACAAAAGATGAGCCCATTTGGCCACAAAAGGCATTCGGCCGAATGCCTAGGTGGGGCCAGAGACCACCCACATGCCCCCTGACCAGTGGGGTCAGCTTCTAGAAGAAAAGTGGCAGGGCCCACCTTCCATAGGGTTCGGCCGAATCACCATATGGTGGTTCCAGCTCCCCACCGACTTCCTGCATGCCGCCATGCATCCACTTGATCTCCTCCGTTGATTTAAGATGGTTACAATGACGATTTCATCCGACGATGGCTGATGGAGGTGGCGCGGATCGCTGACGTGGCACCGGAGTAGCCCCTACTCCACCTCTAGCTATAAATAGACCCCCTAGGACCTTACTCTCACTGATGCCTCATTGGAGAAACTACTCCTTAGTAGTAGTGCTATGCTAGTTGGAGGAGAGTGAGGGAAGTCTTCTAGAGAAAGCCCCGGATCTATCGGGAATCTTCTCCGGAGCTCTACCTCAGAGGATGCGATCCTCTTGTAAGTTCAGCACTTGTAAGTGATACATCCGAGTTCTTTATAGCAATTAATATTCTAAATCTGGTTTAGCTGTTATACACCTTTTCACGCTTGTTCATCGTTTTACTTTAAGTAGAGTGTATTAGCCTTAACGTAGGGTTAAAGTAGTAAGAATAGTGTAGACGTGGTGTCTAGACTAGATCTTGCCTTTGTAAACCACTTATCGCGTGGATTGTTTGTGGATGCTAGTAGAAGGTGACAGCTCTATCTAGTCTTCGTATTCCACGACTTGTGTCAGATAAGTTCTTAAAAGGTAAGGCCTCAATACAACATGATGGCGCGGTCCGGTTAGAGTTTTGCCCTCTTTCTGATCTATCCCATTGCCTCCTGCAAGAGAAGGGCTGATAAAGCCAGTATAACCAACTTTGCCTTGTTAGATATCTTTGCTACATAGAACCTCTCAACCCAATTATCATAGTCTCCCTTGATTCATCATAGGACATATCTTTAATCCTAGTTAGATCACTATCGTTCCCTGAGGAAAATACGATATCTAGAATACTCCCGGTGAAGTGCTACATCGGTATAATCTGTGCGCTTGCGGATTTATCCAATAGTCATAAGAAATACCAACAGTGTCCACACTTGGTTCCGGGTGAAGTTGTTGAGTTCTTCATGCATGGCATTCACCCAATCCGGATCTGCAAGTGCGTCCTCAACACTAGTAGGCTCAACAAAGGAAACAAACGAGTGATGTTTAACATAAGATGCAAGTCTAGAACGAGTCATTACTCCCCTTGATGGACTTCCTATGATTTGATCATGAGGGTGTGCTTGAAGGATAGATGTTGATCTTATATCATGAACTTGAGGAGGGGGACATGGTGCTTCAACATTGCTTGCTTTAGCCTCGGCTTGATCTTGAGGGATGAAGGTATCTTCTTGAGCTTCCCTTACTTGATCTTCTTTAACTTGAGGCGTGCGAGGTGGAGAAGGATCTTGATTATCATCATCTTCTACTTCTTCCACCTCTTGCAGGTTGATAGCACCAATTGGCATATTCTTCATTGCCTCCCTCAATGGTTCATCACCTACATCAATATCCTCAAGCGCTCCTTGGGAGCCATTAGTTTCATCAAATTCCAAGTCATACATTTCTTCAACTAAGCCAGTGGCTTTGTTAAATACACGGTATGCCTTGGATTTAAGCGAATATCCAACAAGGAAACCAAGGTCACACCGCCATTGGAATTTACCCAAGTGTTGTCGCTTCTTGTAGATGTACACTTTGCAACCAAACACCCGGAAGAATGAAATATCCGGCTTCTTCCCATTCACAAGCTCATAGGGAGTCTTCTTGAATAGCCTTTGGATGAAGAGGCGGTTTTCCGCATAGCAAGCGGTGTTGATGGCCTCCGCCCAAAACTTCTCCGGAGTGTTGTACTCATCAAGCATAGACCTTGCTAGAGTTATGAGCGTCCGGTTCCTCCTCTCTACAACACCATTTTGTTGTGGAGTATATGTGGCGGATACCTCATGCTTGATCCCCACTTCATCACAATAGTCTTCAATATTGGTGTTGACAAACTCGGTGCCATTGTCACTTCTTATCTTCTTGATCTTCACTTCAAACTCATTTTGTGCCCTTGTTGCAAACTTTTTGAAGATAGCTTGAGTTTGACTCTTCTCTTGAAGAAAGAACACCCAAGTGTACCTAGAGTAGTCATCAACTACCACTAAGCAAAAGAGATTTCCTCCAAGGCTTGCATAGGTGGTAGGTCCAAATAAATCCATGTGGAGTAGCTCTAGGACCCTTGAGGTTGACATGAATGTTTTAGTAGGATGGGTGTTGGCAACTTGCTTGCAGGCTTGACATGCACTACACAACTTGTCCTTCTCAAACACCACATCCTTCACACCTCTAACCATCTCCTTCTTGACAAGTTTCTTCAAAGTTGACATGCCCACATGAGCTAGTCTTCTATGCCAAAGCCAACCCAAAGAACTCTTGGAGAATAGACATGTTTGCAACTCAGCTTCATTTGAGGTGAAATCCACTAAGTAGAGGTTGTTGTACCAAAACCCTTTGAATATCATTGAAGCATCTTCAATCTTGATCACAATTACCTCGGTTGGATTGAAAAGACAATGGAATCCAAGATCACAAAGGTGACCCACAGAAAGCAAGTTGAAGCTTAGAGATTGAACTAGAAAGACATTTGATATTGATTGATCATTGGAGATTGCCACTTTGCCAAGACCTTAAACTTTAGCTTTTGAATTGTCCCCAAAGGTAATCTTGTCTTGCCCTTCACATTCTTCATCAAGTGTAGTGAACATCTGGGAGTCACCGGTCATATGTTGAGTGCAACCACTATCAATCACCCAATGACTTCCACCGGTCTTGTAGTTCACCTACACACAAGCAACTTGAAGTTAAGCTTGTTGTTTGGGAACCCACTCAAAGCGGGGCCCCATTGCCTTGGTGACCAACTCCTTTGCAAACCAAAGAACTCTAGGCTTGTTCTTCATTGGTGGACCAAGGAAACATACTAGTGGTCTACCCTTGTGGTCCTTCTTGATGACATAGTGAGCATCATGAGCAAATGGCCTAGTGTGCTTGGGCAAGGTCTTGGATAGTTGATTCTTGCAATCATAGGCGAAATGACCCACTTGACCACACTCAAAGCATCTTCTTGGCTTGGGCTTTGAGTATTCTTGATTGTGACCATTGTACTTGTTCTTGTAGTACTTCTTGGCCTCAATCTTGACCTTTGCCTTCATGACTTGGTTCTCCTTGAACCCAATGTCGGTCTTGTCATTCTTCATGACCGTGCTCATCAAAAGCTCACTTTGAAGATTATGACCTTGGTGAACTTCTCAAGACCACTTGTAAGCTTTGTCTTGTCACTCTTGAGCTTGGTAATCTCTTCTCTAAGAGAGGTGATCAAAGTGATGGCATCTTTGTCTTCTTCTTGAGCCGGCTTGATGACAATAGACTTGTTAGACTTGAGAGTGATCAACTCTTCCTTGAGCTTGGAGTTCTCATCCCTCATCTTGATATAGTCATCATACTTGTCGGCTTCAACAACTCTCTTGCCCTTGCACTTAGCACTTTGCTCAAGAGCCACATCATCATTCAAGATATCACAAGAGGTAGCACTATCACACTTAACACACGGGTTAGTAGCAACATGTGTAGCAAGATCTTGATTAAGCAATTCATTTGCTACCACTAGTGTGTCGTGTTCTTGCTTGACATTTTGGTAGTCATCTTTTAGCAAGTTATACCTTGTGTGTAGATCTTGTGTTGACCTCTCAAGCTTATCATGTTTCTCATTTGCTTGCTTAAGAGAGGCTTTGAGCTCCCTAGTGCTAGATGTGAGATTGTTAATCTCAAGCTTCAAATCATCATTAGCACTAGTCAAGGTGTCAAGCTTAGCATGCAAGTTTTCTTTGACCTCAAGTAGTTTGTCATTTTTACCCTTGTACCTCCTTATGATGCCAGCGTATTTGTTGCAAATTTTAATTAGCTCATCATAGATTGGTGTTTCCTCATCGTCACTACCACTTGAGTCACCACTATCATCATCATCCTCTATTTGTACCTTCTTGTCACCTTTAGCCATGAGGCATAGGTGTGTAGAGGATGAGCCCGGTGATGAAGGAGGAGGTGGCGGTGGAAGGGAAGAACCAATCACCAAAGCGGCCACTCTCTCATCTTCACTTTCATCATTGGAGGAGTCACTAGCGTCCTCAATATCGGTGAGCCAATCACCCACAATGTAAGCCTTTCCATCTTTCTTCATCTTGTGGAAGTTGAAGTTCTTCTTCTTCTTCTTGTATGGCTTGTGTTGCTTCTTGTCATCATCACTTGAGTCATCATTGCCACCCTTGTTCTTCTTGTAGTTCTTGAACTTGTTGTTGTTCTTGAAATTCTCTTTCTTCTCTTCGGGGCAAGCATGAGCTAGATGACCAAGAGTGCCGCAATTGTAGCACTTCATTTGGGAGATTGGCTTCCTTGAAGAGCTTGTGAAGAATTTCTTCTTCTTTGAGTCAAACTTGATCCATTCTTGTTTAGCTTCTTCAACATCTTGGTGGTTTTCTTCACCATAAGAGCGATGTTGTCTTCATCATCATCATCACTTGCACCCTCAACGACATATTGAATCTTGCATTTCTCCTTGGAGGATGCCTTGAGAGTCAAGTCCTTCTTCTCCTCCTTTTCTTTCTTCTTGGAAGAGGAAGAGCTTCCATCATTGATCTTCTTGTACATCTCATGAGCATTGATCTTGCCCAATACTTGTGTTGGTGTTGTTGCAGAGAGATCACCTTGATGAAGGACCGTGATGATGTGGCTATACTTGTCTATTGGTAAGACACAAAGTATCTTGCGCACCACATCGGCTGGAGTTATTTGGTTGAGCCCAAGGCCATTCAACTCCTCTACAAGCACATTCAAGCGAGAATACATTTCATTCGCATTTTCATGAGACAACATGGTGAAATTGTTCATCTTAGCAATAATGAGGTGATAGCACTCTTCTCTTTCACATTTGGTGCCCTCGTGTAAAGCACAAATGTTTGTCCAAACATCGTTTGCGGTTTTGCAATTCCGCACACGGTTGAACACATCCTTACAAATGTCTCGGAAGATGATGTTCTCAACCTTAGCATTGTTCTTCTCAAAGTAAGGATCTTCGGCGAACACCGAACCACTAATGGTGGCGGCTTTGTGAACACCGGCATCAACGGCCTCTTGATAGGCTTCCATACGAACCTTCCAATAAAGAAAGTCGTCTCCATCGAACATGGGAGGGGGTCCATCCCCATGGGACATCTTGCTCTAGGCGGTAAAGCCTAATTTGAGAGCAACCTTGCTCTGATACCAATTGAAAGGATCTAGATGCCCAAGATTGGGGGGGGGGGTGAATTGGGCTTCTTTTAAATTTCTACAGCAATATTAAATCCTATAAATGCCAATCACCCCCTAGTGCCTACCGCAATGTGTATCCTAACTAAAGAATTGAAAGAACACCTAAGCAATTCTAGTAGGAATTGAAAGAACAAGGCAGAAAGTAATGCAAGTAAGTAAAGAGCTAGGGAAAGGAATTCTTGACGCAGCGATGTTTTCCTGCGGTATCGAGGTGTCGACACACCCCCTAGTCCTCGTTGGAGCACCTCGCAAGGTATAGCTCCCCCTCTACCCGCGCAAGGGTAGAGTGCTCTCTATGGGCTGATTCTTCGCCACTCCGGCTCGGTGAATCGCCCACAACCGATCACAGAAGCTTGGAGAAGAGCCGCCGAGAATCTTCCGGCGATCACTTCCTCCGAACACACCACCAAACCGTCTAGGTGTTGTCGAACACCAAGAGTAACAAGCATAAGACCTTCACTTGACCAACTCAAGGCTAGGAAGGTGGATGGATGTACACAAGAAACTCCGAATCACTCTAGTGGGGAAGAACAAGATGATCTCTCTCAAATATCTCCCACACTAGGCACTTGGCTCTCCAAGAACTCTCTCAAGGGTTCCTCAGGTGAAACAATGGCCAAGAGAGCTCATTTGGACGAGGAGGGCAACTATAAATAGTCCCACCTCCAAAACTAGCCGTTTCTTGCTTTTTTCCCTTTTCTACGAAAGCACCGGACAAGTCCGGAGCCTCACCACCGGACCATTACACCTGGTCCGGAGCATGCAGTCCAATTCAAAACCAAGTCAGAACAGGGACCACCGGACAACTTGCAATGGTCCGGTGCCTAGTCCGGAGCCTCTAGTCCGGAGCCTAGGTACATACTGGATTGATTTTATCCTTTGCTGAGAACCGTCGGACTAGTCCGGAGCCTCCTTAGAGACTCACTGAAGAACACAGTGGCCACCGGACTACTTCCGTTTGTCCGGTGCCCTCCGGACAGGTTGTCCGGAGCACTATCTGAAAACCTTTCAGAATCAGGTGGCCACCGGACTACTTCCATTAGTCCGGTGCCCTCCGGATAGGTTGTCTAGAGCACCTTCCACAGAGAATTGCCTAAGGCAGGACCACCGGACCACTTCCATTGGTCCGGAGCCTCCTAGGCAAACTGATCTGGAGCTACTTTCTCCCCCTGTTTCAACTCTTTTCACTAAGTCTTCTCTAGAGGTTTTGCTCCTACCATCTCAAGGGCTAACCAATGGCTGATAGCAAGGTCTCTAGGACTAGTTGTGATAAGTGTGGATACACCAACATTCCCAAACTCTCCTAGGTCAAGCTACTAACCTCATACCCCCCTTTATAGTACGGTCAAAGGAAAAACAAAGTCTTAGTCTATACTTAGTGCCCTTCTCAACCTTATGACACTAAGAGCTAGCCTAGTCTTCAACTTGTATCTCCATCCTTTGAAACCGAAACGATTTCCATCTTGGGGGCATGAAAACCATTAAGCCCATTCATCTAGCATCACTAATGACCTAACTCAAATGACTTTGCCTCTGCAAAACACACGTTAGTCATAGTGACCTAATATTGTCGTTAATCGCCTAAACACAAGGGACCATGATTCTTCACCGGAGAAAGGAGGGAATCGGGCCCCAAAGCTCGTCGAAACTCTATCCACCACCGCGCTTCTTAGATCCAGAGGAGGAGGAAGCCTCAGATCCAAAAGGAGAAGCAATGTCGGCTCGGCGATGGGTGCATGGGGAGACAACAACCGTGCGTCGAGGCAAAGGAGGCAGCGGCGAGTTGCCGCCCCTGGACGCGAGCGCCGTCGACGCAGGTGCCCTCGCTCGGCGCGGCCTAGTCCCGGTTGCTCACGTCGTTGCGCTGCACACAGGGGCAACACAGCGCGGGGCCTCGCCGGACGCAAACCTTGGTCGGCCATGCCCAGTGCATCGCAGTGCCATGAGAGAGGGAGATGGAGGGGAAGAGGAAGGCGAGGGCGTGGGGCGGTGTGGTGCGGCTGGCCGCCGAGTCTAGCAAGCGGGAGCGGAGCGAACTGCTGTGTGCGGGGATAAGGCGGAGTACACAGTACATCGTTGAAGGATTAGCAAATTCCATACATGTAGATCCGCCCCTGAACTAGTGGCTTCTTGCCGAACCTAGGGAAACGAACGAACACCCAATCAAAGGCATAAGAAAGAGAAGAGTTATGGCATTTTTGCTACACTCACAACATCAACTGTTGTGATTTTTTTTGCGAAACACCTATTTTAAAAATAACTTCACCAGTAAAGCTATTTTTCTCCTCCTCACAAAGACATGAAGCTATTTTTCTCTTTCATATATCGGTAATACTCCAGTTACCACGTCCGGACGGACGGACGCGTGGTCCGACGCGTGGTCGCGGGCGACTCAGCCCCCCTCCCCCGGACGCCTCGCACACTCCGCCTTATCCCCGCACACAGTAGTTCGCTCCGCTCCCGCTTGCTAGACTCGGCGGCTAGCCGCACCACACCGCCCCACACCCTCGCCTTCCTCTTCCCCTCCATCTCCCCCTCTCATGGCACTGCGATGCACTGGGCATGGCCGACCAAGGATTGCGTCCGGCGAGGCCCCGCATTGTGGTGCCCCTGTGTGCAGCGCAACGACGCGAGCAACCGGGACTAGGCCGCGCCGAGCGAGGGCACCTGCGTCGACGGAGCTCGCGTCCAGGGGCGGCAACTCGCCGCTGCCTCTTTTGCCTCGACGCACGGTTGTTGTCTCCCCATGCACCCATCGCCGAGCCGACACTGCTTGTCCTTTTGGATCTGAGGCTTCCTCCTCCTCTGGATCTAAGAAGCGCGGTGGTGGATAGAGTTTCGACGAGCTTTGAGGTCCGATTCCCTCCTTTCTCCGGTGAAGAATCATGGTCCCTTGTGTTTAGGCGATTAACGACAATATTAGGTCACTATGACTAACGTGTGTTTTGCAGAGGCAAATTCATTTGAGTTAGGTCATTAGTGATGCTAGATGAATGGGTTTAATGGTTTTCATGCCCCCAAGATGGAAATCGTTTCGGTTTCAAAGGATGGAGATACAAGTTGAAGACTAGGCTAGCTCTTAGTGCCATAAGGTTGAGAAGGATACTAAGTATAGACTAGGACTTTGTTTTTCCTTTGACTGTACTATAAAGGGGAGTATGAGGTTAGTAGCTTGACCTAGGAGAGTTTGGGAATGTTGGTGTATCCACACTTGTCACAACTAGTCCTAGAGACCTTGCTATCAGCGATTGGTTAGCCCTTGAGATGGTAGGAGCAAAACCCTAGAGAAGACTTAGTGAAAAGAGTAGAAACAGGGGGAGAAAGTAGCTCTGGATCAGTTTGCGTAGGAGGCTCCGGACCAATGGAAGTGGTCCGGTGGTCCTGCCTTAGACAGTTCTCTGTGGAAGGTGCTCCACACAACCTGTCCAGAGGGCACCGGACTAATGGAAGTAGTCCGGTGGCCACCTGATTCTAAAAGGTTTTCAGATAGTGCTGCGGACAACCTGTCCGGAGGGCACCGGACAAATGGAAGTAGTCCGGTGGCCATTGTGTTCTTCAGTGAGTCTCAAAGGAGGCTCCGGACTAGTCCGACGGTTCTCAGCAGAGGATAAAATCAATCCAGTATGTACCTAGGCTCCGGACCAGAGGCTCCGGACTAGAGGCACCGGACCATTGCAAGTTGTCCGGTGGTCCCTGTTCTGACTTGGTTTTGAATTGGACTGCATGCTCTGGACCAGGTGTAATGGTGCGGTGGTGAGGCTCCGGACTTGTCCGGTGCTTTCGCAGAAAAGGGAAAAAAGCAAGAAACGACTAGTTTTGGAGGTTGGGACTATTTATAGTTTCCCTCCTCGTCCAAATGAGCTCTCTTGGCCATTGTTTCACCTGAGGAACCCTTGAGAGAGTTCTTGGAGAGCCAAGTGCCTAGTGAGGGAGATATTTGAGAGAGATCATCTTGTTCTTCCCCACTAGAGTGATTAGGAATGACTTGTGTGCATCCATCCACCTTCCTAGCCTTGGGTTGGTCAAGTGAAGGTCTTGTGCTTGTTACTCTTGGTGTTCGACAACACCTAGATGGTTTGGTGGTGTTCGGAGGAAGTGATCGCCGGAAGATTGTCGGCGTCTCTTCTCCAAGCTTCTATGATCGGTTGTGGGCGATTCACCGAGCCGGAGTGGCGAAGAATCAGCCCGTAGAGAGCACTCTACCCTTGCGTGGGTAGAAGGGGAGCTATACCTTGCGAGGTGCTCCAACGAGGACTAGGGGGGTGTGTCGACACCTCAATACCTCAGGAAAACATCGCTGCATCAAGAATTCCTTTCCCTAGCTCTTTACTTACTTGCATTACTTTCCGCCTTGTTCTTTCAATTCCTACTAGAATTGCTTAGGTTGTCTTTCAATTCTTTGGCCTGCTATTGCTTTCTAGTTAGTATACACATTGCGGTAGGCACTAGGGGGTGATTGGCATTTATAGGATTTAATATTGCTTTAGAAATTTAAAAGAAGCCCATTTCAGCCCCCTCTTGGGCATCTAGATCCTTTCAATTGGTATCAGAGCAAGGTTGCTCTCAAATTAGGCTTTACCTCCTAGAGCAAGATGTCCCATGGGGATGGACCCCCTCCCATGTTCGATGGAGACGACTTTCCTTATTGGAAGGTTCGTATGGAAGCCTATCTAGAGGTCGTTGATGCCGGTGTTCACAAAGCCGCCACCATTGGTGGTTCGGTGTTCGCCGAAGATCCTTACTTTGAGAAGAACAATGCTAAGGCTAAGAACATCATCTTCCAAGGCATTTGTAAGGATGTGTTCAACCGTGTGCGGAATTGCAAAACCGCAAACGAGGTTTGGACAAACATTTGTGCTTTACACGAGGGCACCAAATGTGAAAGAGAAGAGCGCTATCACCTCATTATTGCTAAGATGAACAATTTCACCATGTTGTCTCATGAAAATGCTAATGAAATGTATTCTCGCTTGAATGTGCTTGTAGAGGAGTTGAATGGCCTTGGCTCACCCAAATGACTCCGGCCGATGTGGTGCGCAAGATACTTTGTGTCTTACCGATAGACAAGTATAGCCACATTGTCACGGTCCTTCATCAAGGTGATCTCTCTGCAACAACACCAACACAAGTATTGGGCAAGATCAATGCTCATGAGATGTACATGAAGATCAATGATGGAAGCTCTTCCTCTTCCAAAAAGAAAGAAAAGGAGGAGAAGAAGGACTTGGCTCTCAAGGCATCCTCCAAGGAGAAATGCAAGATTCAATATGTTGTTGAGGGTGCAAGTGATGATGATGATGAAGACAACATCGCTCTTATGGTGAAGAAGACCACCAAGATGTTGAAGAAGCTAAACAAGAATGGAGTCAAGTTTGACTCAAAGAAGAAGAAATTCTTCACAAGCTCTTCAAGGAAGCCAATCTCCCAAATGAAGTGCTACAATTGCGGCACTCTTGGTCATCTAGCTCATGCTTGCCCCGAAGAGAAGAAAGAGAATTTCAAGAACAACAAGTTCAAGAACTACAAGAAGAACAAGGGTGGCAATGATGACTCAAGTGATGATGACAAGAAGCAAGACAAGCCATACAAGAAGAAGAAGAACATCAACATCCACAAGATGAAGAAAGATGGCAAGGCTTACATTGTGGGTGATTGGCTCACCGACATTGACGACACTAGTGACTCCTCCGATGATGAAAGTGAAGATGAGAGAGTGGCCGCTTTGGTGATTGGTTCTTCCCTTCCACCGCCACGTCCTCCTTCATCACCGGGCTCATCCTCTACACACCTATGCCTCATGGCTAAAGGTGACAAGAAGGTACAAATAGAGGATGATGATGATAGTGGTGACTCAAGTGGTAGTGACGATGAGGAAACACCAATCTATGATGAGCTAATTAAAATTTGTAAAAAATACGCTAGCATCATAAGGAGGTACAAGGGTAAAAATGACAAACTACTTGAGGTCAAAGAAAACTTGCATGCTAAGCTTGACACCTTGACAAGTGCTAATGATTATTTGAAGCTTGAGATTAACAATCTCACATCTAGCACTAGGGAGCTCAAAGCCTCTCTTAAGCAAGCAAATGAGAAACATGATAAGCTTGAGAGGTCAACACAAGAGCTACACGCAAGGTATAACTTGTTAAAAGATGACTACCAAAATTTCAAGCAAGAACACGACACACTAGTGGTAGCAAATGAATTGCTTAATCAAGATCTTGCTACACATGTTGCTACTAACCTGTGTGTTAAGTGTGATAGTGCTACCTCTTGTGATATCTTGAATGATGATGTGGCTCTTGAGCAAAGTGCTAAGTGCAAGGGCAAGAGAGTTGTTGAAGCCGACAAGTATGATGACTATATCAAGATGAGGGATGAGAACTCCAAGCTCAAGGAAGAGTTGATCACTCTCAAGTCTAACAAGTCTATTGTCATCAAGCCGGCTCAAGAAGAAGACAAAGATGCCATCACTTTGATCACCTCTCTTAGAGAAGAGATTACCAAGCTCAAGAGTGACAAGACAAAGCTTACAAGTGGTCTTGAGAAGTTCACCAAGGGTCATAATCTTCAAAGTGAGTTTTTGATGAGCACGGTCATGAAGAATGACAAGACCGACATTGGGTTCAAGGAGAACCAAGTCATGAAGGCAAAGGTCAAGATTGAGGCCAAGAAGTACTACAAGAACAAGTACAATGGTCACAATCAAGAATACTCAAAGCCCAAGCCAAGAAGATGCTTTGAGTGTGGTCAAGTGGGTCATTTCTCCTATGATTGCAAGACTCAACTATCCAAGACCTTGCCCAAGCACACTAGGCCATTTTCTCATGATGCTCACTATGTCATCAAGAAGGACCACAAGGGTAGACCACTAGTAGTGTTCCTTGGTCCACCAATGAAGAACAAGCCTAGAGTTCTTTGGGTTGCAAAGGAGTTGGTCACCAAGGCAATGGGGCCCCGCTTTGAGTGGGTTCCCAAACAACAAGCTTAACTTCAAGTTGCTTGTGTGTAGGTGAACTACAAGACCGGTGGAAGTCATTGGGTGATTGATAGTGGTTGCACTCAACATATGACCGGTGACTCCCAGATGTTCACTACACTTGATGAAGAATGTGAAGGGCAAGACAAGATTACCTTTGGGGACAATTCAAAAGCTAAAGTTCAAGGTCTTGGCAAAGTGGCAATCTCCAATGATCAATCAATATCAAATGTCTTTCTAGTTCAATATCTAAGCTTCAACTTGCTTTCTGTGGGTCAACTTTGTGATCTTGGATTCCATTGTCTTTTCACTCCAACCGAGGTAATTGTGACCAAGATTGAAGATGCTTCAATGATATTCAAAGGGTTTCGGCACAACAACCTCTACTTAGTGGATTTCACCTCAAATGAAGCCGAGTTGCAAACATGTCTATTCTCCAAGAGTTCTTTGGGTTGGCTTTGGCATAGAAGACTAGCTCATGTGGGCATGTCAACTTTGAAGAAACTTGTCAAGAAGGAGATGGTTAGAGGTGTGAAGGATGTGGTGTTTGCGAAGGACAAGTTGTGTAGTGCATGTCAAGCCGGCAAGCAAGTTGCCAACACCCATCCTACTAAAGCATTCATGTCAACCTCAAGGGTCCTAGAGCTACTCCACATGGATTTATTTGGACCTACCACCTATGCAAGCCTTGGAGGAAATCTCTTTTGCTTAGTGGTAGTTGATGACTACTCTAGGTACACTTGGGTGTTCTTGCTTCAAGATAGAAAATTATCACATTAATTTTAGGGGAAATTGGCTCCTGGACACTCAAAGTGACCACCATTTGCTGATAATTTGCTAGAGGACACTCTGGTTCTTGACAAATTTGTTGGTAAACAAAGTGCCCAATAAAATATTTTAATAAAATAGATATAAAATCATATAAGTCCCTAAAAATTATACTATTAAATTTTCTATACTCTATACTATAGAATTTACTATATTCAAAATGAGTATATAGTAAAAATGTTGTTTTGCACTAAAATAATCATTTTGCCCATCTTCATAAATATACAAAGTTAACTATAGTTAATTTTTTTTCATATATTTGTAGGACACTAAAAATCTTGAAAAAATCATAAAATTGTGTACATCACCAGATTATGATTATGCTAAAAATGTGTTCTCAAAGTAATAAAGTTTAATATATCAATTAAGCTTGATAAGAGACAAATCTATAACTCATTGATGCTAAATATACCATTATAAAATTTATTATTTTGAGCTAATATTTTTAGCATAGTCATAATTTGGTGATGTACATATTCTTTGATTTTTCCAAGATTTTAAGTATCCTACAAATATATGAAAAAAAATTTGGTTAACTTTGCTTATTTATGAAGAGGGGCAAGATGATCATTTTAGTGCAAAACAACATTTTTACTATATAGTTTTCATCATGTAGAGCATAGAAAATTTTATAGTATAAGTTTTGGACACTTATACGATTTTATATTTATTTTGTTAAAATATTTTATTGGACACTGTGTTCATCAGCAAATTTGTCAAGAACCAGAGTGTCCTCCAGCAAATCGCTCTATTTTCAGTGTCCCTCATGTGTTTCCTAGCATAGATGGACTTCAAAGAGTGCCTCTGAAGTGTATCCTTCTATGATGTGTTTCATACAATAGATGGGCTTCAAAGAGGCACATCTCTAAAATAGAGACATCTATTGCATAGACGAATCTTTGAAGTTAATTCATTAGAGGCGGTATGGTTCATGAGGCTCTAGACAAACAAAACAGAGATGTCTGCATCTCCGAAATCTGTGATGTTGACTGTGCATCTTCTTCGTGTCTTTTTGTGGTAGTATAGTACTCCCTCCGTCAGGGAAAGAATACAATTATGGGTTTCGTGTTGTCAAAAGTAGTTCACGTTTAATCAAATTTCTAGTAAATACTATTCATATTTATGTCTCTAAATCAACTTAGTATGAAAATACATTTTATATTTAGTCTAATCGTATTTATTTGATATCATAAATATTGATATATTTTTATCTATAATTAATTAAACTTAATAAAAACCATGGATTACGTAGAATTGTATCCTTTTCTGGATGGAGTATCCTTTCGACCTTTGCAATTACCTGCACTGCCCTTGAATTGCCTAGGGGATGTAGACACTGAACAGAACACCTATAATGAGGTCTATGGGCTTGACTACTGGTCAATTAACTACTTCCTGAACCAACAGTTCTTTGGAAACAAATTAACTGCTGTGCCCTTTGTGACTGAACGACAAGAGGATATGTGAAAAGATGCTTAAATTAATTCAGCCATAATGCTCAACAACAAGATGTAACTAAAGAAACAATATCACCAACAGGTTGACATTTTATTCTCAATAAAATACAACAAAGCAATATATGCTGGTGGAACAGGAAATCAAACACTGTGCCTCGTATGAGTAAGGCAAGTTATTTTTCACCAAGACTATGCTATGAGAGATTAAGCATGAGTAATTGAGTCCTTGTTCTCACTGAGGAATGGGTAGTCTGTATATCCAATGATTGGATCCTGTGTGTAGAAGGTAGAGCGGTCATACTTATTTAGTGGCGCACCTAACTCAAATCTTTTGGGCAAGTCTGGGTTAGCTAAGAAAAGCCTTCCATAAGCAACCAGGTCAGTATATCCCTCGGAAACCACCTTGTTTCCTTCTTCTTGATCATATCCTCCCGCAGCGATAAACATGCCGTTGAAGGCCTTTCGGAATGGCAAGAGCCTGTGTGGGATTTGCCTGTGACCGTCAACGACAGACATTCGGAGCTCCACCATGTGGCAGTAGAGGAATCCCTCATGCTTGTTGAGCTGCCGCACCATGTAGTCGGCCAGCGCCGCCGGATCCGAGTCCACGCAGTCCATGTAGTCGAGGAACGGAGACAGCCTGATACCCACACGGTGAGCACCTACCTCGCGGACCACAGCGTCGACCACCTCCACCGTGAAGCGGCACCGGTTTTCAAGGCTTCCACCGTACTCGTCGTCGCGGTCGTTGGCACCGTCCTTCATGAACTGCTCGAGGAGGTACCCATTCGCACCATGGATCTCCACGCCGTCGAACCCAGCCTCGATTGCATTCCGTGCGGCGCGTCTGAAGTCATCGACGATCCCGGGGATCTCGTCCTTCCGCAGCCGCCGTGGCTTGGAGTACACCATGCTGCCGGGCTCGGCGACCGGGGAGATCTGCTTGTCTGTGCTCGAGATGGGCGCCTGTTCATCGGGCTGAAAATCTGTTGATTTGGTTCCAAAAAAAAAAAGTGAGTGGCCTAGTCAAAGATCATCAGACACACATCAGCAATAATTATTAATCAGAAGAGAAATGCTTCCATGCATGCTTACGGCTTACCGTTTGTGGAGACCCTGCCGACGTGCCACATCTGGCAGAAGAAGAGCGCGCCCTTGCGATGGACAGCGTCGACGATGGGCTTCCATGCCTCGACCTGCTCCGGCGTCCAGACACCAGGGGTCTCCGGGTAGCCCTGCGCTGTCGCGGACACACCCGTGGCCTCCGTGATGAGGAGGCCGCCCTTGGTGGCGCGCTGCGAGTAGTAGACGGCGGCGTGTGGCTGCGGCACGTTGCCGTAGGAACGGCACCTCGTCAGCGGCGCGAGCACCACCCGGTGGGAGAGCTCCAACTGCCCCGTCTTGTACGGCGTCAGCAGTGGCATTGGCATCACCTCCTGGTGCACCATCTTGTAGCTGCTAATCTGATTGGCGCAGCGGTCGGTGCTGGGTGCAGATGCTGCTGAAAGCGGCAATCGCTTGGTAAGCTCTTGTTTGAGGCCTGCGAGTAATTAAGCTCTTGTTTGGTCTACAGCCGGCTGATAGGAGTATTTATAGCCACCGGATGCCGCGCGCACACCTACAGTAGTCTGTTCTCTTTTGAGTTTTGAGTTTTGACTAGTCTCCTTTTTATTTCCATTCAGTTCCGTCGTCGTGGACGACGTCAGACGTCACCCACCGGTCTCCGTCGTGTTTCGTACAAACTGCTATAGCAGCCATGCAGTACGTTGAATCTAGCCAGAGCGAGTGATGACGCCACGAGCACGTCTCTATGCCGATCATCACGGCTCACGAGCTGTTGTTGGCGATGGAACAAAAAATGCAGCAAATGGTACTACTCTTATATTTCAAAGTAACAATCTTCATAAAAAAAGTAACACCCACTTTTATATTGAAAGGGGAATTGAAATCTTATACTATAATTGAAATCTTCTAAAAAGAGTGGGAAGCCTGATCTCACCTCTTGACCCCACAACCAGGCTCCCACCCTCCTTCTCACACACGCCCAGACTTCCCACTCTCCTCACGCGCGATTCGTTTCGACTTCCGAACTTCCGCACGCGCGCCCGCGGATCTGGAAAAACAGAAAAAAACAGCCCTCACCCGTGCCTAAACCCTAAACCGCTTGCCGGCCGCCGCCGCCTGTAGGGTCGAGATGGCGGACTAGAGGGGGGGTGAATAGTCTTTTCTAAAACTTAAACGTTGCGGCTAACCGAATCAAATGCGGAATTAAAACTATCGGTCTAGCCAAGACTACACCCCTCTAACTATAACTCTAGCACCTATCAAATATGTCTATTAAGCTAACTTAATGTGCCAAGCTAGGAAACTCACCTAAACAAGTCTAGGTTGCAAGGTCACACAAACCTAAGCAACTAGTACTCTAAGCACACCGAGAGCTCCTACACATACTAGTAAGCAAAGCACAAAGCACCTAAGCTCACTAGCAATGCTCTGTAGCAAGCCTACACAAGTCAACTAGAGAGCTCAACTTACTTAGCTACACAAACTAAGCAATGTGACTAACAAGGCTACTCAAGCCAATTAGTCACTCAAGATCTTACTTCTAAGCTACACAAGCTAGAAGGTAACTAGGCAAGCCACACAAGCTAAACTAGTTACAAGAGCAACAACTACTCACTAGCACAAGTATATGAAAGTAAATACAAGCTAGTGATTTGGAGAATGCAAACCACCGAGAAGATGAACAAGGTTGACACGGTGATTTTTCTCCCGAGGTTCACTTGGTCGCCACCAAGCTAGTCCCCGTTGTATCGACCACTCACTTGGTGATTCGGCAGCTAATAGGCGTTCACAAGCCTAGCCCACTAGCTCGGGCGCCGCAAGAATCCACCCACAAGTGAGGGTAGCTCAATGACACGCTCAACTAGAGTTGCTCTTCGCGATCCCCGCGGGTGAGTACAATGCCCCTCACAAAAGCCTTCTCCGGAGCCACGTACAAGCTTCTTGCGTGCTTCGACGGAGCCACGATCACCAAGCCGTCTAGGATGTGGCAACCTCCAAGAGTAACAAGCACCACGAGCTTGCAAGTCGATCACCTAGTGCCACACGAAGCTATCTCTCAAAGCAACGCACTAGTAATCGCTCTCTCACTCAATCAGATGAACACTATCAAGTATGAGTGAGTTAGAGGGCTCCCAAACCAAGCACACTAGAGGCAACAAATGCCCAAGGTGCTCTTACAGTCCCAAGGGCCGGCCAAGCGCTATAAATAGTCTCCCCATCGAAACTAGCCGTTTTGCCCCATCACTGGGCCTTCCTGCGTACCTCCGGACGCAAGATCATAGGGGGTCCGGACCATCACGCGTGCGTCCGGACCCTCCTAGCCGTTTGAATTCGCCCGTTGGCGCGCTCACCGCGCTCTGCCACGCGTCTCCGGACGCTACTGTTTACCGAGTCCGGACGCACTGCACCGAGGGTCCGGAAATATTTCCCGAACACCCGAGAGCGCCCGAGAGCGAGCAGCACCTTCGGACGCAAGACCGGAGCCTGCGTCCGGACGACGAACATCGTCCGGTCCACTCCTCCGAGCGACAAAAGAGAGCTCCAACCTCCGGACGCTGCGTCCGGACTCCCTGCCCGGACCAACAACAGCGTCCGGTGCTCCTGTTCCTGATCAGGCACGCCTAGGGTTTGCTTCCGGACGCATGCACGATGGTCCGGACGCAGCATGCCCTTGCGTCCGGACTAGCGTCCGGAGCTCCTTCTTGAGCCAAAACGAGCTGCCTCTTCTTCCTTGCTTCTCATGTGCTGACACAAATGTGTTCTTCACCTTGTGCATGTGTGTTAGCATTTTCACAATATTTTCAAAGCATTTTCAGTTGCTTCTCACCACGCCACTCGATCCTAAATCATCGCAAAGTTAGATCGCTCACGGTGGCACTAGATAACTGATATGCAAACAAGTTTGCTTCTCTTGATAGTACGGCTATCTATCCTAAACCCAGTCATAAACTTCTCTACACACCTATGACCGGTGAAATGAAATGCCCTATGGTTATACCTTTGCCTTGCGCATTCCATTTCATCTCCTTCTCCAATGTTGATGCAACACATGCACCAACCACTTGTCAAATGATATGATCCACTCCATATCATCACATGACCGTGTTGGTTCATCGATCTTGACCTCGCTTGCTCTTCACCGTTGCCTTGGTCCATCGGCGCCAAGCATCACCCGCTTGCCCTTCACACTTGCAACCGGTCCATCAAGCCAAGCCTCATCTTGATCTTCTCCACCTTGATCACATGACTCCATGTCATGTCTCATGTGCAATTTAGCTCCTTCATCACACAATCACCTCGTGAACTAATATCCTGTGTATATATCACTTAAACACATATTAGTTCACCTAAGTTGTCTCTCAATTACCAAAATCAAATAGGAACTCTCAATCTCCCCCTTTTTGGTAATTGATGACAACTCTACAAAGATATGGAATTTAAGATCAATTTTTGGACATTATGCCATTATATCCAACATTTAAGCTCTATAACAGGATTTGGATAAATGCCACAAAATCCGACTTGGTAGTGATAGCTCCCCCTACATGTGTGCTCAACAAGATTTGTTTTAAGCCTTGCACACATGCATAAATAGGAGTTTTGGGAGTGCCAGCACTACTAAGTGATGCTAAGGGTTATAGGATAAACCTTTGAAGATACTCATTGTAATTCCACTTGAAGTTCATCCTTAGCACCACCATGGTTAACTAGATATCTCAAAAACACTAGAAACCCCGTGAGATCAACATTATAAGCACGATTTCTAGATACCACTTGAAAGAACAAAATATCTAGCTCACCAACCTATGCATGCTAGTTACCAAATCATCATCCAAGTCCTATAACTAGCATACACCACACAAGCATAGCTCACCAACCTATGCATGCTAGTTACCAAATCATCATTCAAGTCCTATAACTAGCATACACCACACACGCATGCATATAAAGATAAGAACTTATGCAATATGCAAGCAAGCACATGAATATGCACATATTAAATGCAATCAATCAAGTTCATGAGCTTGCTCCCCCTACTTGTGTGCATATCTTAGTCCAAGACTTTGATCCTTTGATCTTCCTTTGATCTTGTTCCCTTATGTCCATGTCCATGTCTCTCACCCTCTTAGTGCATTTTCACCATATACTCATATCTGTGCACTAATCTCCCCCCCTTTGTCATCAATTTCCATAAAAGGTAACACTTCTTTATTGGTGCAAAGGTTGCACTAGGGTAGATGGTTGATACTTTTTGATGGACACTAACATTTATGTATTGGAATGACTCTTCATGTAAGATCATTGACCATTAATCCATTGAGTAGGGCAATTCCCCTTTGGTCAAAGAAATTGTCATCCAAATAAACTTTGTAAGTAAGAGAACTATGATTTGATAACTTAAGGTTGAGGATCTCTTTTAACTTGTAGGATATCACTTGTGAGATTACCACTTGTAGAATTACTTGAATTAAACATATGTGGGCTATCTCAAGTATGCTAGAACTAGACATCTTTTGCAAGTACCAATATGAAGGTTGATACTATTTGAAAGATTAGCATAAGTCTAGATACCACTTGTAAGTTGCATCTTGATATCCATTTACATTGTTGTCTTGTGCTTGAACTAGATTCATCTTCATGAGCTTCTATGTTGGACTTGTACTATCATGTATAGCATAAGTTTTTCAAGTCCAGTTTAAACCCTCTCTAAGCTTGTTCACACGCATTAAGCGGTTATCTTATAGAGGTTGTACTTGTCACTTATACAATCCTTGAATAGATCAAGTACTTGGGTTTACTAGCTCATGAAAAAAATCATATACCACCACTAGATCAAACAACTCAATCAAGCTATAGTGGTAGGCTATAAGCATAAAATTCATTTGATTTTCAATGAATGATCACTATTTATGACTATATGCACTAAACATGTCCTAGAGCAATATGTATGCATATGTCAAACAATTTTACCTTTGCTATGTTGGAGTAGAGGATAGTCATATAGATTTTATCTCCAATTAGCAATGTGAATTCCAATTAAGAACATGGTGAAGACCAATGAATATCACTTGAAATGTAAATTTATTAGTAGTGATATTGCTACTGCCAAGAAAATAAATGTAACACCCTAAATTCTTGCATTTTTCAAAATAGATTAAAAGTAAATTGAAATGCATTTTTTGTGGTCATTTTTAAACATAGGGAAAATTAAATAAGTTTTCATGAAATAAAATTATCACATTTAGAAACTCTTTTGTTGCATACATGCTGGTGCATAGAGTTTTGTTTTGTTTTGTTTATTTCATTTTCAAACTAGAATTTCAAAGTGGTGTTTGAAAATGATTTGGAAATTTGAAAAGAAAAACAGAAAAACATTTCCCTCCTTCCTCTCTCTCCCTGTTACTTTGGCCCGCAGGCCTGTTTCCCCCAAGCCCAGTTCCCTCCCCCTCTTGCTCTGTTTGGGCCAGCAGTCCCCGCAGGCCAGCCCACCTCCCCCTCACGCACGGACAAGCCCAGCTCTCCCCCTCCCTCTCTCTCTCTGCGCGGACAGGTGGCCCCCACCTGACAGAACAATCTTCCTCCCCTTTCCTTTCTCCTCTCTCTCTCTTTCCCTGTTCTCCCGCGCCGACGATCCTCCTCGGCCGAGAACGGAGTGGAGCAGAAAATCCCTCCCTTCCCTTTTTCGTGGCACCTGAACCGATCACCGCCCACCGGCCGCCTTTCCTTTCTTCCTCCTCCCCCCCCCCCCTCTTTCCTTTTCTGCCGTCGCCGCCTTACCTTTGCGGCCGAACGCGAATCCGCGTCGAATTCCCCCCTTTCCTTTCTCTGTGGAGCAGCTCCGAGCTATAAAAGCTCATCCTCCGCACCTTTCCGCCCTCACCTCGCCCCTCGGAGCACTGCAGAGACCACCCAGCCGCCACCACGACCGAGCACAGAGCCACCGCCGCCGCCTCTGCGTCGCCAAGCTCCTCCGCGCCGTTCAACTGCCCCCCGAGCGTCGCGTGACGGTAAGAGCGTTCCCAGGATGCTCACAAACCCCCCATGTTCCCTCTGTCTCGTCTGCGTGCACCCCATCTGCAATCGCCGTCGTTGCAGAGCCGCCGCGCCGCGTGGACACTCCGCCCCCGTGCGCAATCCGTCCAACCAACCCCACCATCATCTTCGCCGTGCCTCCCTCTCTCTTCCCGTCCCGGTTGCGCAGAGAATGGTGCACCGATGCCTCGGATCGCGTTGCGCCGCCACTCTCCGGCAATGGCGCCACCGCCGTCACTGCCTCCGGCCGCCGCGCGCCGCCTTCCTTCCCCCCCCGCCCCCCCCGATCTAATCTCGTCCATCCATCGTGGATCGGATGGACCACAGCGCCCCGTACCCCTTCGACCGCTGTTTTGCAAAAGAGACCTCGCCCTTTTCTAAGTCTGAACCCGCGGTCCTAAGGCGTATTTCCTCGTTACGTTTTCAGTTCTGGAAGGCGCAATTCTTTTCAGTTTTGTTTTAAATCAAAATTAAATAGAAAATCCTATTTACAGATTTGCCACTCAATTTCAAATGTTTATAAAATGCTCATTTTAACTCCGATTTCATCCATTCAAGTTGCGTTAGATTCGTATCGATGTAATCTACGTGTTAGTTAGTTCATAGTTCATGTTAGACAACTTTTAAGAACAGTTAATCACTTAATCTCTTTTAATCTCCTGTTTAAGTTATAAAACTTGTTTAATTCATATCTTCTTCATTACAGTTCCGTTTTTCGTGATTCAAACGTCTATGTGATCTTAGTGAGACGTAGATAAGTTTTATAAACTTTTACTCTTGTTTTATTGTGATTGGTGTACTGTTCTAATCTATAGCCTTTGTTTGCTTGCATGTTATGCCTCTGTATGATTGCATGTGATGTGGTGATCGAGTACAGACGGTGAGCAGTACGTGGGTGACCAGGAGTTTCCCTTTGAGCAGGATCAACAGGAGCCCTTTGAGCAAGGCAAGTATTATATGGGATCTTCCTTGATGTCCTATTCATGAAGTTTTTTAATGAAATCATATGCATGTGTCTAATATGGTTACCATAGGGTTTACCTAGTTTTGATTACCTTGAACCTTGAGTTCCTATGGGTTACTTTTGCATATGGGTAGTTATTGCTAGCGCTCCTCTTTAAATAAGCATGATCCTTTAATCTTGATTAATGACTACATGAAATGATGAAGTAAAACTTGACTTTTTAGCAATATGGATTTAGGACCCTATCTGTCAGCAAAAGCTGGGACAGTGCAACCATGAGGGCTATATGGCTCTGGCTTTAGTTCAGTATTAGGGTTACTTTCTCGCATGCGGCAGTTCACGAAAGTTGCCATTGCCGAGCGGTTGCGGGTTGTGGCTGGAGTGGGGACCGCTGCGTGTGTGTACCATCCCGAGGCTCCCGTATACCCCTTGCCCGTGGATCCGTACTGTCTGTGGTATGTGAGCGAGCCCCTTTGAAAGACTTCATAGTGTACCCTGCCCGCTCACCTCGGTAGTGTTAAGGGAGTCATGATCCCGGGACATTTGGGCAAACACGACTCATGGGTAAAGTGTACAACCTCTGCAGAGTGTTGAAAACTGGTATATCAGCCGTGCTCACGGACACGAGCGGCTCGGAAAACTCACAGAAACTTTGGTTACTTGTTGGTTACCTTTATGAATCACTTTATCCTGATATTATGTTACTTGTTCATTTGTATACTTGATCATGCAATTTAATATGGGGGCTTAAGCATAACTTTGATCTATCACTTATAAAGTTTTGTTACAAAATAAAAATGCTTACCGCAGTAAACCAGTATCATACTTTTTGAGCCTCATGAACCCCATATATACTTGTTGAGTACGAAAGTACTTACGCTTGTTTCCTTTCTTTTTAATATTTGGATAAAAATCCCGGATGGGTACCAGATTATCAGAGTTATGAGGAGTATCCAGAGGACTACTAGGTTTGGGGTCAACCAGTTGACGTCTCTGTGCTATGGAGCTTCGCGAGAGTTATCTTATATTTCCGCTGTTATGTAATAAATATTATTTAAATACTTGTTCGCTATGTAATAAACACTTGTGATGATAGAATTTTGACAATTTGTCGGCTTATGTGTGTGACTGATCTCTGGGCACACATAAGGTTATTGCATCCTATTTTGTCTTTAAAATTGGGTGTGACAAGTACCATAACAATGCTTATTACATAGCGATAATGAATCTGGTAGAGTAGTCCATCATATTGTTGGTTTAGATATCTATGGTTCAGAACCAGAGATTGTTTATCCTTCTAATCAAGGAAAGCCCCAGTGCATTTAACCCTCTACCTTGTATTTAAAAGTTTTATTTAAATACACGGGTCAACAAGCTTGACAAAACTCAATGTAAACGCAAGTAGTAAATATAAAAGTAAAAGGTTTTACTAATCTACTAGGCATGTATATATGGCCATGGTAGGAATTCAAGATTTTGTCATACAAAAACTCATCATGTAAGATTTTCAATTTTTCAAAAGATAAATTCTCCAGAACTTAAGTATTGCTAGGAACAAGATAAATAGTAGCTCAAACTTTCTCATATCGTACCTATCAACTACCTAGACTTAGCTCAAGCATTCGCAACCCACAAGTTTTAGGTTTAGAGCAAATCTTCATGTCAAAACAATTATATCCAAAACTCAGGAGAATCCAAGACTGGAAACTAGGTACACAAAAGGGATTACGATAGAGTAATTATTCATCATTTAAATACTATATTTCCCTGTGCTATGGAGCTTCGCAAGAGTTATCCTATATTTCCGCTGTTATGTAATAAACATTATTTAAATACTTGTTCGCTATGTAATAAACACTTGTGATGATACAATTTTGATAATTTGTCGGCTTATGTGTGTGACTGATCTCGGGGCACACATAAGAGTATTGCATCCTGTTTTGTCTTTATAACTGGGTGTGCCAATAAAAGTCTATGGAAATAAAAGAAAAGGAAAACAAACATTAGTTGTTTACCATCTATGGAAATGCCAGGCAAAAACGAATTACAAACATTGCAGCCAATGCATATCAGAAAAAATTTGAAGTTTCCGTGAAGTTGAAGGAGCTCACTGTATGGAAACGTTACGGGTGCACGTGCTAACTTTACGGGTGATAATTAAGTCCAAAGTTAATTCTATTAAATTTGAAGTATTTGGCTAATTGTCCTTTTTATAGAAGCTATTTCTATAGCACTATTATGTGACAGTATCCTTTCTTCTATAAATTTTTTGCACAGTATATGCATTCATAGCATGTTATCCTTCATTTCAGCTGCTGTGCAATATATATGGGTCGTCGATGATGCTTTTCAACAAACAAAATCACTAACAATGATTAAAAAAAAGGTTAATGCATGTTCGTATTATAGAGATGAAGATGAATAGTGATACTTACACAAAACTAAATCAAGCATGCAAACAGAAAACACATCCTGGTGCAGCAAAGATGCAGTGATACATTGACCCACACAAAGAACTAACCAATCTGCATACCAAGATTTGCACAAATAATCATTATTTTCATAAAAAATGCCCAATACGCGTTCTTCTTCCAATAAAATCTTACATTCGTTCTTGCAACCAAAACAAGAATAAAGGACAAAAAAAGCATGCTGAAAAGAATGTTGAAAACAAGATATATGGAGAATAGTACAAGAGAGGAGCGTGCCAATTGAGTAGTCAGCATAGAAGCAAACACAAAGGATTGATTACAGTAATGATTGGGTAGATTGGTAAATACCGTTTTCAAAAGTTCACTGCCCATATATTGCGACGACTTTATGATCATCAAACTGCATATATTGCCCAGAAAAAAAAAAGGTTGAGCTTTATTTTTGAAAAAAAAAAGATTAATCTGGTACAAAAGAAAAATGAATGAATTTCAAGCCTTCAACAAATTACAGCACTGTTCAGCTCTGCAAACATTTATTAATGTTTGTATAGGGATACATAGGATTTAAAATCTCAATTAGATTGTTTAATCGGTAAGACAGGAATATGTATCCAACACCCCCACCACTCCAAATAGAAATCCATAGCCCTTCTTGGTTGTCTTAAATTTCTTACCTTCACAAGAGCACCGATCACACCCAGGCTGGTGAGCCTCAAGAACTCATATTCTTTTGTTTTGTAGATAGTGTTCAAGAAAGGGTAAAGGTACAGTGGAAACAGTGCTGCAAGAGGAGACAGTTAGTGAAAAGTGTATGATACAAACCCAAAGACTGAAAATCCTAGTATCAGGGTGCGATGCGACACACTGCAGAACAAGTAATACAAAAAAGTAAGTTAAGGAAACAGAATGAAAACCAATTTGAGGTGCATGAACTGATAAATGGCACTTTAAAACAACCCCATATCGCACAATACTATATTATCATGGCTAAGGTAACATATCCTGTATCCCTGGTTTTTGAACGAATATCCTGTATACCTGATAATACTGATAGATTTTAATATCAAAATGAACTGATAAATGATGCTTTAAAGCATCCCCAGTGCCATGAGTACTTTGCTTTCTGATGTAAAAGTATACCTGAAGGAGTGCAAGCGCGTTGCAGACTCGAGTTGATTGAGCAGACGATAATTTTGAGGGTGAAAGTGATCGATAAAATGACACAATTTCCTGCATATATTTCAAGTAGCAATACAGACTTCAATCAGAAAAGGATCCATGAAAGATTCAACTGATTTCTTATCAAATGAGACAATATACATGTACACCACAGTAATGCAAACAGCATATAAGTCCATAGCTACTATGATGTCACAAGTTTCCTTGAGTTAAATTCAGAAGGCTGCAAATATTTAACCCACCTGGAGTAGTACAGCCATTGTTCCATAAGAGTGCCATAGTAGTAGAGCAAGATCTTCACATTTTTCTCGTTTCTGGAAGAAATAACCAGTATCATCACTCTAAATGAAAACTTTGGCCCCAACTTCCCAAATCAATATACTTAGGGCTGCCCGATCAAATATTTTAGGAAACAATTTATATTAAATTTACCATGTGAGGTACAAAGTGTCACAATGTACTTTTGAGTATTTTTATGAGTAATAAATAACTATATACCAAAAAGAAAAGCTTGATGATACAAAGTATTTTTTGTGAGGGGTGTAGTCTTGGCTAGACCGATAGTTTTAATTCCGCATTTGATTCGGTTAGCCAGAACGTTTAAGTTTTAGAAAAGACTATTCACCCCCCCCCTCTAGTCCGCCATCTCGACTCTACATGTGGTATCAAAGCTTGGTCTCTCATTTGTGGTCTTTACCGACCCGAGAGGATGGCGACTTATGGGCTAGATGTTGAGTGTCCACACATTTTTTATGGCGCACACTTTGCACGGTGGAGAAATTGGTTGACATGCAATTTTAAGTTTATTTCTCCCCAAATGTGGTGGATCGTAGATGTGGGACTCTCTTGTGCAATTGAGAGAGAGGATGCAACTCGAGCACAAAAGAAGTGCCTACATCTCGATTGCCAAGCTACTAACATTCTCTACCATTCTATGAAAGATAATATCTTTGGTGAGATAATGGACATGAAGAGCACTCATGAAATTTGGTCCTATCTCATTGAAACATATGAGACAGACTCAAATGATGATGATGATGTGTCCAAGTTGGTGGCACATGAGAGTGTTGAGCATGACCACAACTCGGTGATTGTGGAAGATTGCTCCACCTCATGTTTAAGTGATGATGAAGATGATCTATCTATCAAGAAAACACTTGACAAGGATGACGAAAGCCCAATATCAAGTGTTGCAATTGTTGATGCTACTCCAAGCACACTTGATGATGATGATGATGCATGCTCGGGCTATGAGAGTGATGATTCCACAAGCTCTTCCACTTCATCACAATGCTACATGTCACATGGTGACACTAAGGTATCAATTGACAATATGATTGTAGATTGTGATGACCCTAACTTTGAGCTTGTGTGCAAACTCTCAAAGGCTTTATCTAGTGAGTTAAACAAAACAAAGAAACTAAAAGATGAAAACTCACTTCTAAAGACCTCATGTGAAGAACATAAGCACTTACTTGATGTTCTTAAATCTTCACATGATGAACTAAAATTGGATCATGAGCAACTTCGTGTGTCTCATGAGGATTTAGTTCACAAACATGGTTCTCTCATTAATGAATTGCTAAATCTTAAAAATGAAGAGAGCTCATCACTTGGGTCAAATGATCAATCATATGTTGTTGCTAACCATTGTGATGTAAGGAAGAAGAATGTATCCACCTCTTGTGATGATTTACTTGATATGCCATGTTCTTCACATATAGATGCTTGTTCTACTTCTATGTCTTGTGAGACTAACCTTTTGAAGGAGAACAATGAGCTCAAAAGTGAATTGAAAAATATGAGCAACAAGCTAGAGAGGTGCTACAACTCCAAAGTCACCTTTGAGCATATGTTGACAAACAAGAGAAGCTATGGTGACAAGAGTGGAATTGGTTTCCACAAGAGCGAGGGCAAGAAAGAGAAGAAGCAAGAACAAAATAAGCTATCTCATTTCATGTGCTTCAAGTTCCATGGGATGGGAAATCTTGCAAATGCTTATCCAACCAAAAATTCTCAAGCTAAGCCACAAGTCAAGCCCCAAGTGCAATACAAGATCAACCATCAAGATGGTGATTCGGGGATGACAAAGAAGAAGAGGACTAGAAGAGGTGGCAAAGCAAGAGCAAGGCATCCAACTCCTATTCATGATGCCAACAAGATGATGATGAGCAAAAATCAAGAGAAGAATCATTTGGCTCACATCAAGTGCTTCAAGTGTGATGATATGGGACACTTTGCCTCGAAGTGTCCTACCAAGCTTGAGATGAAGATTCAAGCAAAAGAGAAGAGGCAAGACAATGAGAAGCACAATATGAGCAAGGAAGAAAAGGCTCAAGCAAAGAGAGTGTGCTACTCATGTCGGGAAAGGGGACACATGGCTCATTCATGTCCCCTAGGTATGACTTCTAAGCCTATTTCAATTGATAATGATCATATGCTTAGAAAGGATGGTGGTGGTACCTCTATGGTTGCTATTGCAAAACATCCCGCTATCCATACTAAGGCTTTGCCTAAGTATGTTTCTCCTAACTTGAGAGGACTCAAACTAGTTTGGGTACCATCAACAAGTGGATGAATATGTGTAGGTACCATGGGCATTGGAGACTTGATTCAATTCATTGCATATTGTTCATCATATGATTGAGTCAAGTAATGAAGCTTAGTGCTATACTTATCCCAATTCCTAGTCAAAAGAATGAAGTCCAAATGCTACAACATACAAGTGCATGATCAAGTTGTGGTGGTTCATTGGATTAATAGAAGGCTTGCAAATATTCTAGTTGAAGCTTGCTAATGGATTGATCATGGTCTACTAAGGTATATCTCTTGTTGATCAAGTTCATTTGGGTGTGTATAAGTCATTTGAATTGGACATACACATAGTGCATATGAGTTGATTGAATTGGATATATATATATATATATATATATATATATATATATATATATATATATATATATATATATATATATATATATATGCACTAGTTGCTTGCTATTTGGATGGTTTAATGCTTAGTGATCAAAATGAGTTGATTTGAATGGATGTGATCTAGAGACTACTTTTAGTAAATGGATATATGTCTCTTGAGAGTGTTCAAACAAGTTGATATCAAGTTTGGTTCAATTTGAAGAAACTTAGCTCAATATCTCAAATCTGTATTTTAGTCAAAATCTGAGCTAGTTGTGATCATAGCCATGTTTAAGAGATCAAATATATTTAGATTGGCTTGAAATTTGGTGTTCATTCTCTACACTTATGGTATTAGATGCTGTGCAAATTTCATGAATAATGGATAAGGGATACTTTGGTTTTGGAGTGGATCTTGTCAACACATGTGCAGCAGTTTTCAGCATGTACCTATGTGGAAAGATGTGAAATCTGGTAGCAATCTAGAAGTCCAATGAAGCTCAAATTTTTATGGCTGCTAGATGACTTAGTGAATCACATCTCCACCAAATTTCATGATCATTGGGTATGTACTTTGGGATTTATGATATATTCTTTGAAGGGTACATAATCTGCCAGAAAAGTGACAAACATTGGATTATTCTAGAGTCACTTAGATTGAAAGGTCCTCAAGTTGGAATCATGTTTATAAGTGATTGAGGTACCTATGATTTCTTTTGGTTCAAGCTAGAATCATGACAAGGATTGAGTACAAGGCCATTTGATTGTGGAGTATACTTGGCACATGTTTAGTATTCTTGGAGAGAGGTCACTTCTCCCTTTTGTAGGGGTTTGCCGCCTTTTGTAGGTGAACCAAGGACGTTACTTGGAAGGCTAACATAGAAGTGGTGATCTAGGGATCATTTGGAGATGCTTAGTTGAAAGCTATCAATAGGATTGATCAAAATAAAGCAAGCAACACCCAAGAGAGATTCATGATCTTAACTTACAAGTGGTATCACCTTCTACAAGTGGCACATCATTTGGTATTCTCTCATGCAAGCAAATATCAAGAAAGAAGCAAGTCAACCACAACAAGAAAGTGCACTTGATCATTAGTGGGACTCAAAACATATGGGTGAAGATTAACATTTCAAGTGATATTCATTGGTCTTCACCATGCTCTTAATTGGAATTCACATTGCTAATTGGAGATGAAATCTATATGACTATCCTCTACTCCAACATAGCAAAGGTGAAATTGTTTGACATATGCATACATATTGCTCTAGGACATGTTTAGTGCATATAGTCATAAATAGTGATCATTCATTGAAAATCAAATGAATTTTATGCTTATAGCCTACCACTATAGCTTGATTGAGTTGTTTGATCTAGTGGTGGTATATGAGTTTTTTCATGAGCTAGTAAACCCAAGTACTTGATCTATTCAAGGATTGTATAAATGACAAGTACAACCTCTATAAGATAACCGCTTAATGCGTGTGAACAAGCTTAGAGAGGGTTTAAACTGGACTTGAAAAACTTATGCTATACATGATAGTACAAGTCCAACATAGAAGCTCATGAAGATGAATCTAGTTCAAGCACAAGACAACAATGCAAATGGATATCAAGATGCAACTTACAAGTGGTATCTAGACTTATGCTAATCTTTCAAATAGTATCAACCTTCATATTGGTACTTGCAAAAGATGTCTAGTTCTAGCATACTTGAGATAGCCCACATATGTTTAATTCAAGTAATTCTACAAGTGGTAATCTCACAAGTGATATCCTACAAGTTAAAAGAGATCCTCAACCTTAAGTTATCAAATCATAGTTCTCTTACTTACAAAGTTTATTTGGATGACAATTTCTTTGACCAAAGGGGAATTGCCCTACTCAATGGATTAATGGTCAATGATCTTACATGAAGAGTCATTCCAATACATAAATGTTAGTGTCCATCAAAAAGTATCAACCATCTACCCTAGTGCAACCTTTGCACCAATAAAGAAGTGTTACCTTTTATGGAAATTGATGACAAAGGGGGGGAGATTAGTGCACAGATATGAGTATATGGTGAAAATGCACTAAGAGGGTGAGAGACATGGACATGGACATAAGGGAACAAGATCAAAGGAAGATCAAAGGATCAAAGTCTTGGACTAAGATATGCACACAAGTAGGGGGAGCAAGCTCATGAACTTGATTGATTGCATTTAATATGTGCATATTCATGTGCTTGCTTGCATATTGCATAAGTTCTTATCTTTATATGCATGCGTGTGTGGTGTATGCTAGTTATAGGACTTGAATGATGATTTGGTAACTAGCATGCATAGGTTGGTGAGCTATGCTTGTGTGGTGTATGCTAGTTATAGGACTTGGATGATGATTTGGTAACTAGCATGCATAGGTTGGTGAGCTAGATATTTTGTTCTTTCAAGTGGTATCTAGAAATCGTGCTTATAATGTTGATCTCACGGGGTTTCTAGTGTTTTTGAGATATCTAGTTAACCATGGTGGTGCTAAGGATGAACTTCAAGTGGAATTACAATGAGTATCTTCAAAGGTTTATCCTATAACCCTTAGCATCACTTAGTAGTGCTGGCACTCCCAAAACTCCTATTTATGCATGTGTGCAAGGCTTAAAACAAATCTTGTTGAGCACACATGTAGGGGGAGCTATCACTACCAAGTCGGATTTTGTGGCATTTATCCAAATCCTGTTATAGAGCTTAAATGTTGGATAAATGGCATAATGTCCAAAAATTGATCTTAAATTCCATATCTTTGTAGAGTTGTCATCAATTACCAAAAAGGGGGAGATTGAGAGTTCCTATTTGATTTTGGTAATTGAGAGACAACTTAGGTGAACTAATATGTGTTTAAGTGATATATACACAGGATATTAGTTCACGAGGTGATTGTGTGATGAAGGAGCTAAATTGCACATGAGACATGACATGGAGTCATGTGATCAAGGTGGAGAAGATCAAGATGAGGCTTGGCTTGATGGACCGGTTGCAAGTGTGAAGGGCAAGCGGGTGATGCTTGGCGCCGATGGACCAAGGCAACGGTGAAGAGCAAGCGAGGTCAAGATCGATGAACCAACACGGTCATGTGATGATATGGAGTGGATCATATCATTTGACAAGTGGTTGGTGCATGTGTTGCATCAACATTGGAGAAGGAGATGAAATGGAATGCGCAAGGCAAAGGTATAACCATAGGGCATTTCATTTCACCGGTCATAGGTGTGTAGAGAAGTTTATGACTGGGTTTAGGATAGATAGCCGTACTATCAAGAGAAGCAAACTTGTTTGCATATCAGTTATCTAGTGCCACCGTGAGCGATCTAACTTTGCGATGATTTAGGATCGAGTGGCGTGGTGAGAAGCAACTGAAAATGCTTTGAAAATATTGTGAAAATGCTAACACACATGCACAAGGTGAAGAACACATTTGTGTCAGCACATGAGAAGCAAGGAAGAAGAGGCAGCTCGTTTTGGCTCAAGAAGGAGCTCCGGACGCTAGTCCGGACGCAAGGGCATGCTGCGTCCGGACCATCGTGCATGCGTCCGGAAGCAAACCCTAGGCGTGCCTGATCAGGAACAGGAGCACCGGACGCTGTTGTTGGTCCGGGCAGGGAGTCCGGACGCAGCGTCCGGAGGTTGGAGCTCTCTTTTGTCGCTCGGAGGAGTGGACCGGACGATGTTCGTCGTCCGGACGCAGGCTCCGGTCTTGCGTCCGAAGGTGCTGCTCGCTCTCGGGCGCTCTCGGGTGTTCGGGAAATATTTCCGGACCCTCGGTGCAGTGCGTCCGGACTCGGTAAACAGTAGCGTCCGGAGACGCGTGGCAGAGCGCGGTGAGCGCGCCAACGGGCGAATTCAAACGGCTAGGAGGGTCCGGACGCACGCGTGATGGTCCGGACCCCCTATGATCTTGCGTCCGGAGGTACGCAGGAAGGCCCAGTGATGGGGCAAAACGGCTAGTTTCGATGGGGAGACTATTTATAGCGCTTGGCCGGCCCTTGGGACTGTAAGAGCACCTTGGGCATTTGTTGCCTCTAGTGTGCTTGGTTTGGGAGCCCTCTAACTCACTCATACTTGATAGTGTTCATCTGATTGAGTGAGAGAGCGATTACTAGTGCGTTGCTTTGAGAGATAGCTTCGTG
Organism: Microstegium vimineum; assembly: GCA_022036555.1. Taxonomy (NCBI): domain Eukaryota; kingdom Viridiplantae; phylum Streptophyta; class Magnoliopsida; order Poales; family Poaceae; genus Microstegium; species Microstegium vimineum. The sequence goes on from CM039125.1 coordinate 41,281,063, forward strand.
TGGCACTAGGTGATCGACTTGCAAGCTCGTGGTGCTTGTTACTCTTGGAGGTTGCCACATCCTAGACGGCTTGGTGATCGTGGCTCCGTCGAAGCACGCAAGAAGCTTGTACGTGGCTCCGGAGAAGGCTTTTGTGAGGGGCATTGTACTCACCCCGCGGGGATCGCGAAGAGCAACTCTAGTTGAGCGTGTCATTGAGCTACCCTCACTTGTGGGTGGATTCTTGCGGCGCCCGAGCTAGTGGGCTAGGCTTGTGAACGCCTATTAGCTGCCGAATCACCAAGTGAGTGGTCGATACAACGGGGACTAGCTTGGTGGCGACCAAGTGAACCTCGGGAGAAAAATCACCGTGTCAACCTTGTTCATCTTCTCGGTGGTTTGCATTCTCCAAATCACTAGCTTGTATTTACTTTCATATACTTGTGCTAGTGAGTAGTTGTTGCTCTTGTAACTAGTTTAGCTTGTGTGGCTTGCCTAGTTACCTTCTAGCTTGTGTAGCTTAGAAGTAAGATCTTGAGTGACTAATTGGCTTGAGTAGCCTTGTTAGTCACATTGCTTAGTTTGTGTAGCTAAGTAAGTTGAGCTCTCTAGTTGACTTGTGTAGGCTTGCTACAGAGCATTGCTAGTGAGCTTAGGTGCTTTGTGCTTTGCTTACTAGTATGTGTAGGAGCTCTCGGTGTGCTTAGAGTACTAGTTGCTTAGGTTTGTGTGACCTTGCAACCTAGACTTGTTTAGGTGAGTTTCCTAGCTTGGCACATTAAGTTAGCTTAATAGACATATTTGATAGGTGCTAGAGTTATAGTTAGAGGGGTGTAGTCTTGGCTAGACCGATAGTTTTAATTCCGCATTTGATTCGGTTAGCCGCAACGTTTAAGTTTTAGAAAAGACTATTCACCCCCCCTCTAGTCCGCCATCTCGACCCTACAGGCGGCGGCGGCCGGCAAGCGGTTTAGGGTTTAGGCACGGGTGAGGGCTGTTTTTTTCTGTTTTTCCAGATCCGCGGGCGCGCGTGCGGAAGTTCGGAAGTCGAAACGAATCGCGCGTGAGGAGAGTGGGAAGTCTGGGCGTGTGTGAGAAGGAGGGTGGGAGCCTGGTTGTGGGGTCAAGAGGTGAGATCAGGCTTCCCACTCTTTTTAGAAGATTTCAATTATAGTATAAGATTTCAATTCCCCTTTCAATATAAAAGTGGGTGTTACTTTTTTTATGAAGATTGTTACTTTGAAATATAAGAGTAGTACCATTTGCTGCATTTTTTGTTCCATCGCCAACAACAGCTCGTGAGCCGTGATGATCGGCATAGAGACGTGCTCGTGGCGTCATCACTCGCTCTGGCTAGATTCAACGTACTGCATGGCTGCTATAGCAGTTTGTACGAAACACGACGGAGACCGGTGGGTGACGTCTGACGTCGTCCACGACGACGGAACTGAATGGAAATAAAAAGGAGACTAGTCAAAACTCAAAACTCAAAAGAGAACAGACTACTGTAGGTGTGCGCGCGGCATCCGGTGGCTATAAATACTCCTATCAGCCGGCTGTAGACCAAACAAGAGCTTAATTACTCGCAGGCCTCAAACAAGAGCTTACCAAGCGATTGCCGCTTTCAGCAGCATCTGCACCCAGCACCGACCGCTGCGCCAATCAGATTAGCAGCTACAAGATGGTGCACCAGGAGGTGATGCCAATGCCACTGCTGACGCCGTACAAGACGGGGCAGTTGGAGCTCTCCCACCGGGTGGTGCTCGCGCCGCTGACGAGGTGCCGTTCCTACGGCAACGTGCCGCAGCCACACGCCGCCGTCTACTACTCGCAGCGCGCCACCAAGGGCGGCCTCCTCATCACGGAGGCCACGGGTGTGTCCGCGACAGCGCAGGGCTACCCGGAGACCCCTGGTGTCTGGACGCCGGAGCAGGTCGAGGCATGGAAGCCCATCGTCGACGCTGTCCATCGCAAGGGCGCGCTCTTCTTCTGCCAGATGTGGCACGTCGGCAGGGTCTCCACAAACGGTAAGCCGTAAGCATGCATGGAAGCATTTCTCTTCTGATTAATAATTATTGCTGATGTGTGTCTGATGATCTTTGACTAGGCCACTCACTTTTTTTTTTTGGAACCAAATCAACAGATTTTCAGCCCGATGAACAGGCGCCCATCTCGAGCACAGACAAGCAGATCTCCCCGGTCGCCGAGCCCGGCAGCATGGTGTACTCCAAGCCACGGCGGCTGCGGAAGGACGAGATCCCCGGGATCGTCGATGACTTCAGACGCGCCGCACGGAATGCAATCGAGGCTGGGTTCGACGGCGTGGAGATCCATGGTGCGAATGGGTACCTCCTCGAGCAGTTCATGAAGGACGGTGCCAACGACCGCGACGACGAGTACGGTGGAAGCCTTGAAAACCGGTGCCGCTTCACGGTGGAGGTGGTCGACGCTGTGGTCCGCGAGGTAGGTGCTCACCGTGTGGGTATCAGGCTGTCTCCGTTCCTCGACTACATGGACTGCGTGGACTCGGATCCGGCGGCGCTGGCCGACTACATGGTGCGGCAGCTCAACAAGCATGAGGGATTCCTCTACTGCCACATGGTGGAGCTCCGAATGTCTGTCGTTGACGGTCACAGGCAAATCCCACACAGGCTCTTGCCATTCCGAAAGGCCTTCAACGGCATGTTTATCGCTGCGGGAGGATATGATCAAGAAGAAGGAAACAAGGTGGTTTCCGAGGGATATACTGACCTGGTTGCTTATGGAAGGCTTTTCTTAGCTAACCCAGACTTGCCCAAAAGATTTGAGTTAGGTGCGCCACTAAATAAGTATGACCGCTCTACCTTCTACACACAGGATCCAATCATTGGATATACAGACTACCCATTCCTCAGTGAGAACAAGGACTCAATTACTCATGCTTAATCTCTCATAGCATAGTCTTGGTGAAAAATAACTTGCCTTACTCATACGAGGCACAGTGTTTGATTTCCTGTTCCACCAGCATATATTGCTTTGTTGTATTTTATTGAGAATAAAATGTCAACCTGTTGGTGATATTGTTTCTTTAGTTACATCTTGTTGTTGAGCATTATGGCTGAATTAATTTAAGCATCTTTTCACATATCCTCTTGTCGTTCAGTCACAAAGGGCACAGCAGTTAATTTGTTTCCAAAGAACTGTTGGTTCAGGAAGTAGTTAATTGACCAGTAGTCAAGCCCATAGACCTCATTATAGGTGTTCTGTTCAGTGTCTACATCCCCTAGGCAATTCAAGGGCAGTGCAGGTAATTGCAAAGGTCGAAAGGATACTCCATCCAGAAAAGGATACAATTCTACGTAATCCATGGTTTTTATTAAGTTTAATTAATTATAGATAAAAATATATCAATATTTATGATATCAAATAAATACGATTAGACTAAATATAAAATGTATTTTCATACTAAGTTGATTTAGAGACATAAATATGAATAGTATTTACTAGAAATTTGATTAAACGTGAACTACTTTTGACAACACGAAACCCATAATTGTATTCTTTCCCTGACGGAGGGAGTACTATACTACCACAAAAAGACACGAAGAAGATGCACAGTCAACATCACAGATTTCGGAGATGCAGACATCTCTGTTTTGTTTGTCTAGAGCCTCATGAACCATACCGCCTCTAATGAATTAACTTCAAAGATTCGTCTATGCAATAGATGTCTCTATTTTAGAGATGTGCCTCTTTGAAGCCCATCTATTGTATGAAACACATCATAGAAGGATACACTTCAGAGGCACTCTTTGAAGTCCATCTATGCTAGGAAACACATGAGGGACACTGAAAATAGAGCGATTTGCTGGAGGACACTCTGGTTCTTGACAAATTTGCTGATGAACACAGTGTCCAATAAAATATTTTAACAAAATAAATATAAAATCGTATAAGTGTCCAAAACTTATACTATAAAATTTTCTATGCTCTACATGATGAAAACTATATAGTAAAAATGTTGTTTTGCACTAAAATGATCATCTTGCCCCTCTTCATAAATAAGCAAAGTTAACCAAAATTTTTTTCATATATTTGTAGGATACTTAAAATCTTGGAAAAATCAAAGAATATGTACATCACCAAATTATGACTATGCTAAAAATATTAGCTCAAAATAATAAATTTTATAATGGTATATTTAGCATCAATGAGTTATAGATTTGTCTCTTATCAAGCTTAATTGATATATTAAACTTTATTACTTTGAGAACACATTTTTAGCATAATCATAATCTGGTGATGTACACAATTTTATGATTTTTTCAAGATTTTTAGTGTCCTACAAATATATGAAAAAAAATTAACTATAGTTAACTTTGTATATTTATGAAGATGGGCAAAATGATTATTTTAGTGCAAAACAACATTTTTACTATATACTCATTTTGAATATAGTAAATTCTATAGTATAGAGTATAGAAAATTTAATAGTATAATTTTTAGGGACTTATATGATTTTATATCTATTTTATTAAAATATTTTATTGGGCACTTTGTTTACCAACAAATTTGTCAAGAACCAGAGTGTCCTCTAGCAAATTATCAGCAAATGGTGGTCACTTTGAGTGTCCAGGAGCCAATTTCCCCTAAAATTAATGTGATAATTTTCTATCTTGAAGCAAGAACACCCAAGTGTACCTAGAGTAGTCATCAACTACCACTAAGCAAAAGAGATTTCCTCCAAGGCTTGCATAGGTGGTAGGTCCAAATAAATCCATGTGGAGTAGCTCTAGGACCCTTGAGGTTGACATGAATGCTTTAGTAGGATGGGTGTTGGCAACTTGCTTGCCGGCTTGACATGCACTACACAACTTGTCCTTCGCAAACACCACATCCTTCACACCTCTAACCATCTCCTTCTTGACAAGTTTCTTCAAAGTTGACATGCCCACATGAGCTAGTCTTCTATGCCAAAGCCAACCCAAAGAACTCTTGGAGAATAGACATGTTTGCAACTCGGCTTCATTTGAGGTGAAATCCACTAAGTAGAGGTTGTTGTGCCGAAACCCTTTGAATATCATTGAAGCATCTTCAATCTTGGTCACAATTACCTCGGTTGGAGTGAAAAGACAATGGAATCCAAGATCACAAAGTTGACCCACAGAAAGCAAGTTGAAGCTTAGATATTGAACTAGAAAGACATTTGATATTGATTGATCATTGGAGATTGCCACTTTGCCAAGACCTTGAACTTTAGCTTTTGAATTGTCCCCAAAGGTAATCTTGTCTTGCCCTTCACATTCTTCATCAAGTGTAGTGAACATCTGGGAGTCACCGGTCATATGTTGAGTGCAACCACTATCAATCACCCAATGACTTCCACCGGTCTTGTAGTTCACCTACACACAAGCAACTTGAAGTTAAGCTTGTTGTTTGGGAACCCACTCAAAGCGGGGCCCCATTGCCTTGGTGACCAACTCCTTTGCAACCCAAAGAACTCTAGGCTTGTTCTTCATTGGTGGACCAAGGAACACTACTAGTGGTAATTTTCATACGGACACTTTTAAAACAAACAAACATAATTTAACAAATATACTTTTAAACCTTTTCCACTTTAACTATAGCTCAATGAAAGGTCCTATGTCTCAATAGAGCAAAAGCTCCATACTGGATATACATACATAAAGCTGTCAAGCTCAATGTGGTTATTTAAAAAAAAAACTTTATGCAGTGTAGCTTTTAGTCAGCTTATTTCACTAAAAAGAGAATATATTAAAAGGAGCTCAATTAAGGTGTCCATGTTTACTGGGTTCAGCCATCTTCTCTTTAACAATACTACCTTGAAGCCTGTGATACCAATCGGATGTAGAGGAGAGGAACTTTAGGACAGCACTGAGTTATGCAGTCTGCTTCTAGCTTACAAATATTGGGAAAACCCATCAGAATTCAGAATATAGCTTCTAGCTTACTAATACCAACTCATATCCAGAAAGCCCGTCATATTTAACTTGCTTTTCTTACTCAATTCAAACCCAACCACATTTATAGGAATGTTCTGACATTAACAACACCTGTCTCAGGGCATGTAACACCCTAAAATTTACTTTATGAAAAATAGAAATAAAATGATTTAATTTTGAATTTTGGTGTTCATGAAATCATAGGGAAATAAAACTTTTTATGAAATTAAAACCTCTTTTGGTAGGAACATGTTTGAGCATACATGCCCTTGCATTTGTTTTGTTTGGCAAGTTTCAAAATTCAATTTGGTTTTCAAAATGGATTTGAAAATGTGTTTGAAAATTTAGAAAATAAAAAGAAAAGACAAAAACTCTTCCTCCCTCTGATCTGGCCCGAGAGGCCCACCTCTCCTTCCCCCCCCCCCCCCCCCCGGCCTGCCTCTCTCTCGGATGGGCCAGCGCCCACAGGCCGGCCCACTCAGCCCTCCCGCCCCCTCTGCTCGCGAAGCGCCGACAGGCGGGACCTGCACGTCAGCCGCCGTTTCCCCCTCCCTCCTCTCTGACTGACAGCCCAACCCGCCCTCTCTCTCTCTCTCGCTGACCGGTAGAGCCCACTTGTCAGTGTCCCTTCCCCCTCTTTCCTTCTCCTTCCTTCCACGTTCCCTGTTCCTCAGCATCGACGCCCTGGCCGAACTCGAATCGGAGCAGGGGGGTGATCACCCTTTCCATAGCCGGCGCAATCCCGTGGCGCAAGCAGATCACCACCACCCGCCGCCTTCCCTTTCCTCCTCTCCCTCTCTTTCCTTCTCTGCCGCCGCCGCCATCTTCTTCTCGGATGGAAACAGCACCGCCGCCTCCTTTTTTTCGCCGCGGCCGAATCCCTCTCCAACCCCTCCCCCTTCCTTCTTTGGCGCTGCCTGAGGGTATAAGTAGCCGAGCCCCGACTCCATCGCCTCCAGTTCGTCCCTGAGCCCGCAGCAGTGCACCAGAGCCGCCGCCACGAGCACAGACCGCCGCCCAACACCACCGCCGCGTTCTCACCGATCCAGAGCACCAACACCGCCAGCAAGAGCCTCAGACCTTCGCATCGACGCCGTGCGTCCGTAACACTCCTCGCCGAACGCTACCTTCCCATGTATCTACCTACCCGCGCTCACCGTGCGTCCCCTCCCTTCGCAGATCACCGCCAAGCGTCGACGGACCCCGTGGGGCATCTCTGGACCCCGCGAACCCCACCAACATCCTCGCGGTATGCTCCTCTCCCTCCCCGTGCCTTCAATTTCACTTCTAGCGACCCGTACCGTGGCATCCGCACAATACAGAGCTCGGCGACAATGGCGTCGTCGTGAGCACCACGCTCCGGTCACCCACCGCCTCGCCTGAGCACCCAACAGTCATCGCACGTGCACCCCGAGTCTTCCCATACCCTCAATTTGGGTCCTAGCTCTCTGCACACCTGCGCACGTGCACCAGTGCTGAAGCGCCGCCGCCGCGCGTGGCCAGCCTCTCTGAGTTCCCCGCGGCTTCAACCAACACCCCAGACGAGCTCCCCGTCTCTCCCTCTCTCTCCCCGACCGTCCCGCATCGTTCCTAGTGCCTCGCAGCTGTGGTTAGCCTCGCGTCGCCGCACTCCGGCCATGGCGCCGCCGCCAGAGCGCCGCCCCGGTGACCAGACGCCCACGCTCATCCTTCCCTTCATTCTGCACCGTTCGATCTCGCACCGACGGCTCAGATTAGAAACCCCGAAGGGGTACGCCCACCGGTCCACCGTGGACCCGTGGACCAGAACCCCACACGTGGTCCACACTGTTTCCTTGCACCCACCCTATCCCGTGCCGCCACGTGGCGCCTGACAGACCCCACTGCGGATCCCTTGGCGCCCTCTCGGTTTTACGCTTTTCTCGCTTTGAAAACGGAAACCTCTCTCTGTTAAGCAGAATACGTTTTCTTCTTTTTACAGATCTGCCCCTCCTATTCAAATGCTCATAATTTCCCCGTTTCAACTCCGTTTTGACCCAAACGAGTTGCGTTAGATCCGTAATTTCATAATCTATCTAACGGTACAGTTTTCATCTATGTTAAATACTTTTGAAAATCAAAGTTAATTAATTTGTTAAAGCTTTAACCGACCCTTTTCAAAATCCTGTTTAATCTATATCTTTTCCGTTTTAAATCCGTTTCGTTCCGTTCAAGTTGCGTTGGCTTCGTATCGACGTAACCTTTTTCTTAGTGATCGTTAATACCATGTTAATAGCTCTGTATTTTCATGATGCAAAACCCTGACTTGATTAACCACTTTGCAACATATTTCACACATAAAATGACGATGTTTTCTCTTTCGTTTTCGAAATCAAAATACAATTTTGATCTAATCTAACCAAGGTGTTTCTTTGGAACACTTTATACACTCTTTTATATAATAATAAAATTGATAAAGCTTATAGCTCTCTTTTGTAAAAGCAAATCTTTCGTTAGTCGTATCTCGATCATCGTAGCTTCGTTTAGTGTGATCTTCGTGTCTGTGTGATCGTAGAGTTGCGTAGGTTCCTTTTAAATCCTTTTTATTGATTGGTGTATTATTCTAATTTAGCCATGTTTGTATGCTATGTATGTTTGTCCAGCTGCTTGTGTGGTGATTGGTTAATTGTCGTCCAATCGGTGAGTTTTGTGTTGGTGATCAAGAAGAAGTCATTTGAAGCTGAGAAGCAGTTGAGCAAAGGATCTAAGCTTTTAAGGCAAGTATTACATGGGATTATCTTTGTTGTCCTATTCATGATAATCACTCATTAATCATATGCATGTGTTTCCTTGTTACCCTGTAAGGATCACCCTAGTTTTGTACCGTATACCTTGTTACCCTGGGAATTTGTGCATTTGGGTAGATCAAGCTAGTGCTCTTTGAGAATAACTATGATCATGTAAGCTTGATTAATGAATATGTGAATCGACAATAAAAGATGACTTTTTAGCAACGTGGACCATAGGTGGAACACTAGGAACTCACACCTGTGTTCTCACTCATAGGGATATTTCTGTAAGAGATTACCTCGAGAAAACAGTACCACCATAAGCTAATGGGCTCTTGCTTGACTCAGTATTAGGCTTTTGCTAGTTTGTGGCAACTTACCTGAGAGGGCGCAAGAAGTGCTCTGAGATTTTCGGAAGCCCTGCGTGTGACTTCTGGGATCTTGTTGAGGGAACTTGTAGCTGGTTGTTACTTTCTAGTGGAATTTGTGAAAGGTCTCGTAGTGAACCCTGTCGGCCCACCTCGGAAGTGGGTAAGAGACTAGCTACCTTGGGAAAAAGGGCAATTCACGACTTATGGGTAAAGGCATACACCTCTGCGTAGAGTTAAAAACTATCATGATAGCCATGCTCACGGTTAAGAGTGGCTTGGGCTCCTTGCTATATGATGTTCTTATGTCATGGCTCATCAGTTGTTATCGGTGATTTATTATTGTTACTGTTCATATAAGCATTATATCCTGTTTACTCTTGATCATATGGTTATTGGGCAATTGATAATTTTGATGCTGTCCTATGCTAAAATTGTGACAACATAAAAGCTGATGCAGTTTAACTAGTGTCTATCCTTTTTGAGCTTCATGAACCCCATATATGCTTGTTGAGTACGAAAGTACTTACACTTGTTTTCTTTCTTTTCAATCTTTGGATAAAAATCCCGGATGGGTACCAGTTTGCAAGAGTCTTGAGCAGTTAGGCTTGTGATCAACCAGTCAGTTGGTCCCTGTGGAGTGGAGTCTTCACCTGAAGTTCGGAGTGTCTTACCGCTGTTTGCTCTCTCAAAGTTTTTTCTTTGACCATATATGTTATATATTTAAGTATTATCTTTTGATATTACCTTGTTCTGTGACTATATGTGAGATTTGACTTCCTGAGCTCACATATAAAGTATATATGATTTTGTTCTTAAAACCGGGTGTGACAGGGCATGCTTGAAAGGCTCAAGGAACTACTTTTTCTTGCAACAAACTGGCTAAAATGATCACAGTTGGATCCATTGGGTGCTCAATCTTCAGTCTTCAACGCTGCCAGGGATAGTAGCTTTCATGTGACTTAAGTCTGCAGTTTGTTTATGGGAGCGCCAATACTTTATCTGAACTCGATGGTTTGCTTATAATAAATAAACTTAATCAAAATAAATGTTGATAAAATTTTCTATACGAGTGATTAAATTTATAAAAGTTTTAACTCATACAAAAGCGAGATATGCACTTATTTGAGGACTTCTTTTTACCAGGAGACTACATTTATTCATTATTATTATTGACAAACTAAGTACAAAACTAGAAGAGTCTCAAAACCTCGCTACAAACCAAAGTTCAGAAAAGTGACAGGGATTACACACGACGAGAGCAGAGTTGTAAAGAGAGCAAACGTTCCTCTCCATGCACAGTACAACAGTGCAAGGAGAGCGAGTCCATTTGCATGTAGTACTTGTCATCAGTAGTACCCACACCATCACAGTTCACAGGAGCATCGATGTGATCTCGCGATCAGCTCGGATGAGCCTCCTCACCCTTCTGCAAACAACCCAACAAGAACACACGAAGATGAATGATCAACACGAATATCAGAATCTCGCAGACATTTTTAACAGAATTCACAATCAAGTTTGGAAGTAAGACAGATCCGATCCAAGTTGGTAGTAAGATACTAGATCGGACGGCTAGAGCATCTCCAGTGAGAAAACTCTATTCCAAACTGAGTACTTTACAGCTCAATCCACCCAAATGGAAACTTTAAGGTCAAAATCCACCCAAATGTAAATTTACCTTCTTGTCGCCTGCGGCGGCGGCAGCGGCCCTCTTGGCCGCCTCAGCCTTGGCCTTGTCCTCCTTCCTCCTCAGTTTTTCCAGCTTCTCCCGCTCCATCTTCTGCTTACTCAAATCAATCCCCAACTCAACTCAGTCAGCACAATTAAATTAAATTCGAAACAGACCACCGCACTCGATCACACCGCTGCCTAATTAATCACTCAGTCAGCAGTAGGTAACCGATCACCACCGTCGTACCTGTATGTAGACATTCTCGGCGGCGCGCTCCTCCTCGCTGAGCACCCTGCCGGAGGCCTTGTCGCTGAAGTAGCGCCCACCCGCGCCCTCCATCCTCCTCGCCACAACCGCCCACGCAGGCTGAGCAGTAACCCTCACCACGGCCCTTCTTGTAGCCATCCCTTGTACGGTTCCGCACCCACGGTATCTGGATCTTCTTGTCCCGCAAGCCTCGATCAAGCAGAGTTTGCTTCCTCCCCAGGAACACACACACGACCACGTCGACACGCACGCGCAGATCTGGATCGCAGCGGTTCACGTCAGACTGTTTTCTAGCACACGCCGCCTCCGCCTTATCCCTATCTCTATATACTAGGAGGGCCTGTCAGTGTCAGGCCGATCCTAACCGAACCTCCCAGATTTTCACGGGAGTGAGAGGATAAGGATGAGCCGGAGACCGAACACGGTTTTGCGAAACCGCAACTGAAGCCACAGCACTGCAGTCTAGTACCCTCGTATTCCAATCTCTTTCCAGTAACAGTAGCCCGAATTCTGAGGGGCTGTTTGGTTTAACGCCAGGCAAACTTGCCTGGTGCGCCGAGCATTCTCAGGTGTCCGATGGCTGCCTCTCCTCTGCCTGGGCATGAGCATGCCTAGGAGGGTTCGTTCAACTTTCAATCGAGCCTCTCTATCAGTTTGCTAAATCACTTATCATCTTTTAAAATTTAGTAAATCAATTAAAAAACAATCTCCAATAGTTTGTCAATTGGATTTGCCAATTCTATACGTTTGCCAAAAGACGGAGCCACGCGCCCCGCCTATTTTTGCGAGCGCGCATCAGTTTGTCATCCCCTCGTCCACGAGTCCTCTGCTCGGTTCCCACATGCAAGTTTCCTTCCTTTTTAATCTTTTTTTTTATTTGGCAAGTGAGAAATAACAAATTATTGGAGATGATCTCTTTTCAACTTGGTAAATTATTATAGCAACTTGCTAAAACATAAGATTTGACAAGTGAGAAATAACAAATTGTTACCCGATGACCCCCTCCATCCCCTCCGAGGTATTGGACTTATTGAGAGCCTATAGCGGTTTCGCCACTCCGAATCATGTGCATCCGGCGCTGGTGCAGGTGCCGCCGCGTCTGGTTTGCAAGGGCTAAACATTAGTGCCCGTGTCGTATCGAATGTTGATACTAATTAGACTATTAAATATAAATTATTTATAAAAACTAATTGTATAGAGTAGGACTAATTTGTAAGATGAATCTATTAAGCTCAGTCTAATTAATTCATGATTTGATAATATAAGGCTATAGTAAATAAGTGCTAATGATAGGTTAGTTAGCTTAAATTTTTTATCTCATGAATTAGCCACGACATTTATAATTGGTTTTAAAATTAGGTTATGTTTACTCCTTCTAATTAGTATATGAACATTCGATATAAAACAAATTAAATTTTAACCCCTAAATCCAAACATCTTTGGAACTAAAAGTACTTAAGCTGGCAAGCTGCTGCTGTTTCTGAAATGGCAACTGAACCATCGACTGACTGACAATGCTGCTGTTTCTGAAACCGCATTTTCTACAAACTTAGGCCTAATATATTTGTCTTCAAACTTAGTCAAAACTAGAAAAGTTTCATATACAATAAATTACAATAGCAACATTTTGAACGAATCCGATCGAGTAAACTTTAAGAAAATGTACATTCCAAAACAGCATAAGCATGTTTCTGTTTAATGTAAGATTATTCTGTGTGTAGTTTTAGCTCCAGATAGCTAACTCGCTATTGTTAGGGTTGTTGCATCCATAAACAAGTCTTTCTATATACACGGTCCTACTTGATCGTTAGTGGCTTGAAAATGCGTGAATACGTTAATTATCTATCTTTGTACATAGCAAAAGTTTCACACCGACTTTGATCAGCTAGGAAAATTTTGACAAAATGTTGCTGCAAAACTGGCTCTCCCAGTGGGCGGCTCGGGGGCTCCTAGCCGACGGCGCCCGAGCGGCCCCCCGTCGCCTCCTCGCCGGCCGCCGCCGCCTCCCTCCGGCGTGCGGCGGCCCAGCCCTCCCCTCCCTTTTCCCTCTCCCTCTCCCTCTCTCCCCTCCACCCCCTGCCTCCACCTAGCACCTCGCCTCCTCCGGCGAGACGGATGTCCGGTGAAGCAGATCCGAGCTCTCTGGGTTCGGATTTGGCATCCTTCTATCCGGATCCATGGCGGTGTTGCGACACGGCGGCCTGCTCGACGATGCGGCCGATCTGGCTCGCGCCTCGGTGGGCTCGGCGACGCGGACGGCGGCACCGTTCTCCCCACCGTTTGGTGGATGGACGGACTCGGCGACCGGCGTAACCGCACCGGTGAAGGGGTCTAGCGGCGGCGGGCCGATCTGGGTATCTCAGGCCTGGATCCGCCGGCTGTTGCCCCCTTCTCGGTGCGGGTGGTACTCCGGCGATGCGGATTCGGGTGGGCATTGCCTCGGGTCGGGAACATTTTCCCTGGCGGTGGCTTGGGGGTCGATTTGGACTCCCGGGCACCGGATGGGGATGTCAGTGTTGGCACCAACCATCTAGACAAGTCGTCCAACCCGCCCTCCCACACACCACGTCGCTCCCAGGCGGCCCGTGAATCAGCTCCGACATTCACATCAAAGGACACCGTCGCCCCCTGTTTTACTGCGCTGCATCTGGTGAAGACCCTGTTGATCATCTCCGGCGTCTAGTCGGGTGCAGGTTCGGCTTGGATGTGCTTGTGCAGGTTCTTGGAATACGGGTGAAAACCCTGCCTGGCGGTGCTGGGCCGGCGGCGATGGCGCAATAAACGTCATCTTCCCCCTTGGAGGCGTCGCTGTAATTCCCTCTTCCTTTCATTGATGATGGCGTCTGCAGACGTCATTTACCTTCTTGAAGGCATCAACACAAGCACAACTGCTCCTAGCCATGCCCTGCACTATGACATTTGGGACTCAGTTGCGACGCCAAGAGCAAGCCAAGGACGCCCTCTCGTTCAAACAGAGGGTCAAAGCATTTATCGTTTGATGTATTGTCCTGGTCTATGTATAAGACTATGACTTTTCTCTATTTTATTTTTTCTATCTCCTTTTGTAACAATTGGCTGTGTACATCCTCGGATGTAGAGGCCGGATATTGAATATCCTTTATCGAAAAAAAAACTGGACTATAGCTAGCAGAGTCTTCAAGGCAATATATGTGTGTTGAGAAGTTAACTTCGATAAATTGGCACATATTAATTCATTGCGTACCAGCCGCAAGCACACACCGATATAAGTATGACACAACCACACTTGCATCTATCTATACATACATTATTAAGAAACCAGAGAAATATTGGAAGCAAAAACGTGAGATATGGGAACTGGAGACATCACGAAATAGTCGTATGGTTATTCCTGCTACCGATGTCGTAAGATTACCTCGGCATGGACCGTGCTATAGAGGCTGAGAGCGGTACGTACTGTCTTAATTCCTTGAGGGATGCATGTTGGCGATTGAAAGATATTCTTGTGAATATTCTGCCTTGTCTTGGTAACTTGAGTTTTTCACATAATCGCTGCAGTGTGCATTCGTTCGGATAAGTGTAGGTGTCGGCATCTCTGGCCACAATAACCCTACTGTTGAAGCCATTCCCACAACTTCCCACCACATGCAGATCTGAGGATGCCCCTCACCTGGTTCTCACAGCCGCCTCCACTCCATGGGAGGAGCTCTGTTCTAGGATCCTCTATGCATCTCCCATCATCAATGTCATCAACTGCCAAAATTGAGGATAATAACGAGGGGTATCCAATGCTACATGCTAGATATTTATCTTGCAATTGGGTGATTTCTGCCCTAACTTGGTTGATCATACAAGAGCACTCTTTGTCAAAGGGTTTTTATTATCGGAAATAAAAATGTATTGAAGTTCATGGATAAATAGGATAAACGGGATAGATATATTAGGAATATCGGACCAAATCCAAAAAAAAATCAAATTATTTTGAAAAAAATCGTACTTGAAACTATATATCCTAAGATATTAATCATCACTTGTTCACAGATAAAACAAGAATAAAACACTATGAGTGCAGGCCAGATCTTGTGACTGGCTCAATTTGACCCATGTGCATAGGAGTAGGGAAAATAGGAAAAATTTGGCCGATATCCAATTTTATCGAACCCTATGGATAGAATGGAAATTTCGATGCATTTCAGCTGATAAATAAAACCATTGTGACCTACATATTGGTGGCTGTTGGGGTGACAACTGTTGCAGCTCCTAGCCATACAGTGGAAACTTCTCTTGGACATATATAGTGGTCGACCATCTGCTTGCTGCTCGCTGCCCTGTAGAGTAATGGAGGAAAGGACTACTGCCAGTGTGTTCCCCATCACTGCGGTCGCTGATCGTCATTGCAGAGTCTTCAAAATTTGATCCACTCATGGTTAAACCATGCTTCATAGGGCCTCCTGCTTCTGCTTGCTTCCTTTCTTGTAATGAGCAGTTCATAGATGTTATCATTTTCTATTTGCATCTAATCACAATTTGTGTGGAGCTTAGCATGAAAGTTCCTGTTTCTATTGAGATTGCAGAGTTGGACACCCTCTCTTGCGACGGCACCACCACCTTGCATTGTTGTATTTTCACTTATCCTAAAATTCTTAGAGATTCTTCATAGTTGGCGAGGGTCGGTGTAGATGACATTGACAATGACAAGCCGGCTTGTTGTATTTGGCTCGTGAAGGACATCAAGATATGCTTCAATCTGTGGTTGTTAAGCACCTGCATGGTCACGCATCTTGGGAGAGGAGGCTAGTATTGTGCTCCTTTGTGCTAACATTGCATTGTGGACTGCACGAAGGTCTTTACTGCTTAGAAATGCCAGATACAGTTGAGATTTGTGTTCTTGCTTTTGTTGTTTCTCGTCTCTGTCATCTCACAAATTTCTTTCACATAATTACCTAAATTAGAACTTTGTTGGTGATCCTTCTGAGACTCGTCTTACAAGGATCATGTTGGTCTTGATAAGGCTAAACTTGCTAAGATCTTGTGTTGTAACTTCCTTTCCCTCTAAATGAAAAATGTGCTCAGGCATGGTGGCCAAATAAATTATGGGAATCTTGAGGCCAATATAATAACATATGTGCTCAAAATTTATGTCACGAAATAGAATGGATTAATTACCTACCTACCAAACAATAAACTCATACCGGTATAAATATGGTACACACATCATCTCTGAACAAGAGACACACAACCTTGTTGAATCCTTGATAGCGCCACTCCTTTTAGTGAATACAAGAAAAAGAAAAAAATGAAGATACATGGGAATTGGAGACATTGGGAAAGCAGCATGTGCTCCTAAGTCAAATGGTTGACCCAAATGGCCAGAGGCCCTAACACATTTTGCTTGTTGATGGAGCTTGTTTCCTCTCGCCTGTTGTAGGGAGTACGAGCAAACGTTAGCCTTCTAGCCCAAGTTATTACTGAAACCGTTTTAGTTTCTTGGAAGGAAACCGAGAGCTGCAACGGGTCTAGCCTCATGGTATAGCGGCTCTTTGAGTGAACACACTTTATGTTTCAGTGTGTGGATGTGTGTGTCGCTGCTGCGTCAATATTGTGATACAAGGGAGTCAAGTATAACTTCTCATGTTGTACTAATCCTCCATTGAGGGCCTCTTTGTTTTCCTAGATATATGAGATGACTGTAATTAAGATTAGTTTGATCTTTAAATGGCCAGTGTGATTTATTTGATTTACAACATATTTTCTTCTCGCCTCAACTCGGGATGCCGCAACTGTTGCATGCTACAATCATCTGCTATTGTTCCAGTGACATCTTTCATCATTTACAACTCTTTTTTTATCGCCTCAACCTTCGAGTAGCTGTAGTATATAGGCCTACTGGAGCGTCGTTTAATTTGATGGTCAGATGCGAATTGAAAGCTAAGCAGTGGTAATTAAAACCCCTGGGTGAAAATAGGGATATCTCCTGCGTTACCCATAATATGTGGAAGTATCGACGTAATTTCATAGAGTCATTCGATCTGAATGCTATGGTGTTGGATCAATGGAGGGCAGTGTCATGGCTACCTTTGCCCAACAAAATATCACAGGATTCTGCGGTAACTGAGATGTCTGGAACACGAAAAGATGCTCACTCGACTAGCACAAAAATGGGTTTTCATTGAGCATGGCTTCCAAACATAATTGCTTGTACAAACACTAGGTGCAATTATATATGTTTCTACCAAACATGACATGTGGTTCATAAAAGTCTCATCTGCTTGTAGATCCACGACTCATCTGCTATTGTTCCAGTACAAGAGTACTCTACCATCATGTTGTAACTACTTTATTTCCCTCTTAACCAAAATGCAATCAGACGCAGTGGTGAAATGAAAAAGAAATATTAAAATCTTCATGGCAGCATATGTAGTGTTCCAAATTTATGCCATGAAATATATGGAAACCAATTAATTACCTAGTACCAAGTAAAGCCTATACAGGTATAAATATATGGCGCCACTTCATCTCTGAATTGAACAAGCGACCCACGTACGACCTTGTTGAAGCCTCCAATGCTCCATTCCATTTTGTGAATATTTATAAGTGCTAGCATAAACAGATAAGATGATGTGAGAGGGGAAACGGGAAAAAAGCAACGTGGGAATTGGAGACATCAAGAAAGAGGCATATGCTCCTTCGTTTTTATGCTGTATAGAGTGCTGGAGCGTGGACCCAAATGGTGGGGTGGCAATTTTTTTCCAGTGCCTGCCAATCCGAATCATGCACATCCTGCAATGTTGCAGGTCCCAGACCGACAGCTCGGGTCTGTTTGGTTTACCCCCTAAAGTTTAATAGTTTTTAAAGTTTAGTGGTCTCTCACTAAAGCACATGTCTCATGTGCACTTTAGTCACTTCTAGCTACTCTTTTGTGACTAAAAGCTCCTAAACTTTAGTGGTCCCTAAACTTTAGTCAAGATGTTTGACATTTTAGGGACTAAAGTGACCAAAGTTTAGTGACCCCTAACCAAACAGGTTCTAATTCATCTGCCTGGCAACGGATGATGCTGGGATGAGGGGCACACGGCTCTGACTGCAAGGGTGCGCCGAAACCCAAATCCAACCATGTGATCGTTGATTGGGAACCAATCCAGCCATCGGTCCTGGACCACGTGCGTCACAACCACTGCAGCTCCTTTTCCCGTACGGTTTTTGCATCCTGTGATGTCAGCTATGACACAGACAAAAAGATCAAAATATTTATTTCAAATCGCTACACCTTTTGAATGGACAAAAAGATCAAAATATTTATTTCATATATACACTCGTGCATATGAAGTTAAAAACAAATACACCATTAAAAGATTATAACGTTTTGAAATAAACACTTTTCTTATTTTAAGAAGTCATCACTTTCATAAAAAAAAGTACGTGCAGCACGAGGGACGGTACCAGGTGATGCTGCGCTTTGGTTGTATCTGTTGGTTGAATGCCTGATAAAAAGGGAAAGAGGTGGGAATTTTCTTTCTAAAAATGGTGTGTCCGAAAATTTTCTGTTTGATTTGTCTTCGGTGAGCATTTACTATTTAGTGGAGCCGCGCTGGTAAAACAACGGTGTTTATTTGTTCCACTAATAGACTTTTACTTTCTGTCACATATGTTTGACACTAATTTACAATATATATGGTTTGAAACCCAACTATATACTCAACGGTGTTTTCAATTTTTTCGCAACAACTGACATGGAAAATGCAATTCTGTGTACATATTAGCAACTAGTTAGGCAGTGAGTATGTTCGGTTTCAAACCATATATAAGAATATTCTGAACCGAGCAAAAAAGCAATCACAAACACCACGGACACCCAATTTTATGTTGACAATCACAAATTGTCATATCAACAACAAAGACCCCATATTGCAACATACAATGCCTCAAACGAACAAGGCCGATCACAATTGGTAAATACCGTGTCTCATAAGAATTTACAGTGCAAAGGATATCTAATGCGTTGTTTGGCTTGAGGAACAACCCCCTAGTGCTATAAGAGATGGTGCCTCATGAATTTTGATGGAATTGACAAATCCCTCGCACATATGCTCATTATCAACAATAGAAAAACAATGACTGAGAGACATAATAGGTTTAACCGAAGAATTTTATCATGATCGACCAATATAACAAAAAAAACAAAAAACTATGTGAATAAATTATTCTAATCCTCAAGACATTCAGCGAATGAATAGTATTTTGCTCTCACAACAAACTGAAATGAAGAGCACTAACATATGGATTCAAAAGATCTAGCATTAAACGGTAGGCATGCACAATGTTAGGTACCTAGAATTGAATCAACCAATACGGATATGCAGATATAAATATGGCACCGGCCACGCACATCTAAATCTGAAGAAGCTTCACACACACTTGGTGATGGTGCCTCTTCTTTTTTTCTGAATACATTACTGTTAGCATACATAGATAAGCTAAGATGATGCCTAATGAGAGGGAACTGGGAAAGACGAGAAACAGCAAGACATGGGAATTGGATACGTCCGGAGAGAGGCATTTGCCCGTTCCAATATCCAATGGCTGACGGTAGATGCAAATAGAGGGGACTCCGTTGGTGCCTGTATCTGTCACTCCGAATCATGTGGTGGCGCTCCGCAAGCTGCAGCACTGTCATGAGTGGCTTTCTGTACGTTATGGGCCTCAACCTAAGGACAGCCTTGGGCTGCGTGTGGGTGTGAGTGGCCTGTGCACCAAGTGTCAACTGGTTGGCCATCTTTGCTGAACCCATGTCATCCACCGGCATGTGGTGGTATAAACATGCTGAGATGGTGCCCTGCTGTTTCTGAATTTGCAGCAAAACCGATGTTGTGCCAAGGAGATCGAGTGCCCAACCCAAGTGCAGAGCTGTGCCGAACGCATCAGTACCATGTGAGGCAACATGAATTAAAAAATTTCTCCTGTCATATTATTCATTCATTCACATCTTCCACCAATATGATGATTAGCAGCCAGTGCTACTAGGGTTTAGAGTAGTACGTAGGCTGCTATAGTGATTAGGCCTTGAGAATGTGGGGCCGGTAGAAAGAAATTTGGGTGGGCAGCTCATTGAGGCCCAATTTTCTGCGTGCCCTTCCTGTCCATATATCAGGTCCAATTCTGCCTGACCTTCCTTTTCATATTTTCCCACAGTATACCTAGCGATTTCCTGGAAACGACGGTCATCATGGAGTCTCTGTTTTTTTCATGTTTCCCGTGTCCTTTGTTTTTGTGTTAGTTTTTGTGCTCTCCTCGTGTAAGAATTGAGTTTGAATGCTCTTGGATGTAACTTTTAAGCTGCCTAGGTTGGGACCTTTTTCATTCACTTAATGAAGTTTACCCTTGTTATAAAAAAAAAATATGCAGTGGAATATTCTCCTTGTCGTAGTGGCCGGCCGTCTTGCTGCTCCCTCACTTATGGTTTCGTGCTACATATGGGCACCCCATTGTGCTTGCTTCCTTGTAAATTGTAATGAGCCGTTCTTGGATATGTTAATTTTCTGTTTGCATCTAGTCACAATTCGTGTGGCAAGCGTGTTAGTTCAAGTTTCTATTGAGATTGCAAAGTTGTACACACCCTCTCTTGCCATGAGCACCACCACATTGTATTGTATTTTCATTGATCATGAATTTCCCGGTTGTTTGTCCAAGTTGGTAAGGGTTGTTACATGATTATATGAGATGAGACAATGACAATAATGACAACCCAACTTGACGTATTTATCTACTAGTGAAGAAGGACATTAAGATATGCACCACGCATGTTGGTATTGGCAGAGATGAAGTTAAGCACCTGCGTGGTCGCCAGGGGGCAGATCCAGGGTCCGGGCTGCCTGGGGTCAGGTAAGGCCCAAGAACTAAGGGAATGTATGTACGTGGTGGTCGTTTAGGGCGTGTTTGGTAGGCTACATGCCAGCAGCCATGCATGCCCTCACGCAGATTTCGGTTGTTTGGATGCTTGATCGGCGAGTGCAACCAGGCTCAGCTCGTGCAGCAGGCATCTCCCAGCCAGGCTATGTGGAAACACAGATGGCTTTCGTTTTCCGACGAGCCAGGCTGGCGTGTGGCGTGGTGCAACATGTGCGTGCAAGAGGTAACACGAAGGTATTTCAGATGGGAAAAACAGGCAACCAATCAAAATCTCACAGCAGCCAGGCTAGAGAAAGATAGGAACCAAACAACATCACCTAGTATGCTTCAAACCTGACTAGTGAACAAAGATATATTAATGAATGGACATGCACTAAGGAGAGAGACATGGACATGGACAAGGGAACAAGATCAAAGGATCAAAGTCTTGGACTAAGAGATGAGATGCACGCAAGTAGGGGGAGCAAGCTCATGAATTGATTGATTGCATTTGATATGTGCATATTCATGTGCTTACTTGCATATTGCATAAGTCTTATCTTCATATGCATGCTTGTGTGGTGTATGCTAGTTATAGGACTTGAATGATGATTTGCTAACTAGCATGCATAGGTTGGTGAGCTAGATATTTTGTTCTTTCAAGTGTATCTAGAAATCGTGCTTATAATGTTGATCTCACGGGGTTTCTAGTGTTTTTGAGATATCTAGTTAACCATGGTGGTGCTAAGGATAAACTTCAAAGTGCAACTACATGGGTATCTTCAAAGGTTTATCCTATATCCCTTAGCATCACTTAGTAGTGCTAGCACTCCCACAATGTCTATTCATGCATGTGTGCAAAGCTTAATTCAAACCTTTGTGAGCACATATGTAGGGGGAGCTAACACTACCAAGTCGGACTTTGTGGCATTTATCCAAATCTTGGTGTAGAGATTAAATGTTGGATAAATGGCATAATGTCCTAAAATGATCTTAATTTTCCATATCTTTGTAGAGTTGTCATCAATTACCAAAAAGGGGGAGATTGAAAGGTCCTTGTGTGATTTTGGTAATTGAGTGACAACTTAGGTGAACTAATATGTCTTTAAGTGATATATACACAGGATATTAGTTCACGAGGTGATTGTGTGATGAAGGAGCTAAATTGCACATGAGACATGACATGGAGTCATGTGATCAAGGTGGAGAAGATCAAGATGAGGCTTGGCTTGATGGACCGGTTGCAAGTGTGAAGGGCAAGCGGGTGATGCTTGGCGCCGATGGACCAAGGCAACGGTGAAGAGCAAGCGAGGTCAAGATCGATGAACCAACACGGTCATGTGATGATATGGAGTGGATCATATCATTTGACAAGTGGTTGGTGCATGTGTTGCATCAACATTGGAGAAGGAGATTGAATGAAATGCGCAAGGCAAAGGTATAACCTATAGGCCATTTCATTTCACCGGTCATAGGTGTGTAGAGAATTATATGACCGGGTTTAGGATAGATGGTCGTACTATCAAGAGGAGCAAACTTGTTTGCATATCGGTCATCAAGTGCCACATGAGCGATCTAACATTGTGATGCATTAGGATCGAATGGCGCGGTGAGAGCAAGTGAAAATCCTTTGAAAATGATTGTAAAAATGCTAACACACATGCACATGGTGATGTACACTTGGTGGTGTTGGCACATTTGCAAAGGAGAAGGTGTTGGAGTTGAATTGAATCAACTCACAGAAGAGAAAATTGTTTTTCGGTATGCTCCTAACACTAGAGTGGATCTTAGAATGAAATACTGCTTTTATTCATTGTGATATGGATCAAATGGACTTGAGGTATGTGTAGGTCTCTGAGTTAGCTTTCCAAAAAGTCCAAGATCATCGAAATCGGAGTTCGGAGCTAAGAGATACGGACGTTTCCGTGCGGACTGTGCAGTCCGGACGCACTTTAGCGCCCGGACCGTAGCATCCGGACCTGGGTCCGGAGGTCTAAAAACTGTTCTCCGGGATGCTCTGTGTGGTCCGGACGCAACTTAGCGTCCGGAGCAAAAACTACTCTTGGGAGCTCTCTGTGTAGAGTCCGGACGCAACTTAGCGTCCGGAGCAAAAACTACTCTTGGGAGCTCTCTGTGTAGAGTCCGGATGCTCGGTTTTAATGGTCCGGACTTCTACTGTTCATAGCGTCCGGAGGTGTTTTTCTGTGTGCTGAAGCGCGCCAACGGCTCGATTCAAACGGGCAAGGGTCCGGACGCATGCGCGTTGGTCCGGACCCTCAGTAAAACAGCGTCCGGAGGCGCATCCAGAGGCGCGCAGAGTTGGGAAAAACGGCTAGTTTCTTTCCCTCTCTCTCTATATATATATACTTACTGAGCACCCTTGGGCCTTTGTGGCTTGTGTAGGAGTTCTTGGGAGCTCTCTAACTCACATACACTTGATAAGTGTTCATCCGATTGAGTGAGAGAGCGATTATTAGTGCGTTGCTTTGAGAGATAGCTTCGTGTGGCACTTGGTGATCGACTTGCAAGCTCGTGGTGCTTGTTACTCTTGGAGGTTGCCACCTCATAGACGGCTTGGTGATCGTGGCTCCGTCGAAGCACGCAAGAAGCTTGTGTGTGGCTCCGGAGAAGGCTTTGTGAGGGGCATTGTGCTCGCCCCGCGGGGATCGCGAAGAGCAACTCTAGTTGAGCGTGTCATTGAGCTACCCTCACTTGTGGGTGGATTCTTGCGGTGCCCGAGCTAGTGGGCTAGGCTTGTGAACGTCTATTAGCCGCCGAATCACCAAGTGAGTGGTCGACATAACGGGGACTAGCTTGGTGGCGACCAAGTGAACCTCGGGAGAAAAATCACCGTGTCAACCTTGTTCGTCTTCTCGGTGGTTTGCATTCTTCAAATCACTAGCCTGTATTTACTTTTATATACTTGTGCTAGTGAGTAGTTGTTGCTCTTATAACTAGTTTAGCTTGTGTCGCTTGCCTAGTTACCTTCTAACTTATGTAGCTTAGAAGTAGCGTTTGCGTGGCTAATTGGATTGAGTAGCCTTGTTAGTCACATTGCTTAGTTTGTGTAGCTAAGTAAGTTGAGCTCTCTAGTTGACTTGTATAGTCTTGCTAGAGAGAATTGCTAGTGAGCTTAGGTGCTTTGTGCTTTGCTTACTAGTATGTGTAGGAGCTCCCTTTGTGCTTAGAGTGCCAGTTGTTTAGGTTTGTGTGACCTTACAACCTAGACTTGTTTAGGTGAGCTTCCTAGCTTGGCACCTTAGTGAGCTCAATTAGTATACTTTGCTAGGTGCTAAAGTTATAAATAGAGGGTGTAGTCTTGGTTAGACCGATAGTTTTATTTTCACATTTGTTTCGGTTAGCCATTACGCTTAAGTTTTTAGAAAAGACTATTCACCCCCCTCTAGTCCGCCATCTTGACCCTACACCTGTAAAATTTGATTTCTACAGACGATTTTCTTAAGGAACCGCATGTAGAAATGGTTGTCTAGAAATTGGGTTTTTAAAATAGAAAAAAAAGAAAGGCTACAGGCGATTTTCTTAGGGGAACCGTCTGTAAAAATGGTTGTCCAAAAATTGAGTTTTTAAAATAGAAAAAAGGGCCGCCGCCCATGTTGTGCTCGCAGTGTTTCGAACACAAAACCTCAACCTCAAGTGTTAAAGTCTCTAACTCTCCACTCATATGTCACTTGTGTTTTGATTTCGTTTTAGTTCCCCATATTCTATACTGAATCGAGTGTAAATTAATTGTTTAGGCCACTAAACGAATTCAAATGAAAATATTGTAATCTACAAAGTTTCATAACTTTTCGAGATCTACAACTTTTATTTAGGAAGATAATTTTTCCATCCGAGGTCGTTTACAAAAATTTGAATTTCAAATTTGACAAATTCGAACGTAATTTTCGATGACAAGATGATTTCAAATGAAAAGGTTGTATACTACAAAGTTTCATAACTTTTCAAGATCTACAACTTTTATTTAGGAAGTTTTTCAATCCGAGGTCATTTACAAAAATAAAAAAAAATAGTGTCCAATTATTTCTACCAGCGGATTTCTTAAGGAACTGGTTATCACAGGCAGTTCAAGAGTCGATCCCGGCGTTTTATTTTCACAGACGTTTGGTAACGGAAACCGCATGTAAAAATTTTCGGGCACCGCCGCCTTAGAGCTTTTTTCTACTAGTGAATCATGCCCTTAGTGTCTTGGGAGAGAAGGTTGCTACTGCACTCCTTGCATGCTAACTTTGAACGGTGCATTGCAGAAGGTCTTTCTTGCTTAGGAATGACGTTTAGAGTTGATATATATTTATGTTGCTTTGGTTGTTTCTCGGCTATATATATGTTGCAAATTATTATGACATATAATTATCTAAACTAGAACTTTGTTGGTATCATGTTGGTATTTGCAAGTCTCAACTTGGCAGGATCTTTTGTTATAACTTTCTTTCCCTCTAAATGAAAAACATGCTCATGCAGATCTAGAGTGCGCAAAAAAATTAGAATCTTGAGATTGCTTAGGCTCTTGTTTTTAGGGTGTGTGCTTTTATGTAAAGGCCTAAAGTGGGTTCACAATTATTGTATCAACTTGATGTAATTAATGATTGTGAATTAATAAAATCATTCCTTTATAAAAAAACATATATGTGCTTAACATTTATGTCATGAACTAAAGATGTATTAATTATTACCTACCTACCAAACAAGAGATTTTTTACAATACTTGAGGAAATATTCGACGGCTCACGTCGACCGATCCGACGGCTATAAAGGCTGGAGAAAATGAGAGGAAATTCTAGAGAGGAAACGGGAGGAAATTCTGATGTGTATGACCAATGGGCCATATGCACCAAATTTCCTCCCATGTGCGCCAAATTTCTTCTCATTTCCTTCAAAACTCAGATAATTAGGACTCCAAATAAATGGTTGGTAATTCCGTTTCTGTATTTGTTTTTTCTAATCAAGGGTAATACGGTAATTTGATATTTGTGAAAATAATGATTGGAGTAATAGGAGGAAATTTTGTACATTTGATTTTCTATAATTTCCCTCATTCACGTTGCTTAGTTGGGCCACAACGTCGATCTAACATCGGTTGCAATACCTTTTTGCAACGACAGGCAACGAACGCAATTCGGTTGCAACATGTAGTTTTTGCAACCAAATTGGACTTATTGCAACGTTTTCTTGTCCTTGCGTAAGGATTAGAATTTAGTAATGCCTAAAATACCCTTCACGAATATAATTAGAAAAGACTTAAAATATTGTGGAGAAAATAGGAGGAAATGGGAGGAAATTTCAAGCATAGTAAAAAGACTCAACAAACAATATATAATCCTATACGGGTATAAATATATTGCCACACACTTCATCTGAACAGCCAACACACAACCTTGTTCCATCCTTGATAGCACCACGCCTTTTAGTGAATATATAGGAAAAGAAAAAAGGAAGATGTGTGGGAATTGGGGACATCGGAAAAGAGTCATATGTCCCTACGCGCAGGGCTCCACGGTGGATGTCAATTGAGCTTGGCTCCCGTCTCTGAATCTTCCAAATGACGACCATGGCAGTTGCAGTACTCAAAGGAGTGCGCGTCTCTATGCTCAAATCACCTGTTCTCTTGATGGAATCTACCTACAAGAAGAAGATATGGACTGAAATTTTGATGTGAAATGAAGGGGAAGCAAAGAAGACCGAGCACCACTACCCTAAACCCTCATGGCATGCAGAATTATAAGCTTCTTTTTGTGTATAGTTTGGAGAGAGAAACAGGGTGATTTGGTAGAGAGAGGAGAAGCAGGGTTGCCAACTTACTGCTATAAGTACTAGCGGCCACGGAGACGGTCCTAGTAGGGTTTTGGCAACACCACTTTCCCTTGATTCTACAACGGCGGCGGCCCAACGAGCTGGGAATTGGGACACACAGATGGCAAAGGTCATTGCCCCAAAACCCGGCAGTGAGGAACGGAAGGCGGCCGATGCTTTTGCGGAGACAAAGGAAGTGTGGAGATGACAGGATTTGACCCTTGTTCATAGTGTGTAAGCCATGCAAAAAAAAAAAACTTGCATTTTTGTGGGCCTCAAGCTTTCCAAATTAGCGCCTTGTTCATGGGTGTGTTTGGTTAGGTGACCATGTACTGGCCTTTTGGCATGTACCTCTAGGGAGCCAGTTTTGGGCTTTTTGGCCAGTTTGGATAGGCTCGCTTAGCAGGTGATCGATGAAATGTTTTAATAGATATGGTTTTTTATATAGGAAAATGGGTGAATTTACCTAGCAGCCAACCAAACAAATCCCAAGAAAAGCCAGCCTAACCAGCCATTGCAACCAAACAAGTATGTCTTGCACTATCAAAGCCAGGCTAACTCATAAACATGAACCAAACACACGCATAGTTGTCATTTGGGCCTCTAAATTGTGCTATGTAAGCAGAGGATGATGTGTACTCTCCATAATGAGTGAACTTTCATGTGATGTACACCGTCAGAAAAATTAGTCTCCAACATTTTGGCAAAACAACTTGACATCAACACTAACTTGCCATATATCCCCTCCTCACTTGGCAAATATGTTAACCGGAGGCAGCTTGTATTGGCATCTCCTCTTCTCCCGTTGTCGCCACGTCTCCCGAGGAAAAAAGTCTTGTGTGCTTTTTTTTTGCCAATCAGAAATAGCAAACTATTGGAGATATACTGTTTTTTTTTTACTTAACATATCATCAAGCGGAAGTTGAACAGGTTTTCCTAAAAAAAAAAGTTGAACAGGCAAGCGTTGTTTTCGGCTACCGGCTATGCATCAATGGGACTTGGGCCAAAAAAATAGAGACTAAGCCTATATACTATTGGGCTGTGCACAAGATATTGGGGGCCTGTGCAGTCGCACCGCCCGCACTTGTCCAGGGTTGGTCCGTAGTTGGCATTTCTGACTGTCTGTTTTTACGTCTTGAGCGCTGAAAGCTTCATCAGGTGCCATGTCCTTGGGGTGTTGCCCGTGCAGGCAGGCACAACACCTTGGCACCTTGCACTTGTGTATATTGAAAGGAAAGGCACCCCAAAGGTGTCAAGCTGTTAAGGCAAATACAAATTCTACAACACTTGGTTAATGAATGGAGAAATTTGATCACCTAACAAATTCTTCAAGGCAACATATGTGTTCAGGAGTTTATATCATGATACTGTGGCATAAATTACTTAAATGCCTAAGTAACAACCGTAACTCAGCAATGATATAAATATGACGCAAACCGACCCGCATCTACAATACTCCATGAAGAAAAATTGTAGAATTCTAGCGTCGGATGTGGGAATGGGCGACATCATGGGAGAGCCATATGCTGATCCTGCTATCGCTAGGTGCTATGCGCCTTCTGCTAGTCTTCCCGGCTGCATCAAACTGCAACGTACCAACGCAAGATTGGCTTATAGAGTGTGCTGAGTACGTTTCTCATGAAGAAGACGAGTCAGTACAATGCACGCACAAATACAGAGAAGAAAGAAAACGGAAAAAACTAACAAGGCCAAACATCAAAGAGCCAGCCGAAATCAAGAAATCAATAGTTGAATGGAATTGTAGAAGCAGTTTTTGTGCCCCATGAGCATCCACATGCCCTTTTGAGGCAAAATTTACTTTTCCGAGCTTTCAGTGCTAGTGGCTACAATTAATGCACATCACTGAAATACACAACATTTCCTCTCTTTCTAGAGACTCCAAGCGACAAAGATTACCAATGAGTCAAATCCACCTTCGAGTAGCTTTGGAACCTGTTTGTGTGAACGAACACCAAGAGGCTCACGTATTTGTGCTAGAGTTGGCATGTTTGCTCTTCAAGTGCAACAAAAAAAGTGAATGCAGGTTCTGCATACATAAACTAGTACTACGCCGCAGCACCAGCCTCATATTTACTCTTGCGGGCCCACCTCGGGCTAACCTCAATGAGCCTGTGTGGCATAAGCTGCCGCTCCTTTCTGGTCAGCTTCTTATAGTTGCTCACCCTGAGTTTGGCAATCTTTGCCTCTTCCTCAGCTGTAGCTTCTCTAACCACCACTGTCAGTCTGCACCTTGGTCGCACCATAATACCGCACCTCCCTTTGGCATGGAAAGACAGTCTCTTCAGGTAAAGTCCCTTTCCCACAAAGGCCTCCTCTGCGGTTTTGGCATGGATAACACGAAAGTGATTAGATTATGACAAATGCAAGGGGGACAGAGCTTGCTTTGTTAAAGTCTTTACCAACAATGAGCTTATCAGGATCTAATCCATGGTTATGAGCTGCATTGGCGCGAGCAGAATGGATCACCTGCAGTGATTTGTGAGATGAATTGGTGATGACATATGTCTTTGATCATTTTTGCAGTATCATAGGAAACAGTTGAGTGGTGAAATGTTCAACAAGCAAAGACCTGGTAAACAGTTTTGGCAGCCCTTTTAACAGTCACTTGAAGCTGCAATAAGGCATCTTCCACACGCATACCTCGAACCAGCTTCGCTACCAGATTCACCTTCTTGGGACTCTGAAATAGCCAGAAGGCTTCAGAAAGATGAGATACATACGATGATAATAGATTACAGTAAAAAGCAATGCCCAATATAGTCTTAATGAAATCTGTACAGCATTCCTCTCTTTCAACATATATGCTTACTATTATTATCAAGTGTTTAGTAATTCAAACAGAGCTGAAGTTGGGTGCCAGGTGCAGCTTCTAGAAACAAAACACTCAGCAACAGCAATTTAAGAATTTGTACTATGGCCAAGTACAGTACAGTACAGCTATTTTTTGATAGTTTGCACATTCATAGGTATGTAAGTCAGTGAACTAGCAAATTAATAGCTGTTTCATAGAGCCAAATAGCTAGTTCTGCAGCATTTGTTTACCTGCTTGATATCCTTTTTTATGGCCTCGACCTTTAGGCGTTTCACCACAGCACCCTTTTTGTCAGTTTCTTCAGTGTCACCCAGTGGAGGAGTCAAAGGAGAAGACATAGGCACCATAGCATCATCTGCAAGCAAGTTCCTTGTAGTTGATATTCCCTGCAACAAAATGCCGAGTTCTATATAAATAGTTACTCTAAAAACTTAACATCCCCTGCAAATTTAGCTTGGTAAGTTTTGATCGACCCAGTAAGTAAATCCTGGGAAAACAAAACTAGTATTCCTACTCTAACGCATCCAACCTTGGTAATAGCAGCAGTGAGAGCGGTTTTGCCGTGATCGACGTGGCCCATGGTGCCGACGTTCATAAGGGGCATCCTGCTCAGATTAATCCGGATTGGAAAGTGAATCACGCCAAGCAAACGAAACCATGGAAATGGATAATCACGAATCACACGAGTCTGAAATGAGAGAATAGTGTGCGTGGAACGGATCTCGGAGAAGGAGTACTCACGTGCGGGTGAAGGTCGCCACGGATCTCGCCCAGAGGGTCGCGGCCAGAAGTGGCGGCTGGGCCGACGCTACCGCCGCCGCCGCCGCCGCCGTCGCCGCGGGCGCATCAGTTAGGGCGGCGGGTCCCGAGATTGCGGCGGCACGGAGGGTGGGGTAGGAGAAGAGGCGGCGGGAGGCGGCGTTCCGGAGCACCGCTGCGGAAGCCATTACCTGTCGTCGCGTCGCTGCGGCGGCGGCGGCGCGAGGAGCAGAGGAGTGGAGACGAGGGGGCGATGGGTTTAGGGCTTTAAGTTTAGAGTGGAACAATGTGGCCCAAGCCAACCGCCATCTATGGCCCATGGGCCGGTCGGGTATGGGCTCTGCTTGCTGTTTCCTAGGCGTTTTTCCCCAACGTTAAGAGCCTGACTTCTCAAATTGCTCCGATTATTGAGAAAGCCAAAGGGTGCTGGTTTGTAAATATACGCCACCATAGACAAACGGATTTAGCCAATTTGGTAATGTACATTCAATGTCTCTTGATGTACATCCCATATCTTTTTCAACCACCACAAAACACTTCTCATAAATTAGGCACCAATTAGTTACCTACCAATTAATAAAACCTATAGGGATGCCAGCATAAATATGACTCCACGCACTTGCTGATCCTATACCTACATCTGCCACTCCACACATGACTTGATAGCACCTCTTCTTTTAGTGGGCACATATTAGTGTGTTAGCATGAACAAATAAGATGATGAGAGAGAACTGGAGAAGAAGAAAAAAAATATGAGGCATGGGAATTTGAGACATCAGGAAAGAGGCGCATTTTGATCTCTTGGGATGGCACCGTCCATATATACAACGGTGGTACCAGAAATCATCCATTTAGAGGAGGTATTGGGCTCGTTGAGAGCCTTTGGATCACTTTTGTGCGAGCACGTAGCCCAATTAAACGTATCCATCAGATTGGTGAACTCTTTTTTTTCATGCATATATGTGCCTAGGAAAGTGAGCCAACAATTTCTATAAGTTTTAATTTTTTTTTGTTAAACTAAGAATCAAAATTAAATTTTGATTTCACCATTATATTTCTTACCATAAATCCTTTAAAACAAGATCACACACAAATAAGATATTTTTAATGAATGTTTATCTTATGAAGATACAATATATTTATTTTATTGAGAGGTGGTGATGTTATAGATCTCAAGATAAGATATTATGTCTTCATAAGACAAATGTTCTAATTAAAAAATGGTTCATATTTCAATAAAAACATTTTAGGTACATTATTATAATACCCATGAAATAGATAAAATATGAATAACAAGAAGTATAACATATATAAAAATAGATAAGTAAATAACATGACATAAATAGAAGCATAAAATATAGAACCTTTGCATAAGGAAACAAAAAAGAATAAAAATAAAAGACCGCGTAACAGTTGAAAAAAATAAAGAACATCACATGAATATTAATTGATTACATAAAATACATCATAGAAATGACATGTATAATACATGAACACACATAATACATCCTAAAACATTATTGTATACTATATGAACATCGCAAAGTACATCCATAAACAATCACATGCATACTACACGAACATCGCAACCATCATAAAAACATCACATGTATACTAAATAAACATCACATATATATTATGTGAACATCACAAAAATATATCACAGAACGTCACATATATACTATTGAACATTACAACCAAGACATATGTGAAACAAAAATAATAGAAAAACATATAATATCAAAATAAAAAATAGAACATGATAAATATGTGTCATCACATGTATACTGCATAAATATTACAATATATCATAGAACATAAAAAAGTAACAAAAAGAGCAAGAAGATCATAATAAAAAGATAAAACTAGAAAGAGAAAAAAGAAAAAAAGAAAAGGCAAAGAATGATTTTTAAATAGAAAAAGAAAATAAAAAGAGAATAAAATATGAAGAATGAGAAAAATAAATAAAATAAAATTAAATAATAAATAGAAAGGGAAAATAAAAATATAAGAAAATATAAAAAACAAAATGATGTAAACAAGAAGAAATAAAGAAAAAATAAAAATAAAAAAGGATGTAAATAAAAAGGAACATGTAATAAAAGTAAAAGAATAAGAAAAGAAAAGAATGATAAAAGAAAAAAAGAATAAGTAAGAAAAGAAAAAACAAAAAAGTAATGAAAAAGGTCACGCCAACCCATAGGTAACCAACAGTATATATCTATACCTATATTAATAAAAAGGTAAAATTTCAGCTGTTTTTTTATCTGTCTTTCCCTAAATAACTCCATAAATGTTCATCCATGTCTATTTTTATATGGATTATGTTCTACTCCAATATGAATTGTCACTTGAAACTTACCAAAATTAAGGAACCTAAGAGTCCCGTCCGATTCCAAATAAATTGGGTCATGTACGTGTGACCGGACTCATAATCCAAATCCAAGATCTCTAGATTCTAAGTAACTTGAATAAAATATAATCTTCATCCTAATTTAAATAAAAAATATATAAGGAAGTGTTAAGAGCCGAGGACGGCAAAAGGCAATAGAGTGCAAAATGAGCTTGAAAGGGACAACGTCGTGATACCGGCCTTGTCCAAGTGAAGAAGAGAGTGTGCAGAAATTTTACGGAATCAGTTCATTTTCACAGGAAAAAACAAATTAGGTCATGTACATGTGACCGGACTCATAATCCAAATCCAAGATCTCTAGATTCTAAGTAACCTGAATAAAATAGAATCTTCATCCTAATTTAAATAAAAAATATATAAGGAAGTGTTAAGAGCCGATGACGGCAAAAGGCAATAGAGGGCAGAATGAGCTTGAAAGGGAGAACGGCATGATATTGGGCTTTAGCAAGCAGGCCTTGTCCACGTGAAGAAGAGATTGCATAAAAATGTTACGGAATCTGTTCATTTTCATATAAAAAAACATAGGAATAGAAAAAAAATCCCGCTTTCTAAACCGGACCTTAATGTCTACATGAAAAAGCATGCTATTAATTGGAATAGCCTATATAAACATGGTGCAAAATCTAACCGTACTAGAACGCATCACTCTTCTATGCACCCCAACGTTAGAGTCTAATTCCAAGATCAATCTGAATAACGACACACTATGTGTTTATACGAGTAAAAAAACATGTGTCTTTCTGATCTAATTCTAAGATAAATTAGAGTGACACAACGGTTAAATAAATCTTTAAAATAAAAAATAATTATAGAAAATTATACAAGTCATAACGCACGAACATATTTGCTAGTCTATATATATATATATATATATATATATATATATAAAGAGGCAAAATTTTAGGCTCTTTGTTTTCGTCCATCCATTTGTTTTTGTGTCCATCTTTTTTAACTACCGGACAATAAAGACTTTCTTCTGTACGGACAAAATAAGGACACAATAAAAAGGAAAAGAAAAAAAGGATACGTTATGAACCAGACTCCATATAAAAAAGGAAAAAATAAATACCGGACTCCATATAGAAAAAGGAAGAAAAAGAAAAAAAAGAAAACTATAGAAAAAAAGAAAAAAAAGAATAGGACGGACACCTTATGAACCAGACTCCGTATAAAAACAGAAAAAAAATTAAATACCGGACTCCATATAGAAAAACGAAAAAAAAGGAAAAGAAAAAATCTATAGAAAAAAGAATATGACACATATGTCATGTTAAGGGTGTGCATATAAAAGTAAATACCGGACTCCTTATAGAAAACGGAAAAGAAAAATAATAGACAAAAGAAAAAAAAATAGGACACGTATGCTATATATATATATATATATATATATATATATATCTTCTTAAATTGATTTTTATCTATTCATGTCTTTCTCGTGCTAGAGTAGCACAATCTAGGAAAGCTCCACAAATATTGCATAAGAAAGGAAAGTAAGAAATCGATCAGATAATAGACCTATAAAATAAAATATATAAGAACGAAAAAGCACAAATTAGAAAACGATGGCGTGTTGATGCCGCACAACCCTCTTGGTGGGGGTGACAGTGCACGCTCGTGGAGCACGCTATACCAGCCCGCGGAGCCCAAGTATACGCAATATTTATACCTAACAGCCGCACAATGTGCTCATGGTGTTCTCGATCACAACCGTAGCGCGGTGGTCTTGACACTCCAAAGCTCTATCGTCATCGAAATTGACATCCCAGCTAGAGAAGCTAGAGAAGCGAAACATGTTCTCCAAAGAGAAGGTTAGCTGGGTGACGGTCCAATCTACCCCACGGAACTACCACTGTGGATTTCTTAGTCTTAGCGAGATGTTATTCCAAAAGCACGGCACGCTGAAGACGAAATCGAGACTAAGCTCGGCGAGGTGCTGTCGTGCATTGGCAAGGGCTGCAGTGCCAATTGTAAATTGTCGAAGCTAAGCATCTAACCAACGACGTTGTTTTTCTATGTATAAATATTATTGTATATATAATACTAAATTTTAGACTTTGTTTATTGTTATTCTGCATGCTAGAGTTTTTTTTCTCCCGTTGTAACGTACGGACATATTTGCTAGTATAATATAATGTGTGGTTCTGGTAGACATCGTCGTAGCAGCTAAGACCACATACCATGTTTTCTTGGGCTTCCTGCCGTGACAAAAAGGCCAACGAAGAAACAACCCAATATAAATTATATTTGCTTAAGTGGGAGGGGTCGGGAGCTGGCTTCCTACCACCTGATTGGCAGGGAAGATTCCCGCCTCCCCTAATGTGCTCCTTCCTACGATGGGCTTTAGATCACCGATGCACCAAAGTTGAACTGACCATGGATGGATAGGACGTAGATCATGGCATGGGCAATGGAGCAGATGGGAGGGACGGTGGATCGGTGGCATGGGTCGCCTCGCCTTGCTCGCAGCCCACATGAAAGAAGAACCAAGACAAGTCAACTTAGATACAATAACACGTCACTAATGTTGTCCACATGTTAAGGATGTAAATTTGAGACACTTCTTTTCTTGTCACTAAATATGCATCTTGAACGATCACTAATGTTCCTTTCTATCTTAGGGACAACTAATTCAGTAGTACATCAATTTTCTCAGAATTCAACTTGTTGTGATGGGACTTATCTTTCCCGTATATCATGTATGTCATCCTATCTGCATCTCCATGGAGTAGTGGTTTGAGGTTCCATGCAAGTTTCTGAGTTTGCACATAGTCTGATCTCCAAAAGAGTCTGTTTGATCAGGACATTAGGACAACATTAAAGGAGAACTAATCTAGAGTTTTTGTGTAAACCCTAATAGACAACCATGCAAACTTTTAAAGGAAAAATATACTTTGGAAGTGGATGTGGATGTGGATGAGAACTAAGAAAGGGATAGGGAAAGGTGTACATTGGCCTTTGGCAAACACTTGGGTGACAAAGGGAAACACATTTGGATGATTGTGAAGTTTTCCCGAGTCCTCATTATTTCTATGTTTGTTCTCTATTAGGGCAAACAAACCATGATTGTGAAGTGAAGCTCACATCTAGGGGGAAAGGTCACGTAGTAGGAAATTGAGGGTTTGCTTTCATTATTAGTGGTGGAAGTTTAGATGTTAAATACACTACAATTTGCTTTTTCCTTAAGGTTCTTAGAATTACTCTAAAATTCCATGTCCTTGCAGTAATTGTTTACAACTAGTTTTCATAAGAGGCAATTACATGACATTATGTGCAATCCAAAATCATCATATGAGCAAATTCCTCGTGTGGAATGAACCTATATATACATAGGACCTCTCTTATAATTCACTTTGAGATTAACCCAAAGGTGTTATTATTAGAGTAATAAGGATTATAAGTTGGACATCACTCAACTAAATTTCCAAAGTGATATTAAACCACCACCACTATGAATACATATGGGTCACATGGGCCAATTCCCAAGCTCATCGTCCCAACCATGAAGAAGAGGAAAAATGGAAGGGAAGAGGGAAAAAGAAAGAGAAGATGAAAAAAAATGTTTGTATATATTAACAAAATGTTTATAGGCTGAGATCTTGGTGTTGTTGTTGCTAGAGTTAAACCCCAAAATCATTGTCTCAGAAAGAAGGAAACTCAAGCATGTTTTCAATTATTATCATATTGCTTTATTTTATTGGCTTGCAAAAAAATGTATAAAGTATTCAACCCTTTTATTTATTTATACATAGAGGAGGAGTTCACAACTTCACATACATGTATCAATCAAATTATTAAAGTTTCAGATATAGGATCTAGGAGGCTATACACTAGTAATCAATCATGCCATCGAATCAATGAGCTACATAATCAAACATAGTTATCCTCATAGAATGGGTAGTCCGTATAGCCAATGACAGGATCTTGAGAGACGAAAGTTGATCGGTTGTAGTTATTCAAGGGTGCACTCAACTCAAACCTTTTGGGCAGATCTGGATTTGCTAAAAAGAGTCTCCCATAAGCAACGAGGTCAGTGTAATGGTCATCCACCACCTTGTTTCCTTCCTCCCGATCATACCCGCCTGCAGCAATGAACGTTCCGTTGAAGGCTTTTCGGAATGGTAGGAGTCTATGAGGAATTTGCATGCGGCCGCCGACATTGGCCATCCGTGGCTCCACCATATGGCAGTAGAGTAACCCCTCGTGCCTATTCAGCTGCTGCACCATGTATTCACCAAGCGCCACGGGGTCAGAGTCGGCACACTCTATGAAGTCGACGAAGGGAGACAACCTAACACCGACGCGGTGTGCGCCCACTTCGTGGACGACAGCATCGATCACTTCCACCGCGAAACGGCAGCGGTTCTCAAGGCTGCCACCGTACTCGTCGTCGCGGTCATTGGTGCCATCCTTCATGAACTGCTCTAGGAGGTACCCATGCGCGCCATGGATCTCCACACCATCGAACCCCGCCTCGACGGCGTTCCGTGCTGCACGCCTAAAGTCGTCGACGATGCCCGGGATCTCCTCCGTCCGCAGACGCCGTGGCTTGGAGTACGCCGTGCCGGACCCGGTGTCGGGAGAGATCTGCTTGTCCGTGCTCGAGATGGGAGCCTGCCGTTGGGCTGAAACTCTGCCGTACGTCGGTGGTACACAGATAAAGAATTGATCAGTGCTACAACATCATCGACTGATCGAGTTTATATCTAGGGAACATGTCTCCTAAGTAGTGTGCCACACGTACGTACCATTTGTGGAAGCCCTGCCGACGTGCCAAATCTGGCAGAAGAAGAAGGCGCCCTTACGGTGGACGGCGTCGACTACGGGCTTCCACGCCTCGACCTGCTCCTGCGTCCAGATGCCGGGCGTGTCCGGGAAACCCTGCGCGGTGGGGGACACATCCGTCGCCTCCGAGATGAGCAGGCCGCCGCTAGTGGCGCGCTGCGAGTAGTACACCGCGGCGTGCGGCTGCGGCACATGGCCGTAGGAGCGGCACCGCGTGAGCGGCGCGAGCACGACGCGGTGGGAGAGATCGAGATGGCCCATCTTGTAGGGCGTCAGCAGCGGGATCGTCTCTTTTGCTACCTGAGACACCATCTTTCAGTGTTCTTTGCGATCGACCGAAACACACAAGCACGCAGCGATCACTGGCTTTGCGTTGCGTGTGCTCCAGTGAGTAACAGGCTCTTGCTCTCTGCTACCTCTCGCTAGCTCCTGCTTTTGTGCAAGGGGAAGGCGGCAACGCAGAAGTATTTATAGCTCCAGAGCGGTGCGCGCGGCGCCCTTTCATGGTGGTGTAGCATAGGTTTGTTTTCCGCCTTCCGGCCGGCGATCTCGTTTTCATCCGTGTCCGTTGTTCCTAGTTCCTACATCCTCGCATGCCGTGCGTCATTCTCTTCGTCACACAGGGTGTCTCCGTCGTGCAAAAACATCAGCCGTGGCAGAGTTACATCCCTTCAGTTTCACCTTCCTCATGCACCGCTAGCGGTGATTGTCGTGACAAGCAGCCTAGCACCAATTAGTAAGAGAAACTTCAACAGGGCATTGGTCAAACCTGTGGGCGCTGAATAGGTGAAAGTCTATATTGAGGTGGACGACATATGCATGCTTGACCAAGGGTTTCCTGTACTTGTTGATTTTCGTTGACTGTTTATAATGGGGTTCTATGGCGTTCACTGTCCACTTAACTGCCGCATCGGTGAATATTATTCAGTACCGGAGCCCAAATCCCTGTCCGGCTATTTTCATGACCAGCGCCGGCACCAAAAGGATCCTGAGTCCTTTTCCGTTTTTTTCCTCTCGATGGCTTGCACCTATTTTTTTTTCCTTTTTTATTTCGTTTTTAGTTTTTTTTTGGTCTTGTGGACTTTTTTTTCTCGTTTTTAGGTTTTTTTTGTCTTGTGGTCAGTATTTTTTTTAAAACGAATGAATGTCTAAGAAACATGACTTGAACGTGTTTTTGTTTTCTATAATTTCCAGAAGGCAGTTTTATACCAAGACAAGTGAGGCAAACAAAAAATCTCAAAGTGGAACTCAAAGACGTGATTTGATGCATTTATAATGGTACAAATAATAATACTTGGTTTTTAATGTTAAAATGTAATCAAACGAAGCATATTTCAAACCATAACCTTTTTCGATGAAAAAAAAAAGGTAAATGAGTTGTGAAAGAAGATTGCAATACTTGCGGTTTACCGAGTTATTCCACAAAACCACAAACAATTTATGGCAGCTATATAACCTTTGTTGGGAGCATAAATATTTGGGTTCTCACGCTCATATGCCAAACTATATTAGTTTTTGTTTTTATAAAATAAATACAATCCGAGAGAAAAAAACTACTACGGGTCTGTTTGGTTGGTGCCCGAATCTGCCATGTCATACTTTCGGTAAACTGTGGCTGCCAGAGAAAGTTCGGCGAACAAAATTGAAGCCAAACTTGTGGCAAAGTCTGGCAAGAAAATGAGTGTATGACGTGTGGGACACACTACTAAGAAAGTGTGGCACGTCGAAGTTGTGGCAACGAACCAAACAGCTGCCAGAATAATTGTGGCATGACTAATTTGTGGCATGATAAGTTTTGATAACCAACCAAATACATCCGAGTCCTTCTCTAGCCCCTCTCATGGCCACCAATTGCTTCACCTATGAAAAGAAGTAGAACAACTGAAAAAATTAAGACCTTTCATAGTTAATAACAGAGTAAGCCGAGTATTTTTCTGATTTGTATGCGGTCACACAAAATGAAAGTGTCATCGACCATAAAGTCTAAAGTATTTATGATCAAAGAATTTTGGTCACAAATAGTGCTACGTACTATCACTAAAAATGATGTACCATAGAAATTTCAACTTTTGATGACAAGGTCATGTTGACATAAAGATGGGATTTATCTTGAAGAGCTAACACCTACTTTTGAATTACAAGACATCGATAGTGTTTCAACTAGTTGTAGCCAAGCATAATTCATACCCATATGTTCTATTCTACTAATGATTGCATAAATCTGATATAAGTTTCAATTGTCTAATATAGCAGAAATATATTTTTATGACATGTAATCCATTGTTGAAGCCTAAAGGAGACAACTTTTTAGTGAACCATGTTTTTCTTTCAGCATAGCTTTTTTAAAACCAACAATGTTTTTATTTCACAACAAGTCAGCATAACCACTTAGTATAAACCAAATTTTAACGAAACAAATAAGGCCAGCATCTGCTATTGTAAATTTGTAATCCTTCACTGGCCAGGGCAGTGGGAAGGAAGGACAGGTTGGGACAGCTTGGTGTGACAGATGACGGGTTCGCGCGCTTTTGTAAAGCCTGACCTAGATTAACCACAGGTATGTTTTATTTCGAAAACACATAATTCTTCTATTTCAAAAGTTTCTATTAAGAACCATTTCAACCTAAACGATGCTTTCGTTGTTCCATCCCAAGGCCATTCTGGTGGCCTCTGGATGATGTGGACTCATGATGTTGATGTTGCAATAGTAGATCATAATCATCATTACATCTTTGCTAAGTGTATAAATAAAATAAGCATGCAACAATATGGTCTACTTTGTATCTATGGGGACCCTCATCATCGTGCTACAACTGTGATATGGGACCAAGTGTTTAGCTTTATGGTTCTAAACAGTAACATGACTATGTTCTGCATCGGTGATCTTAACGAGCTTATGCATGTAAATGAAAAATTAGGTCCTACTTGTGCTGATGTGAATCGTATTAATGAATTTTGTGCGCATATTAAGCAATGTGGCCTTATTGATCTAGATTATAGTGGACCGACACACACATGGACTAATAAGCGTTTTTCCTTTGTTCCTACTTATGAAAGACTTGATCGTTGTTTAGGCAATGCAGCATGGTGTTTGGTGAACCCCGCTACTACCATCTACCACCTTCCTATGATGTACAACGATCACGCTCCTATTCTTGATGTTTTAAATTCACAACGTCCTCGTACTAATAAACCTTTTTGTTTTGAGAACTGGTGGTTGATGGAACAGGAATACCATGAGATCGTTAAACAAAGTTGGAACCGCTCAGCTGCTCGTGATTTCTCTCAAAAAACTAAGTACCTGGCAGCCGACCTCAGGAAATGGAGGCGTAACAAACCCAAAAACAATGATCTTTTTGCCCAGATTGAGAAACAAATCCTAGACCAGCAACAACTTCACCCCTCTCAGTAGAACCATACCCTCCAACAACAGTTACACAATGAGCACGAAAACCTGCTTGCTAAAGAGGAAATATACCACATTCAACAGGAACACAACCTTCTTCCATAAAACCATTGTCAAGAGGAACAAGAAAAACAGAATCTCTCACCTCACCAACCCGGATGGCTCCCACTCTACCACCCCCGAGCAGTTAACTCATACCCATGTTCAATACTTCACTTCTATCTTCTCCTCTCAACATCCCAACCATCAACACAACTTCCTTCCTACCAACAGCCACCATCAGACTACCAATACTCCAATTACTCATCCGATCAGCCTTCATTCCATGGACCCAAGGGGTGATAACGACACTCTCAATCTCAGCACGGATGATGAGGCACCAGATCAAAACAATGATTTGTTTGGATATACTTATTCCATTCCTAACTTAACTAAAATCCATGATCTTATTAGGCATATGAGAAGCAATGCAGCTCCTGGACCGGATGGCCTCAATGCAGCATTCTACAAATCGGCTTGGCAATGGGTAAAGGAAGATATTTTTAGATTGGTAAATGATTTTTACTCCCATCATCATATGCCTATTGACATTAATCAAACTTATATTAC
Source organism: Microstegium vimineum (assembly GCA_022036555.1). NCBI lineage: Eukaryota > Viridiplantae > Streptophyta > Magnoliopsida > Poales > Poaceae > Microstegium > Microstegium vimineum. Next base: position 41,322,515 of record CM039125.1, read on the forward strand.
TCTTATCCCTAAAAACAGCCAACCCACTACTCCCCAAGCACTAGTACATAAATTATTTACCGTGGCGGGCAAAATTGCTTTACCGTGGCGGGCAAACCAACCGCCACGGATCGAAGGTCACGGTTAATCACTTCAAATAAACAAAAAAAAGAAAAGCCCGCCGAGCCCATTACGAACCCGTCAAGCCCACCCGTCGAGCCCATCGCAGGATCCACCGCCGCCACGCTCTGTCCCCACTGTGCCCGGTCCGTCCCTGTCGAATCCGCCGCCGCCATGCCCCATCCATGCCAGATCCACCGCCGCCCGCCACTCCTTTTCCACGCCGGATCCGCCGCCGCCCCACTACCACGGTTGCTTGGGAGGGGACGCCCGTGCGCGGGGCCACCACCGCCGCCGGATCCGGCCATCTACCGTCGGGATCCGGCCGCACACAGCCGAATTAGCCGCACACGGCTGCTGGGAGAGGGGAGGGGCGCGGGGTCACCACTGCCGCCGGATCTGGCCATCCGCTCAATGTAGAAGCCGCCGCCGCCGGGTCGCCCGCGCTCCAGTCTGCCCGCGTGCTCTATCTTCATCGCTGCCGGCCGCAGGAGAGGGAGAGTCGGGTGAGGGAGGGCGAGGGAGAGACGGGAGCTGCCAGCCGGAGGGGAAGGAGAGTCGAGTGAGGGAGGGAGAGGGAGAGTTGGGTGAGGCGTGAGGGTCGGCTGAGCGGCGCTGAGAGATGGTCGGGTGAGGAGTAGTTAGGGTTTCCCTCTTGTTATGTATGGTGTGATTAGTTTGGGCCGAGTGGAATTTTTTTGGGCTCGGCCTTTTAACCGAGGCGGGCCTTTTTAGGCAACCGCCACCATAAATAGTCATATTTTGCTAGGAGAACCTCATATAAGTAACCGCCTCAGTTAATATATTTTGAGAGACGGTTTTTTAACCACCATGGTTGATAAAAAATGACTGCCTCCATTAATCCCTTGATTAACTATGGCGGTTTATAGGCCTGCTCGCCACAGTTAATAAAATGCAAACGCCTCCTAAAAGATTTTTTGTAGTAGTGAAGACTATAGGCTGATCAATTTGTGCAATGTCATTTATAAAATCATTTCCAAGTCTCTTGCTAATAGGCTCAAAAACCACCTTCCCAACTTTATTAGTCAAGCTCAGTCTGCTTTCGTTTCTCACAGGCACATCACCTCTAACATCATTATCACTCAGGAGATCATTCACTCCTTTAATTTAAAAAGATGGAAATCAAATGTCTTCCTTATTAAAATTGATTTAGCAAAAGCTTTTGATAGGCTTGAATGACGTTTCATTTCTGCAGCTCTCCAAAGACTAGGTCTTAATGATAATTTCATCAGTCTAATTCAAGCGTGTATTAACTCTCCTACTTTTTCAGTGCTAGTCAATGATGAACCCTCAAGGCGTTTCACCTCTCAAAGAGGGCTAAGACAAGGATGTCCCTTATCGCCCTATCTTTTTGTTATAGCCATTAATGAACTCTATGTTAGGCTGCAGGAAGCTCTACAAAACAACGATCTCACTGGTGTTTCACTAGGAACATGCTGCCTAGCTATTCATTCACTCTTATTTGCAGATGACTTAATTCTTTGTGGAAAGGCCTCAATTGAAGAATCACAAACAATCAAGACCATTCTTTATGATTTCTGCCGACAATCTAGTCAATGTCCTAATCTCCAGAAATCTTCCATTTACTTTAGCAAAAATGTCCCCCAAAGTATCAGGCACCACCTCAAAGGTATTTTCCTTGTCCCTAACTTGCAGCCGAATACTATGCATCTAGGACATCCAATGATCTTCAGCCATAGAGATAAGAACAAAGCTTATACCTTCATTTATAATAAATTCTTTGTTAAGTTTGGCACTCTGAAAGCAAATAATCTTAATCACGTTGGAAGGTTGCAATACATTAAATTGGTTCTAGCTTCCATTCCTATTTATTATATGTCCACTGTTCTTTTTTCCAAAGCCTTTGTTTAAAAAATTAACACCATTATTAGAAGGTTTTGGTGGGTAGGGGTCCAGGAAGAGCAAGACACCAATCCCATTGCTTATCGCTCTTGGGATGATATCTGCAAGCCCACTGACCAAGGGGGGTTAGGCATAAGAGATATGGAAACCGTGAACAAAAGTTTGATTGTTCAATATGCTTGGAATGTGGCTAACCACAATAATCCTCTTCTTTTGCTATTTTGAAGGCCAAATACTATCCTAATGATTCCTTCTCGAAAGCACGTGACAAGGGTTCTAGATCAATTTATTGGTCTTCTCTTATGCAGGTTAGTCACCATCTAATCTCTAAATCTATCTATCATATTCATGTAGGTAACTCTTCGATCTGGTCAACTCCTTGGACACCAGACTGGAACCAAATTCATGATCATCTGATCTTGCCGGTGGTTAATCGTTCTTTGCTAGCCAAGGTGAAAGGTCTAGAATGGCTACAAGGGCGGGGTGAATAGCCTAATTAAAAATTCTACAACAACACTTAAGCAAACTTGTTAGAATAAAACACGACTTTAAGCAAGTTTGCTCTGGCTCTATGGTTAGGCAAGCCACCTACCAATTCTAGTTGCCAGCAAGATATATTCTAAGTCACACACAAGAGCTAGATAACTAGAACTACTAGACTAAGCTACACAAGCTAAGCTAGAGGCTCTACTTTGCAAGAATGTAAAGAATATAATGCAAAGCTAGAGTTAGGAGGGTTATACCACCGCAAAGAGATGAGTCAATAGATAACCAATCACAATATGAATCCTCGGTAGAGACAAGTTGACATAATGATTTTTTACCGAGGTTCACTTGTTTGGCAACAAGCTAGTCCTCGTTGTAGCGATACACCCACTTGGAGGTTCACGCGCTAATTGGCAATCACAAGCCAAACCCGTCACCGGGTGCCGCACAACCAACACAAGATGGGGATCCACGAGCTACGCGGAATTCACTAGAGATACCTTTTGCGAATCTCCCGCGGGGTAGGTTCAAGAACCCCTCACAATCCACCTTCCTCCGCTCAACGACCCTCGTCGCACCAAGCCGTCTAGGAGGTGGCAACCTCCAAGAATAACAAGAGCTCCGCGATGACGATGATCACCAAGTGCCACTAGAATGCAATCAAAGAGCAATGCACTTGGATTCACTCAATCTCTCATGAATGTGTCAAATATGTTGAGAGGGATGAGTGGTGGGCTTCTCACAAATGAGCACAAGTGTGTGAGTGATGAGAATGTGCAAGAAGTGCCCCAAAGGGCCGGCCATACAACCATATATAGCCTCCACTCACAACTAGCCGTTTTGCGCATAAAACAGAGCTTCTGCGCGACCTCCGGACGCGCTTTTCACAAGGGGGCCGGACCATCAACTGCGCCCGTACCCCTTCACCACCGAGCTCCAACGGCTCTGAGTCAGCCTCCGATCGCGACCTCCGGACGCGCGCAGCGCGTCGTCCGGACTACCACGCATGCGTCCGGTCGCCTGCCTTTTCAAATGGCCTCTTTTCTCGCTCGTGCCACAGCGCGCCACGAAGCTCCGGACGCTACTGTAGCCTGCGTCCGGACTCACTGCACCGAGCGTCTGGAAATATTTTCCAGACAACCCGAGAGCACCCAAGAGCGAGCAATACCTCCGGACGCGCATCCGGATCCTAGTCCGGACCAACGCCAGCGTCCGGAACGATTCATACAGAAACACCAGAGAGCTCCAGGACTCCGGACACATGTCCGGAGCCCTGCGTTCAGACCAACACTTCCGTCTGGATGCCTCTCCTCTGCTGAGCCGACCTAGGGTATGCCTCCGGACCCATCTCCGATGGTCCGGGCAACACCATACCCTAGCATCCGGACCTCCTTCTCTGTCTGAAACACTTCGCCACCTTCACTCCAACTTCTTCCAAGGGCTAACACTAAGTGATCCCAACACTTGTGCACGTGTGTTAGCTTTTAGTTCACTTTTATCTTGGAATTAGTTGGTTGTCTCACTAGTTCAATTGATTTTAATGCAATGCATATGAACCTAGTGTCACATGATAACCATAATCATACTTGAGAGCTCCCTCCTTGATAGTACGGCTATCTATCCTAAACGTGATCACATCCTCTATGATGTCTTGATCACCAAACCAAAAATGGTCCTATATCACCTTTGCCTTGGCACCATTTTCCTTTCCATCTCCTTCACCATGCTAGAGCTTATGCAATCCACCCTTGATCCATCTTGCTCCCTCACATGGCATGTACCAACCTATCTCATATTTCACACTTAGAGATCCAAGGTTAGTACTTAGGTAGGTTTCATCAATTACTCAAAACCAAAACACAAGGGAACTCTCAATCTCCCTCTTTTTGGTAATTGATGACATCCCTTCCAAAAAGATATGAAATATAATCATTTTGAACTTGAGTTGCTTGTCCAAGCATTTTAATCAAAGATTAAAGATTTGGACAAGTTACACAAATTAGGTTTGGTAGTTATTAGCTCCCCCTACATATGTGCTCCATGAGTTTGGTTCAAGATTTGCACATATGCATGGATAGGCATTGAGAGAGAGGAAATAGCTACCAAATGATGCTAAGGTGTAAGAGTAGACCTTTGAAGTGTCATATCATCGGAGTGCGGAATTTATGATCACCCTTAGCACCATGATTAGCTAGACATCAAGTAAACACTAGAAACCCCGTGAGATCAACATTAACAGAGAGGGTTCTAGATACAACTTGAAAGACCACTTGAAACTATTATCTAGCTTATCATCCTATGCATGCTAGTTGGTCAATCATCATTCAATTTGTATCACTAGCAAGCACCACACAAGCATGTATTTTGAATTTAAAGTACTTGTGCAACAATATATATGAGGATGCAAAACATTTAAATGCAACGAATAGTGTTCATGAGCTTGCTCCCCCTATTTGTATGTTCTTTTTCAAAATTGATTTTTCATTTTTCTCCCCATATATCTTTTAATTTCCCCCTTTGGTCTTTTCACATAAATTCTCCCCCTTTGTCATCAATTGACACAAAAAGGTGAGACCAATTATAGATATTCAAGTTTTAGCTCCCTCTTAGTGTGAGATAGGGTTAAAGATTGTTTACAACTTTGGTTTGAACTAAGCTACTTGCCCAAGATATTTAATTTGGTTTAAACCATAGACAAGCTTGTTCACACATGCTAAGATTGTTATCTTGCCTATATTGAATTAAACACTTAAGGTTCATAGACATAGAGCAAACACTAGGATTGCAAGCACATCAACATGTCATATTCCACCACTAGATCATATCAACTCATAGAAGCTATAGTGGTACCATATAAGCATCAAAGACATTTTAGTTTTCATGAATGAGCCTAGAAGCATGAGTGATGTCTAAATGCTCTACACAAGTCCTAACAAGGTATGCATGAATGCTCTGACATCAACTTTTACCTTGCATTGTTGGAGCAGAGGCATGTCATATAAGTGGGGGTGCATCAACTCATGTTGGAGAAATCAAGTATGTTCAACTCATTTCTTAGCTTGCAAAACCTTTTCTCATCTAATGGCTTGGTAAAGATGTCGGCCAATTGATCTTCGGTGCCAACACTTGTAATAGAAATGTCCCCTTTCAATTGATGATCTCTAATGAAATGGTGGCGGACATCAATATGCTTTGTTCTTGAGTATTGGACCAGATTGTTGGTGAGATTGATTGCACTTTCATTGTCACATAGAAAAGGCACTTGCTTGAATTTGACTCCAAAATCATTCAAAGTAGCTTTCATCCAAAGGATTTGTGCACAACAATGCCCCACACTAATATACTCGGCTTCGACGGTAGAGAGTGCCACACTATTTTGCTTCTTTGATGACCATGAGATTAGTGATCTTCCAAGCAATTGACAAGTGCCCGATGTGCTTTTCCTTTATATCTTGCAACGCGCATAGTCTGAGTCGGAGTATCCAAGTAACTCAAAGTTTGATCCTTTAGGATACCACAACCCAACATTAGGTGTATGCTTCAAATATCTCAATATCCTCTTTGTGTCTTTCAAATGACTCTCTCTTGGAGAAGCTTGAAATCTTGCACGCATGCATACACTAAACATGACATCTGGTCTTGATGCAGTCACATAGAGCAAGCTACCAATCATTGATCTATATAGCTTTTGATCTACCATGTTGCCACTAGCATCACTATCCAAATTTCCATTTGTTCCCATGGGTGTATTAATAGACTTTGCTTCATCTAGATTGAACTTCTTGACCATGTCCTTGATGTACTTGCCTTGACTAACAAAAGTCTCATTCTTCAATTGTTTGACTTGAAGACCAAGGAAGTAACTAAGCTCTCCAAGCATAGACATCTCAAATTCATTTGCCATCATATTGTCAAACTCTTCACAAAACTCTTGATTGGTTGACCCGAAGATAATGTCATCCACATAGATTTGCAACACAAACAAGTCCTTCCCAATCTTCTTGGTGAATAGGGTAGTATCAACCTTGCCCATAATGAATCCCTTAGAGAGGAGAAAGTCCCTCAACCTATCATACCATGCTCTAGGAGCTTGCTTCAAGCCGTATAATGCCTTCCTTAGCTTGTACACATGGTTGAGTTTCTTGTCATCTTCAAAACCGGGTGGTTGCTCAACAAATACCAATTCATTGATGTACCCATTGAGAAATGCACTCTTCACATCCATTTGATAGAGCTTGATGTTGTGAGCACAAGCATAAGCCAATAGAATCCTTATTGCTTCTAGCCTTGCCACCGGTGCATATGTTTCTCCAAAGTCAAGACCCTCTACTTGAGTGTAACCTTGTGCAACTAGTCTTGCTTTGTTTCTCACCACTATTCCATATTGATCTTGCTTGTTATGAAAGACCCATCTAGTGCCAATGACATTGTGGTTCTTTGGTCTCTCAGCTAGCTCCCAAACTTGATTTCTTGTGAAGTTGTTGAGCTCTTCATGCATAGCATTCACCCAATCAATATCTTGCAAAGCTTCTTCAATCTTGGTTGGCTCAATAGATGACACAAAGGAGTAGTGTTCACAAAATAAAGTCAATCTTGATCTTGTTTGTACACCACTTGTAATATCTCCAATAATATGATCCAAAGGATGATCCTTAGCAATAGATGTAGGTTGGAGTATTGGAAGTTGATTGCTTGTAATTAGTTGATCATTGGGTAGAGTAGATGAACTAGCTTCTTGATCTTGAGTTGGAGAGGATGAACTAGCTTGATTTTTATTTGGTTGCACATTGGATGAAGGATTCACTTGATCTTCAATATCTTGCTCATCATCCACTTGTTTCGGCCTGATGTCCCAAATATCCATATTCTTCATTGCTTTGGCCAATGGTTCACCTCTCATATCATCATGATTGTCATTCTCATCTTGAGATCCATTTGTTTCATCAAACTCCACATCATGTACCTCCTCAACTATGCCATGAGTAAGATTCCATACTCTATATTCTTTGCTTGTAGTTGAGTAGCCAAGTAGGAAGCCTTCATCCCATTTCTTCTCAAATTTGCTCAATCTTGCACCTTTCTTCAAGATATAGCACTTGCAACCAAATACTCTAAAGTATGCAATATTTGGCTTTCTTCCATTCAATAGCTCATAAGGTGTCTTCTCAAGCATCTTGTGGCAATAGAGTCAGCTACTATAATAGCAAGTCGTGTTGATAGCTTCATCCCAAAAAGAATCACTCAAATTGTATTCACTAAGCATAGATCTTGCCATATCAATGAGTGTCCTATTCTTCCTCTCAACAAGCCCATTTGATTGAGGTGTATACTTGGCTGAGAATTGATGTTTGATTCCATATTCATCACATAGCTCATCAACTCTTGTATTCTTGAACTCACTCCCATTGTCACTCCTTACTCTCTTGATAGCTGTTTCAAATTTATTTTGGCATCTCTTGACAAAGATCTTGAATGTATCAAATGTTTCACTCTTGTCACTAAGAAAGAATACCCATGTATATCTAGTGAAATCATCAACTATCACAAGGCCATACTTGTTTCCACCAATACTTGTGTATGCGGTTGGTCCAAACAAGTCCATATGCAAGAGCTCAAATGGTTTGCAAGTACTCATCATGCTCTTACTATGGTGAGTATTTCCAACTTGTTTGCTGGCTTGACAAGAGCTACATAGCTTATCTTTCTCGAAGATCACATCTTTCAAGCCTCTAACTAGATCATGCTTGACTAGTTTGTTCAATTGCCTCATTCCAACATGACCAAGCCTTCTATGCCATAACCAACCCATGCTAGATTTGGATAGCAAGCAAGTTGACAATTGAGTTTCTTTGGCATTGAAATCAACTAAGTATAGATTCTCATATCTAAATCCTTTGAATATCAAGTTAGAGTCATCTACACTTATGATCTCTACATCATCAACTCCAAAGATGTATTTAAAACCAAGATCACAAAGTTGAGCTACAGATAGTAAGTTGAAGTTCAAGCTCTCTACTAGCAACACATTTGATATGCTCATGTCATTTGACATAGCAATCTTACCAAGCCCTTTGACTTTGACTTTGCCATTATCACCAAATGTGATAGATTTAATCCCATTGCAATCATTTTGCTTGATAGAGTTGAACATTCTTGAATCTCTAGTCATATGTTGAGTGCACCCACTATCAAGCACCCAATGCCTACATCCGTCTTTATAATTGACCTACAAAACAATTCAATTCTTCTTAGGTACCCATACTTGCTTGGTTTCTCCAAAGTTAGTGACTAAGGACTTAGGTACCCAAATAGATTTCTTATTTGAGCTCTCATTAGGTGTACCCATGTACTTAGCTATCACACCTTTCTTACCCTTGGTAAGTAAATAACTAGAATCAAAGCGAGTAGATGCATGTGTAAATTTTATCTTGCTTAGATTTAGTTTGCAATGTTGCTCATCATGCCCTACTTGCTTGCAACTAGAGCAAAACCGACCATTGCTCTTCACAAAGCGAGGCTTTGGAGTTGCAAAGGCCGCCTTGGGGGTATAGCCAAGTCCCTCTTTGCAAAGGGTGAATCTTTGGCTACCCAAGCACTTAAGCAAGCGGGCGTCTCCACCATAGGCATTGCCTAATGCTAGAGTGAGCTTACCAACCTCCTTATTAAGGGTCTCATTCTCAACCATTAGTGAGACATCACAAGTGAAGTCATCACTAGTAGAAGAGTTAGAGTTAGATGTGCTACAAGAAGGGTTAGTTGGGGTGATGATGATGGGTTCATAGAATGATTCATTGATTATATCACAAGTTGATCCCATGTTACTTGTTTGAACATGCTCTTTCTCCTTTTGCTCAACAAGAGATGAGTGAGCCTTTTCAAGCTTAGAGTGAGCTTTGCCAAGCTTCTCATGGGCTACCTCTAGCCTCTCATGAGAAAGATTGAGCTCATCAAAGGATTTCTTGAGAGCTTGGAGCTCTTTCCGCAATGCTTTGCACTCCTTTCTCTTGATGTCAAAGTGAGTCTTAGCATCTTCCAACATCTCAATTAACTCATCTTTAGTGGGTTCATCATCATCATCATCACTAGAGTCACACTCATCATCGGATTGTACCTTAGTTGGCCTAGCCATGAAGCATGTCAATGGAGTGTCAAAGATAGAGATCTTGTTCTTCATAGCAATACTAGCAAGAGCCTTCTTCTTGCTCGATCTCTTCTCATCATCACTTGAATCACTATCCCAAGTGACAACATATGAGCCTCCCTTCTTACTCTTCTTGAGAAACATCTTTCTCTCTTTCTTTTCTTTCTTCTTGCCCTTCTCATCTTCATTGTCACTATGAAGGGCAATCCAAAATGAAGTGATCCTTGCTATTGCACTTAAAACACCTCTTGTCATTGTTCTTGCTCTTGAAGGAGTTCTTCTTCCTTCTAGCTCTATAGCCCTTCTTCTTCATGAACTTGCCAAATTTCTTGACAAAGAGGGCCATCTCTTCTTCATCATCTTCATCATCATTGCTTGAGCACTCATCATTGCTTGATTCGTCACACTTTGCTTTGACCTTAGATGATTATGCGGCTTTGAATGCCACACTCTTCTTCTTGTCTTCCTTCTTCTCATTCTTCTTCTCCTTGTTCTCTCTAATCTTGTCCTTATCTTCTCTAAAGGTGTCATCGGTAATCACCTCACCAAGAACTTGGTTTGGTGTCATTGTGTCCAAACCACTTCTCACCAATAGAGTGACAAGCATCTCAAATCTTGAGGGAAGGTTCCTCAAAAATTTGAATGAGAAATCCTTGTATTCCACTTTCTCTCCAAGTGCCTTGAGGTCATTGACAAGCAACTCAAGTCTATTGAACATTTCCGGCACATTTTCATCTTCCTTCATCTTGAAGCTTGCAAACTTCTTTTTCAAGATGTAGGCCTTTGCTCCCTTCATAGATTGAGTCCCTTCATAAGACTCTTCTAGCTTCTTCCATGCATCATGAGCACTCTTCAAGTTCTTGATTTGCTCAAACACTTCTCTTGAGATTGCTTCATGAATGGCAGTCAAAGCAATGTCATTATTTTGGAGCTTCGGTTGGGATTGGTGCCCCTTCATTCATCACCTCAAACTTTTTGTCAACCACCAACCATATCTTCCGGTTGATTGATTTAAGATAGGTGGTCATCAAGGCCTTCCAATAGCTATAATTGTTGTCATCAAACTTAGGTGCCCTCTTGGTGTTGTTGATTTGAGCCATTTTAACACTGTGGGATGTTAAGCCTTAGAGTACGGTGTACTAGCTCTGATACCACTTGAAAGGTCTAGAATGGCTACAGGGGCGGGGTGAATAGCCTAATTAAAAATTCTACAACAACACTTAAGCAAACTTGTTAGAATAAAACACGACTTTAAGCAAGTTTGCTCTGGCTCTATGGTTAGGCAAGCCACCTACCAATTCTAGTTGCCAGCAAGATATATTCTAAGTCACACACAAGAGCTAGATAACTAGAACTACTAGACTAAGCTACACAAGCTAAGCTAGAGGCTCTACTTTGCAAGAATGTAAAGAATATAATGCAAAGCTAGAGTTAGGAGGGTTATACCACCGCAAAGAGATGAGTCAATAGATAACCAATCACAATATGAATCCTCGGTAGAGACAAGTTGACATAATGATTTTTTACCGAGGTTCACTTGTTTGGCAACAAGCTAGTCCTCGTTGTAGCGATACACCCACTTGGAGGTTCACGCGCTAATTGGCAATCACAAGCCAAACCCGTCACCGGGTGCCGCACAACCAACACAAGATGGGGATCCACGAGCTACGCGGAATTCACTAGAGATACCTTTTGCGAATCTCCCGCGGGGTAGGTTCAAGAACCCCTCACAATCCACCTTCCTCCGCTCAACGACCCTCGTCGCACCAAGCCGTCTAGGAGGTGGCAACCTCCAAGAATAACAAGAGCTCCGCGATGACGATGATCACCAAGTGCCACTAGAATGCAATCAAAGAGCAATGCACTTGGATTCACTCAATCTCTCATGAATGTGTCAAATATGTTGAGAGGGATGAGTGGTGGGCTTCTCACAAATGAGCACAAGTGTGTGAGTGATGAGAATGTGCAAGAAGTGCCCCAAAGGGCCGGCCATACAACCATATATAGCCTCCACTCACAACTAGCCGTTTTGCGCATAAAACAGAGCTTCTGCACGACCTCCGGACGCGCTTTTCACAAGGGGGCCGGACCATCAACTGCGCCCGTACCCCTTCACCACCGAGCTCCAACGGCTCTGAGTCAGCCTCCGATCGCGACCTCCGGACGCGCGCAGCGCGTCGTCCGGACTACCACGCATGCGTCCGGTCGCCTGCCTTTTCAAATGGCCTCTTTTCTCGCTCGTGCCACAGCGCGCCACGAAGCTCCGGACGCTACTGTAGCCTGCGTCCGGACTCACTGCACCGAGCGTCTGGAAATATTTTCCAGACAACCCGAGAGCACCCAAGAGCGAGCAATACCTCCGGACGCGCATCCGGATCCTAGTCCGGACCAACGCCAGCGTCCGGAACGATTCATACAGAAACACCAGAGAGCTCCAGGACTCCGGACACATGTCCGGAGCCCTGCGTTCGGACCAACACTTGCGTCTGGATGCCTCTCCTCTGCTGAGCCGACCTAGGGTATGCCTCCGGACCCATCTCCGATGGTCCGGACAACACCATACCCTAGCATCCGGACCTCCTTCTCTGTTTGAAACACTTCGCCACCTTCACTCCAACTTCTTTGAAGCTTCCAAGGGCTAACATTAAGTGATCCCAACACTTGTGCACGTGTGTTAGCTTTTAGTTCACTTTTATCTTGGAATTAGTTGGTTGTCTCACTAGTTCAATTGATTTTAATGTAATGCATATGAACCTAGTGTCACATGATAACCGTAATCATACTTAAGAGCTCCCTCCTTGATAGTACGGCTATCTATCCTAAACGTGATCACATCCTCTATGATGTCTTGATCACCAAACCGAAAATGGTCCTATATCACCTTTGCCTTGGCACCATTTTCCTTTCCATCTCCTTCACCATGCTAGAGCTTATGCAATCCACCCTTGATCCATCTTGCTCCCTCACATGACATGTACCAACCTATCTCATATTTAACACTTAGAGATCCAAGGTTAGTACTTAGGTAGGTTTCATCAATTACTCAAAACCAAAACACAAGGGAACTCTCACAAGGTCGTTGATCTTTGGGTCCTAGGTACCCACTCTTGCGATCTCCAAATTCTCTCCACTACTTTCTCTAAACAGGTTGCTCAGTCCATATCTGCCACCCTAACTGTCAACTCTGAACAAGATGACATTCTGTGTTGGACTCCAGCAAAGGATGCACCACCAAAGCGGTCTACAACCACCTGGCTTCTCGACATGTATATCAACTTCCCACGCAAGGATCCAGGAGTATTACCCAAGACACTAACCTCATCCTGCAAAAAGTTTGGAAGAGTAAGTCCATTCATCCTCTTCTCAAAACCTTCGTCTGGACGGGCGCTGCTGAAAGATCTCTATTGTTTTGGGTAATTGATGAAACCTAAGTACTAACCTAGCTCTAAGTGGTTGAGTAGGTTAAGTACACAAGAGAAGATGAAAGAGACAAGTGATGGAGCATTGGAGGCTAAGGAGGAACCTAGCAAAGGTTCCACACTTGGAAAAGAAGAGAAGAGGAGGAAACCCTAAGCTATTCAAGGCAAAGGTATTGCTAGGGATTTCTATTTTGGTGATCAAGACACCTAGTGGGTGTGATCACATTCAGGATAGGTAACCGTACTATTAAGGGGAGAACATAGTTAGTGGTTACAACTATCAAGTGTCATTAGGTTGATCATATTGCATTGCATCCTAAAACCTAATGAGCAACCCTTGTAAACTTGATAAAATATGCCAACACACATGCACAAGTTAGTGAAACACTTGGTGGTGGCACATGAGATCAAGGGAAGAAAAGAGAAGAAGATTCTAATCAAGACAGGAGCTCCGGACCAGTCTGTATGTGAGCACCGGACTATTGGAAGTGGTCCGGTGGTTCAGACTCAGGCAGGGTTCAGACAGAAGGGCGTCGGACTAGTGGTCGGTGGTGCATCGGACCATCAGTAGACCACTTTTCAGAAGTCCGGTGGCTCAGCAGGAAATCAAGTCAACCTCCGGACCAGGTGCAATGGTCCGGTGGTCAGCTCCGGACTGGTGGTCCGAAGCACTGGCACTCACTGTATGAAATCGTCAAAGGACTGGAGAAGCTCCGGACCAGAGGATATGGTCCGGTGGTGAGCTCCGGACCATAAGTCTGGAGCATGGGTGCTTACTGTACTCCAAGTCAGGCTGAGTGAGAAGCTCCGGACCAAGCGTCAGACCAGGGGCTCCGGACTATTGCAAGTGGTCCGGTGGTCAGATGTTTGAATCTCCAATGGTCAAATCAGAAGATAGTGGACACGTGGCACTCGCAGAGGCGTCGGACCAGGTGTCAGACTAGGCTCCGGACCATAGCATCGGACCAGTTGCAATGGTCCGATGGTGACCAAAAGTGGTCTGGTGGTCACGTTCTGCAACTCCAAAAAGGAAAAACGGCTAGTTTCTTTGAGGAAGCTATATAAGGGTATGTGACTGGTTCTAGGAACCTCTCTTGCACATTTGGCTGATTACATACTCTTGGGAGCAAACCACACACACTCCCACTCATCTCTTAGTTGATTTTGATCATCCATTTGAGTGAGTTGAGTGATCAAGTGCATTGCATGAAGTGTTTCATCTTAGTGGCACTTGTGAGTTGAGTGAGTTGAGTGATCAAGTGCATTGCATTGTGAGGGGTTCTTGTGCCTTCCCCGCGGGAGATCGCAAAGGTAACTCTAGTGGATTGCGCGTGTCGTTGAGTTCCCTTATCTTGTGTTGGTTGTGAGGCACCCTGTGGCGGGTTTGGCGTGTGATGCCAATTAGCTCTTGAACCTCCAAGTAAGTGAGCCGACACAACAAGGACGTAGCTAGTGGGCAAACTAGTGAACCTTGGTGAAAAATCAAGTGTCATCCTTGTGTGATTGATTGGTGTTCTTGGAGATCTCAACTTGATTGGATCAATCCTCTACTCGGAGGTATAATCACCCAACCTATCTCTTTCATACTTGCAAGTAGTATATTAGGTTGTGCCTAGAGGGCTTCTAGACTTGAGTAGGATTTGAGTGATCTTAGAATCATAATAGGATAGAAATTGTGGTTAGGAGGCTTCGCTTAGCTAAGTTTGCTTTTGCTAGTCAAGCTTCGCCATTTAGTTATCTAACTTGTTGAGAATTGTTTTAGATTTCAGATTAGGCTATTCACCCCCCCTTCTAGCCTTGGATTAGGACCTTTCAGCTACTGCCGGCCAGGACAGCGTGAACGGACGCTGCTGCCGCCCACTGCCGCCTGGACGCCGTCATGGATCATCTTGAAGCCCTCGTTGCGATGGTTTCCAGCGGCCAGGAGACCGGTGCTGCCACTGCCGCCTGGGAGTCAGGCGCTGTCACTGCCGCCATGGACACCCTCGCTGCCGTTGAAGGAGCACGGTAAGCCGCCTGGGAGTGTTGACATGCATGTACTGTTGACAAGCTAACGTGTTGACATGCACTTGTGTGTGCTTTGTAGAGATTTGCAATCAGAACATGCAAATCAGGGAGCAGACATTGATCATGCCGTCATCACGGTAGACGCCAGATTTGGAGTTGACATTGAACAGCCTAGCACACCTAAGGCGCAACCATCTACAATATTAGTAGTAAGTAATTTTGAGCATGGTTTTTTATAGCAACTAGTTCTCGTTTGGTCTGTTGCTCATACAATTTTACACTTGCACAAAACACAAATTGCAATGAGCATTTGAAACTCATGGTTGGAATGACATTTGATACACTCAATGATGTGGAAACATTTTACAAATCCTATGCACACGATGTTGACTTTTCTGTTCGTGTGGGTCAGCGTAAGAAGCAAAATGATGAAATAGTGTTCAAGAGATATCGTTGTTCAAGGGAGTATAGACAGGAGAGTGAAAAAAAAGTTAGTGATGAATCCGGGAAAAAAAGGAAGGCACCAAATGTGATGGAAACCAGATGTGGTTGTGAGGCAAATATTGTTGTGAAGCTCGAAAGTGACAAGAAGTACCAGATATCTTCAATGGTTGAGGAGCACAACCAGGGTTCCATCTATCATTGACCTCTGTACTCCAGCAGGGTTACAAT
Source organism: Microstegium vimineum (assembly GCA_022036555.1). Taxonomy (NCBI): domain Eukaryota; kingdom Viridiplantae; phylum Streptophyta; class Magnoliopsida; order Poales; family Poaceae; genus Microstegium; species Microstegium vimineum. The sequence continues at coordinate 41,338,223 of CM039125.1, forward strand.
TGAACTCTTTTGCAATGTTTGCTAGTTGATCCAACTTGTCAAAGAAGCTATAGATGATTGTTTCCAATCATCAAATGTTGCGCTACATTCTCTGGAGGTCAGGCATTGCATCGACGAACCTACACCGAGAATTCTTGCTTCAACACACTATAGTCTGAACACTTGTCCAAAATAAGGAGGGGGGGAGAGCGACAGGAGGACGAGGAAGACAAGCAGCGCGGCGGAGGAGAGTAGTAGCAGCGGCGCGGCGGAGGAGAGCAGCGGCGGCGCGTCGAGCGTCGGGTGCGGCGCGGCGTCTGGCGTCGACCGTCGGGGGCGAGATGGGGGCGGTGCGGCGTCCGGGGTCGCGCGTCGCGCCTCGGGTGTGCGTCGGGGGGCGCGTGTTGGGGTCGCGCGTCGCGGAATCGCGAGGCGGGCGACGAAGGAACCCCTAACGCCGTAACGTCGAGTGATTAGATGGGGATGGTGGGAGGTCTTATGTGAATAAATGACCCACCTCCATCTAAGACCATCGGATTAGAATCCTGTGGGTTAGATTAGAGTTTGCATAGTTTGCACACGAAGTTAGTTTTCATACCATACGCTCCCTTTCCCTAATTATTGCTCCTAATCCCACAAATGAAAATTTATGTAAAACTCTTTTCATTCTTTGGTACATTTGGAAGGCTCGTAATGACAACAGATTCCAGAGGAAAAATTGAACTCCTGTTCAGGTTCACCAAGCAGCAAATGCACACATGCATACTCACCTGTGTGCACTTAAGGAGCAGCTTGACCACATGATCCCGATGACCAACCAAGGTACAATTTTTTATCCTACAGGTGCGCAAGGGATGCAACTACAGGAGGCTGACCATCACCTGCAGGATGATCAAAGAACTCCTACTCAGATGACAGATATTCGAAGCCACGCTACTACTACTACCACGACTGCCAACCAAGGTACGCATATTTCCCATGTACAGCTCAACCACGAAGAAATGCAGGAGGACAGGTCCTCTAGAAATATGTTGGATAGGCTTCTGGTGCCCTTCCCAACATTACTTCCAGGGCCTCACTGCTATTCGGATGCATCCACCCAACCTGACCAAGCGGCTGGCGCTCCTAGACATGCGGGGCTCGGTATCTTCATAGTCAATACACAGGTGCAACCTCCACATAGCATTTTCATCAAGGCGGCAATGAAGGATTCCTCAACGCTCTACCAATGCATCATGTGACACTGCTTTTAGATAATCAGCAGCTGGTCCATTTTCTAAATGGATCGGATCTTACTCATCCACCTGATTGGAGAATAAAGCCCTTCACTCAGCTTATCGACTCCAAGGTCAAGGCTATAACAACAGAAATACGCATGATTAAGAGAGTTCAGAATCAGATGGCAGATTTGCTTGCTAGACAAGCTCTTAGGGATATAGAAACGAATCAAGTTTCTTTCAATAGTAACTGTTGTTATGCAGCTCATGAGCAAGAGTGTCCGTTATTCATGACACTCCAAAATGTAACCATTAACTCTGTAATGATTTTAACAACAAATTGTTGTTAATCAATACAGTTCCCTTGTCAAAAAAAACCCCTCCTCCTATTAATCGCAAATAAAAAAAACACTATTGTGTCTGCTAGTCACATCATCATGTGATAATTGGACACTTGCTATTTAAAATATAGGAGTACAGTATAGTAGTAGTTTTTTTTTTAAAAAAAAATCATCCTGAGGTCGCCAGACAGTATAAAAGAGCATTTGACTTTGACCAGTCAACACACTGATTTGCATCGCTCCGCCCAGCAGCAAGCACTACCAGCGACCAGCCCAGTCCCCCGTCCCGGCGTCCCCGAGCCTCTCTCATCCACTTCCCCGTCCCGCCGCCCGCTCGATCGGGACCTGACGGCAGCAATGCACCCCCGCGCCGCCTCGGGCGCCCCCGGGAAGTCGACCGCTCCGTACGGGTCATGGGAGTCGCCGATCAGCGCAGCTGTCGTCTCCGCCGCCGGGAGGACCGCCGAGGGGTTCGCCATCGCCGGCGACGGCCGGCTCGTCTGGGTGGAGACGCGCCCCGAGGATGGAGGGTACGCCCAAGCATCCCACTCCCATTTCCACAGCGCACGCTGTTTTTATCTGTAGCTGTGGTTTTTCGTCGTCAGGCGCGCGGTCCTCGTGAAGGAAGCGGCAGAACCAGGCGGCAAGGCTCTTGATGTGACGCCCCAGGGGTTCGCGGTGCGGTCCCTGGCGCAGGAGTACGGTGGCGGGGCATTCGCCGTGCAAGGGGATACTGTTGTGTTCTCTAACTACACTGACCAGCGTCTGTACAAGCAAACAATAGGAGGTAAGGAGGAGCTGACCTGCCTGAACCAGTGAACCTACGCTTAACAGCTCGTACCACACGGGCATACTGCTGCATAAAAGCATTATTATTATTACTACTACCTCATTCCTGGCCGTGGCTATTCCTACTGATTTGTCACCCTTGCGCCTTGGCTACTTAATTTGGTAACCCTGTGAGCTGTTTTTGGCTGTTTTGTTGTGAGAGAAAAAACAGTGTTTCGGTGGCTGATAAGCCAAGTGAACATGGTGCCAAACTTCAAAAATCAAACCCAACATGCTACCGATATCTGTCTTACATTATGTCACGGGCTCACGGCGGACGCTTGTGCCCATGATTCACATGTTGCGGGAATGCTGAAATGGGGATTGACGACGGTGACGTCAGATGGGCAAAGGATGGGACATGGTCGGTGTAAAACCTGGCATTACTCCTATCTAGTATCTGATTTTTTTTACACACTAACTAAACTCATTCAGTCCAGGTTATTTTTTTTTATTGAACACGCAGGAGAACTGTGTATCATTGTATTAATAGTAGAAAAAGAGACATACAGAAAGTCTCCAAACCCCCTCCACACACACACACACTACTTTAAAGACAGGCTTAAATGCCTCCTAAAACTAAGATCGACCCAAGACCTGAGGCCGGAACACCCTAGCCAAACCCTCTGGTAGAGAGGAAGGCAAGGCCCTTGGCTCCTGCCAAGATCCACAAATGAGCCTCCTCCTTAACCAAGCTCAACATAGTGGTGACACTTGGGGGTGCCCCATTAAAAACGCAATCATTTTGTTGTCTCCAGATACACCAAGCGCCAAGGATGACTAGGGAGTTTAACCCATTCTGTGCATCACCTGTGACCAATGCTCCCACACCTTCCCATCATGTATCAAAATCAGAATCAACATCAGAAGCTGTCGGAGCAAGTTGGGAGAATCCAACTCGATGGAAGAGAGAATACCAGAATTGCCTTGCGACCACACACTCAAAGAGTAAATGCTGAATGTTCTCTTTCTCTTGGTCACAGAAAAGACATTTGTCAGGGTGTGGAAGGCCTCGCCGAGCAAGCCGATCAGCCATCCAGCACCTCTTGTGGGCAACTAGCCACATAAAGAAGCGGCATTTGGGAGGAGCCCAAGACTTCCAAATCCTTTCATAAGACCTGAACAGGATGGCCCCTTGGAAGAGAGTCTCATATGCTGAAGTTGCTGTGTACTGCCCTGAGGTGGAGAGTCTCCACAAATGTTTGTCTTGCACCCCCACCTGTAAATCTACCTCAGAGATCCTATCCCACAGACCCAAATATTCCATTAGAGCTTCCAGGTTATTACACAGAGGGTGCCCCTTCATGCTACATTTAAACTTTCTTCTTTTGTTAACTTGTTATCTTGATATGTATCATGTTTAGATCCTTATACAAAGAATGGTTGAATCTCTGTGCTTTAGGAATTCAAGTGAACATTTGGAAAACAGGAACTATCTTAGTCATATTTTTTCTTTCTTGAACTGTAACCTAACTTTGATTTTGAAAAGTTTAATTCTACTTCTCTGAACCTTCTTGGCATTAAGCAATGATTACTAATAAAGGGATGTCATTTAATTATCAAATTCACGTGTAAGTACATGATATTCTGTAACTGGCCTTTTAAAATCCTTGCTTTGTTGGTTTCAGATAATTCACCACTACCGCTGACACCAGATTATGCTGGATCAGTAGTACGCTATGCTGATGGTGTCTTTGATCCCCATTTCCATCGTTTCGTAACTATAATGGAAGGTGACTAGACCTATTCCATGTATCAGATCAATAGTTCTGATTTTCTTACAGTTATTCAGTTAATACAAAAAAAAACAAATTTGATGACAGATCATCAGCACAATAGCTCAAATCCCACCACTACAATTGTTGCTGTAAGAATAAGTGATCAGGATGTCAAAGGTAAGGAACCCTTAGGCTACTGCTTTAGGTTATTCTCAAGAGATTTTTGGGCTTATTGGTAATTTAAATCTTCTTTTTTTGGATCAGAATCTACTATGCTGATCAGTGGCAATGACTTTTATGCCTTCCCACGTATTGATCCAACTAAAAAACGTATGGCATGGATTGAGTGGAATAACCCGAACATGTCCTGGGACAAATCACAGTTATGGGTTGGGTATTTCAATGAGAAAGGGTAAAATCTTACTTGCACCTTTGTGTTTTCACTCCTTTTTTGTGAAAGAAAGAAATGTTCTACACATCTATACTTGTAACTCCAGTAGCTGCTACAGTCCTTTATCTATGTATTTACTAATGAGCGTGGAGTCTTTCATGCCGGCCAACATATGTTGAGGATTAGTATGTTTTTGAGATCACTTTATTCATGTAACTGGTCCAGAGACATCGATAATTTGTTCGAGATTATGGTAATGCAGTATTGCTATTGGCTTTATCAGAATCTGGGTTATTATACATCTTATGTACCTTGAATCTAACGATATGTTTGATAGGGTATTTGTTTGTTCCAAACCATTCTATTTTTTTACAAAAAGGATCAATGGTTGAGTTTCTTGTTACTTCAAATGTACATGAATGTTTCATGATCTTCTTCGAAGATTTATTGCAGTGTTTATTATTGTGTAGAGAGATAAAAGAAGCGATCTGCATTGCTGGTGGAGACCCAACAATAGTAGAATCTCCTACTGAACCCAAGTGGTCTTCAAAAGGTATTTGAAATTTAATACTGAACTTTTTCATACATTTTAAGTGTTACAACTCAAGGACATGAGTAGGCGACTTTCTGCATGTTGATTATCTACTTGGTTTTTATTTTTCTAGGATAAATGCAAACCGTATTTCCTCACTTGATTAACTCTACTTTCCTCTAGGGGAGCTGTTCTTCATAACCGATCGAAGGAGTGGGTTTTGGAATATTTATAAATGGGTATAATTTTCTCTGTCAGTTGTATTTGTTTCTATTCAGTTTTCTACTGATCCGATCGTTCAGGTTAGCAAATGCATATCTGTCTGTATTTCCATGGGGCACATCTATCTCTATTGTCCTGGAACCCTCATATTGATCGTCTGTGTTCTAGATGTACCACTTGCACCTACTTTTCAGCAAGATTTGTTTATTTAAGAACTATTTATACCCTTTTAGATCCAACGTGTATCTTTCACAGGGCAGTTGTTATTTTGGCGAAACCATCATTAGCTAATAATAGTCATTGCATAGCCTACTCTCTCTAGTTAGTAAGATGTTGACTAAACATAATGTTCTAAACTTATATTGTCATTTTTATAGTTATTCCATTTTTTCGTGTACCATACCAAAATCAATGGGGCATCAACTTGATGCCCTGCCTCCAAGTTATTGAAACTGTTCAACAGCAAGTCAAACCTGTCTGTGACAATTAAGAACTCAATACCTTTAGCTGGTTTACTAAACAAAAAACTTGGTCATTACATTAACAAAGCATTGAACACAAGTATTACCAAAAAGAAGTTTGAACTCTTTCTGTTATCAGTGTTTTGTGTTGATTTGTGTATGACAGGATGAGCAGAGCAGAGCGGTGACACCTGTGTATTCACTTGATGCTGAATTCTCCAAGCCCATGTGGATTTTTGGTGTCAGCTCCTATGATTTCCTTGGAATAGATGGCACAAGTCACAAAATCGTTTGCTCTTATAGGTTTTCGCATTTTCTAATAGTTGTTTGATTTTATGTGCTTCAGAAGAATAAACCTGTTTTTTTTTTCCTTATCCAGGCAGAATGGAAAGTCATATGTTGGGGTGCTTGACCACGATTCCGAGTCCTTTTCGAAAATTGACATTCCCTTCTCTTCTGTAACTAACATAGTGGTACATACCTTAAGTAACTAATTTTGGTATTTATCATTTTGTAAGATTTGGTACTTAATGCTCGGACTTGTTGATGTGATGATGCCTTATCTTAAAGCTTGCTGATTTGCAGGTCTCTGGAGATGGATCCTTCTATATTGAGGGTGCATCTGCTACTCTTCCAGTATCAATAGCAAAGGTTTAATTATTTGGATATCCTGTAGTCTACTATCAATTAACATTGAATCCTGCGGCGTACATTTGAGCTTCACCCTTTGTTTTTTCACTAGGTGACACTTGATAAAAAGAGAACTATGGCAATTGATTTCTCTATTGTTTGGTCCTCCTCAGAGGATGTTGCACAATATGAATCATACTTCAGCTTGCCTGAATTTGTGGAGTTTCCAACTGTGATCAATGGTCAGCATGCATATGCTTATTTTTATGCTCCGTATAATACTGTTTTCCAAGGTTCATCAGACAAAAAGCCTCCCCTACTGGTCAGAACTCATGGTAAACAAATATATTATTTTTTGTCCTTTTTTGTTTACGTCATTTATGGACATGAATTCATGTTACATCAGAAATAATTAGCAAAAACACGCTGTTGGATTTTATGTACATATTTCCAATCACTATATAAGAGTGACAATTGTTTGGCTTCTACTGCAGTCTTTTTCTTTGTTGGAGTAAAGTATCTGTTAATTCAGTCTTTCGACAACATAAACTCTTAGCACTTTGATGATAGACAGGCATACATTGGTCTAAGCTAACTTGATTTACCAACTTCATGAATTGCTAAAGGCATTGAAACTATCTTTTGCTCCAATTGCTTGTCAAAGCATCACAGAGTGAAAAATCTTCTAGCATTATTATAACTTCTTTATACCACTTCATTGTTTAGGTGGACCCACTGATGAAGCACGAGGGGTTCTGGATCTTAGTGTGCAGTACTGGACAAGCCGAGGCTGGGCATTTGTTGATGTTAACTATGGGGGAAGCTCAGGTCTTTGGCTCTTTCTTGTCTCAGCTTATATATCTGATGAAGAAATCCACTTTCTTTGTACTTCCAGATCTGATGTATTAATTATTCGATGATGTCCATCCTCTTATTTACAAGCACCTTAATCTATTTACTATCAAGGATTTTGATGGTGATAGTTATTGATGTTCCTTCACTTTATTGAAGGCTATGGGAGAGAATTTCGAGAGAGGCTTTTAGCACAATGGGGTGTTGTTGATGTAAATGATTGCTGCAGTTGTGCTGCATTCCTGGTATGGCTTGTTCAGACTGACAAACCCAATTTTTTAATTTTTGTAGAGGATCTAGTCAGCATTTACAGTGGTTACTAAGAAAGATGAATAATGAACATGTTTATACCATGCTGATTATTAAGGTCGAAACTGGAAGAGTGGATGGGCAGTGGCTTTGTGTAACTGGAGAATCCGCTGGGGATTCACAACTTTAGCCTGCCTTGCTTTCAGACAGACCTTCAAGGCTGGTTCGTCTTTATATGGGGCAAGTTTTGGTTCTCAATTTCTAATGCTTTGCTCTCTTTTGGATTCAGCTTAAAACCAGCTAAGAACTTATACATGTGGGTTCTGCTTTGTTTATAAGCAGATAGCTGACCTAGCGTCCTTGAGGGCAGGAATGCACAAGTTTGAAGCATACTACATTGATAACCTTGTGGGTGAGGAATACTGCACTCATGACTCATCCATACTAGCAATCTTTTTTTTTCTATGTGTGAATTAACAACATCACTGTACCACACAATGTTTCAGGGAATAAACAAGCTTACTTTGAGAGATCTCCAATAAACTTTGTTGAAAACTTTTCATGTCCAGTGATTTTGTTTCAAGGGTTGGAAGACACGGTAAGCCTAGAAGGCCTGAACTTGCATAGTGGAGGATATGCTAACCTTCAACAAGTTTCAGAATATGCCTGGAAATCACAAATGTTAATTTAATACCATTTAGGCCCTGTTTGGATGCACATATATCTACCTCAAACCACATGTGTTGGAGTGGATTGGAGTATAATTTAGTTTAAATCCACTCCAATCCACTTCAATACATATGGTTTGAGGTAAATACATGGAGATCCAAACAAGCCCTTATGAAATAACTCAGTTGGTAGAGCCTCCAATTGAGTGGCCACCCACCCTGGCTCGAACCTGGGTGCTCACATCACAGGTCGTGGTTACCTACTTAAATGGTTTGGTATTCCTCTCTTAAGGCAAAGACGGAAGGAGGGGGATAAGAAGCCGTCTGTTTAACACATCACTATCTTGTGGTGTATAAAAAGGACACTAGCTATCGATGAACAAACTCCAAACCATTAACATGAATGAGGGAATTAGGATTGACTAGGAACAAACTACGCCTTACCAGTTCTTAACTTATCATGAACCTGAAGCCATTGATTTCAATTTACTGGCTTCCACTTTGATATCAGGTTGTATCACCAGATCAGGCAACAAAGATATACAAGGCCATAAAGGACAAGGGCCTTCCCGTTGCTTTGGTTGAGTACGAAGGGGAACAACATGGTTTCCGCAAGGTCTAGTGATCACTCTTTAATCCTTAGGCACCGCATCTTCTAAATGTCACATTAGTATAAGCAGGAAATTACTTAGTCAATTACTGTACCTAATATGAAAACTCACTATCTTCTGTTGTTCTCTATCAAGTTAAGCATTTTAATTATTACAGGACGAACTTGAATTTGCATAGTGCAAAGTGCAGATAGCTAATACCTGACGTGCATTCCTTTGAACAGGCTGAGAACATCAAATTTACCTTGGAGCAGGAGATGGTGTTCTTGGCAAGATTAGTGGGAGAGTTCAAGGTGGCTGATGACATAACTCCAATCAAGATTGAAAACTTTGATTAGTCCTTGTAAACGTTTCAAACGGCAGCAGTCCTTATTTTCTGTTTACCTGCCATCAACTGCTGAACTGATCAACTTGCTGCAACTCTTGGGCAGATTTGCCCTTCGCAGCTGTTCTTTCAACTGTGAACTCTAGGGCTCTAGGCTGTCGTTACGAGTAATACTTGAAGCAAAGGTTGTTATCACACACAAGCTTTTCCCTGGCGTTGGTCTGTTTTCAGGTTCCTGTTGACGTGCGAGGAGATGGCAGCACTATTGATTGGCCATGATTTAGTTTTCCAAACGTGAGTATTGATTGGCCATGATTTAGATATGATTAGCTCATCAATCATGCTTCAACACGGTTTAGAAACTTACGTTAAATAAGTATTAAAAGTTTTATAAATAAATTTAGGCTTAGTTCATCTGTTATATTTAGAGCACTATAATGTTACTATTTAATCGAACTCTTTTTTTAAAAGGAAAATGGACGTTGTTGTAGTGTGGAGATACTTCTAGTAGTTAATGAAAAGTCCAGTGAGTGTTTTTATGCTGTATTTCTTTCATTTTTAAATTATAAAATGTTTTGACTTTTCTAAACACGTAGATTTTGCTATACATTATTTCTAGATATATTCAAGATATATAGTAAAAATGTTGTATCTAAAAAATGATAATATTTTATAATTTGGAATGAAGGGAGTATTTTCTTCCAAAACTATTGTTTGTTCAATGTGGACATCCTCCGTTATTAATACAATCGACAATTGTCACGTTTGGTTCTTGTTTTTTTAAAAAAATTATAGCAAGAGTTTGATATTTGATAGCATATCCTGTAATTATGTACTCCCTCCATCTCATATTAAGATCTTGTTTGGATGCAGATGCAATCCACGAGTGTTATGACAGTGAAATTTAATTTAACTTCCATTTCAATTCACTTTAACGTATGTGGATTGATGTAAATACATATACATCTTAAGAAGCCTTATACCTTGTTTGGTTGTCGGATTCATCTCAATCTGCATGTTGAAATAGATTGACGTTGAAGTTTCATTCAATCCACCTCAACACAATTCGTTTAAAGAGAACTAAAGAGTATGAGAACTAAAGAGAGTTGAAAGATAGAAATATATATTTGAAGAAGAGAAATATGTACCGTTTCAAATTATAATTCGTTTAATTTTTTTTACCCTACGTTTGATCACTCGTCTTATTAAAAAATTGTATAAATAGTCAAATTTAAATCAATCTTGTAGATCATTTATTAAATACGCAAACCACAATAAAAAAAGTTATTTTATATAAATTTTTGAATAAGACGAGTAATTAAATTAAGAGTTAAAAAATCAAACGAATTATTGATTCATAAGATGAGAAAAGATAAAATTCCAATGTGCATTCCCATGAGCTTGTAGTTTTTTTTTTTGAAATGGAAAGCATGTTTCCATAGATTAAACAGCTCCTGGCAACTCGCCATAAACCATTGGTAGTACAAAGTTCGGTGCTTGATCCAGCCATAGACTGGACTCTCCAGCATCTAAGACAGCTCCATATGAGGCTAATACATCAGCAATTGAATTACAGTCCCTAGGGCATTTAGAGATTTTACAGCAGAGGAAATCAAAACACATTCTAGTCTTAATCTCTCTGAAGATCATCCCCAATTCAGCACGATCCCAGCAAGTAGACATTAGAGCAGAAACCAAAGTTTGAGCATCAGTTTCCATAATCACTCTTTGCATGCCAAGAGAATAAGCAAGTTGTAGCCCTTTTAAACATGTCAAACTTTCAGCATGAAGGGCATTTGATACATGATGCAAAGATCCAGCCTTGGCAGCCATGAATTCACCTCTATGATCTCGAATGATACATCCCCAGCCTCCCTTTTTGGTGTCCTGCATAAATGCACCATCGCAATTTATCTTGTACTCCGTACATGTTTTCTGATGGTTTTGGGATGAAGCCCTAGGAGGTGGGGAAGTTCTGACCGCAATGCGGCGCACCCTTGCGGCCGCATCTGCGATTCTGCGGTCTGCGGTATGTCGGCCTGCCGCTACCTGTGAGAAGAGGGAAAAAACCCCACAAAACATATAAAACAGAACCCCGCATCCCGCAAATGGCGACACGCCTCGCCTCCATCTTCTCGCCCGCGCGCAGCCCCACCTCCGCCCCGGCCCACCTTCTCAACCGCGCTCTCCCCAAGTTCAGCCATCGGCGAGAGCATCCCTCGCAGCCCCGCATGTCCTCCTCTTCAGCCGCCTTCTCCGCGTCGCCCGCCGCGGCGGCGACCGGCAGCGAGAAGCCAGCGGTGGCGCCGTACGGGTCCTGGAGGTCGCCCATCACCGCTGACGTCGTCTCCGGCGCGGATAGGCGCCTCGGCGGTATCGCCCTCGCTGGGGATGGGCGCCTTCTCTGGATCGAGGGCCGCCCTGAGGAGAAAGGGTAAATGAAATCCGCTTCCGAGGTTTTAGTAGCCAAAAGGTGTTGACATTGGGCTGAAAGTTTTGGTGTTGCTACTGGTACTGGCTACGTAGGTTTTAGTAACACATTTTGATTAAACCCAACTTGCTTAAGTGACATTGCCCAACTTGCTTAAGTGGTCCAGCCCAACTTGCATGGGAATAGAACACATTGTTGTTGATTTTGATCAAACCCCGTGAAACATGGAAGAGTTTTGCATTTGTTCCTTGAGGTCCTGGACATATGTATATTGTATTAGATATGGTCTGTGTAACGATAGGTACAGTACAGGTTCGGATGTAACTCTATTGATTGGATCTCGAGTTTAGAACTGGATTGGATCGATACAAGCAAGGGTGGAATCGGTGGTCGTCAGGTTCTCGAGCCGCAGCTCGCCACCAAATTCTGACGCCAACCAAGACAGAGTTTTCCCCTTCCTCACGTTCCCTCTTAAGCGTGATTACAGCGATGTCTCCAGACCGCAATAGCGCCGACGCAGCGGGCTGGTTTACTTTCCCCAGTCTGGGCCGACAAACTTGTTGTTGGGCTTCCTTGTTCTTTTCCTTCTGGGCTGCATAATAGCGGAGACGTTGCGTACCGTGACATCTCCCCCTCCATTAGCAACGGCTTGCCCCAAGCCGAGAAGTCCGGGTAGCGGCGAAGCAGATCATCTTCATCTTCCCAGGTTGCAAGTTTCGGCGATGAGTCGTGCCATTGAACGAGCAATTGATGATACAGACGGTTGGTGCGAGTAACAGCGCGACGATCCAGGACTCTGACCGGTGACTGCATAGATACATCAGCTACAGGAAGTGGAGAGAAGGGAATGTGACCCGTACCTTTCACTGGTTTCAGAAGCGACACATGGAAGACATTATGAATGGAAGATGACGGTGGAAGCTTGAGCTTATAAGCGACCACACCGACTTTAGCCTCCACTTCAAATGGCCCAAAATAGCGGAAAGACAGTTTGGGGCTGACACGAGAGGTAACTGAAGTCTGTGCATACGGTTGTAATTTCAGCCAAACTCTGTCACCCACTGCAAAACTGCGTTCTGAACGATGCTTATCTGCTTGATGTTTCATCCTTTGTTGCGCCCGCAAAAGTTGTTGTTGAACTAAGGCCGTGATGGACTGTCGTTTCTGTAGCCAATCCGACAACTCTGGAATGACACAATCTGTGTCTGGATCGATGCCGAAATGAGTTGGGTGATAACCATACAGGATTTCAAATGGTGTATGTTGGAGTGCTGAATGATGACAAGTGTTGTACCAAAATTCAGAAAGATGCAACCACTGAGACCAAAGCTTGGGACAAGCATGAATGAAACATCGGAGAAAGTTCTCGATGCATTGATTTACCCTTTCAGTTTGTCCATCACTCTGTGGATGGTAGGCTGAACTCATGCACAATTTCGTACCGGACAACTGGAAGAGTTCTTTCCACAGCAGACTGGTAAAATTTTTGTCTCGGTCAGATACATTAGCTTGAGGCATTCCATGCAATTTATATATATGCTCCATGTACTGCTGGGCGACTTGGAGGGCAGAGAAGGGATGCTTCAGCTTGACAAAATGACTATATTTAGAAAACTTATCAACCACCACAAGGATACAATTGTAACCATTAGAGATAGGCAATCCTTCAATAAAATCCATAGTTACCACTGTCCAAGCCTTGCTGGGAACTGGTAATGGTTGAAGAAGACTAGGGTATGGAATTCGCTCAGATTTCACCTGTTGGCATGACACAAGCTGCAACATAGTCCTTGATAGTTGCTTGCATATGTGGCCAGTAGAATAGCTTACTGACACGCTTAAAGGTGACCAACGCACCAGAATGACCCCCCACAGGAGTGGCATGTAACTGCTCAGTGACTTTCAGTTGTAGATCAACAGAATGAGCTAGCCAAATAGTACCTTTGTATTTGATGATACCGTGGTGTAAGGAGAAATGGCCATCAGGGTTGTGTATAGTAAGAGCAGATAACATCTTTTGAGCTGTAGGGTTAGCGTCATAACTAGAGAGCAATTCTTGCATCCAAACTGGTTGAGCTAAGGAAATGGCATTAAGGATAGAGTCAACCTGAGGAGCTCGAGATAGGGAATCTGCTGCACAATTAGTAGAGCCTTTCTTATAGGTGATTTTGTACTGATAGCTCATAAGCTTAGTAAGTACTTTTTGCTGCCAATAAGTATGTAGTCTTTGATCTGTCAAATGTATAAGGCTCTTCTGATCAGTATGGATGGTGAACTCAGCAGGGTACAAATAAGCTTTCCACTGTTCCACAGCTAACAGTATAGCTAGACTCTCCTTTTCATAAGTAGACAACCCTTGGGTCCTTGGGCCTAAGGCTTTGCTGACATAAGCAATTGGATGGCCCTCCTGTTGAAGCACAACACCTATGCCTTTGTCAGACGCATCAGTTTCCACCACAAATGGCTTGGAAAAATTTGGTACAGCCAAAACAGGGGCAGTAAGCAATGCTTGTTTCAGGACTTGGAAAGCCTGTTCACAGACCTGTGTCCAGAGAAACATGGTACCTTTCTTAAGGAGGTCAGTGAGTGGTTTGGCAATCATACCAAAGTGTTTAACAAATCTCCTGTAATAACCTGCCAAGCCCAGAAAACTTCTAACTTCCTTAACAGATCGAGGAGAAGGCCACTTCTGAACAATTTGAACTTTAGCAGGATCAGTGGACACTCCACTTGGAGACAACACATGACCAAGATAGTGTAATTGTTGCGTGGCAAAAGAACATTTGGACAGTCTGACCTTAAACTGGTGCTTTGGAGCAACTGAAAAACCTGTTGGACATGTTGAATGTGTTCTTGTAGAGTCTTACTGTATATCAGTATGTCATCAATGAAAACTACCACACACTTTCTGAGAAGTGAAGACAGTACATGATTCATGACAGATTGAAAGGTGGCAGGAGCCCCAGTGAGACCATAAGGCATGACATAGTATTCATAGTGACCACTGTGGGTCTGGAAGGCAGTTTTAAACTGATCTTCAAGAGACACTAATATCTGATGAAAGCCAGATCTCAGGTCGAGGGTGGAGAACCAGCAAGCACCATGTAATTCCTCAAATAATTCCTCTATGATGGGCATAGGAAATTTATTCTTGACTGTATAAGCATTAAGTTTCCTGTAATCCACACAAAGTCTCCACTCTCCATTTTTCTTCTTCACTAGAAGAGCAGGTGATGCAAAAGGACTGGTGCTTTCTTTGATCATGTGGGATTTGAGTAAGTGGGCCACTTGCTTTTCAATCTCATCTTTCTGAGATGGTGTGTACCTATAGGGCTTAAGTCTAAAAGGTTGCACACCAGGGGCAAGAGGTATGGTATGGACCAAGTTTCTGGAAGAAGGTAAACCAATAGGTTCAGTAAAGAGCTCAGCAAATTGAGTGACCAGCTCTTGAATCTCAAGTAACAACTCTGTCTGAGAGGGTGGGGAAACAGATTCCACAGTATACAACACCACTTGTTGCCAAATAGCTTCCTCCTTATGGAGAGCTGTCAATTGATTGAGAGTAACTTCTTGACAGAAGCTGGTAGCATCTGGAATACCTTTGATCTTAACAGTGGAATCATTAAGCTGAAAACTAAGCCATTTCTCTTTCCACTGAATCTGCATTGGACTGAAAGCTTCTAGCCATTCCATACCCAAGATGGCATCATAACATTGTAATGGAAGAATCTTGAATGTGGTAGTGAACAAAACACCTTGTACAGACCAAGAGCAATTAGATACCTCATGAGTACAAGGAAGAGTGGATCCATCAGCTACTCTGACCGAGAGTGATTGTTGCAGGGTTGAAGGAAAGCTGCAATACGTTCACTTAAGAAGTTGTGTGAACTGCCTGAATCCACAAGAATGATTGAAGGTTTCTGCTGTATGTAAGCATAGAGTCTCAGAGTATGAGCTGCAGTAGTGCCATTGACAGCATGATCTGACAAAGCCATGAGTTCATCAGGATCAGAGTCAGAAGAATCAGCAGGTGTGTCTTCCAAACCATCACTCAGCATGTGCCAGACTTCTTCAATCATATTCAGTGGAACTGGAGAAGGACATTTGTGTTGAGGACCCCATTTGCCCCCACATTTAAAACACAATCCCTTGGATTTGCGATATCTCATGAGAGCTGCTAGCTTCTCATCAGCTGGTGTTGTAGGAGTACTGATCTTGGTGTCAGATGAAGTAGCAGCTGAATTCATTGGAGCTTAAGATTTGAACTGACTCTTAGAGGAGCTGTAAGAATCCAATCTTCTATATTCCTTGCCAGAAAATCCAGACATCACTTCCTCCTGTAAAATAGCAAGAGAACTCGCAGTATCGAGATCTTTTGGGCGATGTAATAAAACAACAGCTCTAACATCAGTTTTTAAGCCATCAACAAATCGACCGGTAAGAATGGCCGGATTGATGAGAGGATCATGAGCTAAAAGTTGATGCATAAGATCATCAAAAAGAGTGACATAATCAAGGACAGAGCCAGTTTGTTTGACATGGAAAAACTGACGTATGTGGTGGTTAAACTGGTGATCGACCACTAAATCACAGATAGCATCCCATGAACACTTCTTTAGATTCAACTCAATGGTCTGCATCCAGAAGGCAGCAGGACCAGTAAAATTGAGGGTAGCTAACTTGACCCAGTTTTCAGGTGGAATATCATACAGATCAAAATACGTGTTGCACTGCTGGACCCAATATCTAGGATTAGTGCCACTAAACTTAGGAAAGTCTAACTGAGGCATAGCAGGACCTAGATTAGAGTGAGCATAGTAGGTAGCCATGGAATTGAAATCAAAACCACCAGTGCGGAGATGGGGATCGGTCTCGGTACCTTTGACCGGAGTTGGTTCGGGAGCGGTCATGAAGACCATCCCCGAACTAGAACTCCGGTGATGGGTTTCGACGCGGTGGCCAAATGGCCCAGGTGCCGCGTGCGAAGAGGACGCATCCAGATGGGCGGATGCCGGCACCTTCTCGTGGCTCGCCTCGGACGCGGATGAGGACTTGAGCGCGTCGAACTCGTGGCGGAGACCGGAGACACAATCACGGAGATCTGCAACTTGCTTGTCAACCTCCGGTCGCCAATGTTGGAAATCCTCCTTCACGACCTGTAGATCGTCGACGGCGGTGAAGACGTTGGTGATGCGGTCGTTGAGCTCGCGGTGCCCGTCGGAGATGGTCTTCGATTGTTGATCCATCTTCGTGAGGAGCAACGCCAATTGATCTTCGACCTTCATGTTGACTTGGAGGCGCGTGCGGTGTTCGTGAGCCAGTGAATCGAGACTGGGAATCGAACGGCAAGCTGATACCAGATGTAACGATAGGTACAGTACTGGTTCGGATGTAACTCTATTGATTGGATCTCGAGTTTAGAACTGGATTGGATTGATACAAGCAAGGGTGGAATCGGTGGTCGTCAGGTTCTCGAGCCGCAGCTCGCCACCAAATTCTGACGCCAACCAAGACAGAGTTTTCCCCTTCCTCACGTTCCCTCTTAAGCGTGATTACAGCGGTGTCTCCAGACCGCAATAGCGCCGACGCAACGGGCTGGTTTACTTTCCCCAGTCTGGGCCGACAAACTTGTTGTTAGGCTTCCTTGTTCTTTTCCTTCTGGGCTGCATAATAGCGGAGACGTTGCATACCGTGACAGTCTGTAAGGCTGTTATGTATTTTCTAGTTTTTTTTTGGTGTTTTGCTTAGTGAGTTAATCGCAGAATATTTATTAGTCAATTTATGTTTCATTAATCTGTATTTAGTAGTTAAGGGGATCTAACTACATGGGGTTAGTTATATATCCTGTCGGTGGCAAGTGGATGTAGTTGTTTGTGCATTGATATTATACAAGCAAGAAAATGTTGTGAATGGATAAAAAAGGAAAACAACATTGTGAAAGGAAGTATTGTTGGATTTATTTTCTTGTTCAATTGGAGGAATAGCAGCACTTGAGTAAAGAATTGAGGGGCAAGGAATAGGTCAAGTGATGTGGTTTTGTCTATATGCGGCCCTGGTGCAAGCGGTAGAGCTTTACCGCCTGTGACCAAGAGGTCCAGGGTTCGAGCCCCAGCCTCTGCACATTTGTGCGGGAAAGGCTGCGGGCTATTTCCCTTCCCCAGACCCCGCAGTGCGGGAGCCTACGGCACTGGGTACGCCCTTTGAACAAGCTAAAACAGGAATACCAGAGGACAACAGCAAAAAGACTTGACAGATTTACAGTTCCCTCAGTGAAAATATCACAAAACGAAGCCATTGAGAAATTTAACATGTACAGATATACTAGGTTTGTCTTGAGTCATACTTTTTAAACTTTGACTAGCCATATCTCTAAAGGTATCAATAAATAGTTTTAAAAAAGTTTGATTTGGGGCAAACCTAGATCGACTTATATTTGAGATCAGAGAAGTAATTTGAGAACCAGGATTATATTACATTTTATTTCTGCACTCTGCGTGTCTGAGCACTTGCATGCTAATCAACATGGTGACACAAGAATGTTACTGTATTATGGAAAGTATTGTCAGAATGTTACTACCTGGCAATCATTGAATGTTTGTTGCTTCAATTGGTGCCCATATCGATTACATCTGCTTAGTAGCGCAGTACATTCAACTCCTCTGTACTCCCTGTCCCAAAAATAGTTGACAAACTTTTGCCCAGATTCATAGCTAAAGTGTCAACTATTTTGGGACATAGAGACTAGTTCTCAAATTTGTAGCCATAGAAGCTTGGAAGGAGGGGCTAGACCGCTAGAGGTAGAAGATAATGGAACAAGCCCCTTCTAACATATTTTTATAGATCTGCCCTGATCATATTGAATTAAATCTGTATTCAGGCGTATGGTTATAGTAAAGGAGGAGGATAATCCTGTGGATGTCATACCTCAGGAATTTGCAGCACGCACCCTGGCTCAAGAATATGGAGGTGGCGCATTTGCAGTTGATAAGAGTGTTGTTGTGTTCTCAAATTACAAGGATCAACGTCTATACAAGCAAACAATAGGAAGTAAGTACTAAGTAGGCTGCTATGGCCTTATTGTTGAGACTTGGTTAAATAGTTGATGTTCATTAAAAACTTAGAAATTGTAAGTATGTGGTATTTACTTTCATTATTTATTTTGAAGCAATGTGGAAAATATTGCAAATTTATATCCCACCACATACTAGTCTATCCGTTTTTAGTACCTGTCACCTTTGACCAGGTTTTCATGTTGCCCAATATGTGATGTATATATGCTTACTATTTGCATTATTTTAAATCGTGCATGCTTGTTTATCTTGTCAGTTGGTGCTCCGCCTGTGCCTCTTACACCCGATTATGGTGCGCCGGATGTCAGTTATGCTGATGGTGTATTTGATCCTCACTTCAGACGTTATGTTACTGTGGTGGAAGGTACTTGACCTATGATTTGGATCTAATATATATAGTTACACAACAAACTTCTAACATGCTCATATATTTTGATAGATCGCCGAAAGGATAGCTTGAATCCCACCACAACAATTGCTGCTATAGACTTGAGTGGCAGTGATGTTCATGGTAATATTTCCAGAGAATGTTACCACAGCTACCAAATTAGATCTATGCTTTGTTTTGATGTTTATCCATCTTTCCTTCACGGCACTAACTTACATTTTTTCTATATTGAAGAACCAAAGGTACTGATCAGCGGCAGTGATTTCTATGCATTTCCTCGCATTGATCAAAATAAAAAGCGGATAGCATGGATTGAATGGAACCATCCAAACATGCCCTGGGATAAATCAGAACTCTGGGTTGGTTACTTCTCTGAGAGCGGGTAATTGCAATTATCTTGTGAATGAACATATTAGAACAAGTCTTTTATTATATTGTGAATAAAAGCACCATCTTGTCTGCATCAAATAAACTGCACAACTAGGTGATATATGTCAGGATGGTGTTCATGCATATCCACAACACTATCTTGATGAATATGCACAAGGATTTTGATAACAGCTTCTGATACCCCTAAAGGGCCATTTCATGTATTAAATATGTAAATACAATAAATCACATTGTAGTTAATACAACACATTTTAAGAATAGCTGTAGAAAACCAGGTACTTCCTCCTGTTTTCCCTGTCAGTTTGATTTGGACTTGTATGATTATTTTATAATCAATTGACAAAGTCAAGACTTGAAGGTTGCATAGGCAAACACTGAATTGCTAGTAGGCTAGTACCATAGAGATTATGTAGCGACTGTTATTTTGAGCTTACAGCATGGTACTGTGATACTTTTGTACATCACTGAACATGTCCAAATAGCTGAATTCCCCTTTCCAACTTTTGCTGATTTAGCCCCATGTATTTTTATGTCTTCAGAGACTTGACCAAACGGGTCTGTATTGCTGGTGGCAATCCACTGCTGATTGAATCTCCTAGTGAACCTAAATGGTCTCCCAAAGGTATTCCTTTTTCTGTTGTATTTGTATGTACACTTGATTATTGTAAAATGCTAATTATTGGTATGTTTCAGTGATAATAACATCAGCTAAGCATCTTTTTTTATTGGAAGTACTTCAAAATTTTATAGTTTCTAGCTTTAACATACTTGTATTCTTTGTTCTCATTATGTTCTATTGAAGTTTTATGTCAGTCTTGCACTCTTGCATCATTGAGACATTCAACTTTTCCTTGAGCTTCCTTTGTTCCAAATAAAATGTATTAGGCCCCGTTTGGAAGGTCTCCAAACGATTCCAGCTTCTGTAGCGCATTCACTGTTCATACACAGGAGCTATTTTTATCTCTCCTTTCTCCTCTCAAAGAGCCAGTGGGAGCAGGTGAAGTTAAAAAAACTGGCTTCTTCTGCTCCCACCAGCTCTATGAGAGGAGGAGAGAGGAGAGATAAAATTGGCTCCTGTGAAGAGAAGCTGGAGCCGTTTGGGGAGCCCTACTAAACGGGGCCTTAGTGTGGTCCATGCCCATGATATAAATGAATACTCCCTCCATCCAAATTATGAAGTGGTTCTGATTTTTCTAGGTACACAGCTTTTGCTACGCGCCTAGATATCTGTTATGGCTAGATACATAGTAAAAGTTATATATCTAGGAAAAAACTAGAATGACTTACAATTTGGAATGGAGGGAGCATATAACTTAGTTATTCTTAGAAGAAATGGAAGGGGCTTTATTATTAATCAGTTGGATGATGCATTGCTATTTGAGTGGTTTTTTTCCCTTTTGTTGTCTGCAATTGACACTGCTTAGTGAATGAACTAATTATATCATATAGAACATCGGTAGGCGATAACAATATTTTTCTTGCACAGTATTATGGCTACTAACCTACACTATATAGTTCATCTAAAGCATTCAACTTGCAGGAGAACTATTTTTTGTTACTGACAGAGGGAGTGGGTTTTGGAACATTTATAAATGGGTAAGCAGTTTCTCTCAACTCTTGAGCTTTTCTGACAGTGTTGTAACTGTATTTTGGCCACACAATTTAACTGAGATTAGTAATAAATTCAGAGTTCATAATCCATGTGACTCATGAATGAACTAAAATTGTTGTTATTATATTCCTTTTTTCTATCTGAATTCATATCTGAACTATATTTTTCATGTAATCTCAGTATGCTACTTTGTCATCAGGTTGAACAGACCAATGAGATTGTTCCATTGTATTCACTAGACGCTGAATTTACAACACCATTGTGGGTTTTTGGCATCAGCTCGTATGATTTTCTTGGAAACAGCGACCACATTGTTTTCAGTTATAGGTATCAAGAATATTGAAGAAAAAAATTCTATGTTGCTTTCGTTTGTGAAACATTTTCATGTACCATCACAATAACTATGCCTTGCAGGCAGCAAGGAAGGTCACATCTTGGTGTGCTTGATTGTGATTCAGGTTCTGTTTCATTGCTTGATACCCCTTTCTCTGATTTATCTGATGTGGTACGTGACAAAATCACCATTGCCACTTTGAAAACTTGAGGTGTATATGTTTGTTTTGTGACTTATATTGGCTTGTTACTTGCTTGATCTGGCAGGTTGCTGCAGATGATTACTTCTATATTGGAGGTGCTTCTGCTAGTATTCCGCGGTCAATTGCTAAGGTTTATCAGATTCACAATTTTGTTTATATGTTGATGATGTGCAATTTTGTGTATCATTTCGATTGATGCATTAATTGTTTCATCCAGGTGACATTAAATGAGAGCAAAACAAAAGTAGTCAATTTCTCAATAGTCTGGTCCTCCTCACCGGACCTTGTACAATATAGACCTTTCTTCAGCACACCAGAACTTGTTGAGTTCCCTACATCCAAACCTGGCCAGAAAGCTTATGCCTATTTCTACCCGCCGTCAAATCCCAATTTTCAAGGTTTGGCTGATGAAAAACCTCCGTTGCTTGTCAAAACACATGGTAAGTGAGTTATTTAAACTTTTTGATGCCTTGGAATAGAAAGAAAGAAAGAAAGATTATACATGTATTTTAGCTTAAGTATTTTCTTAGATTTAACCAAAATAAATGGTTTTTGCTTGGATTCTTTCTTTTCAGATGGAAATAACAGAATGCTTTAACACTCTAAATTTTCAGGAGGACCTACTGCTGAAACACGTGCAATTCTGGACCTCAGTGTCCAGTATTGGACAAGTAGAGGCTGGGCATATGTGGATGTCAACTATGGAGGAAGCACTGGTTTGTCCTTAACTTTGATTGGTTAGGTTAAACCCTTTATCTATAATGATACTCCAGGACATTGAATAATGTTCAACTCATCGACTTATAAACTGAAGGTTATGGAAGAGAGTATCGGGAGAGACTATTGAACAAATGGGGTATTGTCGATGTTGATGATTCTTGCAGCTGTGCGAAATTCCTGGTACATCCTTTGTTAAATTAGCATTTTAACTTTGGAGGTGATAAGAATTCACCTTAATGTTTGATTCTTTTTGTATTAAGGTGGACAGTGGGAAAGTAGATGGGCAGCGCCTTTGTATTACTGGTAGATCAGCTGGTGGATACACTACTTTAGCTTCACTTGCATTCAGAGACACGTTCAAGGCTGGAGCTTCTCTGTATGGTGTAAGTTTTAGATTTCTAGAATCCTACTATTGTGTTTGCCATAAATATGTGCCAGATATTTGTATTTATTCTATTCTTGCTGAGCAATTTACCATATACCCCCTTAATCCTTTTGTCCAAGTGTCAGATACCTTGTTTTGTTGCACTTATGTGCCTTTGTCAGGGTTACAATTTTCATTAACATGTTTTTGGTCCTATAGTCCCATGCACACTCTTATGTTGATATTGCTTTATAGATGGAACTAATCATTTGATGGTGCTAAAGCAATAATTCATGTTTGTGCTTGGTAATTTGCATTAGTAGAATGGTCAAAACATGCTGTTGGCTTGGTGCGCTAGCATTTTCTTGAATGCTTGATTGCTATAGCATGTAATTTTGGCCTTCTTTTTATCATGGTGTTACCAATCAATGATTAGGTTGGGGACTTGACTCTGTTGAGAGCAGAGACGCACAAATTTGAGTCCCATTATATGGACAATCTTGTAGGTAAGAGACAGTATTATCATTTTTTTTTTTGAAGATGTTAACTCAGTTTCCTGCTCTGATTTGCATCTACTCATTCACCCCGTTCGTGTTCCTTTAGGAAATGAAAGAGCTTACTATGAGAGATCACCAATCAACTTTGTCAACCAGTTTAAGTGTCCAGTCATTTTGTTTCAAGGGTTAGAAGATAAGGTATTTGCTTACCATGAACTGTAATATTTATCATAGCTGCATTACTCGTTGGTATATCGATGTTTCTATAGCATAATTTGTCATCTGCTTTAATGATTTTTAGGTTGTGCCACCAGATCAGGCACGCAAAATATACAATGCCTTGAAAGAGAAAGGTTTGCCTGTTGCTTTGGTGGAATATGAAGGAGAGCAGCATGGGTTCCGCAAGGTTATTACTTCACTGTATTTCAGATTTTCAGCACCTTCGACACTGTCAACCTGCACGGATTTTGTAACTTCTTTCTCGATTTTGAACAGGCCGAGAACATCAAGTTCACCTTGGAGCAGATGATGGTGTTCTTTGCGAGACTAGTTGGGAAATTCGAGGTGGCAGACGATATAAATCCAATCAAGATTGAGAACTTCGATTGATGTCTTGAAGAGTGTTGCTCGGTTCGATGTTTTGTACACATAACCGGGTTACATGTTCAGTACATTAGACATTGTAGATTCTTTTAGGAATACGACTTCACCTTATTTTGGAGGGTTGGTCGAAATCTTATTTTCTCCTGTAACGATGCTGTTATGCCATATGGGAAAACAGCATCGGCCCAGATTGTGCAGCAGCGTCTAGATCTGCGTGGGCAACAGCGAGACGGCATCTGGCAGCCGTGCGCGTATGACCGGTCAGGACAGGGCAGTGCCACCTGCCACGGCGTGATGTCTAATCTGGAGGTGCGGTCACACGATGAGGCTGTACGTAACAAAGGAATGGAAAACATATGAATTGGAAAATAAGTACACATGAAAGAAAAGTGAGTGTAGTGGCAAAACTAAGGAAAGAGAAAACACAAGAAAGAAATAGGATGAGATGTTTGGATCAATGAATTCCAAAGCATATGATTCGGAGTTTCGGACTCGTAGAAGGCACTTATAACACATGATGACAAATCTTTGTGAAAGGGAAAGAGTGATTGATTGTGTTCATTCTTATTTTATTGGTGGGACCTGCTACCATGAGCTACAAAGTGATATGACAGCGTGGGTTTAAGCTCCAAGTTACAAAGTGGTATGGCAGCGTGGGGTTAAGCTCCAAGTGCATACGGTTGATATTCTCAGCCTGTTTGGTAGGACTCCTCTTGAGGCATGCAGAGAAGCCGGAGCCGTTTTGGAGAAGCCCTAATTTAGGACTCCTCTGTTTTTTTCTTCTTCTAAAAAACAGCTTCTCGAGAAAAATGTTTGGCAGGGCTCCTCCAGAGGAGCGAGAGCCGGAGCCAGCGAGAAGTCCTGCCAAACATGCCCTTAGGTTACAAATAAGGCATTTAAATTTGACTATGCTAAATCAACAGATAATGTGAAAGCATCTAGGCCCCTAGTGTTTCGGTGATTAACAACAATGCAAGATTACTATGACTAACGTGTGTTTTGCAGAGGCAATAAGAAAGTTAGGTCATGGTAATGGATGGTTGTTTGGAGTATCATGGTATATGTGCCCCGTATTGGAATCGTTTCGGTTTTCAAAGGAATGGCGACAAGGTTGAAGCATTAGACTAGGTCTAAGTGTCATTGGAGTTGAGAGACACTTAGAGTAGTTTGACACCTTTATTTTTCCTTTGGTTGTACTATTAAGAGGGGTTCTATCTAGTAGCTTGATCTAGGAGAGACTTAGTATTTAGGTGTGGTGCACACTTGTCAAACTAGCACTAGGAAGCTATAGGAATAGTCCTTGGACCAAGTAGGGAAACTTCCATGAAGGAAGCATGTTGATCTGCCCTGAAAAATGTGTCCGGACGAAAGTGGAACCTACGGTCCGGACCATCGGTTGTGCGTCCGGACCCCAGGGTTAGGTCTGCGGGTAGCAGGCCATCCGGACGCTATGAACAGTGCTGAGTCCGGACTCTATAGAGTCCGGACCCAGTCCAGAGAGCTCCAGTTTCAGGGTTTTGGTCCAGACGCAGTCCAGAGTGTAGAGTCCGGACGCCAAGTAGGGTCCGGACCCTATACAGAGAGTTCCAGAGAAGGAATTTCGGTCCGGACGCTGTCCGGAGCCTTGCGTCCAGACTGCATTCAACGTCCGGACTACCTGGTTTACAATGCTGAGTACAGAGGGTTTGGGGGGTCCGGACGCATGCTTGATGGTCCGGATCCCACCCTAATAGTGCGTCCGGGGTGACGCAGGAAAGTGATATTTACCTCTAACGGCTAGGGGTTGAGTTGGGGGAGTATTTATACTTCCCCATCAGCCCCATGGAGGCTCTCTTGCCCATTCCAATTGTTGAGAAATACTTGTGAGAGAGCAAGTTGTGCAAGAGCCCTAGTGAGAGTGTGAATTGCAATTCCATGTGTTGATTCTCACTAGTTGCTTAGAGTTAGCAAGTGTGCATCCATTCGATCACTAGACTAGCCTTGGTCAAGTGAGAGTTAGTGCTTGTTACTCTTGGTGATCGACATCACCTAGACGACTTCGCGGAGGTTTGCTTGGTGATCATCCGGTGGTGTTCCTTGTGGATGACCCAAGTTCGATTGTGATCGGTTGTGGGCGATTCACCGAGCCGGAGTGACGAAGAATCAGCCCATAGAGAGAACTTAGTCCTTGCGCGGACTAAGGGGGAGTGATACCCTTGCGCGGGTGCTCCAACGAGGACTAGGGGGGAGTGTCGACTCCTCGATACCTCAGCAAAACGTCGTCGTGTCAATTTCCTTTGCCCTTACTCCTTAGTTATTGCATTTACTCTTAAGCATTACATTCCGCATTATATTCTTGTTGCTTGAGTAGAATTTCATAGGGCTTTACCGCTTTCATTGCCTTGTCTTGCTTGTTTAGCTAGGACACACTTGGGAAAGCACTAGGGGGTCAATTGGCTCTTAATAGGTTTTAATTATTGCTTAGAAATTTAAAAGAACTCAATTCACCCCCCCCTCTTAGGCATCTTGATCCTTTCAATTGGTATCAGAGCCGTGTTGCTCTAATTTAGGCTTAACCGCCTAGAGCAAGATGTCCCATGGGGATGGACCGCCGCCCATGTTTGATGGAGACGACTTTCCATATTGGAAAGTGCGTATGGAGGCTTACCTCGAAGCCTTAGATATTGGTGTGCTCAAAGCCGCCACCGATGGATTTCCGGCTTATGATGGAGAACCATTCAGTGACGAGGTCCACTATGAGAAGTGGAATGCCAAAGCCCGGAACACCCTTTTTAGGGGCATTGGCAAAGATGTGTTCAACCGTGTGCGAACCTCAAAGAACGCACATGAGTTGTGGAAGAACATTTGTGCTCTTCATGAGGGCACAAAGAGCGAGCGGGAAGAGCGATATCACTTAGTCATGAATAAGATGAATGCTTTTACCATGCTTGCTCATGAAAATGCAAATGAAATGTACTCACGCTTAAATGTTCTTGTAGAAGAATTGAATGCTCTTGGGCTAAAGCAAATGGATGAAGCCGATGTTGTGAGGAAGATTCTTTGTGTGTTTCCAATTGCCAAGTATGTCAACATTGTGACCGTGTTGCATCAAGGTGATCTTTCCAACTATACACTAACTCAAGTCTTGGGAAAGATCAATGCACATGAGATGTACATGCACATCCACAAAGAAGATGAAGCTTCATCATCCACCAAGAAGAAAGACTTGGCCTTCAAAGCTAGCCATGACATGGACAAGTCAAAGATGGTGTATGATACCTCAAGTGAAGATGATGATGACTCAAACATTGCTCTAATGGTGAAGAAGACCACCAAGATGCTAAAGAAGCTAAATAAGAGCGGTGTCAAGTTTGATTCAAGGAAGAAGAAGTTCTTCACTAGCAACAAGAGGAAGCCATTGTCGAAAATGGATTGCTTCAATTGTGGTGATCTTGGCCATTTAGCTCACCATTGTACCAAGCCCAAGAAGGACAAGTACAAGAAGAAGTACAAGAATGGTAGAGAGCAAAAAGATGAGTCAAGTGACGATGAGAAGAAATATGAGAAGCCACACAAGAAGAGACATGGCTTCAAGAAGAAGAGGTTCCAATACCAAAAGAAGAAAGATGGCAAAGCATACATAGTTGGTGATTGGTTAACCGACATTGAAGTAACAAGCGAATCATTCAGTGATGAGAGTGATGATGAAAGGGTGGCCGCTCTAGTCATTGGGACTTCATTGCCTCCTCCACCATCACCGCCCTCCTCTACTACTTCCTCTACACACCTATGCCTTATGGACAAGGGTGACCGGAAGGTACAATCCAAAGTAGAGGATAGTGATGATAGTGGTAGTGAAAGTGAAAAAGAATACCAAGCTCCTTCTTATAATGAACTCATAAAATTTCTCACTAAGTATACTAAAATTGTGAAGAAGGAGCAAGCTAAAAATGAAAAGCTTGAAAAAGAAAATGATGACTTGCAAGAGAAACTTGAAACAACATCCAATGCTAGTGATGAGCTAATTAGTGACAACAAATCCTTATCCTCACATGCTAGGGAGCTCAAATCCTCTCTCAAAGAGCTAAAAGAGAAACATGATAAGCTAGAGAGGACATCACAAGAGCTTAGAGAAAGATACAACAAGCTTAGGGATGAGTACACCGAAGTAAAGATGAACTATGATACTCTCCTTATAGCTAATGAATGTCTTGAGGATGCTTTGCCTATTGTTGCTAACCCAATTGTCAAGATTGGCATTGGCACTTCTTGTGATGATTTAATTGTTGAGCCCATTGAGCAAGAGCCTAAGTGCAAAGGCAAGCAAGTGGTTGTGGCGGATAACTACAATGACTATATGAAGATCAAGAATGAGAATGAAAAGCTCAAGCAAGATCTTATCAAGATTAAGTCAACCAAGTCAATTGTGATTGAGTCACAAGATGAAGACTATGATGTGGCACTTGAAGTTGATATGCTTAGAGAAGAGAACAAGAGGCTAAAGAATGAGAAGAACCATCTAGCCATTGGAATGGAGAGATTCACTAAGGGCCACAATCTTCAAAGTGAGCTCCTTATGAACACCGTCATGAAGAATGACAAAGCCGGTCTTGGCTACAAGTCCGCTCAAGTGAAGAAGGCCAAAGCTAAAGCCAAAGCTCAATATCAACAACAAGCCAAGTACTTCTATCAAGCAAAGCCAAAGCCAAAGATGAAGACATGCTTTCAGTGTGGGAAGCAAGGACACTTTTCTCATAATTGTGTGTCTCCACCTCCACAAGCCTTGCCCAAGCACACTAGGCCTTTTGCATACAATGCTCACTATGTCATCAACAAGGATGTCAAGGGCAAGCCACTTGTTGTGTTCTTAGGACCACCCAACAAGAATAGACCAAAGACACTTTGGGTGGCTAAGTCACTTGTAGAGAAAGCAATGGGCCCCGTACTCAATGGGTGCCTAAACAACAAGCTTGATCTCTTGTGTGTGTAGGTGAACTACAAGACCGGTGGAAGTCATTGGGTGATAGATAGTGGATGCACTCAACACATGACCGGTGACCCCCGGATGTTCACCTCAATAGAAGAAGATGTCAACAACCAAGATAAGATTACATTTGGGGACAACTCAAAGAGAAAGGTCAAAGGACTTGGAAAAGTGGCAATCTCAAATGACAACTCAATATCAAATGTCTTGCTAGTTGCATCACTAAGCTTCAACTTACTCTCGGTTGGCCAATTGTGTGATCTTGGTTTCCAATGCTTGTTCACTCCTAATGAAGTCATTGTGTCAAAGATCGATGATAGTCAAGTCATATTCAAAGGCTTTCGGCACAATAACCTCTACTTTGTGGATTTCTCATCAAATGATGCCAACCTCCAAACATGCTTATTCACTAAGTCATCTCTTGGTTGGTTGTGGCATAGAAGGCTAGCTCATGTTGGAATGTCTACTCTCAAGAAGCTATTGAAGAAGGAAATGGTTAGAGGCATCAAGGATGTTGTGTTTGAAAAGAATAAGCTTTGTAGTGCATGTCAAGCCGGCAAGCAAGTTTCCAACACTCACCCCCACAAAGCATTCATGTCAACATCAAGAGTTCTTGAGCTTCTACACATGGGTTTATTTGGACCTACAACATATGCTAGTTTGGGAGGCAACCTCTTTTGTCTTGTGATTGTGGATGACTATTCAAGATACACATAGGTGTTCTTCCTTCATGACAAAGGGGAAGCCACAAGCTCTTTCAAGAAGTTTGCCAAGAGAGCCCAAAATGAATATGATGTAGAGATCAAGAAAATAAGAAGTGGCAATGGCACCGAGTTCATCAACACAAAGATTGAAGATTATTGTGATGAAGTTGGGATCAAGCATGAAGTATCCGCAACATACACACCTCAACAAAATGGAGTGGTTGAGAGGAAGAACCGAACACTAATTACTCTTGCAAGAACCCTGCTAGATGAGTATAACACCCCGGAGAAGTTTTGGGCTGAAGCTATCAATACCGCATGCTATGCTTCCAATAGATTGTTCATCCAAAGATTCTTGAAGAAGACACCATATGAGTTGCTTAATGGAAAGAAGCCAGATATATCATTCTTTAGGGTGTTTGGGTGCAAGGTCTACATCTACAAGAAGCGTCAACATCTAGGGAAGTTTTAAAGAAGATGTGATATTGGTTTCCTAGTTGGTTATTCTTTGAAATCCAAAGCATACCGTGTATTTAATCAAGCCACCGGCTTAGTTGAAGAAACGTATGACTTGGAATTTTATGATACTAATGGCTCCCAAGGAGCAAATGAAAATCTTGATGATGTAGGTGATGAACCATTGAGGAAGGCTATGAAGAACATGCCTACCGGTGCAATCAACCCCAAAGAAGAAGATCAAGTGGTGGTTGAAGTTGATGCAAGTGCTCAACCTTCTACATCACAAGGGTCTCAAGATGATGATGATAAAGTGAGGGAAACAAATGAAGATACATTCATCCCTCAAGCTCAAGTAGAGGCCCAAGCTCAAGATGTTGATGCACCTACACCTCATCCTCAAGTGGTTGATAAAAGATCTGCACCCATACTCCAATCCCATCCACAAGAAATCATTGGGAGTCCTTCAACGGGAGTAATGACTCGGTCCCAAAAGATTGCTTCATTTATTGAACATTACTCTTTTGTCTCTTGTGTTGAGCCTACTAGTGTAGAGGAAACGCTTGAGAATCCGGATTGGGTGAATGCTATGCATGAAGAATTGAACAACTTCACCCGAAATCAAGTGTGGACTCTAGAAGAGAAGCCACAAGATGCAAGAGTGATAGGAACCAAGTGGGTATTCTGCAACAAGCAAGATGATCAAGGTCAAGTGGTTAGAAACAAGGCAAGGCTAGTTACAAAGGGGTTCTCCCAAGTTGAAGGTTTGGATTTTGGGGAGACCTTTGCACCGGTTGCAAGACTTGAAGCCATATGTATCCTCCTTTCATATGCATCACACCATGATATGAAGTTATATCAAATGGATGTGAAAAGTGCATTCTTAAATGGTTTCATAAATGAACTAGTCTATGTCAATCAACCTCCCGATTTTGAGGACCCCAGATATCCTAACCATGTTTATAGGTTGTCCAAGGCGCTATATGGGCTAAAGCAAGCCCCTAGAGCTTGGTATGAGCATCTTCGGAACTTCCTATTCAAGAAGGGATTCACTATTGGGAAGGTTGACACAACACTATTCACCAAGAAGCAAGATGGAGATATCTTCATCTGTCAAGTGTATGTTGATGATATTATCTTTGGCTCGACGAATGAAGATCATTGCAAGGAGTTTGGTGACTTGATGTCGAAGGAATTTGAGATGTCCATGATTGGAGAGCTTACTTTCTTCCTTGGGTTTCAAGTGAAGCAATTGAGAGAAGGCACATTTGTATCTCAAGAGAAGTATACCAATGATGTGCTAAAGAAGTTCAAGATGGAAGATTGTAAGCCAATCAAAACCCCAATGCCTACAAATGGACGCCTCGACCTTGATGAGGACGGTAAACCTATTGATCAAACTCTCTACCTTTCTATGGTTGGTAGTTTGTTATATCTTACCGTATCTAGGCCCGATAGCATGTTTAGTGTGTGCATGTGTGCTAGATTTCAAGCAAAACCTAAGGAATCCCATCTAAGTGTCGTAAAAAGAATCCTTAGATATGTAAAGCACACCCCAAGCATTGGCCTTTGGTATCCCAAAGGAGCTACTTTTCAACTAGTGGGCTATTCCGATTCGGATTATGCCGGTTGCAAAGTTGATAGGAAGAGTACCTCCAGAGGTTTCCATTTGCTTGGAAGATCACTTGTATCATGGTCATCTAAGAAACAAAATAGTGTGGCTTTGTCTACCGCGGAAGCGGAATACATAGCCGCCGGAGCTTGTTGTGCACAAATCCTATACATGAAACAAACTCTTCTAGACTATGGTGTTGAGCTTAAAAGTGTACCACTTCTTTGTGATAATGAAAGTGCGGTAAAACTTGCTAATAATCCGGTTCAACACTCCCGCACTAAGCACATCGATATCCGTCATCACTTTCTAAGGGATCATGTTTCAAAGAAAGATATCTCCCTAGTTGGTGTAAGAAGTGAAGATCAATTGGCGGATATCTTCACAAAACCACTTGATGAAGTAACCTTTTGTAGGTTGAGAAGTGAACTAAATGTGCTTGATCTAAGTAACTTCACTAAAAGATGATCTTGTGTTGGTACCTTGCATTCATGTTTAAATTATGTATGTGCACATAGGCTTGTCTAACGCGGTTAAGATAACCGCCCAAAGCGTGTGAAGAAGCTTAATCGCGGTTTAAACTTGACAAGCAACTAGATTCAAATTCAAGTATTGCATTGCATATGCATGTTTGTTGCTTGATCGTTCTTTTTCGGTTAAGTTTGAGCATCCTCTACGTTCGTCCATTTTAGGGGGAGCATTCCACGCTCAAGTTGTCACTATACCCCTACTAATGGCCGCACGGTGTTCCTCGCCCTTGTTTATTGCCTATTTTCACTAAAAAGAGCTAAGCCAAAGGCTAACTATTTGAAAAACCAATGAGGGTTTGAGTGATGGTTCACATACCATGTTCAACAAGTTTTTTCTGGTCTCCTTTGTGTTGGAAATGGTTTGGGAGAGAGTAAGGAAGAGATAGGAAAAAGTTCAATGCATGTCTGGCTTCAGATCAAGGTTCGGACGCTGTTTTTTCCTACGGTCCGGACTCACTTTTGCGTCCGGACTCGCCCCTGTGCTCCTTGTTTTGCTCCGGTCGCGCAGTCCGGACGCGCGTTTTCAGCCGTCCGGACAATCGCGCCTGCGTCCGGTCAGCCCCCTCCACTGTGCACTCCTTCCGCACAGTGCTCCGGTCGCAACTATTCACTGCGTCCCGACTCTGTTTTGCGTCCGGATAACTAGAGTACAGAGAGCATGTCGCTCGTTTTTGGACCTTCCAGTGTCACCAGTCTGGACTCCCTTTTTGCGTCCCGAGTCCGCTTTCTGCGTGTGTTAACCGCCGTGTGCTCACCTCTTCTGTCTTCCCCGCCCGCACTCGTTACACCCACATCCGTACACTGTTGTCGCAGCCTACATCGCCATTAGCGCCGCCCGCACCTCGCCATCGCAGTTCCTTGCCGATGGCCTCCTCCAGCGGCTCGCGCGCTCCTCCACCCCGCCTCCACGCCAAGCAGAGTCCTCTGCTCCTCGTGCGCCGCCGATGCCGCCGTGATCCCGCCGGCCGCGCCATTGCTCAGCTCTGCTCCCCTCGCAAGAAGAGCACCCCCCCCCTCTTTGCTCTTCCCTCCCCCGAGCAGATCCCCTCCCAGCCTAGGGTTTTCCCTGAACCCTAGAACCCCCCTGTCTTCACCACCATCACAGCAGCAACCCCCCACCCCCTATGGTTTCCTGTCCTTCAAACCTCCCTAGGGTTCCTTGCCTGACCTGTCGATCGCGCGTTTTAGCCGTCAACGGCTCGTTGTTCGTTGTGTCTCGATCAGCTGTCCGACTTGCATTGAATCGACGCTTCTTACCTAAGGTAGCCGACATTTTCATTCTATACTTACCTATATGCTTGCTTCCATTAGGATTTTCGCACCCTATATTATATATGTTGCTTATATACTCTCTCTATTCTATATCTTTATGACAGTCCGGTTAGTGGCAGTGATAGAGAACTCGGGGCAAAGCCCGCGAGTATGGATTGAGGCAAAGCCTCACGAGATTGATAGTGGCATATGGGCCTCTTGCAGTGATAGCAGAGTTTTGTGTCAGAGGCAGTGTTTTTGTGTGTCAGTGGGATTTCACAGTTGGTACTCAGTGGCAGTGGCATTTGGGCCTCTTTCTGTTTGATTGAATGGTTGATATGGCTCGATGCAAGAACGTTGGTGGTGGTCTCGGTGACAATGAGCCGCCTCGTCGTCCCCCTCTCACCACTCAGCAGAAGGGGAAGGCCAAGGCTAAGATACCTGGCAAGAAGCGGAAATTGGTTGACAGAGATGCTTTGGCAGCGATCGCAGTGGCAGAGGCAGCAGACAAGGCCGAGAGTGGTGCTTCACATTGGATTGGTTCTCGCTCTCCATCTTCTCGAGTCTCCTCAGCCGCCAGAGCTCCTCAGACACAGGCCGCAAAGGCTACCACAGCAGTAGTAGAGGGTACTCAGGCCCCAGAGGCCACTACAGAGACAACTCAGACTCCTTCGCTCAGACGGTCTACCCGTGCCTGCGTCGAGGTTGCTCCTCGTCCTGAGGGTCCTCGCCGCGGTGACAGAGTTCCCAGGACCGTTCCACCACCTCCGTCGATGGCAGGGCCTCTAGTGATGCCAGTTCATGTGGACCTCAGTTTAGCTTCTACACAACAGATGTGTGAGCTTCGGCTAGTTGAGCTTGAGGAGTGGTGCCCAGTTCATAGACACCCTGACGCTCTTCCTGGTTGGTGGCACCCACGCCACAAGGATTTCTACGACGCAGCCCGTACCATGAGGATCCGGTTGCGACCCCACCGAGTGTGCCCACTTGAGCGTATCATCGAGATCGGTGGAGAGGTGCTTCGACCTCTACTTGGGTACCTTCCCGGGCTGGCAGAACTCCTAGGCCGCTCGGGGAGCTACGTCGAGTACTGGGTCCGAGAGTTCTACGCTTCACTTTTGATTGACCCAGACCACGTGTACTTCCAGTACACTTTCAGAGGCGAGCGCCACCGGACCTACCTGACAGAACTCCGCGCTCGGTTTCACTTGACAGAGGCTCCTCTCAGGCTACACCAGCAGTGCTTTGGGAATGCGGATCCCCTCGGAGAGCAGTTGGAGGCGCACCACCTGGCACAGACTTAGTTGTCCCCTGCTTTCGTCCACCGTTCGGTCCCCGTAGCAGTCGGTCTCCTGGCGAGTTGCACCCTCACGTTCGTCTCGTTAACGACTTGATGAGGCGCGCTCTTCTCCCTCGCACCGGGTACCGTGACGCACTCACGAACCTCCAGCAGTACCTCCTGGCGGCGATCACCACTCAGACACCGTTTGACATCGCCGATTTCATTCTGTGTGAGATGGAGGATATAATAGCAGATGACATTGTATCTCGGAGGAAGCTTCCCTATGGGCACTGGATTTGTTCTTTGTTGGCCCTCTCTCTTCGAGTCTCAGTGCCAGGGATTGCTAGTGAGCTTGACCAGTCACCCTTAGTCTTTCCGATCTATATGATGAGTGCGGTGATCGATGGTCGTCGGGGCAACAGAGCCCTCAGGAGGGTCCGCCGTGCAGTACCGGCCCGAGAGATGGATGAGATAGACGCCCACGATGAGGCAATGTGTGTAGTGGCACAGGGAGAGCTTGCTGACCTTCACAGGCAGGAGGACTTGGGTCAGGGCACTCAGGCGATCCCTTCTGACAGTGACGACGACGACTACCGTCCGCATAGGCCTGCTCCACCACGTCCAGCAGCAACTCACGACACAGAGGCTGGTCCTTCCAGAGAAGCACCTCCTCCAGCTCCGCCCACCGACCCTGTCCTTCTGAGAGTTCTGGACAGGCTCGACACTTCTCAGCAGCAGATGGTGGCCATGATGGGCCAGGTTCAGGCCCGATAGGACCAGTTCCAGGAGTAGCTGCTTGCTAGTCAGACGATGACCTTCTAGTTCATGGGATATATCTTGCAGCAGACTGGAGCTCCTCCTCCTCTGTTTCTTCAGAGGTCGCCTCAGTTTCAGCTTGGCTCGCCCCCCGGACAGTTTGGGCAGTTTGCGGGCCCCTCCGCTCAGTCACACCTTGGCCAGTTTCCAGGACAGTCAGCTCAGCCTCAGTTCAGTCAGGCACCAAGACTGTCACCTCAGCCGTCGCCTCCTGGCGTGCCTTACTACGTTCAGCACCCGGCACCGTCGTCCTCGTACTTCACAGCACCGGTACTGTTTCCGACTCAGCTGTCCCATTCCGTTACACAGTCCTTGGCTACTTCAGTGCTGATCCTCAGGCCAGTGATCCAGCTCCGTTACATCAGTCCTAGTGGTCGACATTCAGATGCGAGTTCTTCACGGCCAGTTCCAGCTCTCCGATCAGCGGCTTGACAGTCAGCTCGGTTCACACAGTTGACAGCATGCTTAGTCCTCACCGACATACGCCTTTACCCCATACTCAGCGTCTGCCGCTTGGACTCAGCTCGGCTTTGCTCAGAGCTACTGCACTTAACCCGGCCTGCATGTACCTACTGACTCCAGCTCATTCTCCGCGTGAGCCCAGCAACACAGCTTCGTGACATTAAACCCTCCTCAGTTCTTTGTCGAGCTTGCCCTCAGATCCCACCTGCTATGCCTATACACATCCCAGCGGGTCCAGTGGCCGAGACTACAGTGGTCGATGAGCCCAGGACAGAACATGCTACAGTTCACTGAGCACACTCGCTCTCCAGAGGACTGCTCCAGCCAGTCCGCCAGACTTGCGTCGGGTGACAGCGAGCTCTGAGTTCTAGCCGAGACATACGAGCATTTGATGGATTCGACCTCCGCACTCGTCGGTGCGGACTACCCACAGACTGCTCCTACTCCTGTCCCTGCCCGACGCTTAGTTTTTTGGTGCTTTGTCGCCAAAGGGGGAGATAGTGAGAGTATGCTAGTGATAGGGGGAGTTGAGAGTGAGACTTGGTTCTTTTGATGTGCTTACTTCTCTCGTACTCATGCATAACGTTTACCCTATCGCATACTTTTGTGTTTGTGTGATGATACACTTGCTTGTGACATTTGTGCTTCACTCTTATATATTATGTCACATGCTTTTGGCCCTTGATATGCTTCCGCGCTTTACTTTCATATATACCTGTGTTAAGCATATCTCATGTACTTGCTCTTAATTCATATTCTCAGTACATGTTGTGGCTTGGATTATTTAAGCATGTTCTATTCATTCATATTTACTAACCCATGCTTAGATAATCCAAGTCACTTGAAAACCTAAAATAAAACTCTCTTTTCATACTCTATGACGTATTGTCGTCAATCACCAAAAAGGGGGAGATTGAAAGCATCTAGGCCCCTAGTGTTTCGGTGATTAACAACAATGCAAGATTACTATGACTAACGTGTGTTTTGCAGAGGCAATAAGAAAGTTAGGTCATGGTAATGGATGGTTGTTTGGAGTATCATGGTATATGTGCCCCGTATTGGAATCGTTTCGGTTTTCAAAGGAATGGCGACAAGGTTGAAGCATTAGACTAGGTCTAAGTGTCATTGGAGTTGAGAGACACTTAGAGTAGTTTAGCACCTTTATTTTTCCTTTGGTCGTACTATTAAGAGGGGTTCTATCTAGTAGCTTGATCTAGGAGAGACTTAGTATTTAGATGTGGTGCACACTTGTCAAACTAGCACTAGGAAGCTATAGGAATAGTCCTTGGACCAAGTGGAGAAACTTCCATGAAGGAAGCATGTTGATCTGCCCTGAAAAATGTGTCCGGACGAAAGTGGAACCTAGGGTCTGGACCATCGGCTGTGCGTTCGGACCCCAGGGTTAGGTCTGCGGGTAGCAGGCCATCCGAACGTTATGAACAGTGCTGAGTTCGGACTCTATAGAGTCCGGACCCAGTCCAGAGAGCTCCAATTTCAGGGTTTTGGTCCGGACGTAGTCCGGAGTGTAGAGTCCGGACGCCAAGTAGGGTCCGGACCCTATACAGAGAGTTCCAGAGAAGGAATTTCGGTCCGGACGCTGTCCGGAGCCTTGCGTCCAGACTGCATTCAACGTCCAGACTACCTGGTTTACAATGCTGAGTACAGAGGGTTTGGGGGGTCCGGACGCATGCTTGATGGTCCGGATCCCACCCTAATAGTGCGTCCGGGGTGACGCAGGAAAGTGATATTTACCTCTAACGGCTAGGGGTTGAGTTGGGGAGTATTTATACTTCCCCATCAGCCCCATGGAGGCTCTCTTGCCCATTCCAATTGCTGAGAAATACTTGTGAGAGAGCAAGTTGTGCAAGAGCCCTAGTGAGAGTGTGAATTGCAATTCCATGTGTTGATTCTCACTAGTTGCTTAGAGTTAGCAAGTGTGCATCCATTCGATCACTAGACTAGCCTTGGTCAAGTGAGAGTTAGTGCTTGTTACTCTTGGTGATCGACATCACCTAGACGGCTTCGCGGAGGTTTGCTTGGTGATCATCCGGTGGTGTTCCTTGTGGATGACCCAAGTTCGATTGTGATCGGTTGTGGGCGATTCACCGAGCCGGAGTGACGAAGAATCAGCCCATAGAGAGAACTTAGTCCTTGCGCGGACTAAGGGGGAGCGATACCCTTGCGCGGGTGCTCCAACGAGGACTAGGGGGAGTGTCGACTCCTCGATACCTCGATAAAACGTCGTCGTGTCAATTTCCTTTGCCCTTACTCCTTACTTATTGCATTTACTCTTAAGCATTACATTCCGCATTATATTCTTGTTGCTTGAGTAGAATTGCATAGGGCTTTACCGCTTTCATTGTCTTGTCTTGCTTCTTTAGCTAGAACACACTTGGGAAAGCACTAGGGGGTTAATTGGCTCTTAATAGGTTTTAATTATTGCTTAGAAATTTAAAAGAACTCAATTCACCACCCTCTTGGGCATTTTAATCCTTTCATAATGCTTATTTCTTAAAAAAATAAATGGTGCTTGTTTCAAGATAGGAATATTGTAAAGGTGCCAAATATTTCATGAAGCTAAGATAATAAAACTACTAATACACGTGAGATAAAAGGTGATGAGCCGATCTTTATGAACTATTTGAAGGCACGAGATGTTGACTTTGTTTGGTTATGTCCCTAGTCAAGATTGTTTGATCAGGTATCTAGCCAGGCATGATACTTAATTTGAGAAAAAAGTTTGTTTAGTTGTCTGTTGAGTAGATGTAACCTGCATGAAAGGATGTAAAAAATACATTCTTCTCGATAAATACGATTAAAATGAGTCTTCGTATCCATCCATACATACAATCAAATGTTTTCACATAGAATTACTGCATCACCCTTGCAGTCAACGAAACAATATTCTTTTTCATCCACTAAGCCTATATTCACTTATCAGGATATACGATATAGAGTTGTGAAAGCAACTATGAGCATTTCCATTTAAAAAAAAACTCACTCTCTAAATTATTATTTGGAAAGTCATTCAAATAAAATCATTTATATATATTTTCACGCCCAACATATTTCTATATCTTGCATATACTCAAGAGAGTTAGACTAGCTACCTATTTTTAGCTAGCGAGAAATTTACCAATTAAAAAAATAGCTGGAGGTTTTTTTTACCAATTCTTTATTCCTAACAATTAGAAAAAACATGGCGAGTATGTTGGAGTTGCTATAAGGTCAGTCTCCGTGGACGTTTCATCGATATTTAATAAGCTACTCCAACACATAAGCACTTAAGATGAGGTAGCAACATTTTTTTTAATAAAAGAAAAGAAGTGAGTTTCATGAGGATAAAATTCTCTTGGTACAATTACTAATTCTTTATGAGTCACAAAATTACATTTATATAAAATCATAAAATTGAAACTCTGCATGTTTTATTTTATTAAATGGTATGACAGTCTTGAAACCCTCTAGTGAAACTGGCCTTACATCATTGAACGATTGATTTCACTCGGTTAGCTTTGGCTGAGAGCATCTCTAAGAATTCCCAATAAAGCCTTCTAATCTAGGATTTTGACAACAATAAAAAATAATCTCGAAGAGTTTCCAATAAAATCTCCTAATCTAGGATTTTGACAACAATACAAAAAAACAATCTTCAAGAGTTCTCAGTATTACCTTCCAATCTTTTACCATTTGGGGAAAAAAATCATTGAATACATTTAAAGATCTACGCGTCTACCACGAGCCTATCGAGTCGCCCAATCTAAAAGTACATGGACGTGAAAAAAAAAAAAAGAGTAGAAAAGAGTTACTGATGCAAATGTATAAAAAAATGTAAAAGTGATTGAAATAATTTATAAATAGTATAGGATTTAAAATTTGTCTTCTGTAGTAAAAGTAAATTATTAAAAATTATTGGAGATTCTCTTATTTTTCCTAATATATTTTTTTAGTTAGAAACCACAATGTTTTTGGAATAAATTGTTGTTGGAGATGCTATGACTAGCGAGCTGTTGGTGGGACACGATCCAAACAGCCCTAGCAATCTGTGAGAAGCCCAAATTCCGAATTGTTGTGTACATGCTAGGCATGTACTATCCACACCGTCCATTAGCGTATTGAGATGTGCGTTGTTCGGATCAAGAATATGAAACACTTAGGAGAGGATAGCTGTACAAATTTCAATTCAAAGCATACATTCAACGACGCAGATAGCACAGGCTGACCATGTGCATGCTACACTGAGTTTTCGATTCCGAAGGCCGAAACCCCATTCGCCTTTGTGTTCGTACCTCGCTCTCAGCAGAAACCTGTTGCTGCTCTTGGGGTGCGAACGCGCCTGCCGCCTCCGGCCGCCCCCTCCGGCAGCGTCAAATCCGCACCCTCCTCGGCTGCGCCGGCGATCTCCCGCTGCAAGGGCGAAGCCCCGTGTCCCCTTATCGCGGATCCCCTGCCCGCCGCCATGACGGAGGTACTCTCCCTTCCACACTTCCTTGGAAATTTGAGGCCGCGGTCGTGATCTTCGATACGGCGGAGTCTCGGTGTCGTTTGGGCTCGCTAGCGATCTTCTCGCAACATGGAAGAACGTTTTTGCGGGGCCTGGGTGGTAGTACCCTGTAGCTCGCGCGGTCTTGCCCTCTTTCTCGTGGGTCTCTAGGGATTAGGGTTAGATAGCTGGGAGTGCTTGTGCTTGTACTTGTACTTGTGGATGCTTGGCACTATCCAGTGTCTGGGTAGAGTATAAGGTGTGGCTTTGCAAGACAGAGTAGCAGAGATTTCGGCCCTCTGATTGGGTTCTGTGGTGGTCAGGCATCTGGGTTCTGTTAGTTATAGTGGGATTAACCATTAGATTTCAGTTGTTGCCGTGAATACTACCTGCCTCTGAATTACTTGTTCAATTTAAAAAAAGGGAAAACGAATGTAGATGCTAGACGAGGAGGGTGCAAATGTGTTGTGCCCATGATAAGTAGCCACATTCCGAGTAAATGATGATATGCTTATCTCTTGCAAAAGAATAACAGGGTTCTTTTGCCATTCAAAATGTTGTTTTCAGTCATCTGCTTGCTGTTATGTTGTTAAAATATGTTGTAGGAAACATCCATTTGTGCAAATTCGCTTGGGGAATAATAAGTTCTCCTTTGCCTCTCTTGTTTCAGTATTGGGTGAGCCAAGGAAACAAATGGTGCGACTTCTGTAAGATTTTTATATCGAACAATTCCTTCAGCATCAGGACACATGAACTTGGTAAGCGACACAAGGACAATGTTACCGAAAGGCTGTCGAAAATGCAAAAGGAGAGTGAGGCAAAGGACAAGGAACAGCAGCAAGCTGCCCGAGCCCTGCAGCAGATAGAAGCAGTAAGTTCTCAGATTCGCATTTCCCTATTATTACCATGGTGTTATTCAATATTCATTGGTGGTATTCATATAGTTATCTCACATAAACTAGAATGCTTTATATACGGAAGATGCTATTTTATTGATACAGTTGTAATATGTCATTTGTGGCTTCATTTGATGTTTTTATGAGCTACGGAAGCATGCCTGATTCTTGTTCAACTTTTTTCCTGCTGCAGAAAGCTAAAAAGAGCTATCAAAAAGATTTAGAGAATAACCAGAGGAATGTTGATGGAGACGCTTCTGCAGCACCTGGAGATGGTTGTGTATGGCTTTACTGTTTTATATATATCAACAATTCAGTGCATTCTCTAGTACTCTATCACGATGCATGGTTTGTAGTCTGCTGTGTCTGTGCTCATCTTTGATCTGTAATGCTGTATACAGAATGCACCCACATCGAGTATCATCTCCCTTATTCTCTTAACCCGAGTGCTGATTACCTTGCTATACAGAATGTTCCAATTTTTCCCACCATAATCACTAGCTCTTAAGTCTTAGAGCATCTCCAAGAGATGAGCTAAATTTAACTTTGAGTCAAATTTTAGATTTTCTTAGAAGATATAGGTCTCCAACAGCTTTTGTATCTAGAAATCTAAAATACAAAGTCATCTATCCCAGGTTTCTCGATAGCCAGATATAGCAGACCGTGCCCGCTCGCTATCCCCTTCCCCACGCGATTTCTCTCTCTCTCGCTGTGCTCCCCTTCATGCACGGGGCAGCCACAGATGCCGGCCGCGGCTGCCTGCAGCAAGCTAGACCACAACTGGCCAACGCTGCTGCGCCAAGCAAGCAAGCACCTGCGTGGGCGCGTGGCCACTAGACGAGGCACTGCTGGCCAGGTGACAAGCAGCGGCAGTAGAACGTTGGCGGAGACGCTGACGGCCGGTGCAGCTGCACAAGCTGCTTCCCGCCGGTGCAGCCGCACGCGCTGGGCAGTTTTACATAATAGCTAAATATTGTAATTTGGGATCTAATTTTACCTAGTCTCTTGGAGATGCTCTTAACAAGTATATTTTCAGGGGTCGGAGAGTGTCAAGGGCCCCCTGGCCATATACCTCAAGCAATGATCAAAAGCAGTTAGGAAGCCCAAACTTAAACGATCCAGCACCTATTCAGTTAAAATAAAAAACATGCACCAAGCATCCCTCTTCTAGTATTCCTGGCTTCGCCCTTGTATATTTTGGATTTTTTCCCATTGTGCTCACACACCCAGACTTGCATTGGTCAACCAAGAGATCCTGATAATTAGCTGGCCTGTATCAGTTTTTTTAAGGCCTGGCTTATTTGATCTAAAACTTACAAAATTGAATCACCCATTCAAATCCTGACATTAATTTCTGCTGGCCTGGAACTACATCCTTGCTTTGCTGCTTTCTGTTCTTATTCCAAGCTAAATGATCTTATACTAGAAAAGAAGACACAAAATTCTTCTGTCAGCCCCATGAGTTTGTTGTTGGGCAATGTTTATAGCAATATTTGAATGAAAGATTTTAGCTTTCTTTTAGAAGTTTGTTCTTCACTTAAAATAAGTTGTTCATATCTGACCTGGCTTGTTCATTAATTCTGGTTGTCTGCCAATCTTGATATGTTAGCTAGAAGCTAGATTAGTTGGTATTAATGACTATGTACAAGTACAGCCAACTATTTTCTTGAGCAAAGATTATTGTCCTATGAATTATGAAGCATTCTTTGCATAAACCTGATCATATGCTAACTAGAACAAATCATTTTATTTGAATGCTCTCTCTGTTTGGTGACATTTCTTCAAATCTGGTTTCTGCAGGATGGGTATTCGACTCGGCATCAGGATATTATCATGACAAATCTACTGGACTTTACTACGATTCAAACTCTGGCTTCTATTATTCTGATAGTCTAGGTAATTTCGTTTGTAATGCTCTGTCTTGTATCTGTCCAAGCTGGATTTTCTTTTCATGTATATTGATGTTTATGTTTGTAAATGAGCAGGCAAGTGGGTTACTCAAGAAGAGGCGTACAAGTCTGTGCAAAGTTCCAAAGCAGACGTGGGTCAATCCTCAACTTCACAAACAAAAGCTCCTGCTGCAGAAACGGCTGTTCCCGCTATTAGAGGAGGTCCAGCTCCAGGCCGGGTAGTCACAAAACCACTGAACCCAATGAGACCTATTAAGGGCACTCCTGCTCCATCTGCTGTTGCTGTTAACAAGAGGAAGAGGGAGGACGGCAAGCCCAAGGTGATCTCCAAGGAGGAGGAAGCGGCCCTCAAAGCACGGGAAGCAGCGAGGAAGAGAGTGGAGGATAGAGAGAAGCCTCTGATGGGATTATACAAAACCTACTAACATCTTGCCCTTGCCAAACTACTCTTCCTCCATATGGGCTTGCCAATTACAGTCTGATTGTTGTAAAAGAAAAAAAACTAAACTAATG
This sequence comes from Microstegium vimineum, assembly GCA_022036555.1. Taxonomy (NCBI): domain Eukaryota; kingdom Viridiplantae; phylum Streptophyta; class Magnoliopsida; order Poales; family Poaceae; genus Microstegium; species Microstegium vimineum. The sequence goes on from CM039125.1 coordinate 41,381,736, forward strand.
CGTCTTTCTCAGAAAGAACGCCGGTAATGGTGTGACAGCTGGATTCCAGAGCTCTTTGTGCATCAGCATTGTTTGTCTACACCGTATAATACCTCATCAGTGGTTCTTGAGTGGAGCACGTTCCTTTTGAATCATGTAAAAGGATCTGTTAATGTTTTTTTACGCGGACGGAGTGTCGTATACTGCGAAACGAGTCGAGGAAATGGTGACCGTTGTCAAGAACTCAATATGTTCGATAATGTTTGTTTCTGTGATCGACAACTGAGACAGTATTGAGTTGGCTGTGTGACTGTGTGAGTGAGTCTCTAACTGAACGAAAGCGCTCCCAGAAAATTATTAAGTATAAACGGGCCCAAGTTCCAGTAAATAGAATGTTCTGAAGTTCCCTTCTGGATATGTAAATAAAACTGTAAAAGAATGTGTTCATCATATTTACCCTTTTTGGCAAATGGAGTGTGCCGTATGCTAGAAATGGGACAAGGGGGTGACCGGCCGTTTTCTCGACGGTCAACAGTATGATCCTGCGCTCAAGAGTAGGATATAATTGGACTAGTCCGCAAACTCACATATGTAATTCGTAAAATTAAGTTTATATGCGGGCTCACAAGTCAGCTCACTTACATCCCTACTCAAGAGTCCAAAGCTGAGAGTCTAAGACCGCATGCGCCGAGGTCATGGATACACAAAAATTCTTCGTGATGTAGGTGATCAGTGATCACTCACCGTACGTGGACAGCCGTACAACTCTGGTTTTGTTAACATAATGCGCGAGAAGCGCATCCACTTCCAACAGACTATAAATAACTCCTCAAATTTAGTAGTTCTTCATCCTATCACATTCGCTCTCTAGTTTTAGATAGTCTACTTCACTAGTTATTCATTCTCTTAGTTTTTAAAGTCTATTGGATTACTCTAGTATTTATTTCTCAAATCTATTTTGGAGAGTAGTTTGCCTTAGTATTTTGGAGACCCACTGACACACCACAAGCCACGGTGGAAGCACCGCCAACGCCGAGTTGTCTCGCCGAGTATATCCGTTCTCTAGTCCAAGCCGGAGCCGGAGCGAACAGACCCAAAATTGCCGTGCCGGAGCAAGCGGACGGCCGGGTCAACTACTCACCAGTATGTGTAGTCGTGGGCGGCTCCCCGTCCAGGCGTCTGGTCGGCCAGCCAGAAGCAGCCGATGCAATGCGACCAACACGGCGGCACGGCACCCTGCGGGCCGTTGAACGAAACCGAGCGATCTTGCTCGTCAGATCGGATGGACCGTGGACGCCGCGAGCATGGTTGCCGGTTGCCGCGGGCCACCAGCCACCTCATCCTGCCCGACACGAGGGCAGATCGCGTCACGGCGGTGCCGCCGCAAGTTACCCAGGCGAAACAGTTTTTTTAATTACACAGTACAACGCAGACACTCAACACGTACACACACTCGCCCCTACAAACACACGCACGCAAACCCTACCCCTATGAGCACCTTCCACCCTACGAACACACACGCAAACCCTACCCCTATGAGCACCTTCGAAGGACTGAGTGTCACCACAGGTGAGAACGTCGTCTACCACTTAATGCATAGCGCCGAAAAATTCTAGAATAAATCCAGAATAAAGTATCGCACCCAGGATTTGAACCTTGGGTGAGAGCCCCCAACCAATAGTTTTTGCCATTACGCCGTGAATCCGTTGACTTTTGGAACATTTCCAATAGAATGTTCTGAACCCCTTGTTTTTTTTTAATTTTAAAAAAATAACTTTTCGAAAGATGCTTGGCACGCTCGGTCGGTGCCGCGCAGGGGCCGCACGTACGCGGGCGCTTTATTCTCGAGGGAGATTTTGCGGTCCGGCTCCGGCCCGGCGGACCAAAAAAAAAAATTTCGCGTGTGCTCGCATGGTTCGTTCGTATGGGGCCGTCGTGTCACGTCGCGTTTGACCGGCGAATCGATGCCGCGGCGCCGGCTGGATGGGACTGGTCGGGTCAAATAAGCACGCGCGAGAGTTGGGGCCGTAGAACGGCAACTACAACTACTAGTATGCTGGCCTCATAGTTCGGATGATTTAAAAAAACAAAGGAGAGAGAGAGAGGACAATGGGTTCAGAAGTGGAAATAGGATGGGTAAAATGAAGCTGTCGAGGTCAAATTCATAGAGGCCGACCGAGAGAATGTCACAGTTGACGAGGTGGGGCCGCCTCATCAAGTGACACGATGCCAATTTGGACGGCCAGGGCCAGCCTCATCGCCACTAAAAGCCCTATACTCCGATCCTCCTCCACAAAACAATGAGTCAAATAGTTTTTGGTTTGATTAAATCTACAAAATATTACTATAATACTGAATAAATATTATTAGATTAATAGAATATATTTTTATAGTATTATTACTTATAGTTATGAATATTATTAGTATTTTTTACAAACTTAGTCAAATGTAAAAAGGAACATGACTTAATCTAAATTTAAAGTTGTACCTTTTTTGACAGTTCATTTTAATTTAAGACGTTTTAGCTTTCTACAATATGTCATTTTAAATTATAAGCTATTTTGGATTTTGCTTTACACGTATAACGTATAATTTTATATAAAAACGTACTTAGAAAAGTCGAAGTAGTTTGGAACCGAAAGAGTCACTGCTCATCACTATTCTTCACCAACTCAATACAAGTGGCTTTTTCTTGGGGTTACTATTTGTCGGTGTTATGACTCAGAGGTCAAGATCACCAACTAGTAAATTTGTATATTGCGTGCTCCCTCTCCCAGATATAATACAAGAAGAACACAAGATTTATCCTGGTTCGGGCAAAGAAGTTCCTACGTCCAGCGGGGGAGGATGGATTGTATTATCTTGCACCGAGATGCTCGTACAGGGGGGGTACAAGCAGGTTTACACGGGGGTGCTCAGGATGAGCTGAGGCCTATGACTAGCACGGCTATCCTAGGAGAGTCGGTGGATTGCTTGAGATGTTGATCAACCAAGTATGGAGTGGTGTTGCGAGTGTGGGCGGATGTCCGATGATCTGACCCTCCGCTCGACTTGGAGGTGGAGTTCTGTGTCTCTCTGTGTGTTGTCCTCTTTCCACTATCCCAGCGTCCCCTTTTATAGACCAAGGGGAGGCACGGGAGTACAGGGGTCCTAGACTGTAGCGGCATGTGAGAGGTGTCCGCGGCGCCATGCTTGCGATGGGACGTCGATCGCTGTAGCGGCGTGGCCTTCCCGTCCTTCCGGTGTTCAGGGCATGGTGATTGCAGACTGGACGCTGTCGAACGTCATGGCGCAGTACGATTGGCCTCCTGTAGATGGGTACGAGTCCCACAGTTGACGCGGGACAGACTGGACGGGAGCCATGCCGGGGTGGTGGGAGACGATGGTCGAGCTCCCTGGTCGAGGGGGGTCGAGGCCAGCGTGACCCTGTCGTATCCCTGCAGACACAGTCAAGGGCTGTCCTGTTCATGGCTCGAGGGGGTGCCTTTGGATTCCGTACCTGCGAGTGGCTACAGCGGACGCATGGTTGACGGAAGTCCCGGGCATGGGCGGCGAGTTGATGGATTTGACTGTGGTAGTGGGCGTCCATGGCGTTAGGCGGGGGTAGGTAGGCGCATTGAATCCCCTTTACCCCATGCCGGGAGCAGGTAAGTCGACCGAGCCTCCTGCTCGCGGGTCGTTCGTTCGACCCCCTGTCCGTCATTCGAGGGGTCGAGGCGGAGGGGTTGTTCGTTCGACCCCTTTCCGTCAATCGGGGTCGAGGGGGATTCGGTCGACCCCACTTCCGTCATTTGAGGGGTTAAGGCAAGGCGGAGGGGTCGTTCGTTCGACCCCTGTCCGTCAGTCGAGGTAGAGACGGGAGGTCGTTCGTTCGACCCCTGTCCGTCAGTCGAGGTAGAGACGGGGGGTCGTTCGTTCGACCCCTGTCCGTCAATCGGGGTAGAGGCGGAGGGGGATCCCTCCTACTGTTTTTCCAGTAATGGGCCGGCCCATGACTGGTCACTGTTGCCGGTGAGGGTGGCCTTTGCGTGATGGGCCTTTCTCCATTGACTTGAACGGCTGATCGGATCCTGCCTTAAAAATGGTTGCTATGTTGAGCTTTAGATTATCACACGTTTAGGGTACCCCTTACCTTTATACCTGACAGTAGCCCCCGAGCCTCTATGCGGATAAGAAGAATCCGTATAGGGTCTTTTGTCGATGATCTGCAAGGTTAGTAAAAGGTCTGATTCTCCGTGGGGTACGCGCGAGCGCACCCCGCGGGGTTAGCTCCCGAGGCCCCAGAGGAGTGATTAAGAACTCCTCTGGGAGCTTTGGCGTGTGTTCTATCGAGGGGAGTTAGGATTACCTGGAGTCATAGCGCCCTATCGAGTGGTTGATTATGTTCGCCAGGCTACAAGCGCTTCACTTCCTTGGGAAGGGGGTGCTCGAGGGCGGCTGTCGAAACCCTTTCGAGGGCCAGCCTTCGCTCCCTCGAGCATTAAACTGGAGTCATAGTGCCCTTATCGAGGGGTCAACTCTGTCTGCCAGGCTACGAGTGTTTTCGACCCTCTTTCGTCGAGGGGTGCCGTGCGTAGTCTAGCCTTCGAGCCTCGTGTGGCTGGGCTTTCACTACCTCCTAGCGTTCTTCCCACGGATCCTTGCGCTCGGATTGTGGGGCGAAGAGCATCGTGCTATCCTCGTTAGGATGAGCCTCGAAGTCCTCTGTGAGCTGGTTTACACGGGTATAAATCCGTAACGGGTAGAAATCCAAGTGAGAACTCGTGCCCCGTTCGATAGGGGTCGATAGAAGCCCTGAGGCGTTCTCATTAAGCAAGACCGCGTGGATTACCTAGGTGCCAACTCCGTTCGATGGGAGTTGGTGGCTCGATGCCTCCCGTCGTAGGGATCCTTGGGTATTCCCTGGTTATGCCTTGGATATGTCCCGGGGGGCCTCGAGAGTTCGTTCTCGAGCTAGGGGCTCGCGCCGCCCCCCCCCCCCTTGGGTCATCCCTGACTCGAGTACTCGAGGGCGGCTGTCAAACCCTGTTCATGGGGCCAACCTTCGCCCCCTCGAGATTTGGGGGTGGACCGGAGTCCATAACGCTGGGTCCTCCCTGACCTCAGGTACTCAAGGGCGGCTGTCGAACCCCGTTCGTGGGGCCAACCTTCGCCCCCTCGAGATTTGGGGTGGACCGGAGCCCATAACGCTAGGTCCTCCCTGACCTCAGGTACTCGAGGGCGGCTGTTGAGCCCTGACTGAGGGCCAGCCTTCGCTCCCTCGAGATTTTGACGGACGGGTCGATGTCCGTTGCTTACCTCCGAAGATAGCGCCAACTGTTGCACGTTGTCCGCCGTAGGCACACCTTTTTAGGAGATGTTCGTTCGACTGCAGCCGTAGCAGGCGTAGGGTGCGGTGTGGAGTGCGGCGCGGAGCCCGATGACGCGACGGGTGTACCCTATCCTGTGGAATATGAGGGGGCGGTAGGTGGGCGCATTAAATGCGGAGATTTTACCTATCTTTTTGTTGGATCAGCCCATTGGGCTTCCGTTTATAAATACTGAGGGTGGGGAGTCGGCTCCCTCACGCTTGTCGTTGCCTTTACTGCCTCCTTCTTCTCGCCATCGCCTTCATCACCCACCGTGCCGGATCTCTGCGTGTGCGAGAGTAGGGAGAGGAGAGATTGGCAATGTACCTTCCACCCCCGCATCCGAGCGCATCCGTTTCCCTGCTCCCATGGCTAGCTACAGCTTACGCGGACCTGACGCCTGGCTTCCATCGTCGGCAACCGTGGGGCGTTTGGGGGATTTGGTGGAGAGCGGCCTTCTCCGGCCTATCACCTCCGCGGACCGGCCGGAGTGGATAGTGCCGCCGAGGGAGGACGCTGAGCCCAACCTGCCGAAGGGCTATGTGGTCAGCTTCGAAGCTTTCCACCGGGCGGGGCTGGGATCCCCCCCCCCAACCGTCTTCTACGCGGGATCCTCCACCACTACGGCGTGGAGCTCCAACACCTCTCCCCCAACGGCATCTGTCATGCGGCGGTCTTTACCGCCGTGTGCGAAGGGTACCTGGGGATGGAGCCGAATTGGGAGCTGTGGATCCACCTGTTCGAGGCGGGCCTATTCCGCGCCTCGGTCGGGAGCGGTAGCCGCAGGATAGTCAGGGCAGGGTGCTGCATCTCCCTCAAGAGGGTGGACTGCTGGATCCCAGCGAAGCTCATGTCGAGCCACTCAGGATGGCACTCTGGGTGGTTTTACCTGAGGAACGACGATGGTCTGTTCCCCGCCTACACCAGGAGGACGATCGACTCGAGGCCCGACCATTGGAGGTACGACGTCGAGCAGAAGAAGCAGAAGCGTCTCGACCACCTACTTGGCGCGATCGCTCGTATGAAGAAGGCAGGGCTTACGGCGGCCATCGTGGCGTCGGCGTTTCATCAGCAGCGAGTCGTGTCGTTGATGGCTCGCCCGCTACGTCTCGACAAGATGCGCCCGGGGTAGGTCTCACGGGGTGTCACCTCATGGAGGACGAGCTGCCCCTCGAGAGGGTGGTCCGCCGAGTACGCGCCTCCTTCGCCGGCGCGTTCGAGGTGGACAACGTCGCCAGCGTCCCCATGATGCTATACCAGGGCCACGTCCAACTGGTACGACATCTCTTTTCTCTATCAATGCCCTCTTGTTTGTCTTGTTTATCTCCTTTGCCTGTGTCCTAACCGCCTAGCGTTCCCTCAGGGGAACGTCGTCTTCCGGGAGTCGCTTCCACTGGTGAAGGAGGAGCAGCACATGGCCCAGGTGAGACGCCTTCGGGCCGAGCAGGACAAGAAGGACAAGGACAAGGCCAAGAAGGATAAGGGCAAAAAGGCCCGAGAGAAGGAGGAGCGTGAACAGCGCTGGGCATGGCAGAGGCGGGCCAACCTTTCCGAGGAGGAGTCCCCCTCGAAGGAGGATGAGAACGAGGGGTCGAGCAGCGACGAGGTTGTTAAAGAAGATGTCATGACGTGACGGTATCGGGTTAGGCCCTTCGCTTTTGACATGACGGGTATCGTCCTTATGCAGGAAGAGGAGCCGGAGCAGGAGGAAAAGGCCGAGCCGCAGCGAGGGCTCGAGGAAGAAAGGGCGGTGCCCATGCGTCAGGGGGCGGCCGTCGGTATTGGAGGAGGAGAGGGGTCGACGTCGAGGTCGACCCCAACTGTCAGAATTGAGTCGCGGGACGAGCGCCCCACGGCTCTTCAAGGTGAAGTGCCGCGGCAGACGTGTAGCCGTTTGTCGCGGTCCCCATCGAGGTGTCAGTCGAGCACGCCCCCCGGCGCCTACTCGGTCGAGCGCACATGCATCAGGCCCGCCGACCCAGGAGGAGACCAGGATGGTGGCGACGAAGACGCCGTTGGCCCCTACCAAGGATACGGTACCGGGAGCAGCCTCAACCCCTGCCGCAGCCAGCGCTGGCGGGAGAAGTGGCTCGACCACGTGATGCGCGTGGCCATGGGAGTCGCGTCCGAAGACTTGTACAAAGGAATAAACGTAAGTTTCGTCCTTTCCCTTTCGATTTACCTTGGTTATTTTGCCGTCGTTTGTTGTGACCTTCCTTTTTATTCTTGGTAGGAGCTGAGGGCGAGGTCGCACGACAAGTCCCAGTTCATCTTGCGGACACAGGAGCTATGGCGCCAGCTCCCCTTCCTCCGTGCTTCACTAGAGAAGGCGGAGGCCGAGGCCGCCCAGGCGAAGGTCGAGGTGGCGGCCGCGCAGGAGGGGGCCAAGGCCGCCCAGGAAGAGGCCTCCCGGGCGTAGACGAGGGCCGAGGCCGCCCTCAAGGAGGTTGTCGAGGTCGGGCAGCAGTGGGACGCTGCCCGGGAGGCCCGGCGTAAGGCGGAGGAGGAGTCCGCCCGGCTGAGGGAGGAATTGGCTCGAACAGCGGAGCAGGTTCGGCAGCTCGAGGCCAACCTGGAGCAGGCGGGCACCGACCGCGCCTCCCTCGAAGAGCGGGTCTGGCAGCTCGAGTCGGATATCGACATCGTCTCCCGCGACCGCGACGCGCTGGGTGTCACGGAGGAGAAGGCTCGAGCCCAGATCGCCGCTCTGGGGGAGGTGGCGGCTAACCAGAAGAGGGCCCTTGATGGTACTGGCAAGATCATCGAGGACCTCCGGGCTAAAAACAACGACCAAGCTGCAGAGCTCGTCGACGTCCGTCACCAACTTCAGAGGGCTGAGCAGGACTACGTCACCCTGGAAGCACACGCCAAAGGTGAGTTTTTTAGAGATATTATTAAACTTGCCTGTTTTCGACCCTTCCCCTGCTTTTTTGGTTTTGACGGAGTCCTCTATTTGTTCTGGCAGAACTCGAAGGGGACAAGGCTCGAACCCACGAGGATCTGACCAGTCTTCAGAACCTCCTCGGGGCGGAGACGAGCCTGAACGAGAGGCTTGGGGACGCCATCTCCTCCTTATGCGATGGCATGGGTGTCGAGCCGGAGGTGCCAGTTGCGGGGGACGTGCGCGGAGATTCCCTCTTGCGCCAGCTCTTCGCCGCGACCTGTGAAGTGACGGAGCAGGTCCGTGCTGCCCTTCACATAGGCGTGAAGCGGGCGCTCGCGGTTGTCCGCTCGGGCTACAACTACGACCTCGACGTCGTCGCCAGCGGCTTCGTCGTCGACCCGGAGCTGACCGATGAAGCGAACATGGCGAGATGCCATGAGCTGATCGACGCTGTAGAGGTGCCCGACGGTGAGTTGGCGAAGTTATTCGAGGCCGAGGTGCTTCCCCTGCCAGATGGCGATGGCGATGAGTAGTCGAGGCCGGTGAGCCAAATCTGGACAAGAAGGTCCATGTAATAGATTAGCTTTTGTGACAATACAATGTCGATCTCCTGGGGGCTTCTTAACTTTAATGCATTTTATTCGAGATGCATCTGGGTGTTTTTATTTCTCGAGTTGTCTCTATTTCTCTTTGCCTGAGTCGTTGCTTGTGGACTAAGTATTCGACGCACGCTCGTATCCCTGGAGGGGGGAGCGAGTGGGGGTACCATAGCCCTGAGGCGTAGGAGAGTCCGCGGCTCGACGACCCTCGACCCTTAGGGAGTTCGAGGCGTTTTTTACTTAGCCATGAAGCGTACTCGGGGCAAAGGTGGAAAGAGAAGGCCGAGTTTCGAAAAAACGTTCGGGTTTTTAGAGAGCTTAGGAGGGGGGGACCCCCCTGTCAGCCCTCGAGGGAGGTTTGACTTTGCCGGAGCAGAGTCGAGGCTACCTCAGAGTTATGAACGAATGTGAAATGTATTTCGAGAACATTTTATTCATTCATAATGCGATAGATGTACATAATGTAGAAAATGTACAAGGCCTCGATGCCTTAGGGGTAAAAGCGACGTAGTTGTTCGATGTTCCATGCGTTGGTGAGGATCTCGCCCTTGTCGTTCTTCAGCTTGTAAGTCCCAGGCTTTAGCACCTCTGCCATGATGAAGGGTCCTTCCCAAGGTGGCGTCAGTTTGTGACGCCCCTTGTTGCTTTGTCGACGGCGCAACATGAGGTCGCCGACTTCGAGGTCCCTTTTGCGTATGTGCTTGTTGTGGTAGCGCCGCAGCGTCTGCTGGTACTTTGCCGATTTGAAGAGGGCCACGTCCCGGGCTTCCTCGAGCTGGTCGAGGGAGTCCTCTCGGGCTGCTGCGTTCGCTTGGTCGTTGTAGGCCTTTAGTCGAGGGGACCCATACTCGAGGTCAGTGGGGAGGACGACCTCGGACCCATAGACCAAGAAGAACGGGGAGAACCCCGTGGCTCGACCTGGTGTCGTTCGGAGACTCCATAGGACAGAGGGCAGCTCATCGACCCATCTCTTGTCGTGTTTGTTTAGCCGGTCGAAGATCCTTAGCTTGAGGCCCTGTAAAACCATATCATTGGCGCGCTTGACCTGGCCGTTAGTTCGAGGGTGGGCGACTGCAGACCAGTTCAACTTGATGTTGTGGTGCTCACAGAAGTCCAAGAACTTTTGGCCGGTGAACTGCGTGCCGTTGTTGGTGATGATGGTATTGGAGACCCCGAAGCGGTGGACGATGTCGGTGAAGAACAACACAACTTGTCGAGATTGAATGTTGGCGATGGGCTGAGCTTCGATCCATTTCGAGAACTTGTCTATGGCCACGAGGAGGTGGGTGTGGCCACCTTTGGTTTTCTTCAGGGGGCCGACCATGTCGAGCCCCCATACTGCGAATGGCCAAGTTATGGGTATCATCTGAAGAGCTTGGGCGGGTAGGTGGGTCTGCCTGGCGTAGAATTGGCATCCCTTGCAAGATCGAACGAGTTTGGTAGCATCGGCGACGGCTGTCGGCCAGTAGAAGCCTTGTCGAAAGGCGCTTCCTACCAGTGTTCTTGGCGCCGCGTGGTGGCCGCAAGCCCCCGAGTGTAGGTCCTTCAGTAGTGCTCTCCCCTCCTCGAGGGTGAGGCATCGTTGAAGTACACCGGTAGGGCTACGTCGATACAGCTCCGGGCCATCCCCATACAAGACGTAGGTTTTGGCGCGTCGGGCTATGCGTCGGGCTTCGGTGCGGTCCTCTGGGAGCTTGCCCCGTATCAGATACTCGAGGTAGGGTGTGCGCCAGTCCGTCAAGGGGGTTGGTGTTGCGGTTGTCTCGTCGATCTCCATGACCTCTCCTCTGTTCGAGGGAGGATCGGTCGAGGAGGAAGGGTCGATCCCTTGCTCGAGGGCGGGAGCCCCCGAGCCTAGGTCAACGGACGACTTGTGAAGGTCCCTTGAGAAGACGTCGGGAGGGACTGTACCTCGAGTGGATGCGGTTTTGGCTAGCTCGTTAGCGGCTTCGTTGTACCGGCGGGCAACGTGGTTGAGCTCGAGGCCGTAGAATTTGTCCTCGAGCTTTCGGACCTCCTTGCAGTAGGCTTCCATCTTGGGGTCGTGGCAGCTCGAGGCCTTCATCACCTGGTCGATCACAAGCTGCGAGTCCCCTCGAACGTCGAGGCGTCGAACCCCGAGCTCGATGGCGATGCGCAGACCGTTGACGAGGGCCTCGTACTCAGCTACGTTGTTGGAGGCGGGGAAGTGGAGGCGAATGACGTAGCGCATGTGGACCCCTGATGGTGATATGAAAAGCAATCCGGCACCTGCCCCCGTCTTCATCAACGATCCGTCGATGTACATGGTCCAGAGCTCGGTCTGAACTTGCGCCAGGGGTAGTTGAGTATCAGTCCATTCTGCAATGAAGTCTGCCAATACCTGAGACTTGATAGCCTTCCAAGAGGCGTAGGAGAGAGTTTCCCCCATGAGCTCGACCGACCACTTGGCGATTCTCCCAGACGCCTCCCGGTTCTGGATTATCTCCCCGAGGGGGAAAGACGAGACCAAAGTAACCGGGTGGCCCAGGAAATAGTGCTTGAGCTTCCGCCGAGTGAGGACGATGGCATACAACAGCTTCTGAATGTGGGGGTATCTCACTTTGGTTTCTGAGAGCACCTCGCTTATGAAGTAGACGGGCCTCTGAACTAGCAGGGCATGTCCCTCTTCTGCCCTCTCGACTACTATGGAAGCGCTGACTACCTGGGTAGTTGCTGCAACATAAAACAAGAGGGGCTCGGCTGGGCTTGGGGGCACCAAGATAGGTGGCGAGGTGAGTAAGGCTTTGAGTTTGGAGAGCGACTCCTTGTCCTTGACGGTCCATGTGAAGTGTTCTGTTTTCTTTAGGAGGCGGTAAAGGGGTAGTGCCTTCTCTCCGAGCCGTGAGATGAACCGGCTGAGGGCGGCAAGGCAACCCATGACCCTTTGTACGCCCTTAAGGTCGTTGATCGGGCCCATCCTAGTGATGGCGGTTACCTTCTCAGGGTTGGCCTCGATCCCGCGCTGGGAAACTATGTACCCTAGGAGCATGCCTCGAGGGACCCCGAAGACACACTTCTCTGGGTTTAGCTTTAGGTGGTTTGCCCTGAGGCACCCAAACGTGATTTCAAGGTCCCCGATCAGGTTCCCGACTGTTTTGGATTTGACCACGATGTCATCGACGTAGGCCTCGACGGTCGGCCCTATGTGTTTTCCAAAGACATGGAGCATGCATCATTGATATGTGGCCCCGGCGTTTCGCAAACCGAAGGGCATAGTGAGGTAGCAAAACATGCCAAAGGGGTGATGAAGGAAGTCGCGAGCTGATCGGACTTCTTCATCTTTATTTGGTGATAACCAGAATACGCATCAAGAAAGCAGAGAGTTTCACATCCCGCAGTGGAATCTACTATTTGATCAATACGTGGTAATGGAAAAGGAACCTTAGGACATGCTTTATTTAAACTAGTGTAGTCTACGCACATTCTATCCTTTCCATTCTTTTTCTTGATAAGTACAGGATTTGCTAACCACTCGGGATGATGTACCTCCTTGATGAATCTGGCCTTCAAAAGCTTGTCGACCTCCTCCCCGATGATTCTACGCTTCTCCTCGTCGAAGCGGCATAGCCGTTGCTTCACCGGCCGGGGCCGGGGAGGTGGCGTCCAGCGTCTCGGAATCCGCACAGTGAAGAGTGCGGCGGCGTCGTTCACGTCTCCCCCTGGTCGCAGGCGAGAGGCGCGAGTGGTGGGACCGTCGTATATTTGTATATTGCGTGCTCCCTCTCCCAGATGTGATGCAAGAAGAACACAAGATTTATCCTGGTTCGGGCAAAGAAGGTCCTACGTCCAGCGGGGGGTCGTTCGTTCGACCCCTGTCCGTCAGTCGGGGTAGAGGAGGAGGGGGATCCCTCCTACTGTTTTTCCAGTAATGGACCGGCCCATGACTAGTCACTGTTGCCGGTGAGGGAGACTTTTGCGTGATAGGCCTTTCTCCATTGACTTGAACGGTTGATCAGATCCTGTCTTAAAAATGGTTGATATGTTAAGTTTTAGATTATCATACGTTTAAGGTATCCCTTACCTTTGTACCCGACACTAGTCATATCGATGCATGACTATTGTGCAAGGTGAATTTGCCCGCGCCGATTTCGACGCCACTAACGACGACATGAGTAGCACCAAAGTGCACAACTCAATTCTGTTGTTAAACATCAAGAAGAAAGTTGAACAAGATATACTTTATATTGTATACACAGATATAGGCTACTAATTCGGACCTACGCAGACGTGCTTGCAGCAAGCCGCCGACCAGGATACGACTGGCGCTACCGATGATAGCTACACCCGGCCGGCCTACATACAAAACCACAAGCTTATTGAGTCTACTGTATTCGATCGGTGGACAAGTTAAATAATGGTTATGCCAATATAGGTCGTCCTACTAGCTAGGGTGCTTGTGTAAGCAACCAGGATATTGAGGAAGCGTTCTCACCTCATCCGAGGCCGCGTACCTTTGTTAATATAGGAAGAGAATAGCCCTCTCCTTGGCTTACAAGAAACGACCAGGAAACATCCCGAAACATGTGCAGCACCTCTATCTAAATATGGTTACAACAAATCATATTCTATCTTTCCTAATCTATTTACTTGGCGCACAAGCTTTCTGGAGTTTCCTGGTTTTGTTACATCATGAATATCTCATACTATCTAACAGTCCCCCTCAATCATAACTTTATTAAGTTAAGATTGCGCCTGAATTCTTGTAGCTTTGCACTTGTGAGGGCTTTAGTGAATCCATCAGCAACTTGGTCATTAGTAGATATGAGCCGCACCTGCAGAAGCTTCCTTGCAACACGTTCCCGTACAAAATGATAATCAATCTCAATATGTTTAGTTCGGGCATGAAAAACTGGATTTGCTGTGAGATAAGTAGCTCCAATATTATCACACCACAAACGTGCTGCAGATGGAGATTGCACTCCTAATTCTTTAAGAAGAGATTGTATCCAAATAACTTCTGCAGTAGCATTTGCTAAAGCTTTATACTCAGCCTCTGTACTTGACCTTGAAACAGTGGCTTGTTTTCTTGCACTCCATGACACAAGATTGCTTCCAATGAAGATTGCAAATCCACCAGTGGATCTTCTATCATCAATGTCTCCTGCCCAGTCTGCATCAGAAAATGCACTCACGAGCATAGACTGTGATTTTCTTATATTCATACCAATATCAACTGTAAACTTGAGGTATCTCAATATTCTTTTGACTGCAGACCAATGTGCTGTGGTAGGACAGTGCAAGAACTGACAAACCTTATTTACTGCAAAAGAAATATCTGGACGAGTTAATGTTAAGTATTGCAATGCTCCAACAATGCTCCTGTAACGTGTTGCATCCTCTGGTCCAAGCGGTTCACCTTCTTCTATACTTAATTTTTCAGAGACGGATAGAGGAGTAATCACAGGCTTGCAATGTGACATTCCCACTCGCTTGATAACATCTGAGGCATATTTACCTTGTGATAAATGAATACCATCACGTACCTGATTTACCTCTATCCCAAGGAAGTAATGCAAATTTCCCAAGTCCTTGAGTGCGAAGTCTGACTTGAGATTCTTAAGTAGGGCTGCTACGGCATCAGAAGATGAACTGACCACTATTATGTCATCCACATAGATCAACAAATACATAATAATATTCCCTTTGTTGAACATAAATAATGAAGTATCAGCTCTAGATGGATGAAAACCAAGTTGTTGTAGTTTGTTACTCAGTCTTGAGTGCCATGCTCTGGGGGCTTGTTTCAAGCCATATATTGCTTTATCTAGCTTGCAGACATAGTGAGGGAATTTCTTACTCTCGTAACCTGGTGGCTGTCTCATGTAGACGTCCTCCTCAAGAACACCATGCAGAAACGCGTTCTTTACATCTAGCTGCCTCATGCACCAACCCCTAGAAACAGCTATGGACAAAACCACTCTGATAGTAGCAGCTTTAACAACAGGACTAAAAGTATCCTCATAATCTATCCCATACCTTTGCTTAAAGCCCTTTGCTACCAAGCGTGCTTTGTATCTATCTATACTCCCATCTGCTTTCCTTTTAATCTTGTATACCCATTTACAGTCAATAAGATTTCTTCCTTCTTTAGGTGGGACAAGATGCCAAGTTTTATTTTGTTCTAGAGCACTATATTCCTCATCCATAGCCATCTTCCAATTTTTATTATCTAGTGCTTCGATCAAATCCTGCGGTTCACCATTAGCAGCTAGGAGACCATACCTTATTGTCCCATCGGTATATATTTTAGGTTTCCTGATGCCGCTTTGTAGCCTGGTGTGTGCCCGCTCTGCAATGGGTTCATGCACGGTAGGTCCAACATCCGCATGCTGATTATTCTGCTCAGGCCCGTGCACGTCGTTATCCTCTGCTGCCGAGGTGTTGGTGCGCATGTCACCCGAACCAGACGCGTGGCCAGTGCGTGTCACAGATTCTGGCGCAAGTCCAGGAGAGGATCCTGGTGCTGTCTGCGACTCTAATCCTGACAGCAATTCGCCAGAGAAATCCTCTCCGATTTCCTCCGTTATTTCCTGCAGATCACCATCATTTTCTTCCAAAATAGAATCGTTAAATGCAGAATTTGAACCATTAGTCAACATGTGATCAACTGTATTAGTATCCCCCGGATGATCCATGTGTGTGGGTGGAAGGAAAAGATGTGGCAGGAGATTAATTTCTTCACGTAGTCGGGCACCAGCGTTGGATTGTAGGGCATGAAAGGGAAAAACTGACTCATCAAAGACAACGTCTCTAGAGATGTAGACGCGTCCCGTGTTCACATCAAGACATTTATAGCCTTTGTGGGATGAACTGTACCCAAGAAAAACGCACTGCTTAGAACGGAAAGCAAGTTTACGAGTGTTGTATGGTCTAAGATTTGGCCAACACGCGCATCCAAAAACTCTAAGAAAATTATAATCAGGTTTCTTGTGAAACAAACGCTCAAAAGGAGTAGAAAAATTGAGAACCTTAGAAGGAGTGCGATTTATAAGATAGGTAGCTGTAGCAAAGGCTTCATCCCAGAATTTCAAAGGCATAGATGCATGAGCAAGAAGAGACAAGCCAACTTCAACAATGTGTCTATGTTTACGCTCAGCTGGTCCATTCTGCTGGTGAGCATGGGGGCAAGAGACTAGATGTGTAACGCCGGTTTTGATAAAAAAAGAATTGAGTTTTTGATACTCTCCACCCCAATCTGTTTGAACAGCAACAATTTTTGTGTCAAACATGCGCTCAACCATATTCTGAAAATCATGAAATTTTTGGAAGACTTCAGATTTGAAACGAAGCAAATAAATCCAGGTGAATTTACTATAGTCATCAATGAAACTGACATAGTACTTATTTCTGCCAACAGAATTTGCGGCAGGACCCCATACATCTGAAAAGACAAGTTCTAGTGGTTTAGATGAAACACTAGAAGACACTGGATACGGAAGCTGATGGCTCTTAGCCTGTTGACAGGCATCACAGACAGAACTCTTATTTGTTTCACCTGAACATAAAAGATTATTGCTGCTAATGACTCTTTGAACTATCTGAAACGAAGGATGACCAAGGCGGTTATGCCACCGTTCAGGGGAGGATCTGGTGGCGCCAAAAACACCTTTCTTCAAGTACCCGTGAGGAATAGGATAGAGGCCATTCCTACATCTACCCTCGAGCAGAGTCCTCTTCGTTTCCTGATCCTTAACAAAAAACCGATTTGGATGAAATTCAAGGTAGGCATGATTATCAGTAGCAAGGCGATGAACAGAGATTAGATTCTTATTAGCAGTGGGTACATGAAGAACACGTTTAAGGAATAAATTGCGATTAGGGGTACTAATAACAGTATGACCAATATGACTAATGTTCATACCTGCACCATTCGCAGTCTGGATTTGATCCTTCCCTTTGTACTTCTCCCTCATGGATAGCTTCTCCAAATCTCCTGTGATGTGATCTGTGGCGCCGGTGTCAGTGTACCAATTTGTGTCAACACCATACCCATAGGTCGCTGACGACGCATTCTTTTGAGTTGATGTGTATTCCTCATCAAACCGGTACCAGCAGTCGAGCGCGGTGTGGCCGAACTTGTCGCAGACTTGGCATTGCGGCTTGTCGTCGTTGTAGTTGCCTCGTCCTCCAGCACCGCGCCCTCCAGGTGGACCACGGCCGCGACCCCCAGCGCGACCACGACCTCCTCCACGACCGCGCTGGTTGTAACTGCCGCGGCTGTTTCCTCCACGACCACGTTTGGCCGAGTTTGCAGATCCTTGGGATCCACCGCCGTGCATGAGCTCCATCCTGTGCTCAAAGCTTAACAGCTGAGAGATCAGATCTCCAACTGTTATTGGTTCAACCCGTGCTCCTACTGCCGTGACGACAGGGTTGAATTCCTCATCAAGACCGGCCAAAATATATGTGACCAGTTCTTCATCTTCTATCCTCTTCCCAGCAAAATTCATCTCATCTGCAAGCTGTTTTATCTTCCCAACGTACTCAGTAATGGTCATGTTACCTTTCCGAGTCGTTGCAAGAGCGATCCTAGTGTTGATCGCCCTGTGCGCGCGAGGCCGATGCATGCATCCCTTCAAGCGCAGCATACACCTTCTGTGGAGACTTGAGCGTCGCTACCTGCGACATGACTTCCCGTGATAGTGAAGTCATCAGGAAGCCGAGTACTTGATGCTCCTGGGCCTTCCAGGCAGCGTACTCGGGGTTGAGCACCTTCTTCCCCTTGTCGTCATCCTCGGCTTCTAGTTCAACCGGCGGCGGGACGTTGGTGCCATCAACAAACCCGTACAGCTGCGCTCCTTGCAGCAGGGGATCAACCTGTGCCTTCCACAAGGTAAAGTTGTTCTTGTTCAACTTTTCGGTGATGGGAACACCGAACAGGGGAGACGCCAGGAGTGAGGCAAACGCCATGGATGACGAGCGCCTGGGTGTTTCGGCTAGATGTATTAGGAGGTGGCTCTGATACCATGTAAGCAACCAGGATATTGAGGAAGCGTTCTCACCTCATCCGAGGCCGCGTACCTTTGTTAATATAGGAAGAGAATAGCCCTCTCCTTGGCTTACAAGAAACGACCAGGAAACATCCCGAAACATGTGCAGCACCTCTATCTAAATATGGTTACAACAAATCATATTCTATCTTTCCTAATCTATTTACTTGGCGCACAAGCTTTCTGGAGTTTCCTGGTTTTGTTACATCATGAATATCTCATACTATCTAACAGCTTGGATTGGAGTGGCAGAAACAGAAAATAAATGATATGTGAAATGTATATTATGTGGGGCCCAATGATTGTTGACTACTGATGATTGTCACTGACGATCAGCCGAGGACATCCATTTCCTTTGGATCCTCTTATGTTGCACAAAGTGATATGATATGTAATTCCTCTATTCTAAATTATAAATCATTTCACGAATTTTGGGAATTAAAATATAAGTTTGACCAAAATGATAGAGAAGACTGTAAAGATTTATGATATCAAATAGATATACAATAAAAATATAACCGGCAAAGAATCTAATGATATTTAATTAACATTATAAATATTATTATATTATTATATAAATTTAGTCAAATTTTGAATCTCCAAATTTTTTGTAATGACTTATAATTTGGAACGAAGGAAGTATTTGCCATTGTGTTGGTTACATGCCTTTGTGTGGAGCAAAGGTGTTCAGACAGGTAGATCTGATTGGCACTTTTATTTCTTTTTTATTGAAGAACGAAGAAGGAATATATAGTTTCTTGAGACGGTTTAATATTGGTACTTTTTTGTTCCTCGGGACCATTATTTTTCTTACCACTGAACCTGGAACTAGTATACATCATCAAGGAAACGTATCTTCTTCGAGCTGGCCTCATCGATCACTGGACTTTGATGAGAAATACTAAAAGACTGGCGAAGCATGAAGATTTTTTTTCATTTGGAAGTTGATGGCTCAGACTAGGGCATGCACTAAAGTATTGGGTTTTTGGCACGCTAAACTTTTGGTACTGCATTCATATAACTGACGAGACAAAAGGAGATGGGCAAAATGCTACCCACAAACTCACATACATTGGTCGACAGTGAGACTGAGCTATCCCACTGAGCATAGTGAGCACTACTAGGCCAGTGTATCGTGTCATCGTGTGTACTCGTTTCCTTGGGTCAGAGGAAACGAATTTGGGTGGAAGCACCTTTGAAAAGCAGTGGCAGTGGAGAGAAGTGCGCGTGATTATTCCGATTCTCATACTTAAAATCCTGCATCAATGATGGAACTAGCCGTATTCACTAAAGCCCATCTGAACTAGGTGTCACTCAACTGGTCATCACCTTCGTTTGTACCAAAACAAAATCATAAATAATCAGTACTGTCATACTGAAAAAAAAACGTTGAAAAAAACATGCTAAGAATGCATTCGAATTACACTTTAGCTCCGTTTATGATTTTAGCATTTTTGGGCCTGTTTGAAATGTGATATTTTTTTTTCTATTCCTGAATTTTCTTTCTGAAATTTCTGTACAAATTTCTGTAAAATTTCTGCATTCCAAACAAACACTTATAAGTAAATTCATACCCTAATAGATCGAAGCAACATGGAGAGTCACTTGTTCGGGTGTAGGTGTATGATTTTGCTTACTATGAGGCCATGAGGGATGGATTTAGAGGGTGCTGAGGCGTATGGTACATTGTGATCATAATTGACGCACCACTGTTACACTGTGGAGGCAGAATCTAACTTTGGTCACAGGTTTTAAGAAAAGAAGACTTGCACATTAATCCATAATAATTAACAATAGTCTCTCATCGTCATATAATTTATCTTATATCTAAGTTCATATCTATATCCTATCTATTCTATACTTATATCTATCTATTATATATTTATATCTATATCTAATTTAATTAATTGATATTATCAAAGAGTTAAGTGATTATAATTTGACTTTTTATTTATTTCTCAAATTGTTATGCTATCTCTAGGATCCAAAATCAGCAGTTTTGTTAAGCTGATGAATTTCTTTTGCTTTATCTCTCAACAATTTTGTTTAGCTAGTGGGTGTGAGTGTGGGCGATGAAGTTTACCCCGTAGTAATACTTTGTAATGATTTACGGACACCACCATATATCTTTTCCATTTTTTTGATAAAATAAATTTCTCTTCATCTAAAAAAACGTGATTTAAACTCACGTACTCGTACAAGTTGTAACAACTCTCGTCCAAGGTCCAACTATACTATAGTCTCATTCCTAGATACATGGACTTCGATGAATGCACAGCCTCACCGCCGCCATGTTTGCTAGTTATGCGAATAGTACACGACGATAATACAGTCAAGCTCCACAAAGTGAGAAACCAATACCAAGAGTTGGCTGCAAATTGCACTTGTACATGGTTTTCACACTATGCAAAAGAGAAAGATACAATTGTATGAACAGTAACCGGGCAGAGAAATACGGCAAAATAGCGCTATGATTCTTCTTCACCCTTTGTTTGGCGGCGCCGCTATGCCGTGGTGGTGCCACGAGTACGCGCCGAGACCTTTGGCCAGCCGCTGCAGCGGGCTCAGCCGAGCACACCCGGCGACGCTGTCCGCTGCCGCGGCCGCGTTCCTGTTGCCATGCTGCTTCCAGTCCTTGCCCATGTCGTCGCCTTTGATCGCGCTGGCTTTGATCGTCGTCACCGCCGGCTGCGCGCTCGCCTTCTTGACAGGCACGTCGAACTGCTGCTGCACTGTCGGCTTCATGTCGGGGTCCTGCTTGTTGTTGACGACGCGGCCGCCGTCGGATGAGCTCCGGAACAGGAGGAGGTCACTGAGCCGCCACCTTCTCCACCCGGCGCTCCTCGACCTCGACGCGGTACGCGCGGCCGGTTTCTTGCGCGGCGAGCCGGGGGCGACGACCCTGCCCTGCTTGTCATCTTTGCCGCCGAGCGGGGATGGCGCCTTGGTTGCCTCCAGCAGCGCGGCGGCGAACGGGTCAAAGTCGACGCCGGAGCCGACCCTGCTCCTCCGCCGCGGCGACCACATGGCGGCGGCGCCTCCTCTAGCCAACGGCGACCGCGGCGACGACGTGACGCTCCCACCGTCGAGCAGGCCGGGCGGCGGCTTCAACGGACGAATCTTGGGCTCGTCGCCCGTCGTCTTAGGCTTGAAAGGCCTGATCTTGCCTTTCTCGAAGAGTTCGTCGGCCGTCGTAAGCGTCTCCTCCGGTGCCGCCTTGCCGCCGACTTGCGTGCCGAACTCGAATTCCGTGTCGTCCCACGCCGCGGCCACGCCGCCAGCACCAAACCCCCTCTTGGGCGTCCCAGGCCTCTCCTCCCAGTCGAACGGCACGGACGATCCACCGCCCGTGGCGTACGGCCGGCGCGGCTGGAACTCCTCGTCGCGGTCGTCGTCTTCATCACCGTCGCCGTCGCTGCCGTTGCCCTCGGCGAAGTGCGCGTATATGGCCGCGGCGCGGCGGGGGCTGGCGGGCGCGCTGGTGAAGTGCTGGAAGAGGTCGAACGGGTTGGCGCCGGTGAGGCGCGGGGTGGCCGGCGGCAGGAGGTCGAACGGATTCGGCGACGGCGGCGCCGTCAGGAATAGCCCGCCCGCTGCCGCCGCTCCCTCGGAGGGGACACGGAGTCCGCGCGGGCTCGACGGCGCCGTGGCGTACGGGCTGGTGACCGCGCTGTCTAACCGGAAGTCCTTTGGAGGCTGCGGCGGCGATGCGGGAGCCATCGTCGGCTCCATTTCGGTGATCTTTGGTTGGCTTTTCGAGTGTCTGGTGGTGGCTGCCGCTGGTTTAAGAGCTGTGGTGAGAGATGGAGATGGAGATGGAGATGGAGAGAAGGGAAGGGAAGGAAACCGGTAGGAAGGAGGCCTGCAGAGGAGGAAGACTGGAATTACTCCTATATACTAATATACTCCGTAGCAAAACAGTGAAGCACGTTTCGAAACAGAGGATTTTAGTATTTTCTGAGGGGCCTATAGTTCCATCCCAAAATCCAAAATTCAAAATGTCAACTATTTTGAATTTTAAAATGCAAAATACAAAATATTTCAGAGGTGTTTAGTTTCAACCAAAGTTTGGCTCATTTTGGATTTCAATGATGAGGATTGTGAGGGTGGCACACAAACCAATGCAAATTTTAAGTTATTTTGGTCTTTTGAGTCCAAAACCTAAAATAGAAAATGGACCACTTTTTGCTAAATATTTTAGTGGTGTTTAGTTCTATTTTGTAAAATAAAAAATTAAAACTTAAAATATTTTGGATTTTATGGGGATCTAAACAGACCCTGATATGTTAACGTGATTTTCTATATATATGGAGTATTTACCAAAGGTAAGAAATACGTGTTGCTATTTTCTGAAAATTCTTACCATTTGAGACGGACTCTTGAAACTTTATTAAGCCGGACTCTGACGACTGAGATCGCTACGCTATGTATCGGTTTCATCTCCGTGCTTTGCCGACAAATTGCGTCAATTGGAAGTACAGTCGAAGGTAAGTTAGTTGGACCAAAGTACGCATGTTTTTTTCTGCTCGTCGTAATAAAGGAATAGATAGGCCGGTGAACTGTGATAGTGATCCGATGTTGTGAGCTAGTACTAGTAGTATATAAATAAACAGCCGCTTTGTGTAACGTGATTTTGATGGACTAATGCGTGCCTTCCTAAAGCCTTCGCTGATGACGACACGGATTGGATTTTGGAAGATAAAATATGATA
The DNA here is from genome assembly GCA_022036555.1 of Microstegium vimineum. Lineage (NCBI taxonomy): Eukaryota > Viridiplantae > Streptophyta > Magnoliopsida > Poales > Poaceae > Microstegium > Microstegium vimineum. The sequence goes on from CM039125.1 coordinate 41,404,268, forward strand.
CGCTAGGAAACAGATGGCCGTTTCCTCGTCAAAGGAAGCTCGTGCTCTGTATACTTCCTTTCACAGGTATTAACTCCTGATTTGGTGCGGCGCTAATGACGCCACGCCTGTTGATTTACCGCTGATTAATGAGATCAGATCCCATCCATTTATTTATACCTCAGTGTCCTGATGCTAAGGTCCTGTTCTGTTTGTAGTAACACTAACAGTCTAACACAGTGGTAGTAATTTTTTTTATAGACCACAGGAACTATTCAAATCTAGTTAGGAACACATGAATATCGATCATCTCTTATTTCCTAGGGAATTAAATTTAAACTGTTTTTACGAAATTCTTTTAGGACGGGGACATTGAAAATTCCCTACGTTGAAATGGCAAGCAAAGAAGTCAACTCCGTGGCCGCGTCAAAGGAAAAAAGAAAATGCTCGCAAAAAAAAGGAAAATACTTTTGACCAAACAAGTCGCGGTTTCCTTTGGAAGTTCACAAACATTTCGCGTGCTTCGCTGTCATAATCCTATCTTCATGCATCATTTTGTTTACTTGAGATTACTGTTATTTCTAATGGAAATGGAAGATGGCCTTGGTTCCAAAGAAATTTGTTTCCCTGAGCGCACAAGGCTTTTCCCTGGATAGAAGGCATCTAGCATCTTATACAATCCCAATCAGCTGACTGCTCTTTTTTTTTTCATCTTAACAATCAATTTATTCAGACCGAATAATACAATACAATACAGTGTACTTATTAGCATGGAAATGTTTCCAGGTCAACATGGCCTTGAATAAACGAAGGATGTAAAGATGACCAAGTACTTTGACCTTTTCTTCTCCTTTAACAAAGCAAAAGGTCTTGGGTTGAATTTCAGGGGGTTTAAAATAAATTAGGGTTTAAAATAAATTATATTCGTTCACCGAATATTCGACAAAATAAAAATGTTCATATAAGTGGGCAAAGATAATGCCATGCATTCTTTTACGGGGGAGGTATCCAGAAATTACAATGGCATGATAAAACAATCTTTTTTTTTGGTGACAAATAATGAAGTAAATATGAGGTTTCCAACTTGTCTGGGCGCCTCCAACAGGCTATCGAAATCGCTGGCTGACGTGACGTGGATGAGCGAGAGGAGCAAAAATGAACTCGCTCTCGCACGTCTTCCCAGGGAGCCTGTGTCTCTGCTGTGCACGTTTTTATAGACAATACATCAAGAATACGTTAGACTTGGTTTTTTTTTTTACTATTTTGATTACACGTCAGCTAGCTATTTCGACGTTCCACTGCGGACGCCCTCAGCCTCAGGTGCCCGGTGTTCCCCGACTCTGAGCACATACATTTCCTGTTGATTTTTCAGATGCTAAAATATCACTAGTATTCAGGGAAAACAAAAGTCAATAGTATGACGCGGCATCAATTCGCCGGGCGGGCCGGCATGTCTCTCCCCGCCTTGCTCGCCTGCACGTCGGAGTCGGCGAGGCAAGTTGGCCGAGTCGAGGGGATGTCCCCGTGTTTGTCCTGCTCCTGCCCTGCTGTCCGCGATAAGGCGTGGAAGGCTAGGAGGAGGAGGCATTTCGACGACCGACCGACGTCCGCTCTGGGCTGCGCGTCCTCGCAGGGGACGTATGGCCGTCGTTTTCTTCTCCGGCAGCGCCCACCTTTCGCATTGACTAGTCCCTGTTGACTCCAAAGGCGCTTCCATCCGAGGCGAACTAAGATTTGTTTTATTAGAATGCGCGCGGCCGCCTAATCGGTTGCGAGTCTCTAATGGCGTTTCCGGAGGACAGTGTTGCTTTGGCGAACGCGACGACCAGCAGCCTAAACCCAGCTCAAGATTCGGATCGAAGAATCTCTGGGCATGCGGATACAAGATAGATAAATCTTCTATCCTTGCTTGATTTGATGAGCCGTCCTGATTTTTTCAAAACTTGAAATAGCCGTCCCTAAAATTAAGGCTAACCCGGATGTCCCACCCTAAGAGCAAGTATACTAAGCGATTTTGAGTCGGCTGCAAGAGATCCACATCATCTAAAAGCAGCCACGTCAGGAGAGAGAGAGAGGGGGTGAGCGGGCGGTAAGTTCCTCGCCGGCTGCAGCAGAAAAAAAGATTCTTTTGCTGTTTCTAGTCCAATCCGATGCAGTTTACACTGGAATAATTAAATACCCATCTCTCGAGTACAACCATCCAAATAGCTCACATATAATACTAGTTGACTATATTGATGGTGGTATATGACATGACATTATGTTACCGCCTTTAGCTGACTAAATTATTAAACTTGCTCTAATTTATAGGTAGTTTTTTTTTACTTTAGAATTTTCCCGATACATGGCTTATTTTTGTTCGAGGAACTTTATAGGCCACGCCGACGCCGCAGGCTCCTCTCGTTTCTGATAGATACTAGAAAGGCTCCCCCACCTCCACGTCCAGCCATCCTCGCGCCGTTTCCGCTCGTCCCCGTACGGATACGCTGCCTTGCCGCGCTGCCGTGCCACCGCCCCTTACCACGCCGGCCGCGCTGTTGAGACCGTGCCTACGCGAGGGCAAAGACCACGATGGGTGCGTGCGAGGCGGAGCCGGTGGGAGTAGTATTTATGAGCATTTTACATGAGTGACATTATAAAAGATCGTAATTACATACAAACCATAAAAAAAAGTTGAGCTCCCACTAGTACCATCGTGCTAAATTTCTTTTCTCTTCGAGTCATTCCATCTACTCTGTCATCTAACGGTGTCAAATAAACAGTGAAATGTCCATTTTATCCTATATTCTGTGGCGAGCTCGAGGTCTGGGAGGAGGAGGAGTGCGGACAGCGGGGCTGCCGCGGGTGTGCGCGGGTGCCGCTACGAGCGAGTTCCGCCGCGGGCGTGCGCGGAGGAGCTCGGCCCCGGCCGCCACGAGCGAGCTCCCACGGCCGCCGCGGGCACATGCAGGGAACTTGCGTTGGCGAGCGGGCGTGCACGGGGGAGCTCTCGCGGCCGCCACGGGCAAGCTCCCGCGGCCGCCGCGGGCACAGGCGGGGAACTTGCGTTGGCGAGCGGGCGTGCGCGGGGCGCTACGGACGAGCTCCGCCGCGGGCGTGCACGGGGGAGCTCCCGCGGCCGCCACGGGCACAGGCGGGGGGAGCTTGCGCTGGCGAGCTCTGTCCCAGCCGCCGCGAGCGCGGGCGCAGGGAAGCCCTGCCTCGGCCGTTGCAGGCGAGACACGACGAAGGCCCTGGTACCGCACGTCCCACGCCACCTCCGCATGCAGGGCCTCATCGACGCGTCCCCGCCGCGGGCCGAGTCACAGACCCTCCACGCGCAGCTTCTCGCATCGGGCCTCACCGACAGCGCTGACCTCTCCATCAAGCTCCTCCTGCTGCACCCAGTGGCGGAGGCAGCAATATGGCAAGGTCTGGCCTCCGCCATACCTAAAAAATACAAAATACTAGTATACATGTGTATATACGTGAAATATACAATGATGTTTATTGATGACATGATACATATATACGGATGGGTGTTGTGGTTGGGCTAGTATCTCATGGGCCTACCTCAAGTGCCCACGGTCCACACAAGAAAGCTAGTACTCGGTCTTCCTGGCTCATCCGCTGCTCCTGCTTTCGTCGCCAATGCCCAACACAATGGTTCCTATTTCCCAAAACCAAATCCTATTGGCTATCCACATATAAAAAGGCGACGTGTCAATTGCAGAGGTGGCAATCGGCGATGGTGAGGCCGCGAGTTGGTGATCGACGACAAACGACTTCTGGCTACGAGTCTGACATATGAAGCTTGAAGGAATCGACCAAAAAAATAGCACTACCAAAGAAGAGCAGATACATAATAAAAAAATATTTTATACTTTAGATAGATTGTAATTAAATGTTAATTAATTTATCTAGCCTTACGAACAATTCAAATATCAATTATTAATTACTTCTTAAAATTTTATCTCTCCTATTTTTTTATACAAATTTGAAGACAATTTTTACCCGAACATCTATTACTGCCAACTGAGATCCGCTTGTCCTCAAGATGTCATTGCCAAGGTCTATAAACAAATAAAGCTTTACTATGGGTATGTATTTTATATGTTAATGCTTTATTTTTGGATTTCTATTATATTTACTCATATGGTAATATAATATTTGGATAATCTTCTAGTGCGTCGTTGCATAGTTCGTAGTTGTAGTATACGCGTTTAACCTTTATAAATCTCCCACACCTAAAAAATATTCCTGCCTCCGTCGTCACTGGTTGCACCTGTGGTGCGGCTCCCTCCACAACGTCTGTGCCTTGTTTGACGGGATGCCGAGCCCGACCCGCGCCGCGCACAACTACCTCGTCGCGGGATACTTCCGACAAAGCCACTGCGCACCACGGAGGCGCTCGGGGTCGTGCAGCGGCTCGCGGCGTCCACAGGGCGGCTGGACGTCTTCGCACTGTCCATGGCGCTGAAGCTGTCCGCGACGCTGGCTCTCCCGGGCGTCGTGGCCAGGGAGGTCGACGCGCTCGCGCTGCGGTCCGTCGCACAGTCTGACGAGATCCTGTTCGCAGCCTTGGTGGACGCCTATGTGAAGAGCTGGTCGCTTGGCTACGCGCGACGGGTGCACGGCGCGATGCCCGTGCGGAGCGTTGTGTGTTCGACGGCGCTGCTCGTCGGGTCGGGCCTCACCGGCAGCGCCGACCTCTCCGTCAGACAGGGGCATCGTCCGCTGCTTCCTCTGCAACGTCTTCGCCTGCTTTGGAGGACGCGACCACGACCACGGAGCACGAACGATGCGTTTGATCACAGGCCTGCGTTCAGCCATGGGTCTAGGAGATGGAGCACCACCTGGAGACTCGAGGATGGGCATGCCGACGCCATGGTGCAGAGATGACGAACAACGTATTTGCTTGTTTTACAGTACGATGCAACAAGCTTATTGTTTTTGTTTCATTCATGTTTGGAACAAGTACTCTTGGAGCCGGCTCTTGTTTGTTTGCTAGGGGTAAGATGGACAATTACAGCGGCTGATCCCACGTGTAAGACCTACTAAACGACAAAAAAGAAACGACACATGGACGGAATGGCTTCTTAGGAAAAGAAGTTTAGATCAGTGTCACCTGTGTGCGGCCAACTTTTTTAATAACTTCAGTGTAATTGCGATCTTTTATAATGATGACACTCATGTAAAAGGTTATATTTTTTTTTCTCTTCTCCATTCCTCCAAGACATTTGGCGGACGGAGCTGCAAAATAGCTCCGGGAGCCGGTGTAGAATCTCTACTACTAAACGGGCCCTTATTCCAATGCTTCCAACACATCGAGCCCAGGCAAAGCCCATTGAAGTCTAGTACCATAGCCTTTTCCTCGGGCTCTCGCCTCTCCTCGCTCGGTGTCCGTCTTCCTCTGGCTCCTCAGTCCTCTCGCTTCTGTTCCCCTATCGTCGGTCCCGACAAGTGCCACGTCTCGCGCGCTCGTCCGCTCCCCGTCGATGAGCTGCCGCGCGGCGACGTGGAGGCGCCCGTCGCACATCGCCGGGCCGCGTGTGCCCACCTCGGCGCGGCCGCGCTTCGCACTTGGTGAGGTCCACGAGCTCCCTCTCGCTTCTCGCCTCTAGATTTCGTGGTTATCTGATTTGCCTGTTCGCTTGCTGCCTGCCTGTTTAGTGGACTGTTTCCCCGATGTTGGGGCTTTACGTCCGACGGTTAGCTTGTGCTGGTCAGTGCGCGTACCGGGCCATGATTTAGCTTATCTATAAGATGTTTGAAGTATTGACTCTCATGTTTTACTTAGCTTACCAACGAGAATATTTTGAATTTTTGCTCTGATGTTATTTCTTGCACTGTTTCTTCTGATAGAGTAAGCATGTCTTAAAGACTGATCTCAAGTCAGATGGAAAGTTAGGTTGTTGATGCATTTGGACTAGATGGTCTCGGTTGATAGATTTTGGGTTCTACTGTAGTTACTCGACCCTATGTTTCACATTAGTAGGACATCAAAGCTCCTAGCATTATTTGATTGCATTTTGCACTACTTCTGTATTCAATTTGACTATTGGTACAAATTCATCTAGGTAAATGTTGTTTGGCTGCTTAATCGGTTATGCTTTGGTTCCTGACAGGAAGTAGGAATCTGTGGAAGAATTCATGGACAATTGGCGCTGGTGTTTCAAATATGTTTGTGCTGCCATCAAGGCTGTTTAGGTGCATGGCTTCAAATGGCTCTGGTGATGGTGGTTTTGCTCGGTCTACATCGACGGACGAAGCAGTAGCACCATTGCCGTTATACTCTTGGCCAGATAAGCAGGTCGACTGATTTAGGCCATCAACAACTTAAAATTGTCGACTATTCCATGATATTTGCTTTCAACTATTCACGAGTTGGTACTTATCTGTATGTGGTCAGAGTATTGAGTCAGTTCACCTTAGACTCGCCTACTCTAGTGGCTAATGGCTAATGCATTAATAATTTGTGGGAACTATTAGTATGTTACAATCACAAGGGACTGGACTAAGGTATACATCATTCGGACACAATTTTTAGTATAAATGTATTTGCAACTCATGAGATACAGCTTTTGATAAACAATACTACTTACTTATTTTGTGTTCTTTATGGACTGGGGAATATTTTCCTCTCATTTATGTGAGACTTTCTGAGGATAGTTGTTTGTTACAATTTAGGGCAGCTGGATTTAATATAGTTATTCTGACTATAAAATTAATATTGCTGTAAGTGAATGTGCTTCTTTTTCATACTTATTTTCAGAGACCACGAGTGTGCATTTTAGGTGGTGGATTTGGGGGCCTGTACACTGCTTTAAGACTTGAATCTCTTGTGTGGCCCAATGATAAGAGGCCTCAGGTAAAATGATGATGCTCTTATGCTAGAATGCTCTTCCGAATTCCCTATGTGTCCTTTTATCTTGAACTGGTGGAAGTTACATAGAAACTACACAAATTTTCTTTATGGCATTTTTATGTCACCCTTTCTTATGGGTTTTATGATTTCATGATGGTGTCTTCTGTAATCTTCTATTTCATTTGTTGTACTGTAATAGTTTACTAACAAAGCAAAGCAAATTACAGGTTCTTCTGGTTGACCAATCTGATAAATTTGTATTTAAACCCATGTTGTATGAGCTATTATCAGGAGGTACTTCTGTTTAAATTGTATGAATGATTTTGATTATTCCTTTTCACATGTTATCATATTTCAATCTGTTGCTGTTTGATCTGGTTGCCAGAAGTGGATGTCTGGGAGATAGCTCCATCTTTTACGGAGTTGCTGAAAAACACTAGTGTTCAATTTGTGAGAGATAGCGTAAAGCTTCTGCGCCCTTCTGATCACTTTAGAAGAGGACCTGGAGAACCATGCACTGGTGGAGTTGTTCATTTGGAAAGTGGTACTGTCATTGAATATGATTGGTAAGAATAGTAAATTCTACATGATTGCAATGGCTTCCAAGTTCAAGGCTTCGTGTTAGGAACAATTTTAATGTCGTTTGCTATAATTCAATTTTTTCATATAAGACATGTTTAAGGATATTCGTTTTTGAAAAAAAAGGACAAGTTGTTATTTGCTGCTACAAGTTTTTAGATTATGTAAAAGACTACGAGAGTCTGTCTCAGTAACTTGTAACCTGAACTTAGGATTGCCTGAAGTGTCTTTTTTTTTTCTGATAACCATGTAGCATTGGTCCACTAGTTCATGTCACTCCTGAATAATGATATGAATGGACATTTTTTTTTAAAAAAAATTAACAAACAGATTTTCAATAATTTATAATAGGGAACCATAGAACATAATAGTAACATGTAGAACTACTTTATTTATGTAGATGGATAGATTAAGTTTTTTTTGCTGTCTAGTTACAACAAGCTTGTTGCTGACATTTGTTTTGGAATGGGCAGCCAGGCTCGTTCTAGCTTTAGGGGCTGCAGCTAAAATTGATGTTGTTCCCGGTTCAGCTGAATATGCACTTCCTTTCACGACATTAGAGGATGCTTTGGTAAGCACAAATCACCTCATGAAGTTGTATATATACTCATTGCAACTAATCTATTGTTGGAACTACTAATATTAGCCTGTAAAATCTACTACTGCAACAAGCGAATCATACCAAGAGTTCTAAACGAGCAACAGTTAGACTAGCAAAACAAGCTAGGCGGTCGGGACACAAGTTCATAGTGTTCCTTTTGTGTTAGGTTTATATTCCATGCCCGATGAGATTGGCGCTACAAATTTCCAATAGGAACTACTGTCATCTCTGTAATGTGTCTTTGATTAATGGAATCAATTAATTTTCAAAAACCTATAATCAATATTAACATTGGGGCCCACTATTTGATATATATCATGAATATATGTCAGAATTTTTTTATATGACTGAATTAGCTGTTTCAGGGATTACGGATCCTATGCATCATATAAGTGCATAGATAGATGAATTGCTCAACCGTGGGTCCATGAGACCATGACCATCAATCTTTTTCCTGATGCCTGTGTTCTGACAACCTATGTAACAAGTGAACCATACTTTTTGAAATAACTCAATTCTTTTTTAAAAAATAGGGTCAATTATTTATATATGTATGGTGAATTTGCTATTATCCCTGTTATTAGCTATTTCTGTTATTATAGATCCTGCTGTGCATAAATAGCTTAAATGCTCAAGTCCACTACTATCAAATTCTCCTGTTTTTTATTTCTTAAATATTATTTTGCAGAGGGTTGAAAGCAAGTTGAAAATGCTAGAGAGGAAAAGGTTTGGTAAGAGTTCCCCTACTATTGAGGTGGCAATTGTGGGGTTGGGCTATTCTGGTGTTGAGTTAGCTGCGACTATATCTGAGAGATTAAAAAACACTGGGACTGTAAAGGCAATAAATGTTCAAACAACCATATGTCCCACTGCTCCACAAGGAAATCGTGATGTTGCTCTGAAGGTAAGAAGCTAAAAGGTTATATACATAATGAACTGTTCTGGTTAGCTTTATATTAAAATTGTAATTGATTGCATATTTCATTTGAATGCTCTGGGGTCATAGATCTCGCGTCTGAATTCTGATCCAGTTGAAGGGTTGTAGGTTTATTGCAATGTTGCTATCCTTATCATACAAATCCCTTCATCTTTTGTAACATGTCGCCAAACCGTATATTTCCATTGGGTTGTTTATGGATCCTATATTCCCATGCAATACAACATGGAGAAGTCATTCTATCTATTCCTTTGCTTTTTTACATAGCAGTGTTTGCCCATGATGAATTGATGATATTTTTTTCATATTTCTGGGCTATCAGCTAATCACGAAAGAAATTTTGGCTCCACTACTTTCTCATCAGGTTCTTGAGTCTCGGAATATTCAGCTTTTCTTGGGATATTTTGTGAGCTGCATTAAAGAGGCTTCTACATCTGATGATTCAAGTAGCACAGTTACATACTCTGAAGTTGACGGTGATCATAGGAAACTAATTTTGGACCTTCAACCTGCTGAAAGAGGCCTCAAGGGCCAGACCCTTGAGGCTGATTTGGTGCTGTGGACAGTGGGTTCAACATCTCAGATTCCCCGGTTACAGCCTCCTGATGCTCCCTATGTTATTCCTCTGAATGGTCGGGGACAGGTGGAGACAGAGGAAACCCTTCAAGTAAAAGGCCATCCCCGAACATTTGCAATTGGCGATTCAGCAGCTCTAAGAGATCCATCAGGCAAACTCCTCCCGGCCACTGCACAGGTAAGAAATTTGCTGGATTTTGCTTCAGGCTTTTGCTGCAAGCCTGCACCGCTAGTCACGTCACTAAAGAAACTCTGATCTCCTAGGTTGCCTTTCAACAAGCAGATTTTGCTGGATGGAATCTCTGGGCGGCAATAAATGATCGGCCTCTCTTGCCATTCAGGTTCAAATCTGGCGCCACATTTGTCTTTGTTCATTTATTCAAAGCATTGCTGATTTTGTTCAGTTTCTTGCCAGTAGTATTCCATATCTTAGTAGGAACTATGAAGGGCTGAACTCCATAGGAGACCTCAAATATACTGAATGTTTTGCAGGTTCCAAAACCTTGGTGAGATGATGACACTTGGTAGAAATGACGCCGCAGTAACAGCAAGTTTCATTGAAGGGCTGACCTTGGAAGGACCTCTAGGACATGCTGGTATGGACACTTTGAAGCATGCTCATTCACTTTTGCCTATGGGTAGCTGAAATTGAGCTTTGCTCTGCAGCTCGGAAGCTTGTGTACTGCCTAAGAATGCCCACGGATGAACACCGGGTGAAGGTTGGAATCAGCTGGTTCACAAAGACTGCAATCGATTCTCTTGCCTCCGTGCAAAACGCAGTAAGTAACACGCTCACAGGCTCATGACTGTTCGGGTCTTAGGTGTATATGACCTGTGCATTCCTGAACCGAATGAACTGGAGGACAGATCAATGTCTATCCTATGTACGTAATCGAGGATCTTCTCGACTAGCTGTGCCATACTTTTTAATCAAGCTGCTATGTTCCTACAGTAAGCAGTTGTACAAGTGACGAATAGTTCTATTTGCGCAAGTATCCGTGGTACAAGGGCAGGGATGATTTATATAAAAACATGTCTGGCTATGCTGATGACTGGTGTTGTATTACAGTTGCGGTAAATGCATCCTCGCTTGACGAGCATAATTATCTCACAACAAAATGGTGAAAAACATCATCAATCGGGCTTATCCGCAGAAACGATCAGCCGTCTATTAGGCATTTATTATATCTTATCTTGTGATTTTCGAAATTCGTGTGGATTTCTTGTGCTAGTTCTTTTCTTTTTCTTTGAAAAAAAATGGAAAAGATTCTGAACCACATGGGAAACAAAAAATCGCATTGAAGTGCCGTTGTATACAAGTCAACTCTCACCAACCCTCACCTGCAAGCCTTTGGCCCTTTGTACTTATATCTTCGTGTTCGTGAAGCCTCCAGCTGAATTCGTTCGCCTCGCTTTGTTGTATTCAGGTAGCTAACTCATTTCCAACCCCAACCAAAATGGGCGACTCCGGCACCACCAACCCCTCCTCGCCAGCCATGGATCCCGACTCCGAGGTCGTCTTCGACTTCCAGCCCTACCTCTGCCAATACAAGAGCGGCCGCATCCACCGCCCGGGCGGCGCCCCCACCGTCCCCGCCGGCACGGACCCCGCCACCGGCGTCGTCTCCAAGGACATCCGCGCCGGCCCCGCCTCCGCGCGCGTCTACCTCCCTCCCGGCGCCACGGGCAAGATCCCGGTGGTCGTCTACTTCCACGGCGGCGGCTTCGTGGTCGGTTCGCCGGCGCGGCCGGGCACGCACAACTACCTCAACGACCTCGTCGCCCGCTCGGGCGCCATCGGCGTGTCCGTCTACTACCGCCTGGCGCCGGAGCACAAGCTGCCGGCCGCGTACGACGACGCGTGGGCGGCGCTGCGGTGGGCGGTGACGCTCGGCGACGGTGAGGACCCGTGGCTGCTGGAGCACGCCGACCTGTCCCGCGTCTTCCTGGCGGGATGCAGCGCCGGCGCCAACATCGCGCACAACACGGCCGTGCGTGCCTCCGCCGCCGGCGCGCTCCCCGACGGCGTCACCATCCGCGGGCTCGCCCTGGTGCACCCGTACTTCACGGGCAGCTACGCCGTGGGCGGCGAGATGGCGTTCGGCCCCGAGATCCGGCCGTTCATGGACCGGACCTGGCGGTACGTGGTCTCGGAAACGGTGGGGCTGGACGACCCGCGCGTGAACCCGTTCGTGGATGACGCGGCGCGCAAGGCCTCCGCCGGGATCAAGTGCGAGCGCGTGCTGGTGTGCGTGGCTGAGGACGACTTCCTGCTCAAGGAGCGTGCGCTGTGGTACCACCGGGAGATCAAGGCCAGCGGGTACGCCGGCGAGGTCGAGCTGTTCGAGTCTAAGGGCGTCGGCCACGCGTTCCACTTCGACATGCTGGACTCGGAGCAGGGCGTCCTGCTCCAGGAGCGGACCGTGGATTTCATCAAGAATTGAACACCGAGATGATGAATAAGAGTTTTTTTTATTCTATATATATATATATATATATATATATACATTTGGATACTTCAATCAACTGTAATGCGCCGAAAGTTGTTCGATTACCGAAATAACATATTTCCTTCTGTCGGATGCTCGAATTGTGGCTCTGCTCGGCTGTGATTCGGCAGCGATGTGGATGCTGCTGCTGCTAGGCAGCAACCTCTCCTACATATACTGTTCATATCTGAACAAATTAGAACAACATTTCTCCCTGATTTGTCGGTCGAGAATTATTTTGCGTTATATTTAGGGCGTTTGATTCGTAGCTTTTGGTCTTTCGGGTTAAAGCTGGCATTTTAGATTTTTCCAAACTAAGGAGAAAGAGGATTTACAACCAAATAATAATAATACTGTCATATGCAGGTAGACTAACCCTTCTTAAGATTTGTCTAGCTAGCATACCTATCTACTTACTCTCAATTATAAAGTTCCTTTGATGAGCTATTGACATTATTAATTCTTTTTTTTTTCGAGATCAGGACATATAGTCTGTTTTTCATTAAGAAGAGAGTGGTCAATAGACGTACACATAGATGATACATGAGGAATCGCGTGTAATCCATGGATTACTAACAAAATCCTCAACACAAGACACAAAGCAAGAAACATGAGGGGTGGAGGACCCTCCACCAGCAACCCAACCAACTGAACCTAATACAAAAGATAACTTAACACCTATGTAGCCAGTAGTGACAAGAGCCATAGAAGATAACAGCGGCAAAGCATCCGCTAGTGGTCAAGACGACCTCGGTGGCAAAGCATCCACCGGAAACTCCACGGCGGCAAAGCATCCGCCGGAAAACGATCGCGGCCTCGGCGGCAAAGCATCCGCCGGAAACGCAACCTCTAAAAGCTCCTCCGAGTCACTGAAGGCTCCTCAGGACCACGGGCGAGGAGGGACAACCTGGACGACCTCGGCGGCAAAGCATCCGCCGGCAACGACAACCACGACTACAACCTCAAACCCTAGCCGCCGCCGACGGAGGGGCGCGGCCGGTCGGGCCACCCAGCACGCGAACCGGGCGCGGAGGGGCCGGATCCGCCACTCCGCCGACCGGCGGCCACCATCGCCCAAGGAGAGAGGGGAGGGGGAGGGGAAGATACGGGGGAGCACCAGCGAGGAGGAGCGGGGAGGCGCCACCTTGGGCCCTCCCCGATGGCCGCTGCCGGCGGCAGCGAGGAGGAGCGGCGGCGGCGGCGGTCCTGCCGGTGGTGGAGAGGGAGGGGACTGGGGACGGCGGCGGGGGCCCCCGAGTCGCCCCCCAGGGGGAGCGACGCGAGGGAGGTCTGGACCGTACAATTTTGTTGGAACAATACTGAAGAGAAGCACAAGTATCACCTAGCTAGTTGACAATTAGTTTCTCAGGAAAAAAAGGAGACGGGAGTTTAGGCATTCCTGACCTCAGAAGTCTCAACCTAGCCCTGTTAGTTCTTGGATATTTAGATATCATTTGAATACAAATCTTATTTGGACTAAGATAGTTGACTTTAAATATCAGACCAAGAAACCTAATATTTTCTGTTGTGCTGATACTAGAGCCTCACCCTTTTGAAAGTGTGTCATTTGGGCAATGCAGGCTGCACGCATGGGAATTAGGTGGGTGGTTGGAAATGGTGCAAAGATTATATTCTGGGAAGGCCAATGGTTGGAATTAGATGGGTGGTTGGAATTGTGGCTTTGCTCGGCTGTGATTCGACAGCGAGGTGGGTGGTTACAAACCTAATACGTATGCGATTCTGTTGGAAATGGTGCAAAAGTCAAGGGGTTCACGGCGCAATGGCAAAGACCATTGATTGGGGGGCTCCCACCCAGGATTCAAATCATGAGTGCGACACTTTATTCTGGATTTATTCTAGAATTTTTTGGCGCTACGCATTAAGTGGTAGGCGACGTTCCCGTCGACAGCGAGACGCCTGTGGTGACTTCGTGAACTTCAAGATTTGCCGGCTTAGTCCTTCGAAGGCCCTCATAGGGGTAGGGTTTACGTGCGTGTGTTCATAGGGGCGAGTGTGCGTGCGTGTTGAGTGTCTGCGTTGTACTGTGTATTCTAAAAAAAAGAAATAGTGCAAAGATTAGATTCTGGGAAGGCCAATGGTTTGTAAATACTAGTTTGGCTACCATTTTGGCCTTTATGTGTTATCAATGAACAACATGGTAAAAACTATTAGAGAGTTCTGGGATGGTGAGGGGCTTAAGCTCTCTTTCTGGATAAATGTTCCATGAATTATGCCTCTCTAGAATGATCTATGTGTTGTGGGGGATAGTATTACCCGCACTAATAAGGAAGATCAACTTATTTGGAGTTTTAACTCTGATGAAAAGTTCTTTGTTCAATCTTTATATGTCATTATTAATTATAGGGGTGTGGTTCCAAAATTTATCCATATTGTGTGCAAAATCAACATTCCACATAGAGTACAAGTTTTCCTTTGGATGTTGTCTAGAAATATAGACTTCTAATGCGTGATAATCTCTCTGAGAGGAGAGAGGTGAATGCCCCACCAGTCTCTTTTACGCAGAAAATGAATCAATTATGCATCTCTTTTTTGACTATGTGTTGCTAAGAATATTTGGAAGTTTATATCGGGCCTGCTACAAATAAGTGTGGGTGAAAACTTTAAAGAATCTGTGGACTTCTTATGGATAGCTAATAAAAAGCATCGATGAAGGACCGAGAACGGCGACCAGAGGGGGGCGAATGGGAGAAAAAAAAATTCAGCTCAAAGACTTGACCCTTGTCCCAAACTCACACCCAAAACTTGATCTCGGAAGAAACCGACTCGCACACGACCTAACAAGTAGGTGGACACCTTAGGAAGACCCCTAAAGGTGCAGCGGAGCGGTCGGAGAAGATGGAGAACGATCAAAGCCACGAACTCGAAACCGATACACCGAGAACGCTACTCTCAACCCCTAGAGAGAAGAGGCAAGAGCACAACCAAAAATACTTATGAGAACTGGTCTCAAAAGTACCTAATAAGGTTCCTTACGTGAATACGAATCCAACTCAACAAACGGAACTTGATTCGGAGTAAGGACGAGAGAGAAACGACCAAAACAGCGACGAAGAAAATCCTGAAAAAAACATTGCTGGAAGGGCGACGGACGCTGCTGAGGGCGACGGACGCTGCTCTGTCAGGAGCGTCCGATGCTCAAAAAACAGCCCGAAAACAGCCCCAGCGACGGACGATCGCGACGAACGCTGTTGTCAGCACTACGTAGCGTCCGGTGCCTCCGACGGACCGTCCGACGCCAAACTCTGGAGCGTCCTACGCCCCTGAAATTTGCATAGCGATCCCGAAAATCGTTTTCTCTCCTCCAAATCTTCCCAAAACTCAACCAAATGAACTCCAACTACAACCAAACTTTGTAGGCATGATCCTTGTACAGTTTGGGAGCTAATCCGAAGAAATCATCGCTCAATTTGGTGAGAATTAAAGAGAAACGAGAATTTGGGGGAAAAGGGGCAAGAACAAAGAACACCGCAAAGAAATCACCCGATCTACGCACTCGTGAGGTTTGAGGGGAATTCCTTCAGTGCAAAGATGCTCCTCACGAATACGAACAACTTGGTTCAAACGGATTTGCAAGAGCTACTCCCTACAAAGAGAAATCATCTGGGGAAAAAGAGGGAGCAAAAGCAAAACGCGAAGAACACAAGCAAAACGGGGACACGATCAAGAAGTCGAAGCCACCATGACTTACGGAGGTTACGACCTCCGATTCCTCGCAACAAACTCAAGTTTTTACAGAGGTTGGTGAAATCAACCTAGGGATCTCATGAACTAGAGAGAGGGTAGAGAGAGAGAGATAGAGTTGGGGCAAATGATTAGGGTTCAAGAGATGGGATGATGATACCCCTTCATCCCCTATTTAATAGGGCTTTGGCTATTTTACAAAGACCCCCTAGATACATGACTGAATTACCTAGCCTAAGCATTGCAGTCCAAGCTCCGGAAAATATCTTCCTCGATTTGAATGGACGGCCCCGCTTCCTGCCAGGAGTTGCTGTCGCCTCGACGCAACCTCCAGGATTCCGCCACGTGCCATCCCCGCTTCCTCGGAAGCTCCGCCCGGGTTTTGAGGCCCAAACCCGCGAAACCCGCCACCGGTAGCTTTCGGCTCAACTACCGAACCCCGAGTTTTGAGGCCCAAACTCCGAAACCGTCCTCCGGTGGTTTTGCGGCCCAAACCACCAAACCGCTCGACTCGAGCCACCTTGTCCTTGCCCGGTCGGACTCCGAGTCCCCTGAGCCTCCGCTCGACCCGCTCGTCCGCCATCTTGACTCGGTCGACTCGGTCTACCTCCATGTCTTCTCGCACTCGCCGGTGCCAGGCACTAGCCACCACAGTTAGTCCGCCGGCGCCCATGGTCCCTCAGTCCGAGCGCCGCTTCAGCCCTTCACCGCTCTCAGTCCATCGACACGGCAAGCCTCTACTCGACCTTCTCCACACCATTGACCACTGTCACTAGGCATACTACCTGCACACCACAAGCCGATAGACAGGCACACATTTGCTTTCGCAAGAGGTTAGTTCAAGCCACTCAAACTGAAACACTCACGTGTTGATCAATCACTCATCATAAAAACTAAACATTCATGGGTACTTATCTACCATGTGTTCGCAATCTCCCCCTTGATGAGTGCATTGTCAACACAAGTGCATTTCAGATTTGAGCCACAAGGTAAAGCTCTCCAAATGACCAAAAGCTAAGAAAGCCAAAACGGGGTCACTTGAGTGAAGAAAAACGCATCCAAAACTTGGTTCCCAAAGACATGGGCAACGGCTCGACGTAACCAAGAAAAACAAAGCTAGCCCTCAAGAAGAGGCAGAAACGGGCTCAACACCGCTAGCAAGCCAAAGATACCAAACACCTTAAGACAAGAAATTCTACAAGATACCAATTAACACACATGAAACTCAAAATGCCAATCGAAAACTGTCGGAGCCAAAACACAAGCTAGACCCTCCATAAGAGGCAAAGACTCAATACATCTAGCAAAAGCTCCCCCTGGGCGAAAGCATACTCAAGATACCAAGAAAGGGTGAAAAGAATAAAAAAAAATCACAAAATGCACATTTTCTCCCCCTTGATCACATACCTCTCCCCCATGCTTTCTTCCCACAATGCACAACTCTCCCCCTTAAGTGTAGATGGAGTGAAATGCACATCTCTCTCCCCCTTGTTGACACATGAACCTCATCAAAGCTCAAAACTCAAGAACCGGTCACAAATGCCATGATATGCAAAATGAGTGCAACAAGCTTCATACATAGAGCTAAGAAAATGAAAGGATGCTCTAAGTGATGTGATCCTGTGAGAATAGGAAAAGCTCTACGTGCCCAACTAAGACGCAGGTTGAGCTAAAGATCACTTTAGAAGCTATTTTAGAGAGCATTACATGTGTGAGCAAAGAATGGATATCACCTCCTAGTGACAACTAGACATGGCAAACAAGATAGGACCTATCTCAAAGCAATCTCATGTATAGAAAGTAAAACTATCCCTAGCAAAGTTCATACAACAAGCCAATGACCAACCTGAATGAATTTTTCAAATTTCAGAGTTTTGTAGCCAAATTTGAGTTTTAGGCACATTTAAGTTGTATGCGAGTGGTTGTAAGCAAAGTGATGCCACTAATTACCAACCGAGCGAAGTCAAAGGACTTAACACACCGGTTTTGGTCATACACAACACCGCTCAAGTATCAACCCATATGGTAAGCAGTCTCGAACACACGGTGAAGTGCTCACAATGCAAACCCAACTCGATCTTTCCAATTCACAAAACAGAGAGCAATTTCATTTTAGATCAATTTTAAGCATGGTGCTCAATGGAAGTGAATGAAACAATGAAGAGCCATAGTTACAAGCCATATATAAGGCAGCCAAGAAGGATCTTCAAAAGCCTACACATGCTAGTGCCATTTCAGAGGTGACATGGGGAATTAAATTCAGTTTTAAAGCTTTTCTAATTTAGCTCTATTGCATATCAAGAGATCAAAGAGAGTCTAAGTTAGGCAACACCATAGACACATAAAGCACCTCAAACAAAGCATAGATTCATTATATCGGCTATAGGTATGAAGCTTAAAATGAACTAAGTCACAAATGCAAATGAGATGCAAAAAACAATGACACCAAAAGAAAGAAAGAGAAAGAAAAGGCAAATAAGAACCAAAAGAACTATGAAACACAAAGCTTTACTCCTATAAAAAGGAAATCAAACACCCAACTCGCCCCGAAGACGAGAAAACGCAGCTTGATCGAGAGGTTTTGTGAGAATATCCGCAAGCTGGTTTTGGGTCTCGACATGCCGGAGGTCAATGTCGCCCTTCTCATAATGATCTCGCAAGAAGTGAAAGCGGACCTCAATGTGCTTGGTTTTAGAATGAAGCACATGATTTTTGGCCACACTAATTGCACTCGTGCTATCGCAAAGCAGAGGCACCTTAGTAAGCTCAAGACCGAAATCTTTCAAAGTCGCAATCATCCAAAGCAACTGCGAGCAACAGCTAGCGGCAGCAACATACTCAGCTTCGCAAGTCGACTGAGCCACGCTAGACTGTTTGCGAGAAGACCAAGACACAAGAGAAGACCCGAGAAACTGGCAAGTCCCTGAAGTGGACTTCCGATCAAGACGGCAACCGACAAAGTCGGCATCAGAATAACCACAAAGCACAAGAGAGGAGGAGGAGGTGGAAAACCAAAGACCAAATTCGGGAGTGAAGCGCAAATACCTTATGATGCGTTTCACTGCCTGCTTATGCGATGTCCGTGGGGACGCCTGAAAGCGAGCACACAGGCAGACGGCGAACTGAATGTCCGGCCAGGTCGCCGTCAGGTACAGAAGCGACCTGATCATGTTGCGGTACTCCGTCCGGTCCACCGCTTCTCCTTCCTCATCCGCATCCAAGGCAGTAGTAGTTGACATAGGCGCCAAGAGGGGCTTTGCCTCGCCCATGTCAAACTTCTTCAAGATATCCTTCGTGTACTTGCCTTGGTGCACAAACGTCCCTTCTCGGGTTTGCTTGATTTGCAACCCGAGAAAGAAAGTCAACTCTCCCATCATGCTTATCTCAAATTCCCTGCTCATAAGATCTGCAAACTTGGCAACAAGAGCATGAGAAGAACCACCAAAGATGATATCATCCACGTAAATTTGGACAAGGAGAGTGTCTTTGCCTTGCTTGAGGAGAAACAACGTCTTATCTACCGATCCCATTTTAAAACCCTTAGCAAGCAAAAACGTTTTCAACCTATCGTACCATGCTCTAGGGGCTTGTTTGAAACCATACAAAGCTTTGTGAAGTTTAAAAACATGGTTTGGAAACTTGAGATTTTCGAAACCGGGAGGTTGTCTAACATACACTTCCTCCTCTATGTAGCCGTTTAAGAAAGCACTTTTAACGTCCATTTGGAAAAGTTTAAAACCCTTAGAAGCCGCAAAAGCTAGAAGGATTCTAATGGCTTCCAAACAAGCTACAGGAGCAAAGGTTTCCTCATAATCTATACCCTCCTTTTGACAAAAACCTTGCGCTACCAACCTAGCCTTGTTACGCACTACCACCCCATCCTCACTTTGTTTGTTTTCGAAAACCCATTTGGTACCTATGGGGTGGCAACTAGGTGGTGGAGGAATTAAAACCCAAACGCGGTTTCGCTCAAACTTTTCTAACTCCTCATGCATGGCATTAAGCCAATCCGGATCCATCAAAGCGTGTCCAACATCTCGGGGCTCAAAAGAAGCGACAAAAGCCGAATGAGCAAAATGAGAGATATAGGACCTGGACCGTGTGACTCGACGGTCAATGTCACCGATGATGTTCTCCGGCAGGTGCTGTCGCTGGATGTGGCGGGGAGCCTGCCTGGACAAAGTGGCCTCCCCTTCGACAGCAGCTGGAGCTCCCTCAGGTGCAACGGGCATCGACTGAGGAAGCTGCTCGAACGGCCCCCATGTAGAGGAAGTAGTCGGATCGGGACCGTGAGCCAAAGTGGATGTCGCAGGGTCGACGGGGGCAGCCAGTGGAGTTGGCTCGGGATCACCCCAATCGGCATCATCCTGCTCCTCCTCCACAAAAATGCTAGTGTTCACCTCATCATCACCTGCAAGCTCAAAAGCAGTGGAAACACAGGGCATAGTTTCATCGAATGTAATCTCACAAGTCTCCATCACTCGGTTAGTTTCTAGGTTAAGTGCACGATAAGCACGAGAGTGAGTAGAATAACCAAGAAAGATACCGTCAAAAGACCGTGATTCAAATTTATCCAACTTAACGCCCTTTTTGAGGATGAAACACTTGCACCCAAACACCCGTAGGTGACTTACCTTGGGTGGTCTCCCAAATCGCAACTCATAAGAAGTCTTCTTCTTGAAAGCCCGGAGAAAAATGCGATTGGAAACATAGCAAGCAGAATTAATCGCTTCGGCCCAAAACCGCCTAGGAGTCCTATGCTCATCGAGCATCGTCCTGGCCATCTCAACAAGGGTCCAATTCTTGCGCTCAACAACACCATTATGCTAGGGAGTGTAAGGAGAGGAAAATTGGTGATCCAAACCCAAAGAAGAGCAAAGAGATGCAAATTGAGCATTCTTGAATTCTGTGCCATTGTCACTGCGAATAGCTCTCATGGTATGCTTAGGTAGCTCATTTTGCAATCTCAAAATCAGATCACGCACATGCATAAAAGCTTCATCCTTACTCTCCAAAAAGAACACCCAAGAGTACCTCGAGTAGTCATCAACGACTACAACCACATACCACTTCCCTCCCGCCTAACCCGAGCTGGACCAACTGTGTCCATGTGTAAGAGCTCGCCGGGTTGTTTGGTCATAATCTGAGACACCGGAGGATGGGAAGCGGCAACCATCTTGCCATGTCTGCAAGGATGGCAAACCAAATCTTTCTCGAACTTCAGCTTTGGCAGTCCTTGGATAAGGTCCATTGAGCTAAGCATTGCGAGCAAGTCAAAACTCAAATGTCCCAATCTCCTATGCCACTTCCAAAGCTTGGAAGAAGAACCGGCAAGAAGACAACGAGAAGGTCCGGAAGAGATAGAAAAATCTGCACGAAAAACCTTCCCGAAGGGTAAAATCCGGCAAACAAGCTCACCACGAGAGTCCAGAATCTGAGACAAGTTTGGCTTAAAACTCACCTCAAAACCGTCTTCAAGGAGTTGCGAAACCGATAGAAGGTTAAAATGCAAATTCGCAACCAAAGCAACATCCTTGAGGACAAAATACGAGTTGACTCGGATGGACCCCCGGGAGACAACCTTACCTTTACTCTTGTTCCCGAAAGTGATGTACTTGGTGTGGCGCACGGGGTCGAGGCTGGAGAACCACTTGGCACTTCCGGTCATATGGCGTGAACATCCGAAATCCACAAGCCAAGTCTCCTCCAGTCCTCCTTCCTACATCAATAAAAAGACATAGGGTGAGCAAACGGACCAACACTGGGGTTAGTAAACTGTGAAGGATACCAGTGTTGTCCCACTTGCCCAAAGAATGGGTTAGGATAAAAACCAAACATCTCCTGCCCCACGGGAGGATAGCGATCACCACGATGGGGAAAACGTGGTCCGCTAAAGAAGGGTGGAGTAAAGCCACCACCACGAGGCCCGTAGTCGTATGGGTCACGACAGGTACCCTACCGGGCACGACCACCACGTGGTCTCGCCTCCTGAGGCCTAGCACCTTGAGGCATTGTACCTCTAGGACTAGTAGTGCGCCTCTGAACTTCCGGTTCATGCACCCCAACTGGTGGGTGGTACATGTTCCGGTTGTTCAACTCAACCTGCTTTCGATCATCTCTCTTCCTCCTAAAATAGAACTCAGCCAAGTGCCCATCCCTCTCACAATAGTCACAATGGTACCTCACCACACTCTTGGTAGGCACTCTCTTGTTGGGTTGAGTGGCTCTAGTTTTCTTAGGAAGGGGATCACTAGAGATATCTGGCAGTGTGTCAAGTGGGTTGCGAAGGTGGTTTGGTTTGGCAATCCACACTTGCTTCTGTGGACTGGTTTTGGGTGACTCTTCAAACACATCATCTCTCACAGGAAACTTGGAGGGATCGGTAGGCTTAGGTGGAGTGATCTTGGTAAGCTTGGATGTGGTGGTGGGTTTCTCATTCTCGCTCAAACCACTGCACTCACCGATCTTACCGAACAAGCTATCGTCCTTCTCACCCATAGCAAAGCCTACTCCCATGCTGCCAGCCCTTTTGCATTGGCTAAGCATCATCCCCATCTGTGACTCTCAGCAAGACACCCAGCTCAAGATGGACCGAAGGTATGTGTTTTCTTCCTCGGTACGCATCTTGTCGTGTCTGCACGACGCGATCTCAAGCTCCAAAGCCTCAAAGCGATCCGACTCTCTAGTGCTATCTGAGCTGACCTTCTCTAACACAGCGATCCTAGCATCCTTCTGTGCCAGCTCAGAACGCAAGCCTAAGCAAGACTTGCACGCACCAAGTAAGTTAGGCCTAGCCTTCAGCTCACTGACCGCCTCAAGTAGAGTGCTATACTTGTCCTGGAGAGTGACAAGATCGGACATGTGAATGGCGCAAGCATCACACTCCACCTCCTCGGTAACCACCACTTGTGCCTTAGCAAACTCTAGCTCATGAAGCGTGCTAAGGTACTTCGTCTTGAATTTATTCCTCTCACAAGCGACATGCTTGAGCAAAGCATCCTGACTAAGCAAGGTATCGTTCAGAGACTCAAGCTCGAGAGAGAGGGATTCGATGGTGGGTGATACCTCGGGTGTGTCGGAGTCGTAGTCGTAGTCGGGGCCATCCTTGCGCTTCCCGACCTTGCCTTCTTCAATCGCCATGGTGCAAAAGCCACGATGCTTGGCGTCGGCGTAGAAGCAGAGGTCGTTGAGCTTGTCCTCAACCTTGCCCTTCGACTCATCGTCGCTCGAGGAAGAACCCCCGTCGGAGGAGGCATCGATGTCGCTGAGGGAGGCGAGGAAGGCTCGGTGCTTGGCCTTCACCTTGTCAATCACCTTCTTTGAGGATCTCCTGTTGTAACCGCCCTTGGCCTTGTGCTTGTCCTCGAAGCGGTGCTCACGCTTGTCCTTGCGCTTGGTGAAGTCACCCGCAGCTTTCTTGGGGCAGTTCGCGATGAAGTGATCCTCATCACCGCAACGGTAGCACCCCTTGGCCGAGCCACCACGTCGTCGGTTCAAACAATTGTTGTGAAACCGTGAGAAATTAGTGATGACCAAGGCCAGCTCATCATCTCCAAGCGCCTCCACTTGTTCCTCTGTCACAGACATCAAAGACAAAGTGAACGAAGAGTGTGAAGGGTTAGAGGAAGAAGAAGACACACCGCCGGGGTCGGAAACCAACGCCATGGATGGGTTCGACGGGTCCTCAAGCTTGGCCCAGGTCTGGTGGTCAATCTCCGAGGACTTGAGCTTGTTGAACAGCTCGTCCATGGTCAGGGCATCATAGCCCGGTGACTCTTGAATGGCAGCCACCTTCATCTCCCACACTCTCCGATCAAGAGCATGCAAAAGCTTGATAGCCATCTCATGATCATCATAGGGCAAGTTGGCTCGATTAGCACGCATCTTGTTGACAATAGATTGGAAGCGAGTGAACATCCCGTCAATAGATTCGCCGGCCAACTGTACGAAGTTCTCGTACTCCCTACGGTATGTGTCGAAGAGTCTGGACTTGATCTGAGGATTACCCTCATGATATCGCACAAGTGTTTGCCAGATCTCTCGCGCCGTAGTGAGATTCAAGACTCGCTCAAACTTAGGAAGTGACAAACTCGAGAAGAGGATACTCCGTGCTCGACTGTTTGCATTGTGTTGAGTGATTTGGATTTGGTCAACACGAGCCGTAAGAACACGATAGCCCTCATTCTCACAGATCTCCCATATGTTCGAATCAACTCCTTGTAGATAGGCGGACATGCGCACCTTGCAGTAGGAGAAGTTCGTTCCATCGAAAAACGGAGGTTTGCCAACACCTCGCTCCATGTTGCCTTCGCGGATTAAGAACCGTTTAAGGTGGAATGATCCTTGACCGGCTCTGATACCAATTGAAGGACCGAGAATGACGACCAGAGGGGGGGGTGAATGGGAGCCAAAAAAAATTCAGCTCAAAGACTTGGCCCTTGTCCCAAACTCACACCCAAAACTTGACCTCGGAAGAAACCGACTCGCACACAACCTAACAAGTAGGTGGACACCTTAGGAAGACCCCTAAAGGTGCAGTAGAGCGGTCGGAGAAGATGGAGAACGATCAAAGTCACGAACTCGAAACCGATACACCGAGAGCGGTACTCTCAACCCCTAGAGAGAAGAGGCAAGAACACACCCAAAAATACTTATGATAAATGGTCTCAAAAGTACCTAATCAGATTCCTTACGTGAATACGAATCCAATGCAACAAACGGAATTTGATTCGGAGTCCGAACGAGAGAGAAACGGCCAAAACAGCGACGGAGAATATCCTGAAAAAAACCTTGCTGGAAGGGCGACGAACGCTGGCGACGGACGCTGCTCTGTCAGGAGCGTCCGACGCTCAAAAAACAGCCCGAAAACAGCCCCAGTGACGGACGATCGCGACGGACGCTGTCGTCAGCACTACGTAGCGTCCGGCGCCTCCGACGGACCGTCCGACGCCAAACTCTGGAGCGTCCTACGCCCCCGAAATCTGCACAGCGATCCCGAAAATCGTTTTCTCTCCTCCAAATCTTCCCAAAACTCAACCAAATGAACTCCAACTGCAACCAAACTTTGTAGGCATGATCCTTGTACAGTTGAGGAGCTAATCCGAAGAAATCATCGCTCAATTTGGTGAGAATTAAAGAGAAACGAGGATTTGGGGGAAAGGGGCAAGAACGAAGGACACCGCAAAGAAATCACCCGATCTACACACTCGTGAGGTTTGAGGGGAATTCCTTCGGTGCAAAGATGCTCCTCACGAATACGAACAACTTGGTTCAAACAGATTTGCAAGAGCTACTCCCTACAAAGAGAAATCATCTCGGGAAAAAGAGGGAGAAAAAGCAAAACGGGGACACGATCAAGAATTCGAAGCCACCATGGCTTACGAAGGTTACGGCCTCCGATTCCTCGCAACAAACTCAAGTTCTTACAGAGGTTGGTGAAATCAACTTAGGGATCTCATGAACTAGAGAGAGGGTAGAGAGAGAGAGTTGGGGCAAATGATTAAGGTTCAAAAGATGGGATGAGGATACCCCTTCATCCCCTATTTAACAGGGTTTTGGCTATTTCCCAAATACCCCCCTAGATACATGAGTGAACTACCTAGCCTAAGCATTGCAGTCCAAGCTCCGGAAAATATCTTCCTCGATTTGAATGGACAGCCCCGCTTCCTGCCAGGAGTTGTCGTCGCCTCGACGCAACCTCCAGGATTCCGCCACGTGTCATCCCCGCTTCCTCGGAAGCTCTGCCCGGGTTTTGAGGCCCAAACCCGCGAAACCCGCCACCGGTAGCTTTCGGCTCAACTACCGAACCCCAAGTTTTGAGGCCCAAACTCGGAAACCGTCCTTCGGTGGTTTTGTGGCCCAAACCACCAAACCACTTGACTCGAGCCACCTTCTCCTCGCCCGGTCGGACTCCGAGTCCCCTGAGACTCTGCTCGACCCGCTCGTCCGCCGTCTTGAGTCGGTCGACTCGGTCTACCTCCATGTCTTCTCGCACTCGCCGGTGCCAGGCACTAGCCACCACAGCTAGTCCGCCGGCGCCCATGGTCCCTCAGTCCGAGCGCCGCTTCCGCCCTTCACCGCTCTTAGTCCATCGGCACGGCAAGCCTCTACTCGACCTTCTCCACGCCATTGACCACTGTCACTAGGCATAGTACCTGCACACCACAAGCTGATAGACAGACACACATTTGCTTTCGCAAGAGGTTAGTTCAAGCCACTCAAACTGAAACACTCACGTGTTGATCAATCATTCATCATCAAAACTGAACATTCATGGGTACTTATCTACCATGTATTTGCAATCGAATTAGTAATATTATAACCTCTGGGTTTCTTTGGGTGTTATGGAAACTATGGAACTCAATGTGTTTTCTGGAACAATTTGAAGTGGACCGAGAAGGTGCTAAAGATGGTTGGAAGAATGCTGAGGGATGGAAGGCCATGTTCAAGTAGATCTCCAAGAGAAAATGGAGTGAATCATTCAGGAGGTGGAACTCAAAGCAAACTTGTGTGGGAATTACAGAACGGACGCATCAGAGTCTCGAATTCTCGATTCACTAATCAGCCTTGGGGGGACTTAAGCAATGTGGTTATGGTTAATATAAAGTATTCTGGACGTTATGTCTGTCTAAGCTTATGTTGCCTAGCCTTATGTTTTTTGCGTGTTTTGTACTTTGAACTTAGAATGTTTCTATAGATGCTTTAAATGTACTATCTCCGTCCCCAAAAAAATGCAATTCTCGATTTTCGAGAAGTCAACCATTTAAATTTTAACTAATTTTATATAAAAAATATTAATATTTATTATATAAATAAGTATCATCAGATTAGTTATACAATATATTTTCATAATAAAATTATTTGAGGACATAAATACTAATAGTATTTAATATAAGTTGATCAAACATGAACTATTTTAACCGAACGGTTCTTACAATTGCTTTCTTTCCCGGACGTAGGTAACAAGCACGAAAACCTTTTATTAAAAAAATCAGGTTAAAAATGTGCAATTTGGGACGATGAACGGTAAGATACATTTCGAATGACCGGGTCTCCAGGAGGGACGGAGCGAATCATTCAGGAGGTGAAAGTCGAAGCAAATAACTCGATGCCGCGAATCAAGTGGAGTGCGGATGCATCAGTCTCTCAATTGACTCTTTAGCCTTTACGGAACTTGAGCAATGCATTTATGTTCAATGTAACAGATTCAAGGCGTTATGTGTGTCTAAGCTTATGTTGCATAGCCTTTTTGTTTCATGTACGTGATGCGTTTTGAACTTAGAATGTTTATGTGGATGAATCTATAAAGCAGGGAAAATCTTTTATCAAAAAAACATGTTACAAATTTGCAATTTGGGGACGAGCAGACGGTAAGATACATTTCGAAACTTCAATTAATTTTGAAAGCAAACAAATTACACGAGCCCTGAGGCTCAAACACCGCCACATATGTTAACGGCGAAATTATTCCATCTCACTTTCTCAGTTGAACGCTTTGCGCGGGCGTGCGGTCGCTCACTTGCCTAGGAAGCTCAGGACGCGCTCCTCCATCTCCCTTGCCCTGTCGCAGCTCGGGTTCATACAGTAGAAGACGTGGCCCTCGCCCTTGGACTCGAGCAGCTCCACCTCACCAGGGTAGCCATTGGCCCTGAGGCTCTCGTAGTACCAGACGCCCCTGTCTCTGAGGTCATCCTTCTCGGCGACGCAGACGAGCACGCGCTCAGCGGCGACGCGCGCCGCGCTCCCGCCGGCGGCGTCCGAGAACGGGTTGGAAAGCGGGTCGTCGAGGCCGGCCGGGGAGCCGGGGTACAGGAACCGCCAGAACGCGTCGCCTTGCGCCTTGCGCTGCTTCCCCGTCGTCCCTTCGTCGCCGATGTCCGCCGCGCCACTGAAGTAAGGGTGCACTATCAGTAGGCCCCTGACGCGCATCCCGAAAAGGTCGTCGTGCTGCTCGCCGGCACGGACGGCGACGAAGTGCGCGATGGTGCCCCCCGCGCTGGCCCCGGCCAGGAACACGCGCGAGAAGTCGCCGTGCTCGGTCAGCCACGGCTCCGGTCCTGCGGCGTCGGCGGCGGCGTGGGTGGCCACCCACTTGAGCCCTTCCCATGAGTCCTCGTACGCGGCCGGGAGCAGGTGCTCCGGCGCGAGGCGGTACTCGAGCGCGACCGCGAGGACGCCGGCTTTGGCGACGAGCCCGTTGAGGTAGTTGTGCGTCCACGGGTCGGCCGCCGACCCGATCACGTACGCACCGCCGTGGTAGTAGACGACGACGGGGAGCTGCTGCTGCTTCTTGCTGCCGTGGCTGCTGATGCCGGGCGGGAGGAAGAGGCGCGCCCAGAGGCCGGTGGTCGGGTCGACGACGACGTCCTTGGACACGACGCCCGTTGCCGGGTCGGTGCCTGCCGGGAGCTGTGGCGGGTTAAAGAACCGCTCGACGCGGCCGCTCTTGTACTGGCGCACCAGCGGCGGGAACTCCGCCTGCACCTCCGTGTCCGGGTCCGCCGCCATGCTGTCGCGCGCGCTCGTCGTGGTCGTCGTTAGCGTCGGTGCGTGGCTCGCCCGGACACGGCACGCACGCGGGCGCTAGTGCTTTGTAATAGTGCGGGAGGAATCCCCGACGGGCCGGGTGGAACCGGCGGACCAAACGGTTGGTGTAGTGGTGCAGACGCGCAAGCGCAATGTTTTTTTTTTTTTTGACAACAACGCAAGCGCAATGTCGATGTGGCGTCGTGGCGAGAGCGGAGATGCGATGATGTCATGTCAGATGTGTTTGCTGGAACGATCTTTGGGTTGGTGCGGAAGAGTGGAGTCCTGACGATGACTATAGGTGACACTGACCGCTGACACTTCTACTACGTTCTGCCGGACCCAGCTGCCAGCTTTCAGCGATCGTCCACACTCAACGGACCCAGTCGCGTGTCGGGTGAGGGAGCAGTGACCAGTATGTGGTGGGTGGCCCGCTAAGCTTCTAGAAGACCATGCATGAACAGGTACAGTCAAGTGATCAGTGACGCCTGGATGACATCACAACCCCCACTCGCCAATGCCCGCGCCGCGACCCACGGCATCCAGCATCGTGCGTGCATACACGCGGACCAGGATTTAATCAAGACTAGCACCACTATAGCTTTGTCTAGAGGGAAAAAAAACTACCCTATTCGCAAAAAAAAGTCTCAGCAGACAAAAAAAAAATGGACAAAAAAACTTGACGAAACAGGAGGTAGTCCATCTTGTGGATGCAGTTAGGTGACGTCCACGGTCCACCCCTCAAAATGGGGAATGAGATCCTCTGTCATCAGGGGAATCGACTGCTCCCTGCAGTCAGCAGCATCTCACCGTTCAGTCTGGAACGCTAAGAGCAACTCCAACAGTTTGACAATTTTGGTTTCGCAAAACATAGAATTTGCCAACTCTGAAATAAATATGTCAAAGCAAAAAATATGTAATCTCCAACAGTTCCCCATAATGATTTGGCAAAAACGGAAATAATGGACCAGTAGACCCAGTCATTATTTTTTTCCGTGGCATTTTCCAGTTCCACCGTGAAAAAAAGGAAGGAAAAAAAGGCGTCGCCCAGTGTTCAGCCGTGAAAAAAAGAAGGAAAAAAATTGCCTCCCCTTTTCAAGGTCTCTAAATTGCCAAGTGCGAGCTCCTATTTGCAACTTTGGCAAAAATGCAAGCCCAAATGTCAAACTGTTGGCCATCAGTTTTTTAGTTTTTTTGGCAAAATTAGATATGTCAAGTCTAAATACCAAACTGTTGAAGTTGCTCTTACCGGCTCCAACGAAGCTTCCATGTGTCACTTTATTTGTTGTGCTGGGCCTCAGCCCAACAAGACCATAACGTTAGTGAGGGGTTTTTTTTTGACGCAGTCAGCAACCGGCATGGATCGGTGAACAGAAGTGACTAAATATTTTATTTTGCTTTTTGTGCCGTGTTTGAAGTTATACTTGTTTACCTTTGGTACCAAATACTACAGTACACCAATCTACATGCTACAAGTGAATAAATATATATATCTTCACATATTTTCTGCTTTGTATATGTTTTAATTTACTAAATTCAATTTCAAATTCAAAACTAAAACTGAAAATATATTTTAATAATAATAACAACTCCCTTAGATAATGGTTTAACCGAGGCGGGCTGCTTTACCCAACCGCCTCAGGCTGTATTCATTTCGTTGTAATTTGGCTTATTCTGAATGCTTATGCTAATTTATTATTTATTATAAGAGAAAAACATTGTTGGTTTGCTGAAAAACTATGCTAAAGTAGTGCTCATGACCTCAGTTAATACCTTAGCGGAAAACAGTTGACTTATGCCACCCGCCTCGATTAAATAGTTAATACCTTAACGGAAAACAGTTGACTTATGCCACCCACCTCAATAATAGTCGTAGGCCGTTGTAATATTGCATTTGGTGTTTGGAGTAAAAACAAATATTTTACGCTGCTTTTAACATTGCTAGCTTGTCAAAGTAATAGAAGAGCCAATAAACTAAACAAAATAAAATATCCATTCTAGATATCTAAAATAATAGTCCCTTCTTTTAAAATTATAATTTATTTATTTTTTATCCTAAATTTAATCACTCATCTTATTCAAAAAATTATGTAAACATAGTTAAATTTAAGTCATCTTGAGAAACCAGTATTAATAAAGCAAGCACAACAAAAAAAAAGTGATATTTTGCACAAACTTTTTGATAAAACGAGTTATCAAATAAAAAAATTCAAACAAACTATAATTTAGAATGAATTTAGTATCACATATTTTTTTCTTAGAAAAAAGACAATGAAACGAAAAGAGTGAAATAAAATATCCAATCTCTTTTGCTTATCACCTCGCAACAGGTACTGACCGCGTAAAAAAAAAAGCCACCAACGTTGTGGTCTTGTTGGGCTTTGGCCCAGCATAATGAATGGAGTGGCACGTGAAAGGATCATTAGAGCCGGTAAGCGTTCGATCTCAGTGGACGGCGAGATGCTGCTGACTGCAGCGAGCAGTCGATTGACTGCACAGGACGTTCCCAAAATGGCCCGTGGGAATTGCATCGAACACCATGCAAGCAATATTGTTGGAGTTAACACCTTGCAACAGTTCACCCTTTGATCAGACCTGCTGCTCTGGTGCATCTTCCACTTCCATGCCATCTCCATGACAAAAAAGCTCCCAAAAAGTTGAATCTAACTTAGATGATTTGAAAAATACTAGATCTCACTTACTATTTTGAAGATTATTTAGTAGCAAATTATGTGTACTAACTTGTAGCATATAACTTATACGGAGTAGCATATAACTTATAACATAGTATAACTCATACGAAAAACTTGGAAACTCACGAGTTATAAAACACAACTTATTTACGAAAAGCTATTAAACACAATGGAACAAAATAACTTATAACTAACTCAAGAGTTATGAAACATAACTTATTAAACAAAAAAACAAATTAACTTATAACTTATGTCAAAATTTCTAAACACAAAATTTATTAACACATAAAGGAACGAATTAACTTATAACTTATATCAAAACTTAGAAACACAAAAATTATAAAACACAACTCATGTATAAAGTTGTTATTTACAACTTGCGTACATAAGTTATTCAATACAGCTTGTGTGTATAAGTTGTAAATTATTAGTTAATACATATAAATTGCTACTAGCAAAAAAAAAATTCAAAATATTTATAAGTGGAGTCTAGTATTGTTCGTCATCTCACTTTGTTGCACATAACACACCGCTACAAACGAAATTAAAAATAAATATACCATTTAAAAGTAATAACATTTTGAAATAATATTTTGGTTTTTTAATGATATCAGCGACAGGGGACAGAGAGCATGGGGGAGGATCGACGGTGCCAGCATGCCAGCGTCGCGCTACAGCTGGCTTTTTTTTTTGCCCCTCGCGCTACAGGTGGATTTTGCTATTTTATGCCCCTCGTGTTGCTCAAGGTCGCCTTTATGTCCAGGCAAGTGGAGCAAATGTCCCATGGTCCATATGGATCATATTTGGATCTTGTGGCTGAGTTAGTTTTAAACTTAACTAGCCAAAAAATATTCGAATGATAGGGCTAGATTAAGCTACTTGCCTAGAAAAACTATCGCCACCAAGAGTTAATTATTTGGGCTAGTTTATGGGTCTACTGAAATTTCTCTTTTTAGGCTAGTTGTGGTGGGACCCATTGAAATCTTCATCAAGAAAAATATATTTATTGTCATTGTAACCTTGCTGGCTGCTGTATGTGAAAATTGTTTAGTACTTAATTCGTTCCAAATTATAGTTCGTTTGACTTTTTTATCCATAAGTTTGACCACTCGTCTTATTCAAATTTTTGTGCGAAATATCATTTATTTTGGTGTGGGTTACTTATTTAATAAATAGTCTACATAAATAACTTAAATTTGACTATGTTTGTATAAATTTTTTGAATAAGACGAGTGTCAAAGTTAGAGTTAAAAAAGACAAACGAATTATAAATTGAAACGGAGGGAGTACTAACGAGCTTACATGCCCTTAGCGAGTAGCGACTTTTTTTTTCTGAAAACGCGAAACGGAGGGAGTAATGACCCCCACCACCACCGACAGATGACAGCCAAGAGTCAACCGAATGCTACACAGAGTCACAGATGGTGGAGATTTGCACTAACCAAATCGGCGAACTCCTGTAACGGATGATTTCTCTCCTTCTTATTATTAAATCAAAGCCAGATTACCGGATCTTTCAAAAAAATAAATTATCGGCGAACTCCGGCCATCCTGTCGGTGGACTTCTGGTTCAATCGTTGCGCAGAAGACGCAGCATCTGAGCTTAGTGAGCATATAATAGCAGCATACAGCATCACGAGTTCACGACACAAGCAGCGGAAGGAGCTAGCTCTCGCGCGCGATGGATCTGGACGGCGAGGTGCAGTACGACTTCTTCCCCTTCATCCGGCAGTACAAGAGCGGCCGCGTCGTCCGCCTCGGCGCCACCGACACCGTCCCTGCCGGCACCGACGACACCGCCGGCACAGGCGTGACGTCCAAGGACGTGGTCATCAACCCGAGCTCTGGACTCTGGGCTCGCCTCTACCTCCCGACGGCGCTCCCGACCGCCGCCGGGCGCCAAGACAAGCTCCGCGTCGTCGTCTACTACCACGGCGGCGCCTTTGTCGTCGGTTCAACGGCGAACCGGCCCACACACGAGTACCTCAACAGCCTGGCAGCCGACGCCAACGTCCTCATCGTCTCACCGGAGTACCGCCTCGCGCCGGAGCACCCATTGCCGGCAGCGCACGACGACTCGTGGGAGGCCCTGAGGTGGGTGGCGTCCCACGCGACGGGTGGAGAGGAGGCGGGGCCGGCGGAGCCATGGCTCGTCGAGCACGGGGACCTGACGCGCGTGTTCCTGCTGGGGATCAGCGCCGGGGGCAACATCGCGCACAACGTGGCCGAGCGCGCCGCCGCCGCCGCGCAGAGCCTCGGCGGCGTGCCCATCAGAATCAGAGGGCTGCTGCTCGTCCACCCCTACTTCACCGGCGGAGCGGAAGCGACGGAGGACACGGCAACCAATGCCAGGTCCGAGGCGTTGTGGAGGTACGTGTGCCCTCGCACGCTGGGGCTCGATGACCCGCTGGGTAACCCGTTCTCGGAGGCCGCGGGTGTCGCCGCCGAGCGCGTGCTCGTCTGCGTCGCGGAGAAGGACTCGCTCCGTTGCAGGGGCGTCTGGTACTATGAGAGCCTCAAGGGGAGCGGCTACCGCGGCGAGGTGGAGCTGCACGAGTCCGTGGGCGAGGGGCATGGTTTCCACTACGTCAACCCGGGGTGCGAGGAAGCGCGGGTGCTGCAGGCGCGCGTCCTGCGGTTCCTCCGTACGCCATGAATGAATGCGCGAGAGTCGATGTCTGAAGGGCTTTTTGATTCACACCATTGCAATTTTTGACCTTTGAAGAAACGCTATTACTATTCATCTATTTCAAACCATGCCATTATAATTTTTCGTTTGTCACAACAATATCATTGAGTACGTATAGAGATGACTTGGACCCGGCTGCAGATGTATACGAATACGTATACCTCATTGCAGCCTCTTTCCCTACCACTGACGCGCAGGTCCCACACGTCATCTTCTTCTTCCTCCTCCTGCCATCTTGCATTGCTGAGCAGCAGCACCTCGAGCAAGCTCCGTCACGGCCCACGAGGAGCAGCAGCACGTCAGGTGAGCAGCAACAGCCTGTCGGGCGAGCTCGGCGACGGCCGTCGTTGGCGAGCAGCAACAGCACGTCGGGCGAGCTCCGCGACGGCCATCGTTGGCGAGCAGGGCGAGCAGCAGCACAACACGTTGGGCGACCTCCGCGACGGCCGCGTGCGCCGCGCTCCGCCCAGGACGCGAGCCCCCCAGCTAACTGCTCCGAGCGCCGCCCAGGCCGCGTGCGCTGGGTCCGCGACGCCCGTCGTTGGCGAGCGGGGCAAGCAGCAGCACAAGTCGAGCGAGCTCCGCGACGGCCGCGTGCGCCGCGCTCCGCCCATGACGCGAGCTCTCCAGCTAACTGCTCCGAGCGCCGCCCAGGCCGTGTGCGCCGCGCTCCGCCCAGGACCCGAGCTCCCTCGCTAACTGCTCCGCGCGCCGCCCAGGCCGCGTGCTCCGCCGGCGACATGCGCCCCAGCATCTCTGCTCGCTCATGTAGTGCTGCTGCGCGCCCGCACGCTGCTGCTTCTGTCGCTGTTGAAAGTAGTAGATGGCGAGAGGAGGAAGAAGAAGATGACATGTGGGGTTTACACGTTAGTGATAATGAAATAGACTGCAATGATATATACGTATTTGTATACATCTGCAACTAGGTCAAGTCATCTTGATACGTATCCTATGGCATTGTTGCGACAACGACAAATTATAATGACGTATTTTAAAATAGACGAATAGTAATGATGTTTCTTCACAGTTTAAAAATTGCAATGGTGTCAATCTAAGAAATCCATGTCTGAACGGTCCCTGCTGCGATCAAACTTCAGCGTCAAAATCAAGTAACGTGATGGGGACGTTCGTTGTTGTGTACTACTGTCATTGTGATTTGTGAGTCTTATTTCTGCCACGCACAAACTTTGGCGTGACGTGAATCAAATAATTTAGTTAGGGTTAAAAACGGACAAAAAAAATCCGTTCCGATCTATTTCATTTTCTACTTTATTCTGTCCGTTTTGTATTTTTTTTATCTTGTTTTCGTATTTACGGAAATGAGGGAGAGGTTTTTCTGTCCGTTTCATGTTTTTATATGAAATTGATCCGTATTTATTCTGTTTTTATCTCGTTTTCAATCTCAAGTGAGATATGTCTAAAAATTTATATGTTTATAAATCTACAAACCACAAATTATATATGTTAGGGTTTAGGGTTTAGCAACATGTTAACACATGACATGTTAGTGAATATTTAACCGATAACTTCGTATATTTAAGAAAATTTGGTCATGTTATTGTAACTTATTAAATTTCTAATTCTTCAACCGATTTTTATCCGTATTTGTTTGTTTCAATATTTCCGCATATATTTATCCATTTTTAATTCCATTTTTTCTTTCAAATCCGGCCGTGTTCGATCGAAATATAGAAACTAGAGTAGAAATGGTTTTTTTCGTCCCTTTCCGCGCCGCTCGGCCTTTTGCTCCTCCGGTTGCCCACC
Organism: Microstegium vimineum; assembly: GCA_022036555.1. Taxonomy (NCBI): domain Eukaryota; kingdom Viridiplantae; phylum Streptophyta; class Magnoliopsida; order Poales; family Poaceae; genus Microstegium; species Microstegium vimineum. The sequence goes on from CM039125.1 coordinate 41,439,649, forward strand.
AAGTACACGTGCACGGTGTGCCTCCCCCTCCGTGACGTACGTCTCCACCTCCCCTCGCCAGCCGCTGTGCCTCAACCCCTACACGTACGCCGCCGCCTGGTCCCGGAAGTTGTCGTGCCCCGCGATGGTGACCAGCACGCGGTCCCCGGCCATCCCGCCATTCCCGCGCCAGCTGGCGCCGCCAGCGGGTTCACGTGCGGGTCGTCGATGCCGTACCTGCCGCCATGTCTCACCCGTTTTTAAGAAAAAAAACAAGTGCATAAAATGCTCATGTGCACCCCAAGAATAGTCGTACACATGAGTTGACAAATCATAAAAGTATCATCACAGTGCTAATTACATAGCGAATAAATATTCAATACAAAGTCTTAAACAAATAAAACTTTAACTAATCGACGACTCCTGCGGAAGCTCCACAAGGGACTGGTTGACTCCAAGACTAGTACTCATTGCGGTAATCATCAACCCAATCTTCATCTGTGGTGTTTGAATGTAAGGGTGAGCACATACGTACTCAACAAATATAACACGGGGTTTCATGAAGCTTAAAAGGATATGCATGGTTCATAGCGGTAAGCATTTTAAGTAGATCAAATTCATATTAATATCAACATTTGCAAAGGTAATTGCATAAGCTCAAATATCCATGGTCATAAAGTAAATGACAATGATACAATAAATAAATAACACTTGCATAAGCCACGTAGAAATAAGAACCCAATAATTCGGTAGTTTTCAGAGCCGCTCGTGTCCGTGAGCACGGCTATCAGGATAGTCTTTAACTCTGATCAGAGGCGTACAACTTTACTCACGAGTCGTGTTGCCCAGATGTCCGGGTTAATTACTCCCAAAACACTGTCAAGGTGAGCGGGCAGGGTACACTATGAAGCCTTCCAAGGGTTCGTCTAACAAGTCAGGGCCGCAAGGTTCGTGGCAGGGGGATGTAGAGTCAACCTGTCTACGGTCACGCTCCTTCGCGGCTATGCCCATAGATTAGGAACCACACTATACACGTCTTGGCACGCTCCTATTTGCGCCATAAAGGTAACCACTGAACAAGCTAGAAAAGGTCCTCATACTGAGCTAAAGTCAGAGCCATATAGCTCCCATGGTTGTACGGTATATCCCAGCTTTTGCCGACAGATAAGCTCCTATAATCTAATGTTGCTAAAAAGCGAGTTTTATCGTTATTGCATATAGTCATTAACAAATTAAGATCATGTACATCTGGTATGAGCACTAGCAACTAATCATATATGGTGGATCAAATTATAGGTGTCAAGATAATCAGGATATCAATCTCTAGGATCAAACTATGGTAAACAAGAGATATCATGCATATGAATTATATTAATTGTGAATAGGAAAACAAGGATAATCCCATGTTATACTTGTCTTCTTCGAAGTATTCTTGCTGGTCTTGCTGATCTTGATCAAGGAGAAACTCCGGTTCTTCAACGGGTTGCTCAACGTCTATACCGATCAACAATCAACACCATTCAATCAACGGACAATTATACATGAAGCAAACAAAGCTATGATTAGAACAGTACACCAACAGTAATAAAACAAGATGAAAAGTTTATAAAACTAATCTACGCATTGCTACGATCATATCGACGCTTCGAGCACGAAAAACGGAGCTAAAACGATGAAGTTACGAATTAAACAAGTTCTCCTATACAAAGGTATTAATTTAAATCTAAACACGAAATTAAACTGTTCCGAAACTGACTAATAGAGGTACTAACATGTATATAATTTTATTACGAATCTAACGCAATTTGGATGGGTCAAAACGGATTTAAAATGAGCAAGTTATAGGCATTTGAAATTGAATGACAATTCTATAAATACAAATTTTCCTTTTAAATCGAATTAAAACAATTGTCGAGATGAAATACGTTTTCCCGAAGAGGAAACGTAGAGTTGGGAGACGCCACTGGATTGCGGGTTGAGAGGGAGAAAAATCAAGGGACTCTTTAGCAAAAAGTTAAAACGTAGGGGTATCATTTGTCCTCATCCGTTGATCTATGATCGGACGACCGAGAAAAGAGATCGGGGAGAGAGAGGGGGTGACCGGCCGGGAGCAAGGTCCGGCGCGGCGGCTCCATTGCCGGAGCGTCCGAGCTCGCCGGCGAAAGGGAATAGGGGCCTGCGGGCCACAAAAAGACGAACCGAGAGGTCCGGGAGATAGAGGAAAACAAGGCGATCTCACCTGGATGCTTTGCGCACGCGACGGAAGAACAAGGGCGACTAGCGACGTTGCGGGGCGGCTTCGGCTCCACTGCAAACGGCGATAGGCCAGTGAGGGCAAGGAGGGGAGAAATTGAGCGGAGTACAAGGTGCATGGGGTATCAAACCTTGCTTCGAAGAGGGATGAGAGCTAGCGGTTGGTCGAGGAGCTCACAGTGGCATCAATGGCGGCAGGTGGAGCTCTCGGCGGGTCGGGTTGCAGCGCTAGGGCACAGGGACGAGTTGCAGATGGAAACGAAGGCGGTAGGAGCTTGCGGGGGTGTCAAAGGAGTCAGATAAGGCCCTTGCCTTCGATTGCGCAGCAACAAATCCCAGGGAATTCGGGATCGGAGCGACTCTGCTCCTTTCCGTGTCCAGCACGAGCACGGGAGGAAGGGGAGAGGCGCTGACAAGGGGGACTCAAGGTCAGCGGCTCAAGGAGAGAGGGAGGGCGACCCCTGCGCTCGTGGGCCGGCAGCTGGGCTGGGATGCGGCCCAAGCAGGAGGAGGGAAGGAGGCCTACGGGATGGGCTCCTCAGCCGGGCCACAAGGAGAAAATGGGGGAGAGAGGAAAATAAAGTTTTTGGCTATTTTCAGAATTGATTTTTTTTCTAATCAATTTCCAAATTCATTTTCAAAACAGCTTTGAATACTTTTTGAAAACCACTCACACATAAATCAAATATGCTCCAGCATGAATGCTCAACACGTTACTACATGATACTTTTTACATTCATCAAATCTTTATTTATTTTTCAACTACGTTAAATGCATATACAATAGAAGCATAAAAAACATTTTTAATCCTATTTCAAAGCATGCAAATTTTGGAGTGTTACACGCCACACACGAGCGCCCACGTCTACTCGAGGCCGTCGCGTACCCATTGCTCCCGGGGCTCCGTGGCCACCGGCTCCTTGCCCCATAAGTACGGGTTCAGGAGGACGACGCCGGCGAGCCAGGCTTCCGACCCTGATAGGCAGTTGGATGCCGCCCACGCGTCGGCCGAGAGCGGGTGCTCCGGCGCGAGGCGGTAGTCCACGGACACGGCCACGACGCCCGCTTTGGCCACGAGGATGTTGAGGAAGGCTTTGGCCACGGACACGGCCACGATGCCGCGCTATGCCAACACGTACGACCGGAAGTATACATAGTCCATGAGGCACGAGGCCCGACGGGACGGCCCATGACACGGCGTTTTGGTCCGGTCCGAGCACGACCCGGTGGACGGGCCGTGCCTGGGCCGCCACCTAGGCACGTGGCACAGCACAGGCACGGCCCGATCTAAGAGACGACACGGGAGCGGCCCGATAATTATGATTCCAACAACTTATTTAGTTAAAATGAGTTGTTAAAATGATTTATAATAACTAATAATTGAGGTGTGACATGTTAAAAATGATGAATACTTGTGAAAATTTGAAAATGATAACACTTGTGAAAAAATTTAGTGTTTCACGTCTCACGGGACATGGGCTAGCAAGGCATGACAGACAGTACGACACGGCAAAACGGCCCATGGGCCGTGCCGTAGGCCGGCAGCTAGGCACGAAGCACGACACGGCATGGCAGACACGACGGCCCGAGTAGGCACGGCACGGCCCGATGGCCATCTATAGCCGGAAGTCGAACACGATGGTGTCAGCGTCGCCGCTCCTGTCACTGCCGGCAGTAGATGGCGGCGTTGCCGCGATGTCTGAGTCTGACCCCCTCGCCCTTTGCGGGGGCGGCGATGGCAGACGCCTGCTGCACCTTATTATCCGTAGTGACATCGGCGTCGCCGGGGGCCGGAGGCGCGTCGGTCAGGAGGACATTGGCGTCAGCACCTTCGACTGTAACGGCAGCGATGTCAGATGCTTGAGCCGCCGGGACCGTCGTGACACTGGAGCGGCGCGGTTCACGAAAGAGAGGCTGCCTTGTGGACAGGACAGGTAGAGGAGGGAGGCGAAGAAGAGGGTGGGGAGCACGAGATTGACCGAGCATCCTCGTCGCCGCCATTCCCACTGCTGCGCCGCCGTGTTCTTCCCCCAATAATCGCAGCTAGCTGCAGTTCAGTTACTGGCGTTCACTCGGCGACGCGAGACTGTTGGCAGCGGCTTGGACCTGGTGCACTGCCGGTGGGTGCAGTGCAGTGCAGGCATGGGACAAAGATTACGGTGGGTGGCACCTGGCAAGCGGCCGGAAAAGATTTGTGCCGAGGGATCGGCGTGGGACGGTACCGTTTGCTGCAGAATTTTGGCTGCCCACCAAGGCAGTGGGTGGAGTCGTGGAGAGGCACGAGCTGGGAGATTGCGTTGCGAGCCCATGCTTCACACAATCACAATTGACACGCCACCCGTACTCGTGTAATGCCCGTGGTTGAGGATAGGATAGGAGAGGCAAGCGGCCAAGCGCCCATAGGCCTTGAGCGGTTGGGTCTTTTTCAAATTTAGAGCTCCACACAAGGATCAGTCGTCTTCTCTCCTACTATTGTTTTCGACTAATCAAGCACATACTGCTCTCATTTTTTTTGACACATGTGTTTAGCACATGATCCTCCTCACAAAGTGTTAATTTCAGCCACCTCCAACTCTAATTATGGCAACTGCACCATGCTTATTACTTAGCCAATGTTTGACATAACATCACCGACAGCTTTATGAGCTTGTTGTGAGCAGGGCTACGTTTGGCAGGGCTCAAAAACAACATCAGCTTCTCTGATGCATTCATTGTTCATACAATTATTTTTATCTCTGCTCTTTCTCTTCCTCTCACAAAGACAGTGGGAGCAGATGAAGCTAAAGAAATTGACTTCTCCTGCTTCCACGGGCTATGTGAGAATAGGAGAGGGGAGAAATAAAAATAACTCTTATGAACAATGTATGAACAGTGAATGCATCACAGAAGCTTAAGCCGTTTGGAGCCTTGCCAATCGGAGCCTAAGATCCGTCGTCGGGTATTAAAACATACTCTCTCTGTTTCAAATTATAATTCATTTGATTTTTTTAACCTATAAATTTGACCACTTGTGTTATTCAATTTTTGTGTGTGTAAAATTTTACCTTTTTATTATGATTTATTTATGTAATAACTCGTCTATAAGAATAATTTAAATTTGATTATATTTGCATAATTTTTTTAACATGACAAGTGATTAAATTTCGGATAAAAAAATCAAATGAATTATAATTTAAAATAGAGAGAGTATTATTCACATCCGTATCTACGTGAAACGTGTCGGGTATGGATAAAAAATTGCACATGTTCAGGTATGGGTAATATCCGATGAGATGCCAGTACGGGGAGGGTTATCTAGCTACCTCGTTCAGTCGTTTTTTTCTGCGATAGCTGGTTCAGTCGTTCGTCCTTCCCCAACTTTAGGCCGGGTTTAGTTTGCTTTATTTAAAATTTTAAAAACTTTATCGGATTCTCTATCACATCGAATCGTTAGACTTATAAATAAAACATTAAATATAATTAAAAATATAACTAATTATATAGTTTATTAGTAATTTTCGAGATAATTTTTTTACTTTATAATTGAATAATAATTATTAAATATAAACGAAACGCATACTTATTTGTTTCCCTCAACCTCGGACGGGCCATCCGCGACGGGGCAAAGCACGGCAGCGGCGGCTTGTAGCGCACGTGTTCCGTCTTCCGCTCCTTTCTCGTCCGCTGCACGGACTACGCCGACGTCTGCGGCGATGGAGATTGGCGTCGACGACCCCGGCCGCCACCGCCAGGGAGGTCTTGGAAAAGTGGTGCACCCAAAGCAGGGGCGGATCCAGTAAAAGATGCAAATTTTTTTAAAGGCGGCGGGTTCATCTGATTTTGGATTGAGCCGGCTTGATTGAAAAAAGGAATAGTACTGGGCTCGTCGGCTGGATCGTGAGAGGTGGGCTTGGCATCTAGCGTGGTGGGCCAGAGGACAAGACTCGTCGCGCGACTACGCGAGCGGTGCCGTACGTCCGCAAACTACGATTTCTTCCCACTTTCTCAGCGAGAGCGTGTCGAAGTCGAAAGCCATCCTTCTCAGACGTTCACCGAGTCTGTGTCCGCTCAGAGACAGGAACCGGATGGCCTCCCGCGACGCCGCTGCCGACGATGAGGTCGCCGTCGAGCTCCTGCCGTTCATCGGCCTCTACAAGAGCGGCCGCGTCGAGCGCCTGATCGGCAACGACACGGTCCCCGCCTCCCTCGACGACGGCGTCGCCTCCAAGGACGTCACCGTCGACCCCGCAACCAACCTCTCCGTCCGCCTGTACCTACCCACGGCGGCTGTTGCCGGCGACAAGCTGCCCATTGTCGTGTACTTCCACGGCGGCGGCTTCATGGTCGAATCAGCCGGCTCCGCCAAGTATCACCGCTACCTCAACGCACTCGCCGCCCACGCCGGCGCCGTCGCGGTGTCCGTGGACTACCGCCGCGTGCCGGAGCACCGGCTCCCGGCGGCCTACGCCGACTCGTGGGCGGCGCTCGCGTGGCCTGTCCGCGGTGCCAGCAGCGGCGGCGGGTCCGACACCGAGACCTGGCTGGCCGAGCACGGGGACCCCTCCCGCGTGTTCCTGGCCGGGGACAGCGCGGGCGCCAACATCGCGCACAACCATGCGCGCCGCCGCCGAGGGGCTCCCGGCGATCAGAGGCGTGCTGCTGATGCACCCCTACTTTTGGGACGCGTCCGATACCATGGGACCCGAGATGGAGGAGCGCATCCGCCGCGAGTGGCACCTCATGACGGGGCGCCCTGACGCCCGGGTGGACGACCCATGGCTGTCGCCGACGTCCGCGCGGGCGCCGCCACTCGCGCTGCTGCCGACGCAGCGCGTGCTGGTTGCCGTGGCGGGGGAGGACTTCCTGGCGCCCAAGGGGCGAGCCTACCACGCGGCGCTGCTCAACAGTGGGTAGCCCGGCGAGGCTGAGCTGCTGGACACTCCGGGCGAGCAGCACGTGTTCTACCTTGACCAGCCCGGGAAGGCGGTGGTCGAGGAGTTGATGGATCTTGTGGTGGCTTACATTGCTCGGGCTTGATGGTAGTACACCAAACCCGCGCAGACTTTGAATAAAATTATGAATTTTGTCTTCGTTTTTTAAGCGGCGGCCAGAGTGACGCGATCATAGGAACGTCCGTTGAAATAGAGCCCAGCTTCCCCCTTTTGGCAATGCTTAAATTGGGAATACTCTCTCTCTCTCCCTTCCTGCGCCCTTCCCTCCTCTCCCCGGCGACCCTGCCCTCGATGGCGCGGGCGCGGCTCAGCGCCGCCCTCACCCCTCCTCCACCCTCGGCGCACGGCGGCGCGAGCGCGGCCCGGCGGCGCGGCCTGCACGGATCCCGGATGCCGGATCCCGACGGCGGCGTTGGCGGCGGCTGCAGCTAATCCTGTGGATGGGCTCGGTGGGCTTATCCATGGGTTTTCTTTTTTTTGTTTTTTTATTCCCATTAATGAAGGTGGGCGTTGTGACCGCCTCGGTTAATCGTGCGATTAACCAAGGCCTTTAATTGGAGGCGGACGCCTTTGCCCGCCTCTATTAATGAAAAACGCCCGCCTCCATTAAGCATTACTGTACTAGTGAAATATTGTAGTTATAGATTCTCTCTAACAGTTTGGCATAATTGTTTGGCAAATCCCTGACAAACTTGCATCAGAACCCCTAAAGGTAAAACAAAATTAGTTTTATGTTCTTCTACCTCTGGTGAACTTACATCAGGAACCTTGAGAGTGAACCTTCGACCTCTACATACGCCGGCGAAGCACGCTTGTTTGCGCGCGCATATATGCGCATGGAGGGGGAGATTTACCAAATTGCTAAAATTTGCCAAGTTGGATGACAAACTCTTGGAGAGGTGATTTTTCTAGTCTTGTCAAAAAAATAAAGGATAGCAAGTGAATTTGACAAACTATTGGAGATGCTCAGAATACAAAAATTCATAGAAATCCTACATGATTTTCACAGAACCAGTGTATTTTCATATGAGAAAAAACAAGAAATGGAAAAACATTCCATGTTTTAAATGGGCCTTAGCTTTCTCTGGCCTTGGATGGAAGTCTATTTTTCCTCCATCAACTTTAGATTGCGTCCGTTTTTTCTCCCTGCATTATGAAACCAGAAATCTTTTCTTCTCAAACTTTGAAAATTGTTTGTTTTATCTTCTTGACCGATTTTGGACAGTGGTTTTTCTACACCAACAGTGATTTTGTTTTTTATTTCTTTATTTATTTTGGATAGATATTTGAAAAATCATAGTAAAATCATAAAATAAAAAAACTAATTTTGTTAAACTCCACATGAGTATATCTTTGTAGTGAATATATAATATGGTATGTTTAGTATAAAGTTTTTTGTTGTAGCTTTGAATATATACTTTTTCTACAATTAATTGAAAAAACTTTGTACTAAACCATATCATATTACATGTTTACTGTATAGATCTACTCATGTGGAGTCCAATAAAATTTGATTTTCTATTTTATGATTTTTCTATGATTTACTATGATTTTTCAAATATTTAGTCGAAATAAATAAAAAAATAAAAAAGACAAAACCAATATTACTATCCCAAAACCACTATCTAAATGCGGTTAGGGAAGTAAAACGAACGGATTTTAAAGTTAGAGAAGAGATGATTTCTTGTTTCATAGCTCGGGGAGTTAAAATGGAGGTAGTCCAGAGTTGAAAGAGAAAAATCATACTTTTTTCCAAGCCCTAACCTGGCTTTGTCGGGACGTGGGCCTCTCCTTCTCTCTGTAATCCAACTGTCCTCTTCCATGTACGTCTCCTCTGATCGGCCTGCCTTCACAAGCTTAGTGTAAAGGTAGGTACATTGCTACACCTCAGCGGTCTCATACACCGTCTCATACAATGCCACATAGAATTTTTGCTTAGGTGGAGGAAAGAGAAATGTGAGAGAGAAAGAGGTCGTTGTTTCGCGAAACAACCACCTCATGAGCTAGGATTTAGGACTATGAGATAACTATTACACCATTGTATGAGTTGTTGTTGTCATGCACCTCACAAATTAATTTTTATTTCATGCATAAATTAAGGAATCATGAGTTACTACGAGTCAACTTAAAAAATCAACCATTGTATATGTGGTCTGTTAAGTCGTCTTAAATTACGTGACATTATACGAGACGACCTATGAGACAACACCAATGTACTTGCCCTAAGTGTATTGGTGTTGTCTTATAGGTTATCTCGTATAATGCCACGTAATTTAAGACGACTTAACAGACCACATATACAATGGTTGGGTTATTAAGTTGACTCGTAGTAACTCATGATTCCTTAATTTATGCATAGAATAAAAGTTATCTTGTGAGGCGCATGACAACAACTCATACAATAGTATAATAGTTGTCTCATAGTCCTAAATCTTAGCTCATGAGGTGGTTGTTTCGCGAAACAACGACCTCTTTCTCTCTCACATTTCTCTTTCCTCCACATAAGTAAAAATCTTACGTGACATTGCATGAGACGGAGTACAAGACTGCTGACATGTAGCAATGTACCTGCCCTTAGAAGATGTGTTGAAATTGCCATCATACTCTCTCTATCCTAAAACAAGTGTCGTTTTTTATTTTTAGACATCTTATTTAACCATTTGTCTTATATTTAATATAAGTGATTTTCAGTCAAAGTTACTAACAAACAGTCTCCTAATAAAAACAAAATATGCTACTAATCCTAATGAAACCCTACCTAGTTGCAACTGGACTCAGGTTTCGTTTGGCACAACTCGATTTCACGTTTTTTTCTTGGAAAAAAACTTCATGAGCAGTTTTTTTTGTGAAGATTTTTTTTTTAAAAAAACTTTTGGCAAAACCGTTCACAAATAATTCTATGCATGTATGAGAGAAAAAATGAGTTACAATTCTATGCATGGACGAGAGAAAAATGAGAGCAAGAGCTGTGAAAAGCTATTTTCAGCTTCACCTCTCTTCATTTTTTTCGAGAGCATATAACAATAACCTATTTCAAAAAAGTGTTTGAAAAAAACCCTACTCCCCTCCCCATGTCTTGCTTATCCACATTGTCAGATACCTGAGAATAGGGCACTCTAACACCGCGCTTCGCAAAAACAAAAGCACCTTGCAATCCTCCCTCCGCCTCATCCGAGCTAGGGCGACGTCATCCGTGGCGTCGTCTACCCTCGGAGGCTTTCCGCCCCGTCCGAGGGTAACGTCAGCACCTTCAAAGGCTTTCCGCCTCGTCCGAGGGTAACACCAACAACCTCGGAGGGCTCTCCGCCTCATCCGAGCTAGGGTGACGTCATCCGTGACGCGTTCACCCTCGGGGGCTTCTCCGCCTCGTCCGAGCTAGTGTGACGTCACCTGACGACATCATCCTCTCCCAAAGGCATTGTCGCCACAACCGACCCGGGGTGCCTAGCCTATAGTCAAAAGGTCCACAGTACCGCTCGTCCTTAGGGATGGGGCTTCCGGGCACGACCGCCATGCCTACCCCTGTTGAGCCCCTTCGGTACAGGCTCCTATGCTATCTCACCTCCGTTTGACACTCACCATGCTCGTGCCATGCGTTCGCCGACGCTTGAACAGGAATTAGGGCGTTTTCAACCCTGTACGACGAGACGCGGGGGTGTCTGGCCCTGTTCTGTCAATCCCCGCCCATGCCCTAATCAAGGAATAGTGATGCTCCCGATTACGAGGCGCATGGCTACAACTCTCACAAAGACGAAGAGGACCCTGTCGGCGTGTCTACAGGTGCAATCTTCCCCGGGAAGGAAGGCGGACTGAAGCCCGAATCACTCCCAAGACAGCAGCCCGAACCGGGCCCATGCTTCTCTCTATCCCCCTACTGTACTCTGTCATCTCTCCCTACGTATAAAGGGGGAGAATGGACCCCCAATCTCGCTCTCTCAACACTCTGATTCACACACGCACACTCGCATTAACGCGAACACACACCAGAACCAAGAACACCATACGCACGAGACCTGGGAACCAACTTCCTTCTCTCCATCGCTTGTAGCTCCTCTCTACGAGTACCCCCGCGCTGGGTAACACGATCTCGCAACGAACTGGACGTAGGGCGTTCGTGCCCGAACCAGTATACATCTTTGTGTCCTCCTAACGTAACCATTCGATCTCCGACACACTTAGAAATTTACTAGTTGGTTGTCTAGACCCGTCATTTTAGACACCGACACACATATTCCCCTCCCCTTTTACTCATACTGTTTCTCATGCTCATTGGATAATCGAGCAGCGAATACCCATGATGGATTTTCTTGTAGCGATTCATCAGATTCCGATAGCAGCGACCCTGGCTCTGACGACGATTGTGTAAAAATCAATTTGTTAGGTTGAAACCATCCATCATGTATTGGTGTCATTTGTGTAACCCCGCCGACTTTGTGTCGCACAGAATGATGTACTCGTGATGTTGTAATTTGTATGCTGTTGAGCCCTAACAAAGCTTAACGAGCATCTAACAAAATATACCCGTGCGTTACAACGTGATATATTATTACATAATTAATTAAAGTTAGCTATTTTTATTTGTTTTATTGGACAACTTTATCTCATCTAAATGATTGTTCACCACAAATGCATCGCCACGTCATAGCGGTGTTGCGTCGCATGCCCGATAGTCGGTGATTTGCATGGTGCAGCAGTGTAGGCACATTTGCCAGCGGCGTAAATGCACAGTGATTTGTATTGCTCATTTTTTAATATGGTATGATTTTCTCAGCGGTGACCTCGATTTGATTCGTGGTGGTCTTGATCTCGCATATGATTTTGTATTCATCTTGCTCTCTTTTTTTTCGACGGCACTCCATATAAATCATAGAACAAACAACAAGCACGTAAACAAGATCAGATACTTGTTATGCTAGACATGAGAGAGGCGCGGCGATTCTTGTTATGCTAGACGTGAGAGAGGCGCGGCGCAGGAGGCCGCCAGCCACGTGGTGGCCACGCTAGGGGAGCGTCTCAGGGATGGGGGTTTCCAGCGGCTTCTACGCCGCTGTTGTTGGCTGGTGGACGTGCTGTCCCCGTATGCGGAGAGGGGCGGGGCTCCTCAAGCTCGGCATGGATAGCATCGAGCACCTCACTGTTGAGGGCGTCGTGGAGCACTAAATCTTCTAATTGAACCCTATGAACGTGGAGCACATCTTGGGTAACACCATCTCGACGACCACCCCATGGGTGGTCAGTTCGCATCGCTGCTATATGACCTCCTTGACCGACATCTTCAACACCGACGGAACGGACCGGTGCACGTATCAGAAGGTCGCCAGCCACGAGTTCAAGAGGCTCTTCCTCCGCGCTTTGGTGGCACGCTACGTGCATACCGAGCTACATGGCTGCCGCCTCCCATTATTGCGCCGCGCAGCGGCCTCGGGCGCCCTTCTTGACCTCCGAGATGTGCTCTAGTGATTCACGTTTTACAACATCTTCCACGTCGCCTTGAATGACTACCCACGCCAAATACTGGGCAATGACGGCGATACGACTGACAACTAAGGATGAAAACGGAATGGAAATATCCCGAACCGAATCGCACCGTTTTCTATATTTAATCCGATCGAATCCGACTTTACCGTAGTCGCTTTCGTTTTCGTATTTCAAATGTCCCGAATCCCGAATGGAAAACCATTTTTCGACCAAGTTCGACCGTTTTCTACTTTTCTACTTTTAATGTGGAATATTCCGAATATGATTTAAACCGAATTTGGTTGTCAATCATTACAGTTTAGGTAACTAAGCAAAGGTAAATGTGAAACACTAATATCTAGGGCATCTTAATTTTTCTCTTCTTTATTATTTCTCTTGCGAAAGAAGCAAAATTGATAAATATGCGCTCTTGTACTCAAAATTTACCACAATGACACTTGTTAATTGTTATGAATGGTAGGTCAGTATTTCGAATTGAATTTTCGTATACCGACCGTATTCGATAGAATTTCGCTCGAATTGGTTCGTTTTCGAAATTCACAATATTTCGTAAGTTCGTGTTCGTGTTCGTGTTCGACTTTACCGTTTTCGCTTTCGTTTTCGTATTCAAAATGTAAAAGTAGAAAACGGTTGATGAGTTTTTCGACCGAGTTCAACCGTTTTCATCCCTACTGACAACAACTTCGCTGATGCCTCTCGTGACACTGCAAATCTCAGCATGAGCTGATTCCTACGTCTAGGGTCAGGTTTTAAAGGGGAAAAAATCTAGGCTGTAAAGAGGTGAAGGAATTTGATTTAGATACGAGATGGAGTTAAACTCTGACTAAAATAACTATTTAGTTTTGAGTTTTTTTTATATTATAGGAAACTCATTTAGTAGGCCGTATGACTCCATTGTCAATTTTCCTCGATCTTTTTTCCTTGAGCACTCGCTCTTTGTACTTTTTGTTTTCCTATATACTCCTTACATTCCAAATTGTAAGTCATTCTAAAAATCTTGGAGAGTCAAAACATTTTAAGTTTGACCAAAGATTATAGAGAGAAACATAAAGATTTATGATATCAAATAGGTATAATATGAAAATATAACTAATAAAAATCTAATTATTCTTAGTTGGTATCAAATATGTTATTATCATATTATATAAATTTGGTCAAACTTTATAAACTTTGACTCTCCAAGATTTTTGGAATGACTTACAATTTTGGATAAAGGGAGTATTTTTTAGGATTTCTTTTTGTTGTTTTCTGACTTGCTCTTTGTATTTTGTTTTCCTATATAATTTTTCTGAGTCCTATACCTATCCACGTTACATCAAGAATAACGATATATGTCAAATTTTGCTTGGGTCATATACACGATCCAATAATTATTAGAATATGATACCGTATCATACTAAACAAGATCTATTCAAACTTTTATGAAGACGGTTATATATATAAGTTTGGACGAAAGAAACTCTCCATTATAAGGTAGTTAGAGAGAGAGAACGATACTGAGTAGTACTAAACAACGTTCAGTATCAGTCAGTACTACACCCAGCACCACAAAATATTGAATAATACTGACACGCGACTACTAAACGACACTGATTTTTTTTCCAGTATAACACCTAGTATAAGTATTCTACACGTAGTATATGTGTGTATGTGTGTGTGTTACTTTTTTCTCTTTTTAACAAGTTTTTTTAGTTTTTATATCTAAGTAGAGTGTAAGCTTATAGTCCACTTATATCTAAGAGAAATGTAAGCTTATACTCCGCTTGTCTTCTCCCTGGTCTCAGCATTTAGCAAACTTACCATCTCTTATTGTACGTACTGCTCTTAGGTACACTACCATCAAGCTCTCTTATTGTACTTACTTGCTCTTAGGTGCACTATCATCAAACTCTTTTATTGTGCTTACTTGCTCTTTGGTGCACTACCATCAAGCCCGAGCAATGAAAGCCACCACACGATCCATCAACTCATCGGCCCCCGCCTTCCGGGGCTGGTCAAGGTAGAACACGTGCTGCTCGCCCGGAGTGTCCACCAGCTCAGCCTCGCCGGGCCACTCACTGTTGAGCAGCGCCGCGTGGTAGGCTCGCCCCTTGGGCGCCAGGAAGTCCTCCCCTGCCACGGCAACCAGCACGCGCTGCGTCGGCAGCAGCGCGGGTGGCGGCGCCTGCGCGGACGTCGGCGACAACCATGGGTCGTCCACCCGGGCGTCAAGGCGTCCCGTCATGAACTGCCTGTTGCGGCGGGTGCGCTCCTCCACCTCGGTTCCCATGGCGACGGACGCGTCCCAGAAGTACGGGTGCACCTGTTAGTAAAAGTAGGACTCAGGATTGTTGCTGCTAGGGCCTCTCTTGCCTCTAGTCTTTGTATCTCTTTATATAAACAGGAGCTCAATAGAGCTTTCGTAGGATACAAGTTTGCTCCAAGAGCATATTCCTAATGCAGTACAAGTAAAGCTAGTCTAAAGCATAAAGAAACAGCAACTGTCCGAAAACTGAAAAGGACTAACAACTAAAGTGTAACAAACTAAAGTGCACTAGAAGCCAAGGCTTATCTATCAATTCTCCCCCTAAGCCTTGCTTCAGCCAGTTTTGACGATCTTCTTGAGCCCGATCTTGCCTCTCATGGTTTTGAACTTGGTTCTTCCAAGTGACTTGGTGAGAATATCGGCAAGCTGTTCATTTGTGCCGATGTGATCGGCCTTGATGCTCCCTTCTTTCACGCAGTCTCTGATGAAGTGGAACTTGGTCCTTATGTGCTTGCTCCTGTCATGGAACACTGGGTTCTTGGCAAGTGCAAGTGTCGATTTGTTGTCCACCTTCAACTCCACAGTTTCCACTCTCCTTCCTAGCAAATCGGCAAGCAATCTTGATAGCCATAGTGCCTGAGTTGCTGTTGTAGTCATGGCCACATACTCAACCTCACAGCTAGAGAGTGCCACTACCTTCTGCTTGACCGATTGCCAGCTGACCAGCTGTTGCCTAGGAAGAAAAGACAGTCAGTTGTGCTCTTGCTGGAATCAATGTCTCCAGCTAGATCTGAGTCACAATAGCCCAAGAACCTTGCCGATGAGGATCCTGCCGATAAAGACCTTACCGATGATGGTACCTTAGTGAAGTGGAGACCATAGTCAAGGGTACCAGCCAAGTACCTGAGAATTCTCTTGACTGCCATTTGATGTTCAGTGGTCGGTCTCTCTAAGAACCTGCTCACGAATCCCACTGAAAAAGCCAGGTCTGGTCTAGTGTGGACCAAGTACCTCAAGCTTCCAACCAATCTTTTGTATTGTGTTGGATCCACTTCTTCTGCTGTGCTCTTCTTGCTCAGCCTCAATCTTTCTTCCATCGGTGTGGCAGCAGGGTTGCAATCGGCCATGTTTCCCAACTCCACAATCCTCTTGGCATAGTGGCTCTGCCTCAGAGTGATCCCACTACTGCCCTTCTGCATTTCTACTCCAAGATAGAAGTTAAGTAACCCAAGGTCACTCATCTCAAAGATGGACTGCATCTCCATCTTGAAAGCCTTCACTTCCTCTTCCTTGACTCCAGTGATGATCAAGTCATCTACATAGACTCCGACTAGTAGAACAGAGCCATTTGAGCCTCTTCTGTATATTGCAGCTTCATGCTTGCTCTGAACGAACCCCATCTTCTTCAAGGTTGAGTTCAGTTTTGCATTCCATGCCTTGGGTGCCTGCCTCAGCCCATACAGTGCTTTGTGGAGCCGATAGACCTTGTCTTCTTCTCCTTGGACAGCAAACCTAGGTGGTTGCTGCACATAGACCTCCTCCTTGAGCTCTCCATTGAGGAATGCCGATTTGACATCCATGTGATGGACCTTCCATCCTTCTTGAGCAGCCACGGCCAGCAGCAGCCTGACTAACTCCATCCTTGCCATAGGGGCAAAGGCATCCTCATAGTCGATCCCTTCCTGCTGCACAAAACCCCGAGCCACAAGCCTTGCCTTGTGCTTGATCACATCTCCATCGGCACTCTTCTTCAGCTTGAACACCCACTTCAGGGTGATCGGCCGATGACCGGCTCGAGGTGGCACCAGCTCCCAGGTGCCGTTACGCTCAATAGCGCCCAACTCTTCCTTCATCGCAGCTTGCCAAGCTAGGTCATCGGCAGCTTCAGCGTAGGTAGTCGGCTCGCCCGAGCAGGAGAGGTTCAGCTCGGCGAACAGCCTCTAAGCCAGCGACGGGGTGGCCTCATCCCCGATGAGGTCAGTAATGTGTCGGTAGCGCGGTGGCTCACTGCCATGGTAGGCGTCCACCCTTTCTTCATCGTCCTCCGGGGGAGTGACGTGCTCGACCCGAGGCCTAGAGCCACTTGTCGTTGCCGATGGCGTCGCTGCCGATGGTGCGGCTGCCGATGGTGTCGCTGCCGATGGCGTGGCTGCCGATGGCGCAGCTGCCGATGGTGCCGCTGCCGATGGCGCGGCTATCGATGGGGGATCCTCTGCTGCCTCTTCACCTTGTGACGGCTCCGATGTATTGGAGCGCGGTGCCGATGGCGATGGTGATGCCGATCTGGTAGCTCCAGGCACCACCTCTTCCCAGGGGTACTCGACGGTGAAGTCGCTGCTGCCTTTTGCCGATGTGCTTGCCGATGCCGATGTCCAGTCCCAGCCGCGGCCCTCGTCGAACACGACGTCGCGGCTGATGCGCACGCGCTGGGACACTGGATCGTAGACCTTGTAGGCCTTCGCGCCCTCCGCATAGCCGATGATCATGTCGGCCTCGCTGCGGTCATCCAGCTTGCGGAGCTGGGTCAGGCGCCTAGTGTAGGCAACACAGCCAAACACCTTGAGGTGGCCCAGCATCGGCGATCGGTCATGCCATGCTTCGTAGGGGGTGATGCCCTCCAGTGCTCGCGTCGGGGCACGGTTTAGGAGATGCACCGTCGTCATCACTGCCTCCCCCCAAAATCTTGCCGGTAAACCGCGCTGCTTGAGCAGAGCTCGCGCCATGGCCACCACTGTCTAATTCCTGCGCTCAACGACTCCGTTCTGCTAAGGGGAGTGAGGGGCACTGAAGTGCCTTTTGATACCTTGATCGGCGCAGTAGGAGTTGAACTCTGCAACAGTGAACTCGCCGCCATTGTCCGTGCACAAGACCTTGAGCTGGCAGCCGCTCTCCACCTCTGCTGCAGCCTTGATGCGCTTGATTGCCTCCCCGGTAGCATCCTTGGTCGGCAGCAGTGCCGCTCACATGTATCGGGTGGCGTCGTCTACCAATAGGAGGATGTATCGGTTGCTTGCCGATGTCGGTGGTGTCACAGGTCCGCAAAGCTCGCCATGCACCAGCTCCAGGTGCTCCTGGGCACGGTACGCCGATGCCGATGGAAAAATTCACCGCTTCTGCTTGGTGGTGACGCAGACGTCGCAGACTTGCTCCGCGTGGTTGATTTTGGGGATCCCATGGGCCATCTCCTCTGCTCAGGCGTCGTAGTGCATCAAAGTGCAAATGGTCGAGCCTCTCATGCCATTGCCATGCCTTGTCATCCTTGCGCATGGCGAGACAGCAAGGCTGCACAGCTTCCAAGTGAAGGATGTAGAGGCGGTTAGCTCCTCGAGATACCTTGGCAAGCAGACGGCGACTGCGATCCCAGATGCGCAGCACGCCATCGGCAATCTCCACCTTGGAACCGCCTTCGTCCAACTGCCCGAGGCTCATGATCGAGTTCTTGAGGGCAGGGATGAAATACACGCCTTGCAGCATCCGATGCTCGCCGGTCTTGCCTCGGAACACAATGGTGACGATGCCGCGGATGTCCACCTTGGACGCGTCCCCGAAGCGCACGATGCCGCGGACGTTCGTGTTTAGATCGGCAAAGAGCTCACGACGCCCCGTCATGTGGTGCGTTGCTCTGCTGTCGAGGTACCAGCCTCCCATCTTTTCTTCTTCTTCTTCATCGGCACCGAGGAAAGCTTGAGCCCTTGGCTCCTCCAAAGTGACTTCTTGCGTGGCCAGAGAGGAAGCCGATGCACCCTTGTCCAGCTCGACGAACGCGTGTGCCATGAACAGCCCGCCGTCTTCTTCGCACTCGGCGTACTGGGCACGCCCAATGTATCCACCAGCACCGCCACCGCGGCCTCCACCTCGATCACCTCCTCGGCCGCCACGATCACCTCCATCGCCGCGGCCTCCGCCGCGCTCTCATCGTGGCAATCGGCAACCGCGCGCCCAATGGCCCTCCAAGCCACAGTTGAGGCAGGTGTTCCGCCCACGGTTGTCACCCGGGGGACCGCGAACACCGCCGCCATCTCCGTGGCCAGCGTCACGCCCTCGGCCATGCGCGCCGCCACGGCCCCGCTGGTTCCTTCCTCCGCGACCTCGCTGCTGCCTGGGAGCCGATCCATCGGTATCGACAGAGCCATCGGCATCGGCAACGCCCTTTTTCTCCTTCCTCCAGCGCTCTCTCCACTGCTCCTCAGTGTACATCAGCTTTCCTCCGACGGCTATCGGCCCGATCGGTGCATGCTTCTCGCACTCATCCACCGCCTTGAGCCTCCCGATCACCTCCTCGAGCGTGAGCGCCTCAAAATCGAGGAATTGCTCGATGGCGACGGCGATCTGTGCGTACTTCGCTGGCACCAATCGGAGGTACTTCTCCACCACGCACTCCTCGGTGATGTCCCGATCGCCGTGGATGACGAGTTGCTGATGCAGAGTCGACAGCCGGATGGCAAAGTCATCGACTTGCTCATCGGGCTGGATGCCGATGTTCTCCCAGTCTCGGCGAAGTCGCTGCAGCGTCGCCCGTTGGACCCTGTCCACGCCGATCCTTGCTGCAGCGATGGCGTCCCACGCCTCCTTTGCTGATGCTTTGTCCATGAGCGGAATGCCCATCTCCTTGGGCACAGCAGCCACGATCACCTCGAGCGCTCGCCGATCGTCGCGGTACTGAACCGGACCTCCCTCGACGGCCTCCCACATGTCGCGCGCCTGCATCCGCAATTTCATGAGCTGCGACCACTCATGGTAGTTGGTCTTGTCCAGCATCGGCCACGCCGTGCTGCTGCCGGAGTCGCAGTAGACCACCCTGTCCCGCGACTCATGGCGCCCGCCGCCGCGGCCTCGCCTGCGGTCGCGCGGAGACTGAGAGCGGCGCCGATCCCTCCGATCACGCGGGCTCTCAGAGCGCCTGACATCCCTCTCCACTTGTTCCTCCCCGTCCGCAGCGATCTCCGCTCGCAGCGCCTGCGCGGTCCTCGCCGCCTGCTCTGCTGCTGTTGCTGCAGCCTGCCTCGCCGCCTGGATCGCCGCCGCTGCTGCTGCCTCTGCAGCCAGCAGACACGCGGCCCGGGTGTTGGAGCCGCCCTACGCCCCCTCACCGGTGACAGATGCACCATCCTCGATGGCCATGGCCTTGGCCTTGATGGCAGCCACGGCGGCGCGCTCTGCTGAGGAAGACATGGCTGGGAGAGTGGAAAGGTGGTGTTCTTGGCTCTCTAGCAACCAGAGCTCTGATACCAATTGTTAGTAAAAGTAGGACTCAGGATTGTTGCTGCTAGGGCCTCTCTTGCCTCTAGTCTTTGTATCCCTTTATATAAATAGGAGCTCAATAGAGCTTTCGTAGGATACAAGTTTGCTCCAAGAGCATATTCCTAATGCAGTACAAGTAAAGCTAGTCTAAAGCATAAAGAAACAGCAACTGTCCGAAAACTGAAAAGGACTAACAACTAAAGTGTAACAAACTAAAGTGCACTAGAAGTCAAGGTTTATCTATCAGCACCAGCAGCATGCCCATGATCCCCGGGAGCCCCTCGGTGGCGGCGCGCATGGCGACGTTGTGGGCGATGTTGGCGCCCGCGCTGTCCCCGGCCAGGAACACGCGGGAGGGTCCCCGTGCTCGGCCAGCCAGGTCTCGGTGTCGGACCCGCCGCCGCTGCTGGCGCTGCGGACGGCCCACACGAGCGCCGCCCATGAGTCGTCGTAGGCCACCGGGAGCCGGTGCTCCGGCACGCGGCGGTAGTCCACGGACACAACGATGGCGCCGGCGCAGGCGGCGAGTGTGTTGAGGTAGCGGTGGTACTTGGCGGACCTGGCCGATTCGACCATGAAGCCACCGCCGTGGAAATACACGACGATGGGCAGCTTGTCGCCGGCGCCAGCCGCTGTGGGAAGGTACATGCGGGCGGAGAGGTTGGTGGCGGGGTCGACGGTGACGTCCTTGGAGGCGACGCCGCCGGTGGAATTGCCGTCGTCGAGGGAGGCGGGGACCGTGCCGTTGCCGATCAGGCGCTCAACGCGGACGCTCTTGTAGAGGCGGATGAACGGCAGGAGCTCGACGGCGACCTCATCGACGGACACGCTCTCGCTGAGAAAGTGGGAAGAAATTGTATGCGGCAGGCGGCAGCGCCGCACAGCGATTGAGCGGCAGACGTACGGCACCGCTCGCGTAGTCGGCGGACGTACGATCTAGCCGACGATCCTAGTACGCTGTTCCCCAATCAAGCCGGCTCAATCCAAAATCAGGTCAACCCGCCTCCTTTTTATTTAAAAAAATGCATCTTTACTGTATCCGCCCTGGTCGGAGTCGGACACTCCACAATCAAGGTTCCGCTATCTTTATAGAGCAAGGCCGGCCCACAGGAGACTCATCGGCTGAGACGCGCGACGCCGACTGCCGCCATTCTCACGCAGCCACCGCCGAGACGAAGATGCCTGGCCATCGCCGTGTCGCGTGCGATGGTTCGAAGACAATGGACTTGGCTCCTGCTGAACTCTCCGCCCCTGATCGGCGTCTGGTGCTGAGGAAGAGGCTCGGCGAGGAGATGGAGGCGCTCCGTGGCATCCTTAGGAAGGCCGAGCTCGTGGTGCACAAGACTGTCGACAAGGGTCGCGTGGCACCTCGTTGCCGAAAAGATGGCCGTTTCTTGGCCCGATCAAAGACCATGGAGGCCAACCGGATTCCTTGTGGCAAGAAAAGGAAAACGATGCCACCCGTGGACATGGAGATCATCAAGCCCTGGATGCCACCTGTGGAGAACATCGAGCCCCCCCGGATATTGATGGCCGATCAGACTCCATGTGCCAAGAAAAGGAGGACGATGCCACCCGTGGAGATCATCGAGCCCTCACAGATACCGAAGGCCGATCAAATTCCATGTGCCAAGAAAAGGAGGACGACGACGCTACCCGTGGAGATCATCGAGCCTCTGATCTCCAAGGACGAGACCTTCAGCTTGATTACTCGAGTGTCGTCGCTCTCGTCGAACTTGCCAGCACGCATCGTCGAGTTCCTGAACAAGGAGTGCACCGGTCACGCAGACGAAAAGGCCGGCGAGATAGAGATTGATCTGGGATCCTTGAGGCGCTCTGCCATGTTCGAGCTGCAGAAGTTGCTGGACGACGAGTTTGCAGAAGAAGAGAAGCGTCGGCAGCAGCAGGAGGAGGAGGATTGCGGCGCCAACACGGATACATGCGCCGGCGATACCTCTCCTGTAGCGGTAGGTAAGGACATTTGTTCACCGCCACGGATCCTCAAAGAGGGAGAGATAATAGAGGATCACCATATGCCGATTTGCGGCGACGTTGGCCCTATTGCAATTGAGAAGTCTGCAAAAAGCCCCAGCAGCAACACCGGTTCTAGCAGTTCATCTGGATCCTCCAGCAGCAGTGGCAGTTCATCTGTATCTTATTGCAGCGATTCATCGTATTCCAACAACAGCGACTCTACCTCTGACGACGAGTGTGTGACAAGCAATCTAGCTCCTCCTGCCATGCTTCCAATTCCCAAGAACGGCGCCTCTCCCAGAGCAATACCGGCCAAGGGCCTTTGCTTACTACCACGAATACTCAAAGACAGAGAGATGACAGAGGAGGAGGTCGACATATGTGGTGTTGCTGACGCTATTGCAACTGAGAAGTTTGTTAAGACCACAAAAAGCCCGAGGAACATCAGTTCTAGCAGTTCGTCTGGATTCTCTAGCAGCAGCGGCGGTTCAGCTGGATCTTCTTGTAGCGATTCATTAGATTCCAACAACAGCGAGTGACTATGGCTCCGGTGACGAGTGTGTGACAAGCAATTTATTAGGTTCAAACTATCCATGATGAATTGGTGTTATTCATGTAATCTGGATGACTTTGTGTCGTAGAGAATGATGTACTCATGATGTTGTAATTTGTATGCTGTTGAGCCCTACCAAAGCTTTTGAGCATCGATCAATCTACTGAACCTTTTTTTCCTAAAACAGACATATAGCCTGTATTTTATTAAGCAAAAGAGAGTGATCAATAGACCTACACATATATGATACAAAGGGATTCGCGAGTAATCCTAGGATTACCAACGAAGTCCTTAACACCAAACGAAAGCAAGAGCAAAAGGTGTGGGGGACCCTCCTCCACCTAACAGCCCCAGCAACTGAGCCTAAACAAAAATATCTCAACACCAAGGAACTAGTAGTGGTAGGAGCCATAGACGATAACAGTGACAAAGCATCCGCTGAAACTCCAGACGGCGAAGCATCCGTCCAAGCAACCTCGGTGGCAAAGCATCCACCGGAAAACACCTCGGCGGCAAAGCATCCGCCGGAAACCGATTACTCCTCCGAGTCACTTAGGGCCACTACCCTCAGGACCACGGGCGAGGAGGACCTACCTGAAGAAACACCAGCGGCAAATCACCCGCCCAAACAGACTTCTACGGCTACCACTAGCACCAACTAGACACCACGTCGAGGAGAAGCATGAAGTTCAAATAGGCACAACATAGCTTCCACAGAAATACCGACACCGATGACGGACTAAGGACGACGCCTCCAAGAAGGTGATGACGTAGGAACGCCATCGTCGTCAGTGTTGGAATATGCCCTAGAGCTAATCATGTAGATGATTATATTCCGGTTGTATCCATGATTAATAAAGTGTTCTGAGAATATCCATTATAGACAACTAGTATTGATTGACAATTATGTGAATTGTTTGTGGAACTCAATTACCTGAATGGTTATTCTAAAAGTTGTCCCTGGTCAGCATTCTTGTAAGAGCACACTTGAATATTAGACCAGCACATGTATTAGTTGATGGCTATGTATCACAAGTCATAGACATGGAGATGTCAAACTAATAATGTGGGCACATGTGAGACATGTAGGCTGGACTGACCCAACAAGAGAAAGTCTCTATTCATGTCATGTACGTTATGTCCTTAGACCTGAGATTGTGGTATGTACTCAAGATGTGAAACGATCTACTTAGAGACTATCAAACGCTACTCCGTAATTGGGTAGTTATAAAGGTGGCCCTTGGGTGGTCGGGAAACATGCTGTGAGACATAGACAATCAAGATGGAATTTGCCCCTCTCTTCGTGAGAGAGATATCACTGGATCACTCATGTGATTGGATCAACAAATGCATGGCCATGCTTGGGTTAAGTGTTAACCCACGAGTTGAACCATATATCGAGTGGCGAAGGGAATAACTTGTACATGGTCATAGTGGTTCGTCTGATATGATCATAGCGTATGCATAGGAGTTGACACGCCTTGCTAGAGGCCGCTATCAACTATTGGTCGAGTAAGAGTACTTGGGCCATGTCTATGTATGCGTGAGCCCATAGGGTCGCATGCTTAAGGGGCTGGAAGCCTAATTCGGGTTGGACCCGAATTAGACTAGGTTTAGGGTTTCTAATGGGACTCCACCGTGGGAGCTCGTTAGGACGCCTATATAAGCAAGGGGTAGGCCGCGGGGCGAATTGATCCACGCCTTTAGGCAGCCGCCGTCGCCTCCCCACGCTCGCGCCTTTTGCTCCTCGCGGACCTAGCAGTCCGGAGGCGCAACGCTTCCTCCCTGCACGTGTGGGATTCCTCGGAGGTGCTGCATCTGGAGCACAAGGACAAACCGCGCGAAGGGGACGTTGAGACGGACGACCACGCAACTGCACTGCCTGCTGCGACGCGCACGACTACATCAAGTCGTCTTCCGCTGCACCTGCGCGTCTAGTGGTAATCCCGTAACCTGTAACTAGCAGTAGATCCTGGTTTATGAGGTCGAAAAGTTTTGTTTTCCGGCTAGCGTAGCAACCTCGTATTCCTTCAGTCAGCTGGCTTGAGAAGCCTGGCGGGGTTTTCACCCCTATCTGTCGTTGGTCCCGGATCCTCGCGCTAGGCCGGGAATGGCCACACGGTCGGAGAATGCCCAAGCACAGAGTGCGATGCAGGAAGCGGCTGGCGCCACCGGCCATGCCACCACGGCAGAGCTTGCGCGCCACCTGATCGCCGCAAGTCACACCACCACGGCGCGACAAGCAAGAAACCAAGCACACCGCCACCGGCCACGCCACCACGGCGGCACCGATGCACCTCCACTTCTCGGTCATAGCTACCGCCGCTGCCACCCACGAAGCAGCCGACCACTGCAGGCCCAGATCCGCCGCCAGGGTGCAGGCGCAGGAAGGCCGACCACCATGGCCACTGGGCGGGGAAGGACCACGGACAACGGACCCCGGCCGCAGGTGGCCGGATCCGCCCGGCCGCCGCCGCTGGACACTGTCGGAGGGGTGGGATGGAGGGGGGAGGAAGAGCAGGTGTGGAGGAGATGCCAGATCCACGCGGAGCAGCCCCGAGCTCGCCGTCGGCTGTCGGTCCCAGGCCAAGCAACCACGACGGGAGCACCTCCAGAGAGAGGAGAGAGGCGAGGTAGAGATGGATCTGCACGCCACCGCCGAGCCAGACATCGGCATGGCAGGCAGAACCCGCCCGCGCCCCAGTCCGACGAGAGAGCCTCGCCGTTGCCTTCCTCGCGGTCGCACTGGCCTCCAGGCAACCCGCTCAGGCAACGGCAAGGCAGGGGAGAGAGATGTGGGGGCGGCGACGCTGGGTGTTGCGTTTCCGCCCGAGCCGCCCCGAGGAGGTTTCTCTCTGCAGCTGGGATCTCTCAGCTTCAGTCTAGTGAACCTGATGATGTGTCCTCGAAACCAGTTAAAATTGCGTCATTTGTGTTATACTGAGAAAGTTGTATATAGCTAACTATTTTATATTTGCAGTCTAAGCATGAAAATATTCATTCCCAAGTGACTTTATAAACCATAGATGTCTCGACTGGTACAGAAGCCGGCTGATTCCGGCTGATTGAAGCTCAAACAAGTTGGAAGTAATTCAAGCGAACAAAGCCGAAAGTCAACCTTTTTTTTATTCATGACACCAAAATTTATATCATTAGATATACCAAAATATATTTTTATAATATAATTATTTGATATCATAAATATTTATACTTTTTTCTTTAAAATGATCAAACATTAAAAAGTTTATGGTAAAATAATTCTAGAAATTGAATTATTTAGAGACGAAAAGAGAATGGAGTATATGTTCCTAGACCTAGATGCACCCTCCTATAATGCGACTGCATATATAGCAAAGCCAATTTTGTAGACAAATGCAGTCTGAAGATATACGATCTACTCGTACACTCTTGGTCTAAGTCCGCCACACTGGATGCAGCAGGTTAGCCATCATCCCATTTACCCAATAGTTTAAGAAAACATTGTGGCCTAGTAAATTTTACTCAAACCTCGGGCCAAACTCCTCCATCATCTCTGGGCAATTTTGTTGGATTGTTGCTTTCTCTTCAACTTTTGGCCTCTCTCATTTAAACTCTTATGTGTTGTTCTCAGTGTATTCTTCTGATGTATTTATTTTCTTGTCAATTCAATTTTGAAACCAAATTATGTTGCCTATTCTTGTGGAGTATGTCTCTCTATGTCCTCATTCCAGAACTATATACTGTTTGTTCTTACTCTGAAACTTAGAGGGATACAAGGGAAGCAGCATACTGGGCTCTGAAACATTTCAAACAAAACAGAAGAATTGATACTACCAACAAATAACTTGAAACAACTAGAAAAAAAACCAAAAAATAAGAACCAGACACCATCTAAAAGTACATCAGACTACATTACAAAAAAATGCTTAATTAAAAACATACCTTGATCCTTACTGAAATATAAAAAAAACTTTTGAAGAGTCTTTCCTTAGGACAATACATTTTACTTGAGAAATACCAATACTTAGCATACCAACTCTAATTTTTCAAGGATGAAGCTGTGAAGCAAGATGATCCTCATTAGCCAAATTATAAACAACACCATCATCCTCATCAAGACAGAACTTGAATTTCCTGACAAAAGGACTCCCACGAATGTAGTGGCTGAAATAAGGCTAGTCTCAATGGGGATTTCATATCTCAGTTTCTAATACGTCCATATTTTGGAAACAATAGATAACAATTTCATAGGGACGAAACTATCTCTACTCCTATGAAACTTTTACTGTCACTCTTTATCAATACGTTGTCATATCAGCATATTTATATTTAATGCCCACGAAATTTTGATAAAACTCTATTGAGACTATCCTAAGTTGCAGCTGCATTGGAACCTAACCATATTAATGGCCATGTTTAGTTCCCATGGAATCCAAAATATTTTGGATTTTGTCTCTTTATTTTGCAAAATGGAACTAAACACCACCCAAAATATTTGGGAAAAAGAGGTTCATTCCCCATTTTAAATTTTGGACTCAAGAGACCAAAATAAGTCAAACTTTGCATTGGCTTGTGTGCCATCCTCACAATCCTCATCATTGAAATCCAAAATAAGCCAATTTTTGGTTGGAACTAAACAGTCCATTGAAATATTTTACTTTTTGGATTTTTGAATTCAAAATAGTTGGGATTTTAGATTTTGAATTTTGGATTTCTGATGGAACTAAACATGGCCTAAAGCGTCAAGTCATGGTTATGTGGTGATGAAATGGCATTTTGGCCCTGTTTAGTTCCACATGAAATCCAAAATATTTTGTGTTTTGTCTCTTCATTTTGTAAAATAGAACTAAACACCACCCAAAATATTTGGCAAAAAGTGGTTCATTCTCCATTTTGGATTTTGGACTCAAGAGGCCAAAATAAGCTAAATTTTACATTGGTTTGTGTGTCATCCTCATAATCCCATCATTGGAATCTAAAATAAGCCAAATTTTGGTTGGAACTAAACAGTCCACTGAAATATTTTGCATTCTGAATTTTGGAATCCAAAATAGTTGCGATTATGGATTTTGGATTTCTGATGGAACCAAATAGGGCCTTTGTTTTGTAGGTTTACAAGGATGCGGAAATGGTTAGAAATAGACAGGAGAAGAGAGGGCAACAGGGAAAACATATGGCTAAACCATTATACTTTTAAACGTTGTACGGTCATGGTATTTTAAATTTGTGTATATTATTTATTTTTTGGAAGTGATATGGTATTAGTGGTCCATGATTATAGAACTCTCTCATTTTTTAAATCGTCTTAAAACTGTATGTTTTACCTTCCTGGTCTCGTTTTGGACTATGGTAAAAATTAAGGAGAAAAGGTGGATATTTTTCTTTTGACAAAATAAGTCGACCCATGGTCTCTAAATTGGGCATTGGCCACGCGGCCGAGCGTAAAGCCAAGGCTGGGCCGGCCCATTTCCATCCTGAAAAAGAGTAGTCGGTTGAGTGTATTGGAGAGTTATTCGTATGCCCCTAGTTATTCGTGTTGGTGTCGGGGTCGGACAGAAATCACAATGAATTCCACCCTTCGATCCCGATCCGGAGGGGCGAATCCAGCCCATATACGTCTCACGCCAGCCCCCGCCAAATCCTTCCCTCCCATCCGATCCGTTGAGACGCGTGACGCCAGCCGCCGCCATTTTCGCGTAGCGCGAGCGAGAGCACGGCGGCGACCGCCGCTGAGAAGATTGCTGGTCATCGTAGAGTTGCGCGCGTCGAACTCGGCTCGAAGAGGATGGGATTGGGTACGGCCGAGCTCTCCCCCGCACCTGATCCGCGCCTGGTGCCGAGGAAGAAGAGGACGCAGGCGACTGCAACCGCCGCCATTTCGCGTAGCGCGAGCGACAGGACGCAGGCGACCGCAACCACCGCCAAGAAGATGGCGGGCGACGAACTCCGCTCGAAGAAGATGGATTTGGCTCCGGCCGAGCTCTCTGCCCCTGATCCGTGCCAGGTGCTAAAGAACAGGCTCTGCGAGGAGATGGAGGCGCTCCGCGGTATCCTCAAGAAGGCCGAGCTCGTTGCGCGCAAGAATGTCGACAAGGATCGCGCGGCACCTCGTCGCGGCAAGGATGGGCGTTTCTTGGCCGCAGAAGCCCGTCCATCAGAGGCCATGGAGGTCGGCCGTACTCCATGTGCGAAGAGAAGGAAGACGATGCCACCCCCACCCGTGGAGATCATCATGCCCCGTATCCTAGAGAGGAAGGCCGATCGAGCTCCATGTGCCAAGAGTAGGAAGGCGATACCACCTATTGAGATCATTGAGCCTCCGCCGCGGAAATCGAACGCCGATCGGATTCCATGTGCCAAGAAAAGGAGGACGACACCACCACCCATGGAGATAATCGAGCCCCGGATATCGAAGGACGAGATTTTCAGCTTGGCTACCCAACTGTCGTCGCTCTCGTCGAACATGCCGGTCAGCATCCTCGAGTTCCTGCACAAGGAGTGCACCGGTCACGCAGACGAAAAAGCTGGCGAGATAGCGATCGATCTGGGATCCATGAGGCGCTCCGCCATGGCAGAGCTGCTGAAGTTGCTGGACGAGTTCGCTCAAGAAGAGAAGTGCCGGAGGCAGAAAGAGGAGTCGGTGAACGTCTGCAGATCCATTACTCGTGAATTAGAGGAAGGCGAGATCATTGAGGAAGGTGAGTTCATCCAGGAGGATTGTGGTGTCACCCTTGCTGCAACCGCTAAGACAGCAAAAAGCCCAAGCAAGAGCAGTTCGTCTGGATCCTCCAGCAGCAGCGACAGTTCATCTAGATCTTCTTGCAGCGATTCTTCAAATTCCGACAGCAGCGACTCTGACTCTGACGATGAATGTGTGACAAGCAATGTGGCTCCTGCCCTTCTTCCGATTCCCAAGACCGAGGCCTCTCCCGTGCTTGCCAATGGCCTTTGCTCACCACCACGAGTACTTGAAGACGTAGAGATGACAGAGCAGGAGGAGATCGACATATGTGGCGATGCCAGTCCTATTGCAATCGAGAAGTTTGTTCAAACAGCAAAAAGCCCCAGCATCAACAACAGTTCTAGCAGTTCATCATCTGGATCCTCTAGCACCTCTAGCAGTTCATCATCTGGATCTTCTTGCAGCGATTCATCAGATTCCGACAGCATAGACTCTGACTCCGATGACAAGTGCGTCACAAGCAATCCAGCTCCTGTTGTTCTTCCCAAGACCGATGCATCTCCCACGACAATTCCACGAAAGGTTCTCAGTCCTATTGCTGAAGAGGAGTTTGCCGAAACCGGGAACAACCAAAGAAGCAACATCAGTTCATTACTTGAAGACGGCGAGATAGAAGAAGAGCAGGAGACCAACGGCGCCTCCCCTGTGGCTGCACAGAAGTTTGCTGAAACCGTGAACAGTACAGGATCTGCCCATCGCCAATGCGTCAGAAGCAGCCCGACTCCTACCGTCCGCCCCGAGCCATCGAAACTGCAGCCGCCACCTGCACAAGGCACTATTCAATATCTCATTGCCAAGGGTTTTGAGAAGAAGCGCCAGATGGCTGCGGCTGCACAAGGCACTGTTCCTGATTTAGATGCCAAGGCTTTTGAGAGGACGCAAGAGAGGCAGAGAGCCTACGAAAAGCTGGAAGAGATGGAGAGGAACGCGAAGGCTAAGCCCATCTTCGACTGGATACACCCGAGACATTTGATGGAGCTAGGGATCACCACCCCGGTGGAGTACGCTGTGACCTCGGAGCGGCGTTTTCCTTCTCGTCGTGGCTGCCCGGTGCAGAGTCTGCTCGGGCTCTTCTTGAAACCAGAGTAGCAGACAAACCAGCCACCAGATACTACAAGACCTATTGGAAACTTGTTACAGTAGGGTGATGTATTAAGTGTTTATGTAATCCGGCTGTACTTTCTGTCACGCAGTAAGATGTACTCGTGATATTGTAATTTGTATGCTGTCGAGTGTTGAGCTTTACCAAAGCTTATCGAGCACGATCAGTCTAGTGAACCTGATATATATGTAAAGAATATGGCCTTGAAACCAGTTGACATTGCGCCATTGTGTTATACTGCTTGTACTCTGTTATATGCTGAGCAAGTTGTATATGGCTAGCTATGTTTGAAGTTTAAGCATGAAAATAAATAAAAATATTCATATATTCTTTGGGTGGGTGGCTGTCCGCAGCATTTTGCAATATAATATATGTTCCTAGACCCACCCACGTATAATGCGACTGCATTTGGAGCAAAGCCAATTTCTTTGACACCAAGACAATTGGTCCAAGTCGGGCACACTGAATGCAGCAGGTTAGCCATCATCCCGTTTATCCAATGTGGCCCAGTCAATTTTTCCCCAAACCCGCCGTGGAATATTTAATTTGCGTTGCTTTTATTGAATGCAAATATGCAATATACATTTTCTCATAAGTAAATAGAAGCATGACAAACTTACACAAAGAAAATGAAGTGGACTATTTAGTTGATAGACAAAAAAAAAATCCGTGATCTGAATTACACATTGCTTTTGTCCATTGCTGGAGCTACAGCTATTGGTATGCCCAAATATTGTGACTGGTAATAGGCACTACACTGTTTTATGAACAAAAGCATTTCTTAACCCCGAAAAGGTGTTTTCCTTATTGCGTCCAACTTCAAAGCCATCTCTTGTGCCAAACTTATTCTCCCTCCTTCAACAAGAGCTTCCTTCAAATTACTGAAAAGCTGACCAGGTGGCCTAATTCCTTTGCCCAGCATCTCCTGGAAATATACACAAGCTTCTTCGAGCCTGTTCTCAAAGCATAACCCATTGATCAATGCCGAAAACATATGCATACATGGGAGGACACCTTTCTCCCCCATTTGCTTCCACACCTTCAATGCCATATCAACTCTTCCGTTACTACAGGACATGCCAACCATCATTGTATATGTATTGAGCTGAGGCTCACAGCCGTCCATTCCCATTCTCTGGAATATATCATAAGCCTCCTCAAATTTCTGTGCTTTTATCAGGTAATGCAGAATTACATCATAAGTACGGGGATTTGGGCCAATTTTACACTTCCTCATCTCGTCAACCATCTTGAAAGCATGCTGAAACTTTGAGGCTCTGCAGTAAGCTCCAACTACCGCATTGCACGTAGGCACCTCCATGGGGAACCCACTTTTCCTATAATGCTCAAAGTACTTCAAAGCTTCATCAAGCCTCTCCTCTGAGCCAAGGCCATTGATAAGCATACAGTACACATGAGGACTTGGCATGCAACCACTTGCTTCCATCTCGTAGAACACTTTAATTGCCTCATCACATTTGCCAGACTTGCAGAAGGCGTTAATCAGCATCCCATAGGCAACAACATCAGGCCTAATGCCAGCATCAATCATTTCTTGGTACATTGTTTTCACCATCAACAGATCTTTCTCATGTCCCCAACCTTCCATGAGGACAGTGTAGGTTTTCAAATCAGGTACAAACTTACCCTTCCTCTTCATCTCCTTATAGATGGCTTGCGCCTTCTTCACTTGTTTGGATTTGCTTAGCGTGTCCATCAGCCAGTTGTAATCTGACAACTCAGTTTTAAGCCCAAAATTGCTCATCTTCTCGAATGTCTCAACAGCCTCTTTAACCTTTCTAGCCCGAGCATACCTTCGGACGATGAGCTTGAATGTGTCCTTAGACAACAAGCCCCGGCACCGCATGGTCTCCACCAAGCTCCACACCAGCTTGAATTGCTTGATCTTGCCGAGCGCCTCAATCAGGTTGTGGAAGCCCTCCGCCGTGTAACTAAAGCCCTCCTGACTCTCTGCCCAGCGGAAGAAGGCAAGTGCTAGCATTCCAGCATTGCTCAAGTTCTTGAGCACTTCAGCTACCAGCTCTGGAGACATGGCCACCCCAATCGCATCAAGCGTCGACGCAATCCTTGGTTCTGGTTGAGTGGACACAATACGACACACCATCTTAGCAGCCTCTGACGTGCCCACAGGTGGGCCATCCCCAAAGGCGTCACCCGGAGCGACTGTGAATCGCAGTGGCTCTGCACTGGCATGCTCATCCGTGGACTGCCGAGTCACAGTACAAAACCCTGAAGTGTGTGTTCGGCCGAGCACCTGGCAGGCATGGCCAAACAGTGTGTGGCATGGTAGTTTTGGTGGAGCAGGAGGCGGTGGTATTTCATCGAACAGTCCTTGTGCATCTGTGGCAAGTGTGCAGGGGCCACTCCTCGTGGAGCTACCGAGCAGGGTGAAGGCTGGGCGGGTGACGCGATGCATCAAATTGTGGTTCTGAGGAGGGTTTGGGTGACAAATGATTTTGTAGTGACGGTGAGCGGTGGGATCGCAATCAGGATGGAAGGATGTGGCAGCGCCGGCACTAGTGCTAGATGCCTAAATGCGAAAATTCTTTGTCCTTCTACTATCCAATAAACTGCACAAACAAAATGAGTAACATGTCAGTTCACTAATTATATGCACAAAGTGCAGAGTAACATGTCGGTTATCGGTTACCAAAGTATGCAACTCTAAATTAGTTAAACTTGTGGTTCAAACAGTAGTCTGCAAGACTGCAAATGATTAATTTCTTAGTATTCTTGTGGTCTTATTTTACAAACTGTGACCAGTACCTAGTGAACTGCTTCCAAGCCATCATGGCTTCATGTGCCATATATGGCTGCCAGTGCCAGGGATTTACCTGTGATTCGGTCAACCACATGTAACACCTTAGCACGTGGAAGTATTAAATAGAGCATTATCTATCCAAAAAATCATCAATAGGGTTCTATATTTTTAGAGTATTGCTTATTTCATTTCACCCATGCATAGTTATTTTCATCTAAAACATTTCAAACAGGTAGCAATACTAACCAATTTTCTTCCTAGCTCATGTAACACATCCTTGTTAAACTTCAATGCGTACCCATAACTTAGTTGTTGTCTTGGAGCTCCACTTTTGGGAAACAGAACCTAGTTTGAACCTGAAAACTCATCAGAAGAAGCAAGGTGATCAGGGAAGTAAACTGAAAGGAGTTAGAAATACATTTCCACCAAGTGTTTCATTGTAGCTATGCACAAATTTCCATTCAGATTGTAGTTCACAAAGAAGACGATAAGAGGCAACGATCATGTTTGATAGCTGAAAGGTGAGGATTCCCATTTTCTATTGTTCACAAATCGGCATCTAAGCCGAACCATTTGTGCCTAGGATGGCTAGCGGCCATTCAGCTAACATAATTCTGATGCTGTGGAGAAAACACATATAAATATATCTTGTACCAACAAAGATCAAACACAGGAAAAAAGCTAAACATCTTAAGAGAGAAAGAAATCTATCCCCTCTTAGTTTGAAAATAAGCATGATTTGACAATGTTGATCAGAGTGTCCACTTAAGAATGTTTATATCCCCCTCTTAGTTAGAGGTGCACAACGTCTGTTAGGTTCCTGGGCATGTCTGAATATACAAAAACACATGTGAGATGGAAATTTTTCTAATCAATTCACCCACCAAAAATAGATACCATTCATCCACTAATCATGTGCAGGAAATAAACATTCTATCCATTGCATGGAAAGCCTGCAACTTACAGTAGGACAAAGGGTATCAAGCAATTCAGCCCCGAAAATTTCAACATTTGCAATCCCATCAAATGCTTAGCTGTTAGATAGAAGACTGGTTGGCAGCACGAATACGGATGATATCGGATACGCAGATACGTTTTACTCTTTTTTTAATAAATAAATAATAATACAAATTAAAATTTTGAAATCTAAAACTTGTAGGTTTCTTATTTCACAGGAGATACTAACCACAACCCAGAATCCACAGATCCTATGCTAATATTAGCACTAGCACTAAGCTTGTGCAGTACTACCAAATTTGGAGAGGCCATCTACTGCATGCAAGCAATGAAGCATGAACACTAATGAAGAAGGGGGAGTGGGGAAATGGGATGTACATGCAGAAGTAGAGTAGACAGCTTGCTTTGCTGCTGAATCGAATCATCCTCAAGTTTGCATCCTCTGCATCACGGGAGCTTACTGCCACCGTGGGGGACTTGTGCGTGCTCCCTGCGCAGTGGTCTGCAGGAGGAAGCGAAGTCAATTGGCACGGAGGTGGTGGAGTCTCGGCGAACGGTGGCGCATCCCCTGCGCACGAGGCGGCGCACGTACGCAGGAGGCTGTGCGGTGCGTGGGCGCGGAGGCAGAGGCTCTTCTCCAGCGAGCGGGGCCGGAGGCTCGTATCCGGCGGCCTGCAAGCGGGGGCGGAGGCTCGTCGCCGACGACTGGCAAGCAGGGACGACAGGACGCTGGAGCCTGGAGGCGGCGCGAGGTGCGGGCATCGGGGGCGAAGGTGTCGGGGGCAGAGGAAACGTTGGTTCTGTTGGGCTGGGCCGTAACATTGCTTCTGTTGGTCTGGGCCGTATCTGATAGACTGATACGTATAAAAAAAACGTACTCAGATTTCACAAAAATAATAAAAAAAAATTAGATACTTCGTAACATTGCTTCTGTTGGGCTGGGCCGTAACATTGCTTCTGTTGGGCTATGCCGTATATGATAGACTGATACGCATAAAAAAAACGTACTCAGAATTCATCACAAAAATAATAAAAAATTAGATACTCTGTCAATATATCGACCGTGTGTCCGCCGCGTATCCGCATTGAGCACGTTTCCAATGAATGATTTTCTATACTACCTCTTTTGTGACTGGATTGATAAAAAAGAGTAGTGAACCTAAATGCAGTAGCCAAGGAAAACCAAATGCAGTAACGAAGGCAAAGCATCTTGCACGTGCAGTCAGTAAAGATTGAAACTACAACAGGCGATATTGCATCTAACATTTTGCCAATGGACTTAAAATAAACAACAAGGATAGTTTAACACAACTGTTGACTTGTAGTATAGTTCATTGAAGTTATTCACATCTGAAACAGCTCCAGAAACTGAGCTCCAGAAATTCTCAATCCTCTGTTTGTCCCAGACCGTGGTTAAAGAGAAGGAATAAAACATCAGTGTACAGTCTCGCTGTAAATCCCTTTTCTGAACATTTTTTCCTCAACTAATTTAATTCAATTGAATCACTTATACTCGGATCTTAAATCATATATACAGAGTCTACTTATTTTTATGCTATAGTTCATTTGACTTATTTGCATCTGAAACACCTCCAGAAACTGAGCTCAATGCTCAACCCTGGTCGGTTGTCCCAGACCGTTAGGAGTTTCTTTTATCCACTACTTCAAAGAATTAAAAGGAAAATAAAGATGGGATAATATATGAACAATCAGAGTCTGTTTGGTATAGCTCTCCTTCACCGATGAAGTTATTTTTTTTAGAAAATAAATTTATGAGTAACTCTCTAGGTGAAATTGAGCTATTTTGAAAAAAGTGTTTGACAAAACAGTTTCACCAATAACTTCATGCATGGATATAAGACAGAAAGGGGGATAGAGCTAAAACCCTGTTTGGTACATCTCAACTTCACTAGTGAAGCTGTTTTTTTAGAAAATAGTTTCATGAGCAACTTTCTAGGTGAAGCTGAACTGTTTTGGAAAAAAGTGTTTGACAAAACAACTTCACCAACAACTCCATACATGAATATGAGAGAGAAATAGGGGGGAGAGTTGAGATAAACTACTTTTTTAACTTCATCCCACTTTATGTCTTTGTGAAGGGGAAAAAAACAGTTTCATAGGTGAAATTGTTTAAAAAAAAGGTGTTTGGCAAAAAAAAACAGATCACAACAGCTGTACCAAACAGACCCTAAGATAAGTTACTCCCTTCATCCCAAATTATAAGACTTTTCAACAATCTTGGATAGTCAAAACATCTCAAGTTTGATCAATAATTATAGAAAAACTATAAATATTTATGATATTAAATAAACATGTTATGAAAATATAATTGATAATGAATCTAATAAAACTTAGTTGACGTCATAAATGTTATTATTGTTGAGAGTATGCCCTAGAGGTAATCATAGAGATGATTGTATTCCTTGTATCCATGACATGTTATGAGTTCAATGAATATCCATTAAAGACAACTTGTATCGATTAGAAATTATGTGAATTGTTTGTGAAACTTTTTTACTTGTATGTTATTCTAAAGTTGTCCCTGATCGGAGTTCATGCTAGAATGTACATGAATATTAGATCAACACATTATTAGTTGATGACTATTTCACAAGTCATAGACATGAAAGATGTCAAACTAATAATGTGGGCACATGTAGGACATGGTGCTGGACAGACCCGACATGAGATTGTCTTTATTCACATCATGTACATTATGTCCTTAGACCTGAGATTGCCGTATGTACTAAAGATGTGAAACGACCTACTTAGGGACTACCAAACGCTACTCCGTTACTGGGTAGTTATAAAGGTAGCTTTCGGGTTTGTCGGGAAACATGTTGTGAGACATAGTCAATCAAGATGGAATTTTCCACTCTTCATATGAGAGAGATATCACTAGACCACTCAAATGATTAGATCATGAAATGCATGGTCGTGCTTGGATTAAGTGTTAACCCATGAGTTGGACCAAATATCGTGAGGGAAAGGAATAACATGTATATGGTATTGTGGTGGTTCGTCTAATATGATCATAGCGTATGCATAGGAGTTGACACGCCTTGCTAGAGGCCACTATCGACTATTGGTCAAGTAAGAGTACTTGGGCCATGTCTATGTGTGCGTGAGCCCAAAGGGTCGACCCGAATTAGACTAGGTTTAGGGTTACTAATGGGCCTCCAACGTGGGAGCTCGTTAGGACGCCTATATAAGCAAGGGGTGGGCGCGGGGCGAGATTGATCCAGACCTTTTGGCAGTCGTCGTCGCCTCTCCACGTTCGCGCCTAGTACTCCTCGCGGACCTAACAGTCCGGAGGCGTGACGCTTCTTCCCTGCACGTGTGGGATTCCTCGGAGGTGTTGCATCTAGAGCATAAGGATGAACCGCGAGAAGGAGACGTTGAGACGGATGACCTCGCAATTGCACTGCACTGCTGCGACGCGCACGACTACATCAAGTCGCTTCCGTTACACCTACGCGTCTAGTGATAACCCCGTGATCTATAACTCGCACTAGTTCCTGGTTTATGGGTAGAAAATTTTTATTTTCCGGTTAGCGTAGCAACCTCATAACCCATCAATTATATTGTCATATAACTTTGGTCAAAGTTGAGATAGTTTGACTCTCCAAGATTCTTGGAACGTTTTATAATTTGGAACGGAGTGAGTACTCTTTTCAGCTTCATCCTACTTAAAGAGATGTTTGGCAAAAAAAAACTCATAATAGCTTATGAAGTTGTTGTAAGCTATATCAAATAAGCCTTTAAATTTAAAATAAGTAGACTATAGAACTGAATATTGACACAGATATAAAGATGCAAAGCTAAAAGCAGGGAAAAGAGGTGATAGTAGTGGCGGCTTAAGATAGACCATCTCCAAAATTACAGGAATCAATCAGTCACTCCACCAGATTGCCCATCAATTGAAAAAAAAAACATGCATTCCGATATATCATAAAGCTGGAAAAAACAGTACAAATAAAAAAATAGCATGTAGATCTGAGGATTTCGTCGTGCAAATGACTGAAAGTCTACTGAGCGGATGGTCTTTATTCTTTAATATTGGTGAGATAGGAGCTAGGTGACCAGCCTGTTCGTTTGGCTTATCAACCATCGAAACAGTGTTTTTGTCTCGAGTCTGTCTATCTATCACTCGTGTGATTCGTCGAGTTCCAACACACGAATTTTTTTTAGCCCAGCTCTTCTTCTACCTCCGGACGGCAGAAGCTCCCCCGCCGCCGACCACCTCCCCGCCACGGGCGTTATGGTTCGTCGGCCGGAACCCTAGCGCCCGCGGCGACCGCCCTCTTCCCCTCACCCCCACCGCCACCGCCACCATCTTCTCCAATTCCAGCGAGCTTCCCCCGCCCCGGCCTGGCCCGACCGCCACTACCGCCGCCAACTCCCCTAAACCGCCCATCGACCATCCCCACCGCCTGGCCTACCTACCTCCCCCGGTCGGCCGACCATCTATACCCCACCGGAGTTGGAGAAGAAGGGGGTGGAGCTCGCCGGAACCCTAGAAGAAGACTCCGAAGGAGGAGGAGGAGGAAAAGGTGAGGTGAGAGAGAGGAGGCCTACCTGGCGGATCTGCTGCCGCTACTGGCAGCCCGCCGTCGGTGGCCTGCCGCTGCCATGACGAGGCGCCGGGAGGAGCTCGGCGGTCGGTCGTCGCCTGTGAGCGCGGAGGTGACGAGTCGGGCGCGGCGGGGGCGAGTCGAGTGGGTCGGAGGCCCACAGATCAGAGGCAGAAAAAAATTCGTGTGATTTTAGATGCTAAATCACACGGGTGATGTTTAGCTTTCTCCTTTTGTCTCACAGAAAAACAACCAAAACAGTATCAGACAAAAAACGACCAAGCCAACAGGCATAGACCACGAAACCAAAGGAACAAAAAACGACCAAGCCAACAGGCATAGGCCACAAAACCAAAGGAGGAGTCGTGGTTTAATATTCAGGATATAAGATTTATCTTATTTGATTTGTGTTTGTTCTTTTCTATTTGATCAGGATTTCTATTCCTACTCAGTTTAGGATCAGGATTATGGCTATCGTAGTCATCTCAAGAGCCGGTGTCCAAGCCCTGTATACATCAGGAGCCTATTTGGATTCAGATTTCCTAACTATATACCCAAACTAAATAGGAGGGCTATAGACGGAAACGAACGTAGAGAGGCTCTACCCAGGAAAGCCATACCCAAAAAAAATGGAAATAAATTTTATCTTTATTATTATTTATTAGGTATACATATAAAAAAATAAATCAGACATGGATAGGAGCTGTCGACTATATTAAAAAGTAAATGAAGTTTAGACTGGACAAAATAAAAAACAATACACTATGGTCAGTTGGATTGCACTATCAACACGCACCAAACTTAAACTCAAGAGGAGAGGAAAAATAAGTCTGCTTAATTAGAATGGGACATTGACACGAGCCAAAGCTCAACACAGAACACACGCTCAGCCACCTCCGAACCTCTACATACCGGTGACCATACTGCACCGCCAACTACCGGACAATAGAGTCGTCTCACCACCGCTTGCACCATCCTTGCCAACCCTATTCCACACCGAGATAGCCTGTTGCCGAGCAAGGCTAACTGCTTACCTCTGGCGTTCGTCAACCCCGTCCACCGGAATCCATGAATGCGTTATCTGTTTAGGTCTTGTTTGAATGCACATGTATTTATCTATTTAGGTCTTGTTTGAATGCACATGTATCTATCTCCATTTACATGTGTTGGAGTGTAAGTTAGTTTAAGGTCTT
Organism: Microstegium vimineum; assembly: GCA_022036555.1. Classification (NCBI taxonomy): domain Eukaryota; kingdom Viridiplantae; phylum Streptophyta; class Magnoliopsida; order Poales; family Poaceae; genus Microstegium; species Microstegium vimineum. The sequence continues at coordinate 41,479,632 of CM039125.1, forward strand.
AGTTGGCCATGAGAAGTGAGCCCAATCAGGCAATCAGCTACAAGTGGGACTGGATCAATAGGGGAACAGCGTCGGTGTAGGCAAAACAGTCTGGACAGATCAGTTTTCTCCCCACGTTTGGAGTCAAATTGGTCACCCTTTGTACTTGTAGTCTCAAGTGGTATGTAGGCTCGGATAAAAAAAAAAGTAGATGCTCTAAAATTATCATATTGTCTTGGTGAAGATACATATGCTTAAGGAGAGAGAAAGTGGTCCATGCTAAAAAAAAGAGGGAGAGAAAATAAATATATGACATGATAAAAGAAAAAAGTCATTTTAGAAGCTACAAGTATATTTACTAGTCTATGTGGATCACTTTATTTGTACCGAAACCACCAATAGTATACTAGTATTAGCCTGCATTGGTCATGCTATTAGGCCGATAAACCTTTGATCAGGTATTCAGGTCTACTTGCAGAGACTGGCTGAACTGAATAGGTGAACAGCGTCGGTGTATGCGCCGCCAAAAGTCAGATGTCAGAACCACGCAAGCAATTGGACAAGATGATGCATGTGTGGAACGCCAGCAAACTTTGTCGGCAACTTGCCGAGATTATTGATCAAATACAGACAAAACACCGGAACAAACACGATCACGCAACTAACCACCTCGTATATTGCAACAATTTGGGATCTTGACGTGCACTAACTACATCAGTCACGTGGCGGCGCCGGCGCGAAACGATGGACGAGATCCGGCAGGTTGGCGTGCGACGACCCGCCCGCCAGCGCGCGCGCGCGCCGCCTCCTCTCATCAGCCTCCTCGCCGCCGCCCATCACGCCGCGCACGGCCGCCTCCACCACGTCCCGCCCCACCAGGATCTCCTTCTTCACGGCCTGGAACGTCAGCGGCTCCTTCACGCCGACGCTGACGCCGGTGCCCAGCACCTCCACGACCATCTTCTCGTTCAAAAACTGGTCGGAGAAGTGCGGCCACGTGACCATCGGCAGCCCCGCGGCGACGGCCTCCAGCGTGGAGTTCCACCCGCAGTGCGTCACGAACGCGCCCACCGCGTCGTGCGACAGGATTAGCAGCTGCGGCGCCCAGCCTCTGATGAGCAGGCACCGCGCCGCCCCGACGCGCGCCTCCAGCTCGCGCCGTCTCGTCGTCGTCCTTCACCGCCCACACGAACGGGTGCCCCGACGCTTCTAGCCCGAGGCCGAGCTCCACCACCTGCTTCGGGTCCGCATGCGAGATGCTCCCGAAGGAGACGTACACGACGGACCTGGGCTCCTTGCCGTCCAGCCACTGGTGGAACTCGTCAGGGTCGACGGCGGAGGCCCTCAGCCCTCTCGACGCCAGTGTCGTCGTCGTCCGGCTCTGGTGGTACGTTGAGACCGGCCCAACGGTCCAGACCTTCATCTCCCGGGCCGCCGCGTAGCCGGCGACGTACTCCGGCTCCAGCTCCAGGAACGTGTTCACGATGACTCCGTCGGCGTCGGCCTGCGCGCGCTCGACGTAGTCGGCGAACTCCTCCCAGCACGGGATTGGGATTCCCCGGAAAAACCCCGGGGCCTGCGCCCTCGTCACCACGACCCTTCTCTCCAGCCCCGGCACGACGACCGGCTCGTCGGAGTCCATGACGCCGTCGTACGCGTCGAACCTCTCGAGGTTGTGCTGGCACAGGAGACCGAAGGCGCAGATGCTGAAGAAGATCAGCCGCGGGACGCCGAGGTTGGCGGCGAGCTCCGTGGTCCAGGGGTGGACGAAGTCCGACACGACGCACGTCGGGTACGGCGCGTGGGCGCGGAGGTGGCTCTCGATCGGCGCGCGGAGGAGCGCCATGGCGCGGTAGTAGTTCCACATGTACCTCGCTGGGACGCGGTCGCCGTCGTCCGCGCCTTCAGGCAGGCCGGACTCGGCGTAGTCGAGCGGGAACTCGGCGAGCCGGACGAGGAACCCGGTCCGCTGGGCGGACTCGACGGTCGGTCGCACCAGCGCCGCCGTCGACGGGGGCGCCACGATGGTGCAGAGCGCGCCGTGGGTGGCGAGCAGCAGGGCGGTGTCGACGGCCGGGATGAGGTGACCCTGCTCTCTCAGCGGGACGAACACGAAGTGCGCCGCCGCCTTTGTGACACCAACGTCACTGTCGGCGTCTCCTCCTCGGGCAAGGATAGACGACGCTGGCACTTGGCTCGTCATCCTGCTCGTCGTCTACGCGAGTGACTAGCGGTTTTCTTGCGCGGCCTGGTGTGCGCTACTAAGTCTTTAGTCTTTAGGTGTGGATGTGCGTCTCCAAGGAGGTGTTTTAATGTGGTCTTGACGTCTGATTCCGGGAGGCAAAAGTTGTCTGATGACAGCCAATTACACATACTTCTGGATTGGAATCATCACTTCTTGCACGGTCAGCGTGAGCATGCGAATCACAATCCTGTGTTTTTTAAGGTCCGTGATGTATACAGTAAGTACTTCCTCCATTAAAAAAACTGCACATACATCTCAAGTTTTCAAAAAGTTAACATTTTTAAGATTAGCCTAATAACATGTGTAAAGTGTAATAAATATTAGCAAATTAATGGTAGAATATGGTTTAATAATAAATGCATTAAGAGATACCAACGTTTATAAATTTTATTTATAAATTTAGCTAATACTAAAAAAGTTTGAGTTCTCAGAAAATAAAATACACTTATTTTAGAATGGAGAGAATCAGAAATTATCAATGTAGGCCTCATGGTACATGTGGATTGTGATGCCACTTATTTTAGAATGGAGAGAATCAGAAATTATCAATGTAGGCCTCATGGTACATGTGGATTGTGATGACATGGGCCAGTGGGGGCGCAAGGTCTCGTAGTTGGTAGATGTAGAAATTCTAGTACCTCTAGTCTTGTTTAGATGTCTTCAAAATTTCAAAGTTTTACAAAAAAAAATCATCATATTGAATCATTGGACACATATATATAGAGTATTAAATATAGGTAAAAAAAACAACTAATTATACAGAGCCTGTAATTTGCGAGACAAATCTTTTGAGTCTAGTTATCTATGGTTGGACAATAATTGTCAAATACAAACGAAAGTGATACAATATTATTTTTTCAAAAGTTTTTGCATCTAAACAAGACCTAGCATGCTATGTTATATATTATATATTAGGATTATAACCGTGCACCGTAACGGAAGAAAAAATAATACCATGATAATTCATGTTTGAACATGTGTTGTTCTATTATATTAAAAAAACGATACTTTTGACTACTTTTTGAGGCGTCTGTTCGTAATATTTTATTTATAGGACTCGTTTTCATGTTGCATGAACAATTGTCACGAGACAGCATCCCTAGCGCCACGACAGTAATTAACGGCGGCTTGAACGCGTTGGATAAACAGGGAAGACGGGTGAAACGTGATTAGGAATCTAGGATGGACGGGTGGAGCGAGGTTACCGTGTCGACCGCAACTACCGGACCCACCTGCCTGATCGGAGCAAAGTAACTGCGCGCGAGCAGCTTCATCACGCCGGGTAGACGGGTTATTTCGGCAACGAAACAACAATTATACTATATAATAGCTGGGTACATCAACATATTACAAGCACTCTAAATTATACTAGATGTATCTAGAAACTGATTTTTATCTAAAATTATACCCACACAGTAAAAGCTCTAAATCTTAAAACCAAACCTTTTTAACGTTTCGTATAGATGACCACACTGACAAATACTCGACACCAGCAATAGCGGCAAGCTTGAGAACAAATGTCCAACGGACGACCAACATTCCTGTAGGTGGAATTGAGGATCTTTTTCTTCTTGCTGGTGTCTTCCTTCTTCTTCTTTCTGTCACCCAAGAATGAGGAAGACTGATCTGAAGGATATTCTCCCTAGTCTTTCATTGTGGCCAGATCTAACCACAACAAAACGAAAAAAAGACCGGAGAAAATTATTCCATGACGGCGACGTCATCTCCGCCTTGATGCCGCCGTCCGGAAACAAAAATCTCCATGTCGTCATGTCGATGAAGATGGTGACGCCGAAGTTGTCGCCCTCGTCTTCAACGAAGCCGCCATGGAGAAAACGATTCCACTCTTCTCCTTCACCATTGCCGGAGAAAAGGAGAAGGAGGAGATAAAACTCCAATACCAAGAACTTTGGCATGGAGAAACCCTAACCCTAAGCACTCGATCTACTGGAAAAACTTATTAAAAACAATGGATCCTCGCTCCCTTCAGCCCCAGAGAGATGCCGGGGGGAAGGGAGGGGGGCCAGCGATGGTGATCGGGGGAGGACGCGCGGCGGCGACTCACGCTCGAGCGAGAGGAGAAATGATCTGTTGGTAGAGACGGGTTATTTCTTGTTGTAGAGATAGAGACGAAGAAGAGATAGAGATATAGTACTCCGTACATAAGCTTCTAGTGGTCTAAATGACTGACACTAGAGCATCTTCAAACGCCTTTGTAAAATCTACTCTCTAAATTATTATTTAGAGAGACATTAGAGTACAAATCATTTTCTATATTTTTACACTCTCCAACAGCTTTTCTATATCTCATGCACACTCTAGAGAGTCATTCTCGTCTTCTATATTTGGTTAGCGAAAATTTCGGAATAGAAGATGGCTATATTTGGATGATCATTTAGATAATCTGTTGGAGGGTATTTTTTCACCGAATTCTCTATTTCTAGCATTTAGGAAGGATATGAAAAGTCTCTTGAAGATGCTCTTAGTATTTAACTATTTGGATGAAGTGTGAGAGCAACTCCAACAGTTTGACAATTTTGGTTTGAAAAATATGGAATTTGTCAACTCCAACATAGATATGTCCACCCAACATAAAAATATGCAAATACCCAACATTTTCACATAATAACTTTTCCAAATAGTTGAAATTATGGACCATTAAGACCCGAACGACGTTAACTTTCCTCGGTTTTTCCTGTTCACGCGGCGCGTGCAGAGTCGCCGAACCCTTACGGTCGTTCGTGGCTGACGTCGCTGCCGTCCGCAGTCGCCGCCGTCCGCCGTAGCTGCCGTCCTCAGTCGGCCGCCGTCGCTATCTGATAGACACAACAGCCGATCACTGTTGCTTGCTCTTCACCTGTGGCATGCACAGCAGCCGCATGCAAGCAAATCAACCGCAGCTAGCAGCTGCAAACAGTACCATGTACAGCCGTAACACCCTAAAATTTAAATTAGAAAATTAGGTTTGAATTTAAATTTAATTTGATTTACTTCAAGCATTTGTTGTGACCATATAATTAAATAAATAGAATTAAAATAAGTACCAAATGCTAGGGTTCAATATGTATGTGCATCTCATGCTGCTGCATAGTTCTTTTGTACTGTTTGGATTTACAAAACTCAAAAAGGTATTTCAAAACCTTTTGGAAAAATGATTTGGAAAATCTTTTGCAAAAAGAAAATAAAAAGAAAAGAAACGCTCTCTTTTTCTCTCCCTCTCTTCGACTTTTGGCCCAGCAGCTCAGCTGCTGACCTCTCTCTTTCTTTCGCGTGGGCCGGCCTCGCCTCTCTCGGCCTAGCTCAACACAGACCCGCTCGGCCACTGCCTCCTTCCTCTCCTCTCTCTGAATCAGCGGCCCTGCGCGTCAGCCACCTTCTCCTTCCTCCAGTTGAGTCCGCTCCAGACTCTGCTCTGCCGAACAGAGCCGCGAACCGCCTCTGCGACTTCCTCGCGAGCGGGCGTATCCGTCCCGGCTCCTTGCACTGGCCTCCTATAACTAGCAGGACCCCGCGCCACCTTTTTCCATCTAAGCAGCTGTGCTCTCGCCTCGCCTAGCCCTAGCCGCAGCAGCGCCGTACGCATCGCAATCCGCCGAGCAGAGCACCACCGTCGAGCCGAATAACCTCGCAATCGAGCCTGAAGCACGCTGCCTCGGTTCGTCGTCGTCGGCCGTTCTCGATCACCTCCGAGGCCGTTTCCCTAGCCGGTGAGATTTTCGGTGAGCCAGAGTTCTTTGCTGAAGATCCGGATCCCCAAGAGCTCTGTGACCTAGGCAAGTTTAACATGGGATCCTCCTTGTTGTCCTATTCACCATAATTCATCTAGTCATGATTGCATGTGTCTCAATTAATTCCTATTTAGATCTCTATCATAGTTTGTTACCTTGTACCTTGCCACCTTGGGATATTATTGCATATGGGTAGATCTGCTATGCTATATGAATTATGAGAAGAATCATGACTAATGATATGCAACAATGAGATAAAAGTTGACTTTTATAGCAACATGGAATAGGACACCACTGTAGGGCAAAAGTTGGGATAATAACGCAACCATGATTGCTAACATGGCTCTGGTTCTAGTAAAGTATGAGAGTTCGACTAGCATGATTGTAGTTCGTGAAAGGCACCTTTGCTAAGCTGGTTGTAGGGCATGGCCTAGGGTAGTTACCGCTTCGGGAGGGTACCATCGAGTAGGGTGTCGGTGTCTAAAATGGCGGGGTCTAGACAACCAACGAGTAAATTTCTAAGCGTACCAGAGATCGGATGGTTACGCCCGGAGAACACAAGGTTTATACTTGTTCGGGCACAAACACCCTACGTCCAGTTTGCTGCTGAGTCGTGTTATGTCACACCCCAAAATTTTCATTTTGGGTTGTACATAGAAAACACTAATTAAAATAAAGGATTTTATGAATTTTATAAAATTATCCAAGATTTAGTAATATTGGTTATCATTTAAAATAGTAAAATGTGTTTTTCTTAATCTTTTGAAATTTAAATTGATCATGTATGTTGCATTCATGCCAAGTGTATTGGTTTTATTATGTGAAAAATGATTTATTAAACCTCGTTAAGCGACAAATAGGTTCTGTCTTTTTATTTAAGTAAATTATAAAGTTTTGTTTGAAAATAAATTTTGGTATAAATTCAAAATGGATCTTCAAAAGTGTTTTGTTTTGAAAACCTAAAATGTTTTCATTTTAAAACATTTTGCAAAATCAAAAAAAGGGGAAAACCTTTTCTCTCTCTCCCTCCCTCCTTTTCTGGCCCAGTTGCCAAACCGACCCAGACCCAACCTCCCTCTCTCCCTTCCTTCTTTCCCGCTCGGGCAGCCCGCAACCGCAACTGGCCTGCTCGGCCTTCACGCACGAGCAACCCAGATCACCCGCCAGCGCCCCGCTTGGGCCTTGGCAGTCTGCGCGGCCCAGCTGCCCCCTTCCCCTACACCAGCCCAGCAACAGCGCGGCCCGCGTTCCTGCCTTCTGTCCCCCCCCTCTCTCTCTTCCACCCCGGGCCCGCGCGTCAGCTCGCTCCGTCTCGCTATCATCCTGGCCCCATCCGTCAGCGACCTGGACCCCCTCCCCTTCCCCTTCCTCCGACCACGGAGGAAACCGCCACCGCCCGTCCCTCTCCCTCCCCATAACGGCCGCTGGAGTGTCAGCCGCGCCGCCCGCGCAATGGCGCACTCGTGCCGCCGTCGGTTACCCCTTCGGCCCTATAAGAAGGACCGCCCGACCCTTCTCTCCCCCCTGCTCTCGCCGCTCTGCTGTTGCACCCGAGCGTCGCCGTTGCCTCGCCCTGGTAAGCAACCGCGACCCCCGTAGACGTCGCGACCGAGTGCACCGCAACCGCCTGAGCCTCCTCGGCCCCGCACTAGCGTCGTCTGAGAGCCCCACGACTTCGTCCCGACGAGCTCCGAGCTCCGCCGCGGCCGCGTTGCTCCGAGCCACCATCGGCCTCACCGCGGCCTCGACCGCGTCTGCCGATGGACCCGCATCCTCCCGCGTCTACCCCGTGGTCACCCGAGGCCTCGACGTCCTATGCAGCTCCTCGTCGGCGCGACCCGAGCCCGGCCATGGCGAACGCCGCAGCGAGCCGCCCCGTGTCCTCGCCACAGACCGCTGACCCGCCCCGTGGACCCGTACCTCCGTCCGCGTCGTCCCCGAGGGTTCGCCTCGCCTTCCCGGAGACCCGAGCACCTCCCCGTCCCTTCGCCGACGAGCCGTACCCTCGGCCATGGCGCGCCACCGCATGCTCACGGCGCTCTGGCGCCCGCTCGCCCGCGCAGGCTTCCCTGCGTCGTCCACCTAGCCACGGACGACCAGGATTAGACGCCCCCGAAGGGGTACGTGCTTGGTCCACCGTGGACCCGGCCAACCGCGCGCTGCCACATGGCGCCCTGCTGGCGTCCAGCCGATAGCCCTCGGCTGTTTTGCAGTAAGGCCCTCGCACTTTTGCAAAATCAACCCGCCATCCGCATCAGTTGTAGATCCTTTGTTTTAGGTCAGCCTGGGCGTTCGGTTCTCGGTTCGGTTTCGGTTCGGTTCTTCGGTTTTTTAAGAAATTCAGTTCTCAAAAAATAGGAACCGATCGGTTCCTGAAAATTCTCGGAACTGACTATTTCGGTTCTCGGTTATTTCGGTTCGGTTTCGGTTCTAACCGAACTAACCAAAGTTTTCAGAAAAGGTCAAAACAACAATAAATATATATGTTCTAAAACAAATTTATGCAATACTCTATTTATTTTTAATGATTATAATTCATTATTTAACATTAGCAATATAGTAACACAAATATATATCAATTAAAACAAGAAACACCGCACATAAAACAAACATATTTCTTACAAAATATAACTAAGTGAAGGATAATTCATGTAATTCGGTTAGTTCGGTTAATTCGGTTAACCGAGAGTAGGAACCGAATTTTCTTTGGTTATTTCGGTTCTCCAATTTCAGGAACCGAATAAGGAACCGAATTTTTCAGTTTCGGTTATTTCGGTTTCAGTTCCAGTTGTTTCGGTTCGGTTTTTCGGTTTCAGTTATTTTTGCCGAGGCTTAGTTTTAGGTCCTGTTTCTCGCAGTTTAGCCCCTGAGCTTTATAGTTTTTGTACCAGCACACCACCAGCCCTTGTTTTTGCATAAAAACCTTTCTAATTTAGGTTTATTTATGTTTTAAACCTCGGTTTTAGTTTCTAAACCTTTTGAAAATATATTTATTTACCAAAATGCCCCTAAAACTTCAAAAGCTTATATCTTTTTAACCGTAGCTCTGTTTTAGTTGGTTTTCGTGCTCACGAGTTCATAGAAGCGAGCCCTATACGTTAGTTTCCTTTATAGCTTGTTTTTATAATGATTGGTGTATTGAGTTTAGGATCTTTTTACAAATGTTTATGATGCTTGTTGTCGTTAGAAGTGGAGCTACGCAAGAGGATCCAACAAAAGGAGAAGATAAAGAGTTTGGAAAGCTTTTGGATGCAAGTATAGCCTATGGTTTTCTTATTACCTAGCAAACTCAATTCACTTATATATGCATGTGTCTATTTTACTCAAACCATAGACATATACCTAGAAATATTTGTACCACATCCTTGATACCTATGGGGGTTTAAACATGATAAGTTTATTTATAGCTATGCTACGCTCAACTTCACTATATGAACTTGGATAATGGAAGGTTGGACCTTTGATCAAATGTTAATGATATATTTTTAAATTAACAAGGAGGGGGCTCGAGATGCAGTTTTTCCCATATGCTCCAGTACCTCTCTATAAGGTTTGTACTTGGGACAGACAACCTAGGAAGTCCGTACAACCTTGAGGATCACATGGCTCTGATCTTAGTCATAAAACTAGTTTGCTCTAGCTGTTGTTAGTAGTTACTAACTCGTAGCGCAGGGGGGAACTTCGGGTTAAGAATGGATCTCTTGCCTGTCTTGATGTGCCTTGGAGGCTGCGGTCTTTTTAGAGAGCTGTCTCGAAAGGGGGCCCCATTCGCGTGGCTACTAACTTGTTAGAGTGGCTAGTGTAAGACTTCGTAGTGAACCCTGTCGGCTTACCTTGGTAGTGAGCTAAGAGGCTTGCAATCTTGGGCAAAGGGGTAACACGACTCAAGGGTAAAGTTGTACAAACTCTGCAGAGTTCTAAAATCTATCATGATAGCCGTGCTCAGGGACACGAGCGGTCTAGATCTTTCCAATTATATTACCTGTTTTTACAATAAAATGGAGATAATGATGAGATGGAATCATGATGTTAACCTGGAATTTTGATGCTTATGCCTAATCATGGGAAATGGTTAAACTTATGTTTTTATATGTTATGTATTAATAAAACTTGACCAACTAAAATTTGCTTATCGCTTAAACCTGTGTCAGCCTTTTGAGCTTGCATCCCCATAGATATACTAGCTGAGCATGGTGAGCTGACGCTTGTTGTCACCACCTTTATATAAAAATCCCGGATGGGTACCAGATGGTGTTTCAAGTGAAGAGTTTCTTTTGGAGTTCCAAGAGAGCTGGGCGAGTTCTCCCCCAGTCAACCGTCCCTGTGGAGTATGGAGGCCCAAAGATAGAAGTCTAAGAATAGTTTCCGCGATGCTTTGATATAGATGTAAGTCTTTTTGTAACTATGTTTCGATATATAATAAAGCATTGTCTTTGATAATCTCCATTTTGTTGCTATATGTGGTGTGTGGACATCCTGGGAACACATATGGTTAGCATTCGATATTCTTCGGAAAATCAGGTGTTACATGTTACCGAGCACGGAGAGCTCGTAGAGGGGAGCTACAAGCTTTGGTGAGAGAGGGAAGCGGATTCCCAGGTCTCGTGCGTATGAGGTTCGAGGTTCGTTGTGAGAGTTCGCGTGGATGCGAGTATAAGTGTGTGTGAATGAGTTCAGAGAGTCGAGAGAGAGAATTGGAGGTCCATTCTCCCCCTTTATACGTAGGGAGAGATGGAGGAGTACACTAGAGAGAGAGAGATCGTGGGCCTGGTATGGGATGATGACTTGGGGGACGTTCCTGGATTCTGTTCCTCTTCCTTCCTGGGGAAGGCTTCGCCTGTTGGCACGCCGTGGGTCCCGTCTGTCCTTGATGCATCTTTGGCCACGCGCATTGTACTTGGTGGTGCTCCTGTCGCCATATTTGGGCATGGGTGGAGGTTGGCAGAACATGGCTCGGTACCCCTGCGTTCCGTCATATAGGGACGAATACGCCTTAATCCCTGTTTGACTGTCCGTCGGAGGGATGGTGAACGTCAATCGGCAGTACTAGAGCTTGTACCGCAAGGATTCTACAAGGGTAGGTATGGCAATCCATCCTGTGACCCCATCCCCAAGGACGAGTCTGTACTGTGGACCTTTTGACTACGGGCTAAAGTGCACCATGGATCGAGGAAAATTCCTAGGGCAAGTGATGTCACAGATGACGTTACCCATGCTCAGACAAGGCGGAAGAGCCCCCGAGGGGAGATGGCGTCACAGATGACATCATCCAGGCTCGGACGGGGCGGAGGATCCTTCGAGGGAGTGTTATTGCCTTAGTTGGTTGAGACGAGGAAGCTCCCGAGGGCAGATGATGTCACCCCCTCTCGGACGAGGCAGAGGAGCTCCCGATGGAGTGTCGTTGCCTTAGTCGTTTCGGGCGAGAAGCCCCCGAGGGTAGATGTCGTCGCGGATGACGTCGACCCTGCTCGGGCGAGGCGGGAGACCCTCCGAGGGTGTATTGCCCTTTTGGTTTGGTTAAGGCGGTAAGTCCCCGGGAGTGATGATGTTGCCCTGGCTCGGGTGAGGCGGAGGAGCTCTCAGGGATGATTTTGTTTTTTGCGGAGAGCGAAGTTTGGGTACCCTATTATCAGGTATCCGACATAGGGGCTTTACACACTCCTTTGCATTGAGTCTGTAGGGTCTACTACATGCTAGAAAGACTTCATAGTGTACCCTGCCCGCTCACCTGAGAGTTCCCTTGTGTTTTTGTTTTAAGTAATTGATGAAACCCACCTAAGTACTACCTTGATCTCTAAGTGTGAATCATGAGATAGGTTGGTACATACCATGTGATGGAGCAAGGTGGATCAAGTAGATGGCACAAGCTCTAGCATGGTGGTGGAAAGGAAAATGGTGTGAAGGCAAAGGTGAAAGCTAGGAACCATTTTCGTTTTGGTGATCAAGACATCATAGAGGATGTGATCGCATTTAGGATAGATAGTCGTACTATCAAGGAGGGAGCTCTTAAGTATGATTACGGTTATCATGTGTCACTAGGTTCATATGCATTGCATTAAAATCAATTGAACTAGTGAAACATCCAACTAAATCCAAGATAATTGTGAACTAAAAGCTAACACACGTGCACAAGTGTTGGGATCACTTAGTGTTGGCTCTTGGAAGCTTGGAAGAAGTTGGGAGAAGTTGGTGAAGTGTTTTGGGCAGCAAAAGGAGGTCTGGACGCTAGTCCGGACGCTAGGGTCCTGCCTGGCCGGACCATGGCGTGCACGTCCGGAAGGCAACCCTAGTTTGTCAGGGCAGTGAGCAGTGATCCGAACGCATGTTGGGGTCCGGACACAGGGCACCGGACATGCGTCCTGAGTGCCTGCACTCTCTGTCGTCTCTGTGTAAAATGAACCGGACGCATTTGTTGGTCCGGACGGTGAACCAGACTCGCGACCGGAGGTGAAGAAATGAAGGAGGAGCTCTCGGGTGTTCGGAAATATATTTCTGGACCTTGTGAACAGGTGTGTCCAGAGCCACGTGGCAAGCTGTGGCGCGAGCGGGAAGGAAGTAGTTTGAATCAGCGACAGACCGGACGCAGGCACGTTGGTCCGGATGGCGTCTTGCGCGCGTCTGGAGCCTGCGATCGGAGGCTCAAGCAGAGCTGTTGGCTCTTTGCAGGAGGTGGGTCCGGACGCAGAAGATGGTCCGGACCCCCTGTGAAAAGCACGTTCGGAGGTCGCGCAGAAGCTCTGTTTTGTGGGCAAAATGGCTAGTTGTGAGTGAGGGCTATATAAGGTGATATGGCCGGCCCTTTGGGGCAACTCTTGCACTCCTACTTCACTCACACACTTGTGCTTGCTTGAGAAGCTCCACCACTCATACTCTAAACATATTTGACATATTCATGAGAGATTGAGTGAACCCAGGTGCATTGCGTTGTTGATTGCATTCTAGTGGCACTTGGTGATCATCGTCATCGCGAATCTCTTGTTATTCTTGGAGGTTGCCACCTCCTAGACAGCTTGGTACGACGAGGATCGTTGAGCGGAGGAAGGTAATTGTCTCGGCTTCGATCGGTGGATTATGAGGGATTCTTGAACCTACCCCGCGGGAGATTCGCGAAAGGTATCTCTAGTGGATTGCGCGTAGCTTGTGGATCCCTATCTTGTGTTGGTTGTGTGGCACCCGGTGACGGGTTTGGCTTGTGATTGCCAATTAGCGCGTGAACCTCCAAGTGGGTGTATCGCTACAACGAGGACTAACTTGATGGCAAACAAGTGAACCTTGGTAAAAAATCATTGTGTCAACTTGTCTCTACCGAGGATTCATATTGTGATTGGTTATCTATTGACGTATCTCTTCACGTTGGTATGACCATTCTATCTCTAGCTTTGCATTACATTCTTTACATTCTTGCAAAGTAGAGCCTCTAGCTTAGCTTGTGTAGCTTAGTTTAGTAGCACTAGTTATCTAACCTTTTGTGTGCGACATAGAATTCTTCTTGCTAGTAACTAGAATTGGTAGGTGGCTTGCATAACCATAGAGCTAGAGCAAACTTGCTTTTCGCCGTGTTTTATTCTAACAAGTTTGCTTAAGTGTTGTTGTACAAAATTTAATTAGGCTATTCACCCCCCCCCTCTCTCTCTAGCCATTCCTAGACCTTTCATAACCTTGGCAGTGTTTTGGGATTGGTCGTCCCGAGCATATGGGCAACACGGCTTATGGGTAAAGTGTGTAACCTCTGCAGAGTGTAAATCTATCATGATAGCCGTGCTCACGGTCACGAGCTGCCTGAAAAACTCACAATGTAGATGATAATGTTGTTTAATTATTAATGTTGATTATTATTCTTATCATGTGGTTATCAACTGGGTATGCATAACTAAAGCTAAGTATTGGTAAAACTTGACCAAGTTAAAAGCAACCGCAGTACAGACAGTGTTAGCCTTTGAGCTTCATAACCCTGTGTTACTCTTGTTGAGTACTTTAAGTGCTCACCCTTGCTTTATCAACCTTATGAGATGGCTATGAAGACTACCGTGAAGAGTACTAGGCTAGTGGTCAACCAGTCGGCGTTCCCTATGAAGTGGAGCTTCGTCGCGAGAGTTATCTTTATATTTTCGTTGTTTTGATTAAGACTACTATTCGTTATGTAATAAGCACTCTGTGATGATATTATTTAAAGATTTGTCGGCTTATGTGTGTGATTGATCTCTGGGCGCACATAAGTATTCACATTCAATTTTATCCTTAAAATTGGGTGTGACAACAGCAGCTGCATGCAAGCAAGGCACAACAGCCGCATGCAAGCAAGCCACAAGCCAATCCCCTCAAACCCCAAGCCAGCCATGGCGATCGCGGCGGATTCTACCGCCGATCAAACCCCAAGACCCACGACGCGCTCATCGAGACAGAGGTCGTGGGGCTCATCCGCTCCGCCGCCACCAGGACCATGCAGGACCTGGTGCGCACCGCTAGCATCGCGTGTTAAGAATCGGCCTATGCACGGATCACTAGATCTGCTTTCCCGTTCCCGATCCCAAGGACAAACGTGTAGAAGTTGTAGATGATCTCCCGTCTCCCTTCCCCATAACACAATAGATGAACTTGTATTCTCTTCTCTCATTATAGATGCATACAAGTTCCTTTATATAGTCTTAACCCTTCAGGGGTATATTTGGTATGAGCCCATAATTATCCGTAGGGTTAACATGCGGCTCAGGCGCCTCGACGTATTCGATTCTGTTCACGTCGTCCTGATGCTGACCTCCACGGAAGGGCGGCCGGGTTCGTCGTTGAAAAAAAATCATGAGAGATGTCTCGCCTATTTCGCGGGCGCAAATATGCGCGAGTTTGACCCGCGGGGGACGACTTTGACATAAATGTGAACCCAAATTATCAAATTGTTGGAGAAGATTTTTTCTATTTTTTTTTCTCAAAACCAAGTATGCCAAAACCAAATGGGGAACTGTTGGAGTTGCTCTGAGTGCCTGCGTGGTTGCTCGTGATACAATTTAATATGATTTTGCAAGTGAAAGTCAATGTATCCGGTACGATCTTTGATAGTTCTTACTGTTATAGTAAGGGCCTGCGCAGATGTTACATAAATTTATACTCCCTTTTTTGTTCTTAATTAAACTTCAAAGAGTCAAATATTTTTATAAATTTATAAAAATTATTAACATTTATAATACCAATATAGGTAATAGAGATGCAAGAACCATAAATAGACTTAATTTTACGAGCATATTTATAGATTCACGTGCAAGTCTATTTACAATTCATGTAAGTATATCATTACATTAGTTATGAAATATAGATATGTTTAGAGACATAAATTATTTCTAATAAATTTAGTTAAACTTGAGAAATTGACTTGATTTAAATTTAAAATTGTAGTTTTTTTGGAATGGGGTATAGTAGTAAATTGTTTATGATTGTATTTGTTGTGCATAAGAAAAAATAAACAATAATTATCTGGTTGTTCAAACGCATGTCCATCAAAAAGGATATAATTCCAGTTCTGTTTAGACTTTAGTCAAACTAACTAAAATTTGATCAAGCATATAAAAAAGAATATTAAGATTTGCTAATACTTTCTTATAAACTTAATAAGTATACTAAATAGTTGTACTATAAAAATATATCCCGTGAAAATCTATGATATTTTGTTGTTGATATCATAAATGCTAATGCTTTCTTATAAACTTAGTACGTTTAAAATAATTTGACAAGATACTATATTATAATATCATGTTTTTGAGATAAAGAGAATACCATACAATAGTAACTAGTCGGATCCTGAATAAGTTTATATGTTTTGACTGAAATAATATAGTGTATCTACATTGATAGTAAATAGTACGAACTTTAGATTTTTTTCTATTTAAAACATTAATATTAATTCTTTTCATTCTATCACAAAATAACATAAAAACAAAATGGAGTAAATTTGTTATTTTAAGTCATTAGGAGATTTATATTAACCAAAGGTAGTCATGGTGTTCCTAGTTTTTTAGATTCCTTTAGAATAAATAATCATTATTAGGTTTCAATATTAACATTTTTAGGACAGTATAGTATTGTTGTCCCCCTCGCCCCCACCTCACCCCACCCCACACATACATAAATCTCACTCCATGCTCTAATGTGAATTTTAAGTGGCATGGTTTGAGCTTAAACGATCTTTTATGCCTTTTAGTAAATTAAAAGCATAGTACAATCCATTTGTTAACAAAATACAAAAGGAGAATTTAGAAAAAAAATATAGTTGGCACAAAAGTCTCAACTTAATGTGCATATATAACTTTTTTTGCAATAACTAAAGTTATAATAAATTTAAAATCAAAATCTAGATTCTTGATATCACAGAACATGAGTTACGACAAAACTTGCTCGTATAACTTAAGTTTAGGGTTCAATTTAATACATATTAAAGACACGTGGATGTATCATGCAATATGAGGAAAACTATGAATATGAATGAAAAAACAAACAGAGTACAAACAGAGTACTTGATAAATCTTATCACAACTTCATAGAGATGAAGACATATTTTTGCATTAGAAGGTTAAGTCTAACGATCCTAGCAAGCAAGTTTGGTAGAGCATGTTGTTTTTTTTGATAATTTAACTGAATATAAAGTAACAAAAACTTCAAATGATGTGGATATCAAGTAGCAGAGAATAAATTTATTCAGTATACTTATAAAGTGGTTATAGCCAAAGTAAGCTAAAACTAGAAATGAATTGACACGTTTTATGTTTTATGTAATTCTTTCTAGTCATGCTTCTCCCCCTGTCGCCCATTTATACTAAAATGGAGAAACCGAATTACTATCTAACTTATCATGACTATGCGCTTTTCTATTTGTATAGTTTTTCATGGAAGTGTTTGTCAAAGAAACTATACCAATGCAAATAGAGCCAAAGCTTCATAGAGTAGTGGGCAGTTGTGGAGCTGAAGTCAGCACACCCTTAATTCACCAGATCAACAGCTATAGCCATCTCAACGTACCTTAGTTTTTTCTATTTCTTATCCGAACAAATATTATTTCTTAAAAATTAGAAATGTATTAAAAATCTCTTTATGAAACACTCAAAGGGTTTACTATTAGGTTACTTTCAGTAGAGAGTTTCACAGCGTTGCTATTCTAAGAATATAAAATGCAGTGAAACATGGATGAAACAATCTCTCTTAATGCATAGTTTTACTCTTTTATATTTCTCATTAGATAGGTATTTAATTTCATGACTCATCCACAATTGGAAAACTAGCAAGATATTTCATCCACTTCTCTCTTCTTAAAAGTGTTTTCATATTATTTAAAATATTTATGTGACAACATATTGAATATAGATGAAACTGTCACAAAGAATATCCTCACTTTCTTAAAGTAGGCCAATATCCCGTATAGTTGTAGCACCAAACGGTTATCCATCGATCATCAATCACCCACAAAAGGAAATGACCGTTATAAAAGAGCACCTCCAAGAATACCCAATAAATTGCTCCTAAAATATGGTATTTGATTTTCCATCTCCCAAAGAAGTATTAGGAGGAATAAATATAATCATCTCTAAGAATTTTCAACATTTCACTTCCAAGGATAGGTGCAACGGGATCCACTCTTATTTTAAGCGCAAGCGAGGAAGTTTTTCCAAATGCCAAAAGATTAGGAAGGTTTATTGGGTATTATTGTAGATGAGTTTTCTCATTTTTTTTCTAAAAAACAAGAATTGGGAATGTTTATTCGGATCTCTTGGAGATGCTAACCATCCAAATAAACAAACTCGTAGGCCAAGTAGCTAAATAAAAGAGTACACGAATCAAGTTTTTTGTGTGTTACTCAAAAAAATAGATGTACTTTTTCTTCCCACTTTCTTCAAATTAAGTTGTCGTTCGTAAGAATAACCCCTTTATTTCAAAAATCAAATAAAAATATATACATTTGAAGGTAATTTGAGTCTAAAAAACATGTTTTTGTCATTGCATAATCGTCATGAGATTATATACATAATAAGCAGATTGCCTATTTTTGTTAGGGCCTTGCATTCTTACCCCTTGTTTTACATCGATATTGTGATTTTGTCCATGTTTTTTAACTTTATGAATTTGCTCTTGCCATTTCAAAACGAAGCATCACTTTGCCTCTATTCTGTTATCCTCCACTAATTGTGTTAACTTTTGTACCAAAGGATAAACATGCCCATATGATTTTGCCAATGATTTTTTGGGGCTATTTGTGATTTTACCCCTAATTTGAAATAAGATACATATGTTGTATTTTGAAAAAAAAATGATTGTTATATTTGGTCAATTCAGATTTTAAACTGAAAAAACATTCACAATTCATATGTTGGATGTCTATAGTAGTCCTGACTATTATACCAAAAAAGTTAAGAGTAAAATGATAAAGAAGTCAGCAGGTCAAGTCCATTGTTGTATTCCGGTGAACACCTTGCCTGTAGCCTGCACTTGACAATGCAGAAAAGAACCTTCTCATTGGATCCCACGTCCGCCGCCAGTTGCCGGAGATGGGAGGCTTCTGCTCTGTTCTAGGCCCGCACGAGAATACGACACCTCTAAGGAGTGGCGAAGCCGGTCACAAAATGACTCTCCTGCACAGCTCATACATTATATATAATTTCATGAAATATATGGTAAAATAGAAGCTATTTAGTGGTAAAATGTTTTTTACCCTGGTGCCTAGTCACCAGGCAAGCTGAACATGGCGTCGCCCCTGCCTCTAAGGGCAGGTATATTGCCACACGTCAGCGATCCCGTACCCCCTCTCATGCAATGCCACGTAGAATTTTTACTTATGTGGAGGAAAGGAAAATGTGAGAGAGAAAGAGGTCGTTGTTTCGCGAAACAATCACCCCATGAACTAAGATTTAGGACTATGAGACAACTATTACACCATTGTATGAGTTGCTGTTGTCATGCACCTCACAAGTTAATTTTTATTCTATGTATAAATTAAGGAATCATGAGTTACTACGAGTTACCTTAAAAACCAACAATTATATATGTGGTTTGTTAAGTCGTTTTAAATTACGTGACATTATACGAGACGACCTAGCATACAACACCAATGTACTTGCCTTAAGGATGCCAACGGGGCGGGTTCAAATCGGGTGGAGGCTTCGCGGACCCAAACCCGAAACCCGAACTCAAAACCCGAAACCGCACCAAAAACTGTTTCGAGTGAAAATCCAGACTCGAAACCCGAACGGTTAACCGAAACCCGAAAACCACCACTATATAGCAATAAGAAAAATAATAAGAAATATTTTCCAACATATATATATAATATATATTACATATTCAAATGTATAAATATTAGGTAATAAACAATGCACAATTTCATTACTCAACTTGAAACAAATTTAATAGCTTACATAAACAATTTATTAATAAAAATACATGAGTTTTTATTCAAAATGTTATATTTCGCATATCCATTGAATATCCGCGGGCAAAAACGAAACCCAAAACTGAACCCGATAAGTTTCGGGTATCCGAACCCGAAAACCGTGGGTGAAACATCAAAACCGAACCCGAACCCGCTAGACCCGAAACTCGCGGATAGTCGCCCCGAACCCAATCCGCTGCCATCACCCTCCTTGCACGTGGCAGACCACCCGCCCGCCACGCCCAGCTGCACGCCAGTGCCCCCATCGTGCAGTGCGCCCGCTCGGCCGTGGTGCCCAGCCAGCCACGCCCACCGGCCAGGCCGTGACGCCTACCCAGCCGCACCCCCACGCCGCGAGCGCCCACGGTCTCGCAGCACCTACCCAGCCATGCCCCCGGCGCGCAGCAAGCCCGCCCAGCAGCGGTGCCCATCCATCCGTGCCCGCCCAGTCGCACCCGCTGAACAGCGAACTCTACTGGCCGCAGCGCTTGCGTCGCACAGCGAGCCTACGGGTGCATTTGGTTGCATGCACCAACCATGAGCCGAGCTCTATGCGTGCGAGAACATGAGTTTGTTTGGTTCATGTATTTGTCTGGCCAGGCTTCGTGCATGCAGGCAGTCCCTCGTGACCAGGCTCTGCAGAAATGCAGAAATCTGCCGTTTCTGTTGGGCCTGACTCACTTGGTGCAAGCAAGCGTGAAACGGTGCACGACGCGTGTAGAGATACGTGGATGTGGTGAACCAAACAGCAGCCGGTGCTGGCCTGGCTACAACGACCCAAGTAACCAAACAAGGTGTTGTTGCCTACACAAGGACTGGACAAAGCTAGCCATACTGACCACATGCGAGCCAGGCTACGCAGAGCAACGAACCAAACAGCCCCTACCCGACCACGCCCTCCAAGGGAAATGTCATGCCACTTGTGTATGCGTGTGGTAGGTCTATCCTCACCGTTTGATCCATACTGTGGGACCCACAACAATTCCTTTTTTTAGGATGCTTTGTAGTTTCTGTTGGGTAGGGGATCAGCCAGTGGGGTATTTTTGGGAATGATGAAATAGTGGTCTTCATCCCACCCAGAAAGAACTCATCTGCAATGCATCCCATCAGATATTTGTTCACTTTCCCCACTCGCTACGACCGCGCGAGCATCGACGCTGGCTCTTCACCGGAGGCTTTTACCTGTATACCCTTAAAAAGATTGCAGCCTCCCTCGTACCCCTGAAAAGATCGTGGTCACCTGTATGGGCTTACACAACTTAATAGATACCCATACGCCCTTCCGTCAGGTTTTGGCACTAACGGAGGCTAATGGCTTGGAGAAATGACTTGTTTGCCCCTGAGCTTGTTAGGACGTCTAAACTTTTTGGTTTCCCCTGTGCCCTTGCCAGGTCAATTGACTTTGGCACGTTCAGAGCTTACAAATTTTTTTTGACTTGTACGTTTTGCATGTACCACTGACATGGTTGACTTTGGTAACCACCGAGCCCGTACCGTCATCGGTGTAATGGATATAGATGGCCATCGGGCCGTGCCGGCCCGGCCCGGCGGCACGTCGGGTCGTGCCGTGCCAGCACTGCGCCGTGCCTCGACGGGTCGTCGTGCTTGTCGGGTCGTGCCTGGCCTCCGGCCCAAGGCACGGTCCATGGGCCACCGTGTCGGCCCGTGGGCACAGCGTGTCTGTGTGCTACGGGCGGCCCGAGAGCACGAGGGAACGGCGGAGGCGCGGAGCGCTCACAGACGCCGAGTGCAGCCGGCCACGTGGGAGGTGGGCGCTCGCCCAGGAGGAGGCCAGGAGCTCCTCCGCCCGCCTAGATGGAGAGGGACCGAGCCACCGAGGCGAGGTGGAGGAGCAGCATGGCGGAGAGCCGGTGAGGCGAGGTGGAGGAGCAGCGTGGCGGAGAGCCGGCGAGGCGACGAGGTGGAGGAGCAGCGCGGCCGCGAGCCGAAGAGGCCGCGAGGTGGAGGACAGGAGGAGCGGCGAGGTCGCGAGGTGGTGGAGGAGGAGCGGCGCGGTCGCGAGGTGGAGCTGCGCGCGGCGCGGGGGTAGGCCGCTGTTAGGGTTTGGGGGGATGGAGGGGGGCGCAGGGCTGTGGGCTGTGTGTGTGGCTTGCCTGCTCTGCTCGTGGGCTGGCTTGGCATGCTGGGCTGCATGCCATCCGGCTCCCCGCACCGGGCCACTTGTCGGGCCGGTTGTTCCACCGGGTCGTTCCAGTGCCGTGCCACGGGCCAGGCTAGCGGCCCAGGCACGGCCTGGTGCCTCGTGCCGTGCTCGGGCCGAGCCAAATTCCCGTGCCGCGGACCGTGCCAACGGGCCACGGGCTGCATGGCCATCTACAGCAATGGAGCATGCAACGCATGCGTGTTCTGTGCGTGCCGGCCGGGTACTGTACACGCCTGTTGGCGCGGTCGGGTTGGTCGGCCGGAGCCACGAGCCCACCACTGCACAGCAGCAGAACCCGGCCTTGTATCGATCCGTTTCGTGCGTGGCACACGTGCGCACGTATGGTATAGTACCCGTGTCGCCCGGACTGAGTGTCCGTAGCTAGGCCGGGTACGGTGGCGCTGTTGGGTTGGGTGCGCCGCGCCGGCCGGATCGGTGTGTGGATATATAGCCTCAACGCCGGCCACATGCATATGCGCGCGCATCATCTCGCGCGCCGCCCGGGATCGGAGGTTGTCGAGCGCCGCGTCGCGCGTCTCCGCTCAATGGATCTCATGCATGCATGATGCATCACGCATCCGCCGGGCGGGTCGCGTCGCGCGTGGACGCACGAAGGAGTGCGTGTCTAGCCGTGACCACGCACGTACGTACCGCGGATCCGTCGGTGGCTGCCATGCGTGCGATACGGCCTTTGTTAGTCGTTTCTTAATTTTCCGTTTGTCCATGCGTGCCGCCGCGTGCGTACACGTACATACATGTAGCTAAGGTAAGAGACAGTACGTACGTGCGCCACAAGCCCGCAACTGCTGTACACACGTACGTACATGCACGCAGCCACGCGCATGCATGAATGCATGACGCATCCGTCCGTCCGTCCCCGTCCCGGCGTCCCCCTTGCATCTAGTCATACTCATATACGAAACTTAGTATATAATGATACTCAAACCTAAATTATGTACACACATATGTTTTTTAACAACATGTTGTTTTTCTGAGACAAAAACACTGTTTCGATGATTGATAAGCCGGTTAATAAGCTAAGCAAACAAGGCATAAGTATATGGACATACTTTCTAATAAATAAGTGTACAAGCAAAAATATGCACACATACTACTACTCTCTTCCATATGTTTTATTTTCCATTAAAAAACGTATATTGTTGTATCCATAGATACTTTTTTTATAGTATGCACACCTGCTATACATATATACTACTCCCTTCATCCCAAATTGTAAGTCATTCCAAAAATCTTCGAGAGTCAAAACATCTCAAGTTTGACCAAGAATTATAGACAAAACTATAAAGATTTATAACATTAAATAGGTATACTATAAAAAATATAATTGATAACGAATCTAATGATACTTATTTGACATCATAAATATTATTATATTATTATATAAGTTTAGTCAAACTTGAGAAACTTTAACTTTTCAAGATTCTTGAAATGACTTACAATTTAGGATGGAGGGAGTAGTAAAAAGATGATGTGTGTACACATGCTTAATTTGCATACACATAATCTCTAATATTTTTTTGGTTTAAATAAGTATGTGATACTTTGCGTATGTACGTATCCCTAGCATACTCTTCTTCTTTTTTGGGACGATATCCCTAGCCCAATATACTCGCGCGCATCGAATGAGTATGTACTCATACTTTAATTAATATACTATACTTTGACATGCTAGTATACGACATGCATCCGTGTTATCTCAAATTTTCAATATAAAAATACACGTTCGAGCGTCCGTGATATATGGCCAGGGATCCGCTTTCCCCGCACCAACAATGTATCAGCTTATTTTCAGTTCAAGTTTATACGTGCGCTCTACCTGTAATCGGATAGCAGTTTCTAAACCCGTTAGCGGAAGCTAACATGCCGCACCTGAAGCTAACCTGTGCATGCTTGCGTTTGGAATTCCAATCCCAGCCGTCCAGTCGTTTTGGTGTACAACGACGATAGATTAGGGACCTAGATAGTCATTTTTTTAAGTTCGAGGACCCATACGAGAATGCTCTAAAAGTTAAATGATGCGACGTGCATTTTACTCAAAAAAAATCTAAGTAGGAGAAACTAATGTGATGAGGATATAGACGTCGAGTGAGAAAAATAAATAAAAGAGACAAAAGAAATAATAAAGGAAAATAAAAAGCAACATAATAATAATATAAAAAAGAGCGCAAACTCCTATTTACATATCTACTGCATAGATATATTCAAAAGAATTTCAAAACATCTTTATTTTTTATTTTATGATTTTTCTATGAATTACTATAAATTTTAGAAGTTTCATTGATCTGGAGGCTAAAAGGTCATTTTCCATCCTGATCTCACACTTAACATTCAAAACATAACATGATACTAAAGGAGGGGCGTATGAGTGTCAATTAAGTTGTGTAAGCCTATACAGGTAACCACGGTCTTTTTAGAGGTGCGAGAGAGGCTAGAATTTTTTTTTTTTAAAGAGTACACAGGTAAAAGCCTCTCCTCACCAACGGCC
The DNA here is from genome assembly GCA_022036555.1 of Microstegium vimineum. Lineage (NCBI taxonomy): Eukaryota > Viridiplantae > Streptophyta > Magnoliopsida > Poales > Poaceae > Microstegium > Microstegium vimineum. The sequence goes on from CM039125.1 coordinate 41,503,659, forward strand.
ACGCCACCTGCCCCATCACGCGCAGCGCGCTGGCGCCCGCCGAGATGGACGCCACGCCCAACCACACGCTGCGCCGCCTCATCCAGGCCTGGTGCGCCGCGCGCCAGGTCGAGCGCTTTCCCACGCCGCGCGCGCCGCTCGACTCCGGCCGCGCGCGTAGCCGCGCTCCTCGATGAGGGTAGCCACGGCAGGGACCGCCAGGCGGCAGCCGCGCTCAGGGAGATCAAGGCCGTCGTCGCCGAGAGCGAGCGCAACAGGCGCTGCGTCGAGGCCACTCCGGGCGTTCTCCTCTCCTCGAAGCTATTGGTTTATGGTTGATGGAGCCAGCGAACCAAGGATCTGCAGGCCTGGAAATGCTTAAGCGGCGACTCTGACAAGGGTTGCCATGGACTTCTAGTATTGTGGTTAATTTCTTTTTTTATTATTTGCGAATTGTGATACTCAGATATCAACTCAATATATGTGCATGTTTAAGCTCAGAAGTTTTATATTTTTTTTCAAGTTGTGTTCACAAGAATTCCAAAGTGTTTTCTTTTTGCAACTATGAAGTAATAAACGTTGAGACATCTGCTTCCGACCAGTCTAGTCATGGACATGTAGTATTGCCTTTATTTTTTTCGTTTTGCAAGTTGAACGTATTATAAGACTTGGGATGTTGCCATATATTGGTTGTATTTGTTGTAGTTGAACACATTTTAGAACTGCAATATTTTCTATTATTAGTCTTCATCCAGCACTACTTTTTAACCATCATGATTAGTCTGCAGTAATATGTTGTGTGCAGAATTCACTAGTTGGTTTAGTATTTCAGCTATGTCATTACCAGGACAAGTACTTTCTGGTGATGGTTTGATCAATAAATTATTGTGCACACTCATATCAGAAGCTAGTATTTCATGTGCTAGCTTAATTAAATAGTTACATTAGAGTGATCTTTTGCTTATTCATTCATCTAAGCTCTTGACTCATCCTTGATAAGTTTTTCCATTTTTCCAGGTCCCACCGAAGTACTGTTCACTGCTGCACTTGAAGTACATCTTCTCTGTTCAAGTACATCTGCACAACTGATGGGATGTTTGAGTAGTTGAATATTGTTCAAGTGAAAAAATTCAATTGTAATGAAAGCTTCTCATGTACAACTGAAACAGCTATATCCTCTGTCCACTTGCGTCTCTATTTTACTCTCTTGTCATTCGACCTCTAAGAGAAGATTGTACTCACTGGTGCTGATTCTCATAGTAATGTTCCCACTTGCGTCTCCCATGTTTCTGAATCTTCTAGTGTTGCTGATGCTGGTGAAGTCTGCAATCTGTCCATGGTTCCTGAGGTAATTTTTCCTATATCCCTGCTTTAGGATCTTCAATTCTTGCTAATGCTTTATTTTTGCACTACACTTGCAGCCATCTGCACCGGTTGATTTTGGCGGCAACCCTCCTGCAAAGGCAATATAAGAAGTAGCAGTTGGTATCCTGGTTTCTTCGTTGTCTCTAGCTGAAGGAGACTCAAGCTCTTCCACCAGCAGCCCGGTGAGGATTGTTGTGGAAGATGCCGTTGTTCTTACAAATCTCCGTTGTCGACGTCTTGTGGTTGAATCTGACACTACAAAGCGAGCTCGGCTGGAACTTTGATCTTTGTATAGAAGTAGCAGCTCTGTCGCTTTTGAAGATTGCTGCTGCTGATAGTTAATTAATCTCTTTCTTTTGTTTGTGTTTAGTATTGTTTGTCTTTGCCTGCACATGCCACCTTAGCTAGTTTATTAAGCTGAAGCATTAATATCTAATACCCATCATCAGGATATGCATAGTGAAGTGGGACCTTTGGATATGCATATGTTTATTTTTTTTAGTACCGGAGAATATGTTCCCTCGTGCTACATCACACCAAGTTTGGAACTTTGTTTTCTTTATTCTAAATTTGAAATGTCATCACACTGTACATATCTATGGAATGGTATTATTCGGACAATGTGTCATGTGATAGCCTGTACTCCCTTTGTTCCGCAAAAAACGTAATTCTTTGACTTCAACAATTCCCGTTTAACTGGTCGTCTTATTTAAAATATTTTAATAAATATTATTTGTTTTATTATGATTTATATAATTGTTAGATATATTTTCATAGTAACCTATGTATTTTATTATTTACATAAAAAATTAAATAAGATAAATGGTCAAAGCGAATTTATAGAGGTCAAAGAATTGTGTTATCTGTAAGACGGAATACATATCTATGGAATGGTACTATTCGAACAATGTGTCATGTGATAGCCTTGTACTCAGCGTTATTTTTCTGTTCATTGTTGTAGCTGATCAGTACCTTCTCCCTATTCCACCTACTCTACACTGTACTCCGTCACTTTTGTTTCTGTTCAATACTTCAATTAGCACTGGCGGCCTCCAGTCCTTTCTTCTGTATAAGCTTTCACTTCGTGCGGTATTTTGACTTTTTCATTTCCAATATTGCCCTTTGTTGTTGACTGAGTTGCTGAACAAATATTCTTTGCTAGTTGGCACGAATCTTAACGCCTCGGACATTTCAACGGACTGGATAAGACGATAAATCCACACTCCGCCCTCCAGCCATGCCTGCCCAGCCGATTAAAAATAGGCGGGTGGACACGGTGGGGATGGGATAATCGTATTACAAAGTTTAAAAAATAGTGGTAAAATTGAACTTTTGGATAGAAGCAAAAACATCATTTTCCCTTTTTTTGTTTGTAGTCATCTCAATTCTCAATGCATGAATCGATTTAATCGTAGGAAACTTGACTGAGCCATGTGGCAGCGTTAGTTGGACAAGCTGTTTTTAGCAACCAACAACAAGATAGTTTCTCGAATGATAGAGTAGCAGCGAAGACATCCAGCCCCATAGGTTGCTGCACTGCTCTGAGTTCTATGTTATATTGAGAATTGAGATGGCTACAAACAAGATGACGTATTCACAATTCATGTTACACTCACAAGATCACAATATAAGAATATGAGGAAACGAGATGACCTTTGGGTCTCTCGGATGCGTGTTAATAATATAAGATGAGCAACAGCCCCTCACATGGAGATTAGATTACAATGACTCAGGGGGGTTACAACTAACCGGCTATACATGCTCTAACTGATCGAGTACACGCTAACAACCTTGAGGACCAATCTATATATATCTTTAACACACAATTCACATAAGTGCCATATATATTGTCATCCTGACGCCCGCAAAATGACGTCTCGATCGCCTTAGAAGTTATAACATCCATGACGAGCGGCCGGCCATGACGCGAACAAAGCTCCAAGTCGACTCACGTATGTATGCGGTCTTTTATACTTAGCAGATACCGTGCGCAGCCGTAGCAACTAGAACACACACGAATTGAAAGCAGCCAAGTGCCAAGTCACTGCCCATCCTCTATCCGGTCGATCGCCACCAGAAATCAAATCAGGATGGGTAGCCAAGGGCAAGCGGCAACCAACGGCCGGGGAGGTGGCGGAAGAACCCCGGCGGCGCACTTCGTGTTCGTCCCGCTGATGGCGCAGGGCCACCTGATCCCGGCCGTCGACACCGCGCTGCTGCTCTGCACGCACGGCGCGGTCTGCACCATCGTCGGGACCCCAGCCACGGCTGCGCGGGTGCGCCCCACCATCGAGTCCGCCCGGCTGTCGTCGTTGGGCCTGCAGGTCCGGCTCGTCGAGTTCCCGCTCGACTACGGCGAGGCCGGCAGCCTGCCCGAAGGCGCCGACAACATGGACAACGTCCCGGGAGAGTACATGCGGAGCTACTTCGACGCCGTCGCGCTCCTCCGCGCGCCGTCGTGGCGGACTTCTGCCACCCGTGGACCACGGTGCTGGCGGCCAACCTCGGTGTCCCACGCCTCACCTTCTTCAGCATGTGCGCCTTCTGCCTGCTGTGCCTGCACAACGTCGAGCGGTTCGACGCGTACGACGGCGTCGCCGACGACTACGAGCCGGTCGTCGTGCCGGGGCTGGAGGAGGAGGAGAAGAGGATCCTGGTGACGAGGGCGCAGGCCGAAGGATTCTTCCGGGGGGCGCCGGGCTGGGAGGAGTTCGCGGACGACATCGAGCGCGCGCGTGCCGAGGCCGACGGCGTCGTCATGAACACCTTCGACGAGATGGAGCCGGAGTACGTCGCCGGTTACGCGGCGGCCCGGGGGATGAAAGTCTGGACCGTCGGGCCGGTGTCGCTCTACCACCACCAGCAGCACGGCTCCGCAACAACGCTGGCGGCGAGAGGGAAACCTACCGACATCGACGTCGACGAGTGCCTCCGGTGGCTCGACGACGGCAAGGAGCCTGGCTCCGTCGTGTACGTCAGCTTTGGGAGCATCGCGCGGGCGGACGCGAAGCAGGCCGTGGAGCTCGGCCTCGGACTGGAAGCGTCGGGGTACCCGTTCATCTGGGTGCTCAGGAACGCCGACGAGTACGCCGGAGCCGTGCGTGGCTTCCTGGACGAGCTCGAGGCGCGCGTCGCCGGGCGCGGCTTGCTCATCAGGGGGTGGGCGCCGCAGGTGCTGATCCTGTCCCACGCTGCGGTGGGCGGCTTCGTGACGCACTGCGGGTGGAACTCCACCATGGAAGCCGTTACCGCAGGGCTGCCGGTGGTGACGTGGCCTCATTTCGCCGACCAGTTCCTGAACCAGAAGATGGCCGTGGAGGTGCTCGGCATCGGCGTCGGCGTCGGGATCACGGAGCCGCTGATGTACCAGAAGGTGGAGAAGGAGATTGTGGTCGGCCGGAACGTGGTGGAGGAGGCCGTGAGGAGCGTGATGGGCGCCGGCGAGGAGGCAGAGGAGAGGAGGCGGCGGGCCCGCGCGCTCGCGGTCAAGGCGAGAGCGGCCATGCAGAAGGGCGGGTCGTCGCACCGCAACCTGCTGGATTTGGTGGGGCGCTTCGAGGGTGTCATGGCTGAGGCCACCTCCAAAGGCGTGTCAAGCAACAGAGCGTGGTGAAGGTGTACCTAAAACAGGGCGTCTACGCGTTATAAAGCAGGTGGATAGTGTATGTGTCTCTGTGTCTCTCGTTCATGCCATATTTTTCATTTTCATTGATTTCTTCTCTCAGCTTCTGACATGTGGGAGAAAATAATAGTAAACATACTACTTCAAAATGAATGGGTAGCACTGTTGTTATGAAGGAATACTAAACATGTATTTTTTTTAAGCTCATGGAGTTTTACAATTATATTTTTTGTTGCGCCCAATGTTTGTTAGAAAATCCGTAAAATTTTATTTATATTTGCTTGTCATTTGTAAAAGTACATTAATTTGAGTATTTTACTAAATACAACTTAAATGATTATTGTCATTCATCCAAAGAGAAGATACAAAGAGCAAAGAATAATTTAGCTAATTGAATTTCTTGAGGTAGACATGACTGGCAATTTGCAGTCGCAGATGTTTATTTTCATGACACGTGGGCCCCCACATCAACTAGATAAGGACGCAGTGCATCCGCATATTCTTCTTCTCTCCTTCTCCACTGGATTTGCTTTCTCATCAGATGCTGTGGGCTCTGCCGATCGCGTCATGTCTGTGTGTATGTTTGTGTGCCATGCTTTTTCTTTTCGAGGGTCAGTTACAAACACAGAATGCACAATCATTTTTATGAACACATGCGCACACACACTTTATCCCTATAAGCATCTCCAAAGAATCGAGTTGGACCAGTAAATCTCGAGACTGACGAAGTCATCACAGTTGATGGTAATATCGCCTCTTCCTGGACCGTCATATCGCAATTGTATGGACGTTTTATTTTTTTTATGATGTGGCCCAATCTCCTTCAGAGACCGCAACATGGTTTAAGTCTTTTTTTTTTGATACAACTTTGGATGCATACAACTTACGCACTCTACACTTGCACCACATATGTGCGTCCATACACATAAAGAAGAGATTAGGAGGCCTTCTAAGTCTTAAAAAGATGTGGAGAAGGCGCTATCAAACTGTTTTTCTGCTTACTACAAGTGAGTGACACGGCGTTACTATGGAAGAACATTTTTATATGTGTGGGTGGTACATTCAACAGCAACCGTCATGATATCTATCAGCCCATTCACTAGAGGTCAGCTAGTTCATCCCAATTATTGATTTATTAAGAAGATCAGTCTTAATCTTTTTTTTCACTGTTCACCAACTCTCAGTATGTCCCATCCTCTCATAAATTGCCTAACGTTAACCAGACTTCCATGCTACTCCCTCCGTTCCAAATTATAAGACGTTCTAAGAATCTTGGAGAGTCAAAACATCTTAAGTTTGACCAATAATTATAGAGTAAACTATAAAGATTTATGGTATTATAAATAGATATGTTATGAAAATATAATTGATAACGGATCTAATAATACTTAGTTGACATGATAAATGTTATTATATTGGTATATAACTTTGATCACTCTTAAAGATTTTTGGAACGTCTTATAATTTGGGATGGAGGGAGTAGTTACGATGAGAGTGGCTCTTAGGCAACTCGCTACCACAATCCAAGTAGGATGCTTTTTCGTGTTGTTTCTACCTTATTGTTTTCCAAAAAAATCTTGTTGTGAAGTACTCAGCGGATCGAGCCCGTTGGCCGTTGGGCACCAGGGCCCTAGATCACGACATGCATGCACTTATGAGGCCCAGAAAACGGCCTGCTATGATGACGGCACATTTGAAGGCCCAAAAACTTGTTTCTTCCTATGTACTCGTACTATACGTATATATCCAACAATTTGCCACAATGGAAGGCCCAAATACTTGTACCAAGCCGAGCCAGAAGTCCACAGAAACGGCCCAAAACAAAATGCAGTCACACACACACACACACACACACAACCACAAAAAGCTAGCAGCGTCCCTCCATTCCGGCCAATGATTGCTGTGGTGTGGAATGGTCAAAAGATGACGAGCCTTTAAACAATTATTAATCACCGGGACTAAACAATGTAACTAGCGAGCGGCCAGTAACATGCCCAGCTGGTACGTGTAGAAGCTTTGCATGTGCCGGGGCCATTATTCTACTCCCGGGCTTCCAGAAATTTCCTATAGTTTTTAGTTTTTTTACCTATTGTATACGTACCTACCAGCCTACCAGGTGCAAAACAACACTCCTCTTTCTTTTGGTTTCCCCCCACATAGAAAAACCTCCCCGGCCCCTGAACCGGCGTAAAGCCGAGCAGAGAAGCTCGTTCGCCAGCGACGCTATCCATATTTTTCTGTTTCGTCTCCCAGTCGCACTTTGGCAGTGACGCCACGTTAGGTACAGATGATGGCGACCCGAACAAAACATACTCTATATCAAACCCTCAAACTGAACCCAATCCAATCCGCATGCAACGGCGCGACCGCGACGCCGCCAGCCCGGGGGGAACCAGAGCGAGAGCGAGCCGGCGCACGGGGTCTCGCCTCTCGCGCTCGATCGCTTTTCCCCGGTGAGCTCGTGATGTGCGGCGGAGGAGGAGCGCTTTCGCGTGCGGGATAAAAAAAATGTTTGGGGACTAGCTAGAAGCGGGCGACGTGGAGGGGCGTGTAGCGCTACCCTCCGTGGCTGTCGCGGGCATTATTCAATTGCTCTCTCAGAATGGCATGCATGATGATAGGGTGGTCCGCGTCCGCTCTGCGCTAGCTGGCGTAGCCTCACAGGCGGGGCGGGGCGCCATAGAAAATTGCCGGCTTTGATCGACCGTCTGCAGCTGCTGCAGTTGTAGGTTGGTGAGAGCCCCATGCAGATGCGATGCGATGCGACTGACTGACAGGATAACGTTGCTGCTGCTGTTCGATCCTGTGCGGGGAACAGTGTAGCACATTGGCGCCCAGACGTGTCCATAGCACACTGCACACACACTACAGAAGCAACCGGTCACAACGTGGACGGCATAGAGCAAAGACTAAGGGCCTCATTGGATCAAGGAATAGGAAAACCAAAGGAATCCAGATGGCATGCTGCTCTATTCCTATGGGAATTCAACCCAAATGGAAAGCTGAAACGAGCCATTTGGCAGGAGCACAGGTCAAGGAGAACCACCGTAGGAAAAATTCCATGAAGTCCAAGCTCATGTTTTTTTCCCTATGGAATCTAGTTGTAGGATTCTATTCATATGGAACACTTCCTCTACTATTTCTATCAACCAAAGGGCGGGAAAGGAAAAATTCCTATAAAATTCCTATCCTACAAAATTCCTACGTCCATCCTGCACATTTAATGATTTCTATTGCTGACTGTATAAATCTTTATAATCAACCTCTCAGTCTATTCAATGGTTTCACCTTCACATTTAATGCATGACTCACTTGTCTATCTCATAACATTTTTTGGTTCTTATGTCCAAACTGATTGTAAGCTTAGGGCAGTTCCAATGGTATATTAATGGTAGTTTCTATCTCTATTAATTACGTTACCAACTAAGCAAAATGTTAAGGTGACAATAAAGAGACTGAAATCTGAGGAAACCGTTTCTTAGAGGAGAAACCGAGTCTATTCGTGAAACGAGGCGTGAAGAAACCGTGATTTTGCCGTTGGGAAGAAACTACCGATGTCTACTCGTGAACGAAGAACGGAGCTCGCCTGCTCGGCTCGCCGACGGCCGCTGCGCGCGTCCGCGCTCGCCCGACGCACCCGCGCTCGCCTGCTTGGCTCGCCGCCGGCCACTGCGCGCGTCCGCGCTCGCCCGACGCAACCGCGCCCGCCTGACGCGCGGTCGCCCTCCCCGCTCGCCGCCGGCCGCGCCTGCTGCGTGCGCTCGCCGCTCGCCGCCGGCCGCGTGCCCTCGCTCGCCGCGCCAGCTGCGCCCAGGCGCTCACACGCCGACCACGCGCCCGTCGGCCCCGCTGCACCCTCACCCGCCGCGCTCGTGCCTGCGTGAATGGGGAGAGAGAGATGAGGAAGGGACAAGGAAGAATAAAAATAAAGGTTATATTTTTTACATTAAGAAACTTTCGTTGGAGGGGTGGTTTCTATACGTGACGTGGCTCTCTTGGACTTCACACATGGTGTTTACCATTGGGACTGCCCTTATAACCCACTTCCCCTCTCTCTCATCCCCTCTCTCCTCCACCTTAGCATTCAACCTACTTGCTCTTATGCGCCGCGACGCGAGGAGCCTACTCCCTCTGTCATGCAAATCAAACCTTCTCAAATTTAACTAAGTTTATATAAAAAAAATATACAACATTTATATTTTCAAATAAATTTATTATTTCTTTTTCGAACACCAAATTAATAAATTTAGTATAAACATATATATTCAACAACCTATTTAATGATAATAATTATATATTATAAATATTAATATATATATATATATATAATTAGCTAAAATTTAAATAAAATTGACTTGTCGAAAAGTGAGAATGACTTTTATCTAATAATAATAGAGAGAGTACTTATTCTTTTGCATAGGAGTGCAATTCCTTGAAACCCTTTTCTGCTAGGCTTCGATCACCTTCTCTGAAAATCGATATGGCTTGCAAACACTGTTGACGAGGCTTGAGACTCCGTTGCCATCCATCCAGTGAAAGTGTGAAACCAAGTAACCCAGCTAGCTAGGAGCAGTTGCTAAGCCAGGCGAAAAGAATCCTTTTATTATTATCCTCAACCCTTCCACGACACGAAGAAGTCCACAGATGACAACGCAGGCCGTACACGCGCGTTAAACCCATTTCACTTTCACCGCTCCTAGTTTGTAGTAGTCTGGTCTCCACAAGACTTGCGGAGCCAGTTTAGGCGAAAAGCCCCGGACGCCCGCCGAGAAAAGACGACGCGAGCAGCAGCGGCATGCCATCTTGCGCGGGACCCGTTTCACACGATCGACGACAACGTACGAGGCCAGGGCCAGCCACGCATCAGTCGCAGCGAAAACGACGAGTGACATCGGGTCCCTCCGTTCTCGTTCGCCCTCGAGCGGTCGGACGGCAGGATCGATCTAGGGCGCACTTGCAAGAGTCTAATAAGTATATTGTGCTCGAATCATGTTGTAATATCTTATAGCCTATTTGGATGTAGATATTCGAGGCTCATAAATGAAATTGACATTGACTATCTCCGAATACCGGTGTTCGGAGGATTTAGAATTAGGAATTGGTATTCATCCTCAATGCCAACCGGTATTCACCAATACTCTGCTCCACCATATCCAATACGAAGCTCTCCCCATCTCTATTAGTTGGAATTAACCCATCATCGAGGCGACTCCAACTAGGCCAACCTGCTGCAGCTCTCCTCCCTGGCGCCGGCGGCACGAGTCCATCCATGGTCGGCATCGCACCTCTCCTTCTTCCCCCATGGTCGGCGGCACGAGCTCCGGTTCTTGTCCCCCATGGCCGGCGGCGCGAGCTCCGCTTCCTCTTCCCCATGGCCGGCCTCACACCTCCCTTCTTCCCCATGGCCAGCGGAGCAAGCTCCGCTTCCGTCCCCTATGGCGACGGTGGCCCCACGCCAAGCTCACGGCCCGCTAGCCACCACACCCATCGGGCCCAGGCCGAGGGCCGTGGCCGCCTCTGCCTCCGCCTTGATCCCCACAACCGGGGCCAGAACCGGGACCACCTCTGGCTCCCACCTGCACGCCCGAAGCCGAGGCTAGGGGCATGGCCGCCTCCGCCTCCGCCATCTGCACCTGTGTGCCCGGTTGTTGTGCAAGCTGTGGAGATTGGGGAAGAAGATAGACTCAATTCCAGCTAGCAAATTCATGTACATCCAAACATCAGATTTGGTATTTAGTGCATTTCCAATACTAGACTCATTTGATATTGGTATCAATTTAATTCCAGAGTCTCCAATATCTACATCTAAAAGGACCCTTAGTGCTTTCTTTGTTTGTTTCATTGGGCATGTGGGCCAGAGTAACTATAACCATACAATTAAACTCTTTTTTTCTTAGCAAAATTTTCTCCTCACAATTGTCATGTACTAGGAATATTGCGTGTACACCTCTATAGACCCGTTACCTCTGGGCACCCCTCTAGAAATACACTTTAGTACCATTGAGTTTGATTGATGTTGCTGACATAGAACGTCTTTGATTCCTACCATACTTGTCTAATACCTAGAGCCAACTTGTTCGCTGCTTCATCTCATCTCGCCTGACTCGTGCAGAAAACGAGAAGTTTGCCTAGATTGCCACTCTCACAAAGGAAGCCAAATATTGCCAGAGCACATGCTCCAATGTGCCCAGACAAAAGAACTAAATATGTCCTTAGTAACTTTCTTGAGTAGGAACGCAAATGTCGTGTTTAGCGAGTCAGCTTTCGCTACTAAACTTATAACGTGGAACTTTTGTCATATTTAGCGAGTCGGTTTTTACTACTAAACATCTGGATATGGATTCCTTGTCGCATTTAGTGAATCGGTTTCCGCTACTAAACTTTAGAAGTGGAACTTTTGTTGTATTTAGCGAGTTGGTTTTCACTTAAACATTTGGACATTGATTTCTTGTCGTATTTAGCGAATCGTTTTCGCTACTAAACTTTCAACGTAGAACTTCTATCGCATTTAGCAAGTCGGTTTTCACTACTACACTTTTAGACGTGGATTTCTTGTTGCATTTAGCGAATCGGTTTTCGTGACTAAACTTTAAGACGCGGATTTCATGTTTCATTTAGCGAATCGGTTTTCATGACTAAACTTTAAGACTGTGGATTTCTTGTAGCATTTAGCGAATATGTTCTCAAAACTAAATCTTATGGATGAGCCACTTCACTTGCTACAGTCAATAAGGAAGCAACATGAAGCACTTTGCTAGTTACCCATATGTACTACCCATTGGTGTCATGATATACTCTCGCATAAGCAAAGTGCTATGTAGCGCCGGAGTTACATGGTGTGTGGTGTGTTGTCTTGTCATGCTAGCACCTACATATGGATTGCTATTTGGTATTGGTATCTTTTGATGTATATCTATTTCTATCCCTACTGACAATAACAAGAATACTAGCCCTCCTATCGCTTAGAGTTTCTAGTTATTTATTAGGGCTTGTACAATGCTAGACATTTATGTGTTGTTTAGGATGTTTTTTTCGTCAACATAGAGTCTAGCCACAAGTAAGGGAAGAAAATTAGGTGCCGCAGGGCCGCGTAGTGTTTCCATAAACACCACCACTTGAATGAAGGCACATGTTTGAGCAGCCTTTCCCCGGAAGCCACCACACGGAGATGGGACATGCATCAAGCGTGGATGCAAGGGGCCCACGGTGCGGCGTGCAGCCCTCCCACACTAAATTTTTGTCCCAAACTAGGCACTTGTGGAAGGATGCGGCAATCCACGAAGGAGCAAAAACACTTATATCGCTCATTCTAGCATGCAACTCAATCTCATTATTCAAGATGATACATATAAGGAAAATTGTGTCAAATGTCACCTATAAGTTGGCAAGTGGAAGTGTTTGACCGACACACCTAAAAACCCATTGTCGTTTTCATCAAGTGCGGTGCGGTGGTCTTGCATGATCCTCACCTCAATGCCACGCGAAAGAAACAGATACAACCAATAACCATGGTAAGCGCCTTTAAAACAAAAATTACCTACAAAGTTACTTGAGAAATGTAACTAGTAAAAACACTCATTGCTCATACTGGCACCATAGCTCAATCTTATTATCCAGGACCATAGATATAAGGAAATTGTGTCAAGTGTCACTTGTAAGTTGTAGCAATAAGTGGCGAGTGGAAGTGTTTGATCGATGCACCCAAAAACCCGTTGCCATTTCCATCAGGTGCAGTGTGGTGGTCCATCCGTGTGCGCGAGGCATTTGTCGTGCTAGGCTGCACATAGATAGTTGGACATGAATTTCTTGTCGTGTTTAACAAATCGGTTTTCGCTACTAAACTTCAGACATGGAAATGTTGTCTTATTTAGCGAGCCAGTTTTCACTACTAACATTTGGACATGGATTACTTGTCGTGTTTAGCAAATTGGTTTTCTCTACTAAACTTTAGATATAGAACTTTTGTCGCAATTAGTGAGTCAGTTTTCACTACTAAACTTTTAGACATGGATTTCTTGTCGCATTTAGTGAATTTGTTTTCACTACTAAACTTTAGACGAGCAACTTTTGTCTCATTTAGCGAGTCGGTTTTCACTACTAACATTTGGACATGGATTTCTTGTCGCATTTAGCAAAATGGTTTTCTCTACTAAACTTTAGACGTAGAACTTTTGTCACATTTAGCGAGTCAGTTTTTTCACTACTAAACTTTTAGACATGGACTTCTTATTGCATTTAACAAATCGGTTTTCACTACTAATCTTTTAGGCGTGAATTTCTTGTCGCATTTAGTGAATCGGTTTTCGCTGCTAAACTTTTAGACATGAATTTCTTGTCGCATTTGACGAATCGGTTTTCACTAATAATCTTTTAGACATTGATTTCTTGTAGCATTTAGAGAATCAGTTTTCAATACTAAATCTTGTGGATGGGCCAATTTGCTTGCTACAATCATCAATGAAGGAACGTGAAGCACTTTGGTGGCTACCCGTATGGTGCTACTCCATGGCATCGTGATATATACTTGCATAAGCGAAGTGCCATGTAGCATTAGAGTTACATGGTGTGGATAAGGTTGTTGTGTTGTTAGCGTGCCGTTGTAGCACCTACATATGGATTTCTATCTTGTATTGATATCTTTTGATGCATATCTATTTCTATCCCTACTCACAACCACAAGAATACTCGCTTAGAGTTTCTGGTTTTTTATTAGGGCCTATACAATACTAGAAGCTTATGGGTTGTTAGGATGTTGCGTGGAGTCTAGCCACAAACTAGGTAAGAAAATTGGGTATGGGAAGGGCTGCATGGTGTTTCCCTAAGCATCACCACTTCAATGAAACCACATGTTTTAGCCCGTCTTTTTCCGAAAGCCACCACGCAGAGATGGGACACGCATCAGCATCGTGAACGCGAGGAGCTCGCGATGCGGCGTGCAACCCTCCTGCACTGATCCAAACTAGGCATTTACGGAAGGAACGTGACAATCTCCAAAGCAGCGACACTTGGACCGTCTCTCTCGCATGATCCTACGCGCACCTCACTACCACGAGAAAGAAACGGACACGACAGCAACCATGTTAAGCGTATTTTAAACAAAAAATACCAACAAAGTTAGACAAAGCTAGTTAAGAAATAAAACTAGCAAAAACACTCCTCGCTCATTCTGGAACCATAGCTCAATTTTATTATTCAGGAGGATACATAAAAGGAAAAATGTGTGAATGACTAGTGTCACTGGTAAGTTGTAGCAGTGAGTGTGCCAAGTGGAAGCGTTTGACCCACGCACCCAAAAACCCATTGTCGTTTTCATTGATTCGGTGCGGTGCAGTGCAGTGCGGTGCTCCGTCCGTGTGCGCGAGGAATTTGTGGTGCTAGGCTGCACGACACCCTGTTGTCCGACGTCCCCAATTAACTACCGTAATCCTCTGACCGGTTCCGGAGCCTTGTCTTCCCCCCGATCGTCGCAACACTCTTTATTGCCCCCGAGGCGACACCTGTCGCGTCGCTGACCTTGCCACCATGACTGACTCCCTCAAAGTTGCACCTACTCCTCACCAACGCTCGAGCTCCACATCCCCCGGCGTTCCCCTTGCGTTCTCTATTTTTTAAATCCGCCCCGCTGAAGTGGATTTCTTCTTGCTAATTATGGTATATTATAGCACATCAGTCACATCTAATCATGCTCACGCTCCCCTCGAGCGGAGCTCCTAGTCTCCTTCTCCCTCCTGTCGCTTCTGTTGTTGCCACCGCTACTGTCCGGCCCCCTTTTCCTCTGCATCCGCCTGTGGTTTCAGAGCAGCAATCCAGATGCGAAATTGAATTCGGGTGGGATTTTGGTGCGGAGAGGAGAGGAGAGGGGAGGGGAGGGGAGGAGACAGGAAAAGGCAAGGGTGGAGATGTTGGCAGGGAGCAGGGGCTGCCGCTGGCGCTGTAGGGCTTGGTCTACTCGCTCACGTTCGATGAGTTCTAGAGCATGCTCGGCGGTGCTAGCAAGGACTTCGGCTCCATGAACATGGACGAGCTGTTGCGCAACATCTAGATTGTTGAGGAGTCAAACGCCATGGCTGCGGCCACCCTGACAACCATGGACACGCCTGCACATGCGCAACAGCAGCAACCTAGGGAGCCCATCCTACACTAGGGATCCTTCACGTAGTCCCACACAAAGATTGAGATAAGGTCTGGCGCGAGATCGTGGGCTTCATCGGCATGGTTCGTGAGGACATGGGGCAACAGACCCTCGTGCTGCAGCCGCAAGTGCAGGGGCTTTTTTCCCGGGGCAAAGCGGTCGCGCCGCAGACTATGCAGCTGGGGAACGGGATGGTGACCGGGGTCATCGGGCAAAGCTTGAAGGAGGGATAAGTGAAGTGCCATGTATCATTAGAGTTACCATGTTTGGATAAGGCCATTGTGTGTTACCTTGTCGTTCTGGCACCTATAATAGTATTTCTATCTGGTATTGATATCTTTTGATGCATATCTATTTCTATCCCTACTGACAACCACAAGAATACTCGCTTAGAGTTTCTAATTTTTTATTAGAGCTTGTACATTGCTAGACGCTTATGGGTTGTTAGGATGTTGCATGGAGTCTAGCCACAAACTAGGTAAGAAAATTGGGTATAGGTGGACCGCATGGTGTTTCCCTTAGCATCACCACTTCAACGAAAACATGTGTTTTAGCCAATCTTTTTCCAGAAGCCACAAGCAGAGATGGGACACGCATCAGCCGCGTGGATGCGAGGAGACTGCGATGTGGCATGCGGCCCTCCTGCACTGATCCAAAGTAGGCGGTTTAGGGAAGGATGCGACAATCTGCAAAGCAGCGGCGCTTGGACCGTCTCTCTCGCATGATCCTGCGTGCACCTCACTACCACGTGAAAAAAACGACAACCATGTTAAGCGTCTTTTAAACAAAAAATACCTACAAAGTTAGACAAAGCTAGTTAAGAAATAAAACTAGCAAAAACACTCCTCACTCGTTGTGGAACCGTAGCTCATTCTTATTATTAAAAAGGAAAAATGTGTGAGTGGCTAGTGTCACTCGTAAGTTGTAGTAGTGAGTGTGGAAAGTGGAACCGTAGCATTTGTGGCCCTAGGCTACACGACACCCCGCTATCCGGTGTCCCCCACTACTGTAATCCTCTGACCGGTTTGCAGGGCCTTGTCTTGCTTGACGACAGCGAATGCTGCAGCAGCACTCTTTATTGCCCCCGAGGGCAACACCTGTCCCGTCGCCCACCTTGTAGCCGCGGTCGCCTCCCTCAAAGCCGCACAAACTCCCCACACCAACGCTCGAGCTCCACATGCCCGGGTGCTCCCTTGCCACCCTATGCTCTCTGTTTTTTAATCCACCTTTTTGAACTAGATTTCCTCTTGCTAATTATGGTATACTGTAGCACGCCAGCCGCAACTAATCACGGTCATGCTCACGCTCCCCTCGAGGAGCTCCTAGTCTCCTTCTCCCTCATGTCTCTTGTGCTGTTGCCGCCGTTGCTGCCCGGCTATAAAGTCCCCTTCTCTGTTCACCGCCCCCCTTTCCTCTGCATCCGCTTGTGATTTCAGAGCAGCAATCCAGGTGCAGAATTGAATTCCGGTGGGATTTGGGAGCGCCAGAGCGGTGAGGAGAGAAGAGGGGAGGAGACAGGAGAAGGTGAGTAGGAGGGGATGGAGATGCGACAATTCACGAAGCAACGACGCTTGGACCGTCTCTCTTGCATGATCGTACATGCACGCTGCTGCCACAGGAAAGAAATAGATACAACCAGCAACCATATTAAGCGCCTTGCCAAATGTTGCTAGACCAGTTGGTCAAAGCTTCCGACGGCGTCCCCCATGACGGTTTGATCCCCAACTAGGGTGAATTTGGTCGACAGTGTGAAAAAAATCCCCTCACCCGCCCTGCGTTTTCCAAAGCACAGGTAAATGGGGCGGCCCGTTCACCGGGTAACGAGCCTCTATGTGTGGACGGGGCATGAGGTTTTTGTTTTTTTCGGGTTGAAGTGAGAAGTCTTCTACCTTAAATTACAATAGTTCGGGGTTGTCTAACCCCAGCAACCCAATTTTTTTTATTAAGCGCTCCTTTAAAACAAAAAAAAATATCTACAAAGTTAGTTGAGAAGTGAAACTAGCAAAAAACAACACTCATTGCTTGTTCTGGCACAGCAGCTCAACCTTACAATTATTCGTGATGATACATATAAGGAAAATGGTATCAAGTGTCACTTGTAAGTTTTTCTAACAAGACACTTGAAAGTTGTAGCAGTGTGTGTGACAAGGGAAAAGGGAAGCTAGCTCACTGGAGTCATCATTTGTGGAGTGAAAGCCACACACTGGAGCACATGTGTGATTTGGACGTCACACACAAGAGTCTATGAAAGTGCAATCAAGCCCTAAAGTTGGTTTTGGTGACATGACAACATATTTAGGAAACTAATGAGACTTTGTGAGTATGACAAGCAGGTTATACTTAAGGAGGTTGATGAACAGGTTGGCGGATCCCTCCAATTACAAAAGTGCATGACAACAAGCTCAAAGGGTTTAAATTCTTTTATACTTTAAATTTGAGTTAGGTATGTCGTACTATTAAGAGGGATTCAACACGCATGCCAACAAGTGAACCAAATGCATCTATCCTTTTACATCACACCTCCACATATAAAGAAAGCAAATCAGCCAGCTTATTGAAGATCAAATCCTTGCTGTTCTGCCCAGGCCGGCACTGCCGCGACTTGTTCAACCAGTGGGCAGTAAGGAGGTATTTCATACCCATCACCGCTCCTGCACCGACGCTCGCGCCAGCGCCAGCGCCAGCACCAGCACCGTTGCTGGCACATGCGCAAGCGACGCTGGGGTCCATGACTCTAGAGGAGTTCCTGGTACGTGCCGGCATGGTTCGTGAGGACATGGGGCAGCAGACCCTCGTGCTGTAGCCGCACGCGCATGGGCTTTTCTCCCAGGGCAATGCGGTCGCGCCACAGACTATGCAGCTAGGTAACGGGATGGTGACTAGGGTCGTCGGGCAGGGACTCGGAGGAGGGATAAGCGAAGTGCCATGTAGCGTTAGAGTTGCATGGTGTGGATAAGGTCGTTTTGTGTTATCTTACCATTCTAGCACCTATAGATGGATTTCTATGTGATATTAATATCTTTTGATGCATATCTATTTCTATTTCTATCACTACTCACAATCATAAAAATACTCGCTTAGAGTTTCAGGTTTTTTTATTAGCGCTTGTACAATGCTAAACACTTATGGGTTGTTAGGATGTTGCGTGGAGTCTAGCCACAAACTAGGTAAGAAATTTGGGTACCAGAGGGTTGCATGGTGTTTCCGGAGCATCACCACTTCAACGAATACACGTGTTTTGGCCAGCCTTTTCCGTATGCGCGAGGAGCCTGCGATGCGGCGTGCGACCCTCCTGCACTGATCTAAACTATGCGGTTCATGGAAGAACGCAAAAATCTGCGAAGCTTGGACCGTCTCTCTCGCATGATCCTGCGCACCTCACTACCACGAGAAAGAAACGGATACAACCCGCAACCATGTTAAACATCTTTTAAACAAAAATTACCTACAAAGTTAGATAAAGCTAGTTAAAAAATGAAACTAACAAAAAATACTCCTCACTCATTCTAGAACCGTAGCCTAATCTTATTATCGAGGACCATACATAAAAGAAAAAGTGTGTAAGTGGTATCACCGGTAAGTTCTAGCAGTCCACGAGTGGAAACGTTGGACGCACGCACCCAAAAACCCGTTGCCGTTTTCATCCGGTGCCGTGTGGGGGTCCGTGTGCGCGAGACACTCATGGCGCTAGGCTGCACCCCGCTCCCTGGCGTGCCCCACTGCCATAATCCTCTGACCGGCTGCGGGACGTCGTCTTCCCCCGACGGCAGCGGCTGCTGCAGCAGCACTCTTTATTGCCCCCGAGGCGACATCTGTCCCGTCGCCCACCTCGCCACCGCGATCGCCTCCCTCAAAGCCGCACCAACTCCCCAGCAACGCTCGAGCTCCCCATCCCCCACTGCGCTCTCTGTTTTTTTAATCAGCCTCTTTGAACTGATTTCCACTTGCTAATTGTGGTAACTAATCTCGGTCACGCTCCCCTCGAGCGGAGCTCCTAGTCTCCTCCTCCCTCTGTCGCTTGTGCCGCTGCCTCCGCTGCTGCCCGGCTATAAAGTCGCCTGCTCTGTTCACCGCCCCTCTTTTCCTCTGCATCCGCCTGTGGTTTCAGAGCAGCAGTCCAGGTGAGGAATTGAATTCCGGTGAGATTTGGGAGCGGAGAGGAGAGGAGAGGGGAGGAGACAGGAGAAGGAGGTAGCCGGTAGGCGGGGATGGAGATGCCGGGAGGGAGCGGGGCCCCGTCGCTGGCGCGGCAGGGCTCAGTCTACTCGCTCACATTCGACGAGTTCCAGAGCACGTTCGGCGGCGGCGCCAGCAAGGACTTCGGCTCCATGAACATGGACGAGCTGCTGCGCAACATCTGGACGGCCGAGGAGTCCAACGCCATGGCCGCGGCCGCCCCGACCGCGGCGGCCCCAACCGTGGACGCGCACGCACGCGCGCCGCCGCCGCCGCAGCAGCAGCAGCAGCCCGGGGCGCCCATCCTGCGCCAGGGTTCCTACACGCTGTCCCGCACGCTCAGCCAGAAGACGGTCGACGAGGTCTGGCGCGAGATCGTGGGCTTCACCGGCGGGGAGGACGCGCAGCCGGTCGCCGCTCCCGCTCCCGCTCCCGCGCCCGCGCCGCTGCCGGCGCAGGCGCAGGCGCAGGCGACGCTGGGGTCCATGACTCTGGAGGAGTTCCTGGTACGCTCCGGCGTGGTTCGTGAGGACATGGGGCAGCAGACCCTCGTGCTGCAGCCGCACGCGCAGGTGCTTTTCTCCCAGGGCAATGCGGTCCCGCCGCAGGCCCTGCAGCTGGGGAACGGGATGGTGACCGGGGTCGTCGGGCAGGGGCTCGGAGGAGGGATGACGGTGGCGGCGCCGACGACGCCAGTCGTGCTCAACGGGATGGGGAAGGTGGAGGCGGGGGATCTGTCGTCGCTGTCGCCGGTGCCGTATTCCTTCGACACTGCGCTGAGGGTGAGGAAGGGGCCGACCGTCGAGAAGGTGGTGGAGAGGAGGCAGCGGCGCATGATCAAGAACAGGGAGTCGGCCGCCAGGTCGCGTGCGAGGAAGCAGGTGGAGCCTTCCTTCTTTCTGTGCACTGCTATGCTGTCTGTTAATCACACTGCAGCTTTATCTTAATTATAGTAAAAACTTGTCTGAAATGGAACTCTGTGGTGACTATATTTTGTATGCCTCTCGATTATGTTGTACTTTATTCACTTGATGTGATCTGCCACTTCCAGTTTAGCTCTTTGATATTAATCTATTGCTAAGTAGCCTCTACAAATAGCAAGTTGCCATTGTATAATACTCTTATCTTCATCTAAAGAGGTGAAGAATCTGGGAATGAACGTTCTGCTTGACTCTCTCAGGTTCAGGAAGACTGAGACACTGGATAAGTTTGTTAATTTGGGAGATGGTGGTTACACATTCTGGTCTCACAGACTTCATCATTTCAACCACCTCATTGAGATGATAGATAGCACCTTGGGCTTACAGAGTTTTACAGTTCAAATCATAAACACATGGTTTTGTGTTCTTTCTGGTTAATTTTAGCTGCAAATACAAGAGACTTGATTGATGTATTTTACATCTGTAAGTTATTTCATGGTGCAACTGCTGTATAAGCTATAATCTTTGACCACTAATTTTCCATTCGAACTTAAATTTATTGGATTGCTCTACTTGACAGAAATTTTTTAATTCAGTTCAATTCACTGATAAGAGTCTAAAATCATAACCCAGTGTACAGACAGTTAACTGCATGCTTTCTAACATTGTAGGCATACATAATGGAGCTGGAAGCTGAGGTGGCAAAACTCAAGGATGAGAATGACGAGTTGCAGAAAAAGCAGGTATAATTGCTATATTTTGTTAAGAGATATATTGTTGCCACTAAAACAGTAGATTTTATTTCATGGTTGTATGCACAGTATTTGTTTACTGTATGAATGAATGCACTCAATCTGTGTTCCTTTGATAATCTCTTCATATTTAGACTCCCATGAAGTCTTTCTCCACACTGGTACCTTTTTCTAGAGATTTGAGCTCCTAGTGACTTTTGAATTTTATAAAGAGGCTTTATGCTGGCATGGCAGCAGATAAGCTGCCAAAATTAGTAGCAACTTCCAAATGCCTGGTACTTGTTGCATATGTTATGCATCGAACTAGCTGCCTTGAGCAACTGATGGAGATTGCACATACAGATTGATGCATGCTATAGACTAGAGCTTGCTAGTTTGGGCACACATCTTTCAGGAGCTTAATGTTGTTACAGTGGTATTTTGATTTGTCTGTTTTGAAATGTATATTATCTATATCAAATTATCAGACCTCAATTGTCACATGTAGCACCTGGCCATCTGATGTTATTGATAAATTGCTAGTGTTGCATATTTGTATTGTTCATTGTGTAGCACTGTAGCGTTATCACCTCGCCTCATTGGTTTGAGACAAATGAAGGCAAGTTCTGGTCTTAGGCTCGAATTGGATCTTAGAATTGAAATTTATTCTAATAATTACAATTTAGGCACAGATCCATTAAGTTAACATTGCCACATGTGTAACGTACTTGTATGCTGCTGTTGGCTACATAGGCGAGATCCTTGTGTGCTGCTCTGCTGTTGCATGTCAGCAAGCCGAAGAGCGTGGTATAAGTTCTAGAGTAGAAACAGAGCATAGGGACCAATTGAATCTATTTCTATCTCCCACCTCATGAATTTAAGAGAGGCCTATATCTAAACTTTGAAAAGTTCTAGAATGTCAAATTCCAAGCCAAATAGACTAGTCCATGAAGTAGATTCCAATTCCTCCAAAATGAAAGGATCCAAATGGGACGTTAGGGATTTATATATTTCAGACCTAAGTTCCATTTCGTCCATGATAGTTTGTTTCTTCTTAACTCCTGATAAAAACGAAAGAGGCTATATTAACTTGTTATGCTTCATTGTGCAGGTTGAAATGCTAAAGAAGCAAAAGGATGAGGTAATGGTCTTCCATTTGGGGAAAATACTGCTGTTCTGATTTTCCATTTCTGTAGAAGCCTTACCAAGTTCTCTTTAGACTTTGCCTTATCACTATTGCATGTTTTCTTAATGTTGGGGAGAGAGGCGGGGGCTGATGATATGCTGCTGTTAAGCAACAATTTTTTTATGTTTTCTATTTAATTTTCTATAATTAGTTTAATCCTTTCCATGGAACTTTCATGGATCTGCCTCACAACATTTCAGTGGGGCTCTTTCTAGTTCCTAGTTTCCCATGATACTATGATAGAAACTGGCTGATGTTTGGTTGGACATGAGTTTGATTTTTTTCTTTCAGAAATATGCCTAGAATTTACTCCAACATGTACTTATCACTAAATCAATGCATGATGACCTTATTCCATTTTCATGTCCATATTATTTTGTTATGCGATTCTGAAAGTTTCTCCTTTTGCACCCAAAAACTTTCTGAACCATAGACCTGTTCGTAAAACATGATGTCAACCAGTTCATTCATCCATTATGTTCAGTGTTTATAGAAAAAAGATTGATTTAGTATAAAAAATGATAAATAAATTCATTGGATGGAAATAGGGATTACTTCATTTTTTTATCTTCCATCTGGTTTTGTTCTGCATGATTTTTCTGTACTTTGAGCGTCTAGGCAAAAGACATTCAATACCAGATACACATAAATAGGAATGACATTCAAAAGCGATGAATTGATTCTTGTTTCTGTCCTGTTTTATTGTGCCTGTTTCATGTACATTGAGCATCTAGGCGTGCCAGATACACAGAAACCATTGACTCTGAAATGCAGCCGTAGCATGCAGTTCTAGGAGGTCCCTTGAATTATCTGGAGACTGTTGCCTTCCTTCCTCTAAGGGATCTTAAGAGATAATTCACCAAAACAATTTCAAATATATCATATGGTTAAATATGAATACAAATTGCAAAAAGCTGACCAATTTAGTATGGGGGCAAGGTCTGGACCTGACCAATGCTAGGAATATCAATTTGTCAGTTCTTATGTGATAACCTTGGCATGTCCAGTGAAAGGATTCGACACAGGTATAGGTTTTTAATACTACAATCCAATCTGTGCATGAGATGTTTAGGATACCAAAACTTTCATAATGACATGTTTCTCGTAACCCAAAAAAAAATCATATTTGAATTATAGTATCGGCATATCTTTCACAGTTTCACCACAAGCCTATCAGAGCACTCTAGGTACATATCAATTGGTGTCCTATGTGAATTGGTTTGACAGCAAAGAAATGTACCATTGCGAATAGGATACACATTCAATTGAAACGTTTGAAACTGTTGCATATACTTTTCATGCATCGCTTCTTGATATAATTTAGTAAAGTAATGAGTTAACTCTATTGAGATGTTATATGTTTATCTTTTTATCTAATTAATTAGTTTGGATTTTAGATAAAGAAGGCTTCACATAAATGTGATCTATATGGTGTGATGTTTACTCATTGGAAATAGAATGCTAACACTAGCAATTCTACCTTGCTCAGTGCTACCACGTCTATATTTAAACTTATCCCGATGAGTTGATATTTTTGAAAATAAAAAGGAGAGAAAAAAATCTCATCTGTGAGTGAACAACGATATGTGTTGGCATCCTCATGATTTAGTGTGATAAAATACCAAAGCATGCATTATTTTTTTTCTGAAATTCAGATAATTCTTGGTTCTAATTATCATTTTGAACATATTAACCTGAGAAGTGTGATTTTCCGTGACAATCTGGTGAAAATTTTATCACTATTTTGTAGCAGAATACAGTAGATCTTTTTGGCTGGCGATATTGATGCGCTGCATATTTGTCAGTTGGAAAATGACATTCTCATCAGACAATGTTTTTTTTCTTTGGCTCACAGAAGTTTCTTCCTTCCATTTTTTTTTTTGAAAACTCTCACAGAAGTTTCTCTGTAAATGGTTTTTGCAGGTCCTGGAGCGAATCAACAACCAACATGGACCAAAGGCAAAGAAACTTTGCCTGCGCCGCACCCTGACTGGCCCATGGTAGCGTGCTGAAGCTTGCACAGAATTGACCCAAGTCAAGATCGTCGGCTTAGATGTGCCCGTGTGTAAATATCAGAGGAAGTCAAGAGTCCCCGTTACCCCCTGTAGACCGCCGCTGCTTCATCTGCTACCGTTCTCCTTGTTCGGTGACGTGGGTAGTCTGCTGCTGACAGTTTACCGTTTAGGTTCAGTTGCGCGATCCTCGTATGAACAATGAGGCGTACCATATAATCTGTTTATTAACTCCCTCTTATCTGTTGCCATGGTGAGATCATGCAAGTGACTTAATGTTGTTTCTATGTTGTTGACATAATTTGATAATGATATACCATCAGGTTATAGATGATAGCTCGGCTGGTCAGTACCCCCGCAATCCGCCGCGATAAAGAGTGTTTACTTGCTGTTGCTGACCTGCTTGTAACAATGTCCCTTTTTTCTGGGCTACGTTACTCATGACTGATGGATGTAGACACTAGACGAAATGTAGCTGTCGCGTACTCGCGTTCAATTATTGCCCCATGCGCGCGATTATTGCCACCAGAATATAGTACGTAGACCTGTGCGCGATTATTGCCTCCAGAACCAGAATGTATTATTGCCACCAGAATGTAGTACGTAGACCTGTGCGCGATTATTGCCTCCAGAACCAGAATGTATATGTCAGGACAGCGTCACGATTCAGGACTTCACAAGATAGACAGCAGGGCAAGCTGTACCACGACGAGCATGGCCAGGATCTTTCTAAATTTTAGTGAAACGGAGCCAAATTTGCATAAATAAAATGTTTTCTATAATTTTCATTCTCTAACAGTTCTTTATATATTTTGTTCACACTCTAAAATGTCAATCTCATTTTGTATCTTTGGCTAGCTACAATTTCAAAACAGAAGATGTTTATATTTAGATAGCAGTTTAAAAAATTGGTAAGGTCTTGTTTGGATGCGCATGTATCTCTCTCAAACCATATGGATTGAAGTGGATTGTGGTTTGAGAGAGATACATGCGCATCCAAACAAGCCCTAAAGAGTATTTTTCACTAAAAATCTCCGTCTAACAATTAGATATAGAGTCGTTTTGAGCTACTCGAAGTTGTACACAAATCTTTCTTGGCGGCGCTAATGATGCCCTTGTTCCCACCTTGGCTCAACGATCCAACATGGCGTTAGTTACAATTTAACTGCAAAATCTTCATTGGCATGGCTAATACATGGCTCCTTCTGAGGAGCTTTTTTGGAGGAGCTTCAAAACTGCTTCAACTCCTCTACTTTTTAATGAAAAATAGTTTCTTTGAAAAAAGGTTTGATAGGAGCTAGAGCCGGAGTTGTGAAGAAGTTATGTCAAACAGACTCTTCGTGTGCTTAGACATATGACTCTGCCTTTCATATATCTAGCTAGTTTTCGTACACATGACAATAGATGTATATAAGGCTGGACAAAAAAAACTCGCAGCTCGGTAGCTCACTCGACTCGGATCGTTAGTGACTCGCCTCGACTTGGCTCGTTTATATTTTTCAACGAGCTGAGCCAACACTTTAGCTCGTTTAGTTAATGAGCCATCTCGCGAGCTGGCTCGTGATCCTAATGAGTCAAATCTATTGATCTTAAACTTTATTAGTTTTATGAGGCTTTATGTTTTACATTTTACAATTAGTTAATTATTAGACTTTGACATTATAAATTTGAGATTATATGAATTTATTTTGTTTTTAAATAGATGTATGGATAATCAATAACATATTATCGATGCATTATGTATGATATAAAATGTGGATAATATATATATATAGTGTTGTACTATATAATATATTAATACATATTATTTTTATTTAATTTAAAACTTATGAATAAACAACTTTTATGTTATCATTGTTTTTAAAATTTAAATAAATATAAATATTATTCTTTTATCTAACTCACAAGTCTAAGTCAGCTCGAACTCGTAAACGAGCTGTGGCTCGTTATCTCAGCTTGACTCGTTATCTTAACGATCCAAAATACCAGGGGCGCATCCATCCATCCACCCAGAGCCGGGCGTCGCGTGCCTGCAGTCCTGTCCTGCACGTATTGGTGACGGTTGGAGTTATACTCTTGCCGGAGCTTTGATTGCCTTCTCCTTCCCGCAACCGCAACTACTGCTTCCCAACAAAACCGAACAAGCCCGCTCATCCTCTTCTCGCATCTACCCTTCTCCAATTTTTCCGCTTCTACTCCGCGCTGCTAATCCTACTCCCACCTCGCCCGCTGAGATGGACGGTAGCAGCCTCAAATCCGCGCAGCTCCTGGAGCTGATGCGCCAGCACCTGGCCACCGACGCCGGCAAGGAGCTCACCAAGAAGGTCGGCCTCGTCTACCAGCTCAACGTCGCCCCCAAGGTGAGGTTCCCCTCCTTCTCCTCCCCGTCCCCTCCCTCTCGAATCACCCATGAATCCCTCCTCTTCTGGCCTAGATTGCGTGAAATTCAGGCCAGATCGACGGCCTTTCTGATACTGTGTTCCTGTGCGGTGTTGTGCGTTGCAGAAGATCGGCGTTGATGAGGAGATCTTCGTGGTCGACCTCAAGAAGGGCGAGGTCACCAAAGGTTCCTCCTTTATTACTGTCCTTCAATCTTAGTTTCAGTTGCCCGTATCAGTGTTCTGAAAGCCTTGCTTATGATTTCCAGGGCCGTACCAGGGAAAGCCGGATGCTACTTTCTCCTTCACAGATAACGATTTCATTGGAATCGCCACCGGCAAGACGAATCCGCAGATTGCGTTCATCCGGTTAGGAGAACAAGACTAATCCTTGTTTTTTCCCTTGCACTTTAGAATTTTGTGTGTGCTAGTTTCTTTGAGGCTGATGGACTCTTTTGATGTGCAGAGGCGCAATTAAAATCAAGGGGAGCATAAGCGCTGCGCAGAAGTTCACCCCTGACATCTTCCCCAAGCCTGCCAAGCTGTAGAAGGTCAGATTGTGTTATTTAGTCACGGTTGGATAATGAGGTTTGCAAGCGGCAATGACTATGTACCAGATAGAATGAGTGGAACATGAAAAGCACACGACCATCTGATGTTATCGGTGGAATTTGGATATGGTTAAAGTTCCAATTAAATGAAGCTCAATGTTCGTGTCTCGTGATTAACTTTCTTCTTCATTAGAATAAAGTGGTATGATGCTTGCTGATGCTCCTCGAGTAGTTATATATTGGCTACCGGCAATGGTTAATTGGTCTTACTCTGAGCGGGATTATGCACCGGTTTAGCTTTATTATGCCTTGCTGCTTTGCATCGTGCTGCCAAGTTCCGTACATGGTGCATTAGTTAGGATTATCAGACTAGATGAGTGATGGGCGTGCATCTAGTGTTACCATCTGAATTGAAATAACAGTGCTGTCTAAACTGAATCCTCTGATTTATCCAGATCAGCTTATATGGTCTGATTATAATTTATAATTGATATTTTGCGATATAAGTCCAGCACAGTGATAGTATATGAGGAAGAGCATGACTCAACCTGTTATATAGTAGTAGAGAAAATATGTGCTTGAATTTCTGAGTTTATATATTTGAAATAAGTTTGTGTCTTTTAGATTAAGATTGAACCTTTTAGGAGGCAGTCCAATTATTTCTTAAGACCAAACTTGTTTGCGGAGCCTGTCCAGTTATTTCCTGTTAAGTTTTTGGGAGCTCTAGACCTAACTCAAGTCCTCCCAAACTAGCTCCATCTCATCTTTACCAGTTCAGATCCTGTTTCAAGTGGCAACCATTTGGTGATAACATACAAACATGAACTCTTGTGCTATTGAAACATAGAGGACATAGACTGTAGGATATACCACATGTATGAAAATTTTGTGATGACAAATTTTGCTTGATTTGGATTGTATTAGTTGATATTCAGAAGTCCTGATTCTAAGAAGATATTACCTGGTGCATATATAATGTCATTTTTGGTGGGAATTACTTGATCATTTTGTTTGAGATTCATGAAAGGGAAAACTTTTGGGCATCATTTAACTACCAGCATCTTATTCAGTTATTATGGCCTAGTTACCGTGAATGATATGTCGTTGTGTCTCTAGCGTCAGAATGGATTGCCCCTTGAGTTGTGTGCCATGTTTGTTCCACTTTGTTGTTGTCTTGGGCCCTATTTGGTTTCCATAAGTCAGGTGACTTATAAGTCCAAAAGTGAAAAAAGTGACTTATTTTGCCAAACACCCTAACTTATAAGTCACCCCCAACTTATAAGTCCATAAGTTGCTCGACCCGAACTTATGGACTTATAAGTCACCCCCTTTCACATAGGACCACACCTTTTCTATTTAGGGACCACACTCCAACCCATTTTCTGCATGACTTATAAGTCATTGGAAACCAAACAAACATGACTTATAAGTCACTCCTTATAAGTCACCTGACTTATGGGAACCAAACAAGGCCTTATTGTCCATATCCATCTGACCATTTGGATGGGCCGATGAGGCGGGCGCTGGCTGGCCTTGCTATGACTCCATGAGGCTAATGCGCGACTGGCCTAGCCATGTGTTAGATTCCCCCTGGACTTAAATTCAGAGTCTCTCCCGCACTCTGAATTTAGCATACATGCAACATACGGCAGAAGGCTTTTGAGCACAGTAATAATTAACTGACTTCAGATATATCAACCAATATGCATCAACACAAAACCATGAGAAATCAATTACCTTGTGCTTTCAGTTGCTGTCTTGGCTGGGTGATCTTCAACAGTTAAAGAGTAAGTCGTAGCAAAGATGGGGATTTTGAGGATGACACACAAACCAATGCAAAAATTATCTTATTTTGGCCTCTTGAGTCCAATATCCAAAATGGGAAATGAATCACTTTTTGCCAAATATTTTGGGTGGTGTTTAATTTCATTTTACAAAATTAAAGAGCTAAAACCCAAAATATTTTGGATTTCATGAGGAACTAAACATGTTCATCTAAAGAAAGGATTAGTATGGAAACTAGCAGACCGTTAGAGCCCCCATTGCAGCAGCAACAATGTTGTTACAATCAAGGCCTATTGAGTATTCTTCTGGAGGATAACCCATGAGCGAGGCTAATGAATAACCAAATGTGATATGTTTCTCTTCCGAAACCGTATCATTTTTGCGTAATCGAAGCGATGAAGTAGCTGCTGCCTATAGCAGACTAGATGTTTCAGAACCCTCACGTATACCCTCGACACCAAACCTTGAACATATGAGAGGAAGGCGCTTCAAGCAATGCAAATGCAACCCCAAGCCAAACCACATGGACAAAATGCTAATCAAAGGAAAGGTGTTTAATTCTCGTTTTCTAGCAACTGCGAGTTCAGTGGATTTTTTTTCTTAATCAGAGAACTAGCATGTCATTTAAGAAAAGGTGTTTAATTTCTAACGTTAAACTTTTTTAAAAAAAAATCCATCAAATTCATAGAAAACTGCGTTAAGATTTACGACACTAAATTAGTATGATTAGATACATCGTAACCATAAAACTATATTGTCATAATATGCTCATTAGATGCCATAAATATTTGTATTCTTTCCCTATAAATTTGAACAAATACAAAAAAAGGTTTGATTAAAGAAAACTTTAGAAAGTGATTTATTTAGTGTATTTTTTAATTAAAATGGCTCAAACACATCAGAGTGACAATGCCTCAGCCCTCAAGGGGCCGGTGGATGTAGAGGATGAGTGAACCGGACCATACGACGCATGGCGGCACGGGTTTGGCCGTTTGGGCGTGGGTGGAGTATGATCCATGTGACCATGTACTACTTGGGCCTTTTGCATGTGCGATGCATTTACTTTCAAGTACTCCAGTACATCCAGCCCGATGACCTGATGAAGGATTCCTACTAGCCGACGACATCAAACAATTCCTGACTACACAAGACTTTGAGGAACCAACTGGCCATTGGTTGGGGGTTCAAATCTATCGAATATAGACTTTGAGATGACTTTGAGATAGACTTTGAGGAACCAACTGGCCATTGGGTTAAGAATTTGAGATGGAGTATCATACTCCGTAAACCTATATATTCGATTAATTATTCTTTCACACATGTAGGATGACTCTGTCGATAATGGGTCGTCTATGGTGAATTCATGATAAATAGTGACTTCATTAATCTTAAGATATATATCTTCACAGAAGTACATACCGACATGTAGATTTATGAGCGTTCATGTCTATAATGTGCTCTACGTTGTAATTGTTTAATTTTAAAACAATTTTTTTAGACAAAGAGGTTTCTCCCGCTTTATTACCATAAAGCGAATCTCAGAGTTTTACAGTTCAGCATCAGCGTAATAGTGCGCCCGCCAAAAAGAGCACGATACACACATGTTTAAGAAGTTTCAGCATCATCATTACAATTCAGCAAATGCAAGCTAAGCGGAATCGCGGCGACTGAGCCCTGCACCGAAGACTAAGAAGCCAATGTCTCCCAGCTTGACTGAACCACCCCATCCCAGCAGATTCTAGGTGGTAGATGTGCTTTGATTTCTAGCTTCCGACTTATCCCCTCCACCGATAAAGCCAGTTGTTGATCGAGCATAGGTATCCATTTTCTCAACATTCTTGCATCAGTTCTTTCTCCACTGTCCATACTAGACCCTGAAAACACATCTTGTTACGAAAATTCCACAGAGACCATAGGACAACAAAAGAGATAATGTTATTGCATATATATTTTTTATTTGCAATCCATTAGGTTCCTACCGATTCAAAATCCCAAACTCTATCCATCTCAAGGACTTCCCTAATCACAGACCAAATCCTTTTAGCCACACAATTAAAGAAAAGATAATTCACATATTCATTCTTCACATAACAAACAAGTTTTATCTGTAACTTCCCTCCTCCTAGCAAGATTGTCTCTAGTTAGAATTTTATTTTTTGCCAAGAGCCAAAGAAAGATTTGGACCCTTGGAGGTATTTTCAACTTCTAGACTACATGTTCATAGACAGGAACAACACCTATATGGTTAATGACAGCATACAAGGACTGAACCGAAAACTTACCATTGGACTAAAAACTCCAAATGATCTGATCACTATTCTCATTAAGATTTACATTTTCAACTATATTCAGAACATCAAACCACATGTTCATCAAAGACTCAGAAACAACTCTCCTAAAAGTTAGTCTCAAGACCTCTCCATCCCAAACTTGACTTATAATTTTACCTTGCTGCTCATTAATGACACATAAAGGCCAAATAACCTGTTCGCTTGGCCGTTTTTTGGCTGATAAGCCGAATGATGCTATTTTTGGTTGTTTTTTCTGTGAGAGGACAACACTGTTTCGGTGGCTGATAAGTCGGATGATAAGCAAAGCGAACAGGGCGAAAACTGGATAGCCAGACTTGAGTTACCAAACCACTGATCTTCCCAGAACCTAACTTTTTTACCATCACCAACTAACCATCTAATCCCTAACCTTGTTGCCTGAAGAGCCCACAGAACTCCTTTCCGAAAAAGAGAACCTCCCAGATCATTGCAACAAAGAATATTGGGGCTATTGGTTCTATATTTGTAATCAATAACCTTGGACCAAATATTATCAGATTGAAGATTATATCTAAAGATCCAGGAACTTAAAAGAGCCATGTTTAGGTTCCTTAAATCAGGAATACCAAAACGTCCTAGCTCTTTCTGTTTTGTTACTAACTGTCAATTCGCTAAATGATATTTGTGGCAATCCTCATTGTTATTCCACAGAAAGTGGGATATCTGAGAATTAATCATAACAATAGCCCATTTAGGAAATTTTATAAGAGACATAAGATAGATAGGTATGCTAGCAAGACATGCCTTTAGGAGGACCAGTCTACCAGCATAGGAGAGTAACCTCCCTTTCCACCATGCTACTCTTTTGATGATTTTATCTATAATAGGTTGCAAATCTTCTTTTCTCAGTTTTGCATAATGTAGAGGGACTCCTAAGTACTTAATGGGGAAATCACCTCTTTTGCAGCAAAATATTTTCGCAAAATCATTGCTTCTATCCTCATCAATACCTATTGTCAGCAAGTCACTCTTATCAAAGTTAATTCTCATCCTAGACATCTGTTCATAACAGAGAAGAAGCCACTCCAAATTATTAGCCATCTCTAAATCATTTTTTTTAAGAAAAGTAAAGTATCATCTGTTCATAATTTTAAAACAAATTACGGTGCAACACTCGGCAAGCTGCACGTTTTAAGACAATGGTTGCAACGAAATTAATCTTCATATCCTTACGTGTAACTGACACCATTTCATCAGTTCTATAAAGCACAAGTCCACCATTTGAAGACCGGGCAAACAGACAGCAACGATGCCCAAATGGTAAAAAAAAATGACGAAAACAAAACAAAAACTGTCGCGTGTAGATTTCGGTATGAGAGGACACACGATCGATCGACACGCCTACACCTCATCCGGGTCCGTAAGTTTAAGCCCCCATGAGATGTCTTCGCAGCTACGGACATGGGGCAGCAGGACCCCGGTGTTGATGATCGAGTTGATTTCTTTCTTGGTGCACTCGAAGGAGGGCGCCCCGTGAGAGCACGGCTCCATGGACATGGCCCTGGTGCAAGGCGGGTCGGGCGCCGTCTGGTTGTCCGGCATGAACAAGAGGTACGGCCTGAGCCCGCCCAGCGCGTAGCCGACGTACCCGAACGTGGACCACGCGCTGGTGACGATCTTGTCGGTGAGGCTGAGCAGGTAGATCTCCGCCGCCGCCTTCATGTCGTGCTTGTTCTGGTACCACTGCTGGTGCTCCTCGTGGCTGGGCTGGAACAGGCTGACCACCTCGCCGTCGGCGGTCGCCTTAGTCCAGTACATCTCCCGGATGCTGTCGTGGTACCACGAGCTCAGCCCGGTCACAAGAACGGCCTTGGACCGCCGCCGCGCGCCGGCGAGAGGCGGCGGGACGACCCCTCCAGACGTGGTCACCACCCCCGGCAGCAGATGCTCCTGCGCCGTGCACGCGAGGATCTGGTCCAGAACGTGCCGCGCCGGCTTGTCACTGGCGCCGCCGAACAGCACGCGGATCTGGATGCCCAGCCGCTCGTCCGCGTCCCTCAGGTACGAGTCGTAGTACCTGGTGACCATGCCCCAGACGTCGTTGGTCGGGTGCAGCAGGTACCGCGACAGGAGGTGGAACACCGAGTCCTTCCTCGGGAAAAGCCGGCTCAGCTCCTCCTGGTACGACGGGTTGAAGAAGAGCCCTGGCGCCATGTACTGGTCCGTCCGGATGATCGCCCACTGCATCCGGCGGAGGAACGACGAGTCGTCGCAGTACACGAGCCTGTTGGCCGGCGACGCGGCGTGGTCCAGGTGCAGGTACACGAACCGCAATCCGGACACGGACCCGCTCCGGTTCACCACCACGTTCCCGTAGCTCTCCGCCGCCGACTCGTCCAGCTGCCGGAACTGGCCGTCGAGCGGAAAGTCAGGCGGCAGCGCCCACGTCGTCCCCGGGAACGGCTCGCAGAAGAGGTCCGGCAGGGTGTTGCCGTAGCCGGGGTCCACGAGGAGCACGCGGTTGGTGAGCAGGGCGTAGAGGAACACCGAGGTGATGGCCAGCATCCGGTTGCCGAGGCCCCTGTAGGAGATGAGCACCAGGTAGCTGCACCCGTCGGTCTCGTCGTCGACGGCGGCGCCGGTTTGCCCGGACCTGAGCCTCTCTGACGCTCTCGTGTATGGGTCTGTGCCCGGGCCGCACCGCCGCTGCAGCGCCTCCTGCTCCCGCAGACGCTTGATGAGGTACGGGGACGGCAGCCGGGTCATGTTCTTGCGGTAGTAAACGGACTGGTACCGGCTGGCGCAGGTCTGTTCGTCGAATCCTGGAAGCAGCAGGCCACCAACAAGTGCGTCTTTCTTGGATTCTGACAGTGCCAGTAATAAGGCGAACCAGAGCTATCAAAAGCTGTGACCAAAACCCAAAATCTCTTTATTTTATTTGATTGATACAGAATGCAGAATTAGACAATTATCCTGTATATCTATTTTGGCCAGCTACCATTCAAGTCATCTTGTTCCATTTAAGATATTGTTTGAATATTGTCGGATTTATCTCCATTCACGTGTGTTGGGTGCATTAAAATGAAATTTAGTTCAACTTCAACTCTAATCCATCTCTAACACTACACGTAAATCGTAAATTGATGTGAATCCGACTAATAAATTAAATAAGGCCCTAAGTGTGTATCACACCCAGTACTACGTATTACCATATTACCATATATATAACAATGCACTTTCTATTCAAGCACAATTGTACGGTACTAGAAAGAACAAACTTCCAATGTGATTGGTCAACCAACTCAAAATAAACCCTAATTACACTAGATCCATGTGACTGGCTAGTGCAAGACTAGAGTCGCAATGCAGCTAGTTAAAATGCATGCAGAGAGAATTCTCAAAGTGAAATTTTGTAACCACATGGTTTATTAACTTTGTTTGGAGACGTAATCGGATTTACACCAATCCATATACGTTAGGGTAGATTGAAATAAAATTTGAACTAACTTGCACGTCTCCAAAGCCTACGTACCTCATCACATGTGGATTGAGATAAATCCAATATCTATCATTTGAACAAGGCCTCAAATAGAAAACACCATGCATGATAATGAAAAATGCGCCGTCGGCGTCATTTTTTTTAAAAAATGATAATGATAAATTTTGAATCGGTTGAAGCCTCACGTTAATTTCAAGCTTGCTGCTTGCGTAGTACAGTACGTGCAAACAGTAGTGGTGACTGGTGAGATGGAGCGCCTGGAGGCTGGAGCACAGTTGTTATTACCTGTTACTGTTTGTCGTTGCGCGCCTACGCTGGCGACGGTGGACCTGATCCACACCGATGCCGGCGCGCCGAGGCCGCCGCTGAGGAGGAAAAGAAGCGGCGACGTGGTCATGATCAGGACCACCACGGTGGCGCTCACCACGGAGCTCCATCGCCTGCCGCCGCTGGTGGCGGGTGCCGCCGCCTTCTGCTTGGAGTCCTTCTTCCCCGTCAAAGGCGAGGCCTCCTCGATCCCCAGCCAGCTGACGGCGGGCTCGTCGTAGTCTCCTCGCTCTGTTCTGCCGCAGCTGCTGTCCATCTTTGGCTTTCTTGGCCGGCCAGAGAGTGAAGTGAACTAGCTAGCTAGCTAGCTGCTGCTGCTGCACTTGTGTGTATTGGTTTAGTTTATTGGCTACTAGCCAATGGTGATAGCTAGCAGGTTGCCGTGGAATGCCCGGCCCGTCAGCTCAAATTAATCTACTACTAGGTGTGGATCGGATCGCCATGCAAGGGGTTTCGTTTTAATTAGGAACCGGACTCGAGAGTCTCGAGAGTGCTGCTACACTTGACCTTTGGATCCGCCCCTGCACATGCATGTGCAGCCAGTGCTTCTAGCTACTGATCTGTTCAAAAACATAAACATGCACCAACCGCAACCGGCGACCGAGATATATATATGTACTAGCTAGTATATATACTGTATGCATTGGTAGTCAATGGATCTACAGTGCTGCCGTGCTGGCTCAGTTGGATCATCAGTCAAATGGCACAATTACTCACTCTAGTCGAAGTACTGCTTGACATTTTAGGCCTGCACATTTGCAATTTTCATTGCTCGCTCGGTCACTCTACTGGTTTGTTGAGGCTAGAAAGAAGGAACAAAGTGTAAGTCGTGCAAATAAAGCCCTCTTACGTCCGACCCAGAAAATGAATGGGTGAGATTGAATGTATGTGTAGGGATTAATGACTCAAATAAGCCATGTGTTCACATGCACATGTGTTCCTGTATTTCCCGTATGTGGAGGCCCGAATAAAGGCTAGTGATTTTCAAAGTAAGCCGAGGAGTGTGAGGAGTGTAACTGAAGGACTCGCTGTCAGTACATATATACTTAGTGTTAAGGTGTGTTTGGTACCGTTCATTCTGTTAAAGTTTTTTGGCTAAGGCCCAAATAACGATTCCAAATAACTTCCAAAGGCTCACTCACACATGCATGGCATGGTGGGGGACTTTAATCCCACATTACGTATCTAGAAGGAGTGGGACCTCCTTAAAGAAGTGAGCTCACTTCTTCTGGTTGAGCAATGAATGAGGAGAGGAAAGGAAGAAACACACGCGCTCGCTCGCCTCGCCTCGCCGCCCAGGGCGTGCCCAATGGGCGTGTACGCATGACATGCGCGTGAATAGTCCGGCAATTTTCCGTCCCGATCTTGCGGGTGCGCGGCTTCCTTTTGCTGCTCTAATTTTTTGCATGTATGGAGAAAATTGCGCTGGCCAGTTTTGGCAAGCAATTAATCTCGTATTATGGCAGGTCAATTACTGTAATGTTGTGATTGAGCGGCTAATTGTTTTCCTTAGTCGCGACGCGTGTATAAATAAAGGACGAGACGTCGTCCTCAGTATGAGATCAATCTCCTTCTGTCCACTACGCTGCTCTGTCGCCGTTCTTCCCCATCTCGTCGTCAACGTGTCGTCAGCGTTGGGAGAGCAGGCTCCGAAGCCGGCGTCTCCTCGTGTCCTTGCACGTGGTAGGGGGCGTATCAGGTTTTTGGGAAGCGTCGTCGCGACTGCTCGCTGGACGTCTTTTTCCCTCTACGTCGTCGACGTCTTCTTCCCTCGACGCCGCCGCCGACTTCTTCCTCGACGTCGTCGACTCGCACCATCGCCCACACCGTCAAATCCCCGTTGTAATGATGTTCTCTCCTTCTCCCTTCCTCATTCTTGTTTTCACCATGTTACTAGCGCTAGAAGTTATGAACCTGTCTCAGATCATAGCGCTAGTAGCAACTCGTATGTCTATGATACATGTTGTTGTTCTTTTTATGATTGTCGAAATTAATTTATGCATCGCTAAATTGCTATTATTTCCAACAATCCAAAAACATGATAGGCATTTAGCGATGAAGGGATATACTGATGCGATGAAACCGGAGAAGTTCCCTGGTGTGAATTTCAAGAGATGGCAGACGAGAGCACAGCTATGGCCCTCGGCTATGGGCGTATTTTGGATCGTGAGTAATCCTCCAGCACTACCTCTCAGATCTGAGAAAGAGGTGCAGGAGTTTACTGCGGCTACGACGATTTTCGTCGGATGCGTCCTCAGCGTGCTCTCTGACCAGCTATGTGATGTTTACATGAACATCAAAAGTGTTGTTGAACTGTGGAAAGCGCTTGAACACAAGTTCTCTGCCGCTGACGCTGGACGCGAGCT
Organism: Microstegium vimineum; assembly: GCA_022036555.1. Taxonomy (NCBI): domain Eukaryota; kingdom Viridiplantae; phylum Streptophyta; class Magnoliopsida; order Poales; family Poaceae; genus Microstegium; species Microstegium vimineum. The sequence goes on from CM039125.1 coordinate 41,540,958, forward strand.
GTATGTGATGGAGTAGTACCACGACTTCAAAATGGTTGAAAATCGTTCGGTCGTGGAACAAGCTCATGAGTTCCAACTTATTGTGAGGGAACTCGAACAGCTCGGACACGTCTTGCCTGATAAGTTTGTGGTTGGTGGCATCATTGCCAAATTACCTCCATCATGGAGGAATTTTGCCACAACTCTGAAACATAAAAGACAGAAAATAATCTCCGTTGAAGATTTGTTGGCCGGTCTTGATGTTGAAGAGAAAGCTCGGGCAAAGGATGCTCCACCAAAAGCACCCGAAGGGCAGTCCAGTGCTAATGTAATACAACATGCTAGTAAGAACAAGCATAAGACTACTCAGACTACTCAATTCAAGAAGAAGAACATGGATGAGGTTGTGTGCTTTGTTTGCGGTGAGAATGAGCACTTCACCAAGAAGTGCAAGAACCACAAAGGCAAGAATTATCAGCAGGGGTAGAAATCTGCCAACGTGACTATTGGGGATCTGAGTGGATCTAGGTACGGTAATTCCTTACCTAGTGTATTTTCTGTATGTCAATCTAATGATTGGTGGATAGATACAAGAGCCAATATTCACGCGTGTACTGATATCTCTATGTTTTCATCTTACCAGATAGTAGGAGGTTCATCCATCATGATGGGGAACGGCTCGCATACTTCTGTTCTTGGTGTTGGTTCGGTCGATCTAAAGTTCACTTCGGGAAAGATCATGCGGCTCAAGAACGTACAACATGCGCCCTCAATAAAGAAGAACCTCGTTAGTGGATCCCTCTTATGTCGAGATGGATTCAAACTGGTATTTAAGTCGAATAAAGTAGTCATTTCGAGATATGGCCAATTCATTGGCAAGGGTTATGACAGCGGAGCCTTGTTTCGCTTTTCACTCTCTGATTTCTGTAATAAAGTTGTGAACCATGTGTGTGATTCAAACAATTCTGTGGCTGACATATGGCATTCACGTTTGTGTCACATTAATTTTGGTTGTATGTCGCGTCTATCCAATATGAATTTAATTCCGAATTTTACTACTGTCAAAGGCTCAAAATGTCAAGCATGTGTGCAAGCTAAACAACCTCGTAAGCCACACAAGGCTATAGACGAGAGGTGCACGACATTATTAGAGCTCATACATTCTGATATCTATGAAATGAATGGTGTGTTGATAAAAGGAGGAAAAAGATATTTTATGACTTTGATTGATGATGCAACTAAATATTGCTATGTATTTCTCCTAAAAACAAAAGATGAGGCGCTAGAATGTTTTAAGACTTATAAGACTGAGGTAGAGAATCAATTGGAAAAGAAAATAAAACGTGTTTGGTCTGATCTCGGAGGGGAGTACTTTTCCAATGAGTTTGATCTCTTCTGTGCAGAATGGAAGAATTCATGAACAGACACCTCCATATTCGCCTCAATCTAATGGGGTTGTCGAAAGAAAGAACCAGACGTTAATGGACTTGGTGAATGTCATGTTAGGAACATCCGGTATGGCTAAGGCATGGTGGGGGAGGCTGTGTTAACAGCATGTCATGTTCTAAATAGAGTTCCTACTAAAAATAATGATGTGACTCCGTATGAAGGATGGAAAGGAAGTAAACCTTCACTTCATTATTTGCGTACGTGGGGCTGTTTGGTCATGGTTAACGTACCAATTAATAAGAAACGCAAGCTCGGACCGAAAACAGTTGATTGTATCTTTTTGGGATACGCGTACCACAACACAACATATAAGTTCTTAGTGATCAAATCTGAAGCGCATGATGTTGCAGTAGATTCACTTTTGGAGTCATGGGATGTTACGTTTTTTGAGAATATATTCCCGATGAAAGTTGCTTATTCTTTACCAAGTTCGTCGAATGAGTTTATTCTTGAGCCCACACCCAGTCCCACTTTTGAGCCAATAATGAACTCACATGATACTGAAGTGGATGACAGTGTTGTAGCTCCAAGAAGGAGCAAGAGACAAAGGGTTACAAAATCCTTTGGTGAAGACTTCATTGTCTATCTCGTGGATGATACTCCCACAACCATTGCAGAAGCATATGCGTCATCTGATGCTGAATATTGGAAGGATGCGGTCCGAAGTGAAATGGACTCCATCACTGCAAATGACACATGGGAAGTAATAGATAAACTAGTGAGTTGCAAGCCGATTGACTGTAAATGGGTATTTAAGAAGAAGCTTAGGTGAAGGACCGGAAACGGCGACCAGAGGGGGGGGCGTGAATGGGAGCCAAATAAAAATTCCTTTCGGAAGATCTTGACCCTTGTCCCAAAACACTTCCCAAAGCACAAACTAGGCTCACGACGCACAAGTGGGTGGATGTTCTAGGAGATGTCCTAGGAACACAGCGGAGCTAGCTACGAACCCAGAGAAACAAACCGCGACGCAGACGGAAAAACACAACAGACGGCAGAGGCGTCGGACGCTGGGAGGCTAGGCGTCGGACGCTTGGACGAGTGTCTGTCACCCTTCCAGAGAGCACCGCTGAGAGAAAACCACGCAGAGGGGCATTAGACGTGTCCGACGCACACCCGACAGATGCTGAGAAGCGTCCGACGCGTTTTACACAGAGAGCATGTAACCTGCAAAAACCGACGGACTCGTCCGGCGGGTTGGCGATAGACGATGGCGAGCGTCTGGCGCAACTTTGACCCGCACAGAAGAGTCACGCGACGGATGGTAACGTCAGCACGCCTCAGCGTCCGACGCAAAAGCCCGGAGCGTCCGACGCAGCGTCTGACACTCACGAATAGTGCGCAGAGACGCGAAAACCCTGGTTTTCTTCACCAAATCTTTCCAAAACCGATCCAAATGGTCACCATCTGCAACCAAACTTTGTAGGCATGATCCTAGTGCAGTTGGGGAGCTATCCCGAAGAAATCATCGCTCAATTTGGGTCGGTTAAGCGGGCGCAAAAGGATTTCGGGAGAAAACCCCAAAACGAAGAACACCGCAAAGAATTCGCTCGATCTGTGTGCTCGTGATGTTTTAGGAAAATTCCTTTGGTGCAAAGTTGCTCCTTACAAGTACGAAGAACTTGGTTCAAGCGGATTTTGTAAAGCTTCTCTCAAACAAGAATCCTCAACTCGGGAAAAAGAGAGAGCAAAAGCAAAAACGAAGAACACAAGCAAAAACACGAGACACGATCATGTAATCAACGCCGCCATGGCTTACGGAGGGTAAGACATCCGATTACCGCAAAAGATCCTCAAGTTCTTACAAATGTTGGTGAATCAACCTAGGACCCTCATGAACTAGAGAGGTTAGAGAGAGAGAGGAGTGTTGCAAGTAATTAGGGTTCAAGAGGTGGGATGAGGATACCCCTTCATCCCCTATTTAACAGGGCTTTGACTATTTCCCAAAGACCCCCCTAGATACAAGACCGAATTACCTAGCCCTAAGACATTGTAATCCAAGTCGGTAACTCCCAGTCACTCGTTTGAATGGACGACCCCGCTTCCTGCCGGGAGTTGCCGTCGCCTTGACGCAACCTCCAGGATTCCGCCACGTGCCATCCCCGCTTCCTTGGAAGCTCCGCCTAGGTTTTGAGGCCCAAACTCAGGAAACCCGCCACCGGTAGCTTTGGACTCAACTACCGAACCCCGAGTTTTGAGGCCCAAACTCGGAAACCGTCCTCGGATGGTTTTGAGGCCCAAACCACCAAACCACTCGACTCGAGCCACCTTGTCCTCTCACGGTCGGACTCCAAGTCCCATGAGCCTCCGCTCGACCCGCTCGTCCACCGTCTTGACTTGGTCAACTCGGTCTACCTCCATGTCTTCTCGCACTCGCCGGTGCCAAGTACTAGCCACCACAGCTAGTCCACCGGCGCCCATGGTCCCTTAGTCCGAGCCCCGCTTCCGCCCTTCACCGCTCTCAGTCCATCAGCATGGCAAGCCTCTACTCGACCTTCTCCACGCGATTGACCACTGTCACTAGGAGTAGCACCTGCACACCACAAACCGATAGACAGACACACATTTGCTTTCGCAAAGGTTAGAAGTAAGCCACTCAAACTGAAATGCTCAAGTGTTGGGCAATCACTCATCACAAAACTGAACTATATGGGTACTTATCCACCATGTGTTCGCATTAGGTCTGACGGTACTATTGAAAAGTACAAGGCAAGGCTTGTTGCTAAAGGTTATACACAAAAGGAAGGCGGGGACTTTTTTGATACCTACTCACCTGTTGTCAGACTAACCACTATCTGAGTGCTATTATCCTTGACTGCCTCCCATGGTCTTCTTGTCCATCAGATGGATGTGAAGACAGCTTTCCTTAACGGGGAGCTGGAAGAGGAGATTTATATGGATCAGCCCGATTGATTTATAGCATAAGGACAAGAGGGCAAGGTGTGCAGGTTACTCAAATCCTTGTATGGCTTAAAGCAAGCACCTAAGCAGTGGCATGAAAAGTTTGACAAGACTCTGACCTCGGCAGGGTTTGCAGTAAATGAAGCCGACACTTGTGTGTACTATCGCTATGGTGGGGGCAAAGGAGTAATCCTGTGTTTGTATGTTGATGACATACTGATTTTTGGGACAAGTCTCGAAGAGATTAATGATGTAAAGTCTTTTCTATCCCAAAATTTTGACATGAAAGATTTGGGGGAGCGGATGTGATCCTTAACATTAAAGTCCATAAGGGTGAGAATGAGATTACTCTTTTGCAATCTCATTATGTGAAAAATGTATTGAATCGTTTTGGTTATATGGATAACAAACCTTCTCCAACACCCTATGATCCTAGCTTAATTCTTCGTAAGAATAAGAGGCTAGGAAAGGATCATCTGAGATACTTCCAAATTATTGGCTCATTGATGTATTTAGCTAGCGTAACCCGTCCTGACATCTCATTTGTTGTAAGCAAATTGAGTAGATTTTCCTCTAACCCAGGAACTGATCATTGGCGTGGTATTGATCGTGTAATGTGCTATCTAAAAGGTACAATGAGTTACACAATTCACTATTCAGGGTACCCAGGGGTACTTGAAGGATATAATGATTCAAATTGGATCATAGACACTGATGAGTTGAAGGCCACTAGTGGGTACATATTCACATTGGGTGGTGATGTTGTCTCTTGGAGGTTGTAATACGAGATTTTCTAATATTTTACGTGTGGCTATAATATTTTTGCCCGCCCCGATCTTGGGTGACATGATGATTAATGTTGGAGTGAGAGATAATATTACGGAATATTTTGCATAATCCTAGGGTGGTATAATTATGTTGCTCTATAAAACAGTGGTGTCTATGATTAGATCGGCGGTAAAGAGAAAATGCTATCAGACTGATCTTGGGCTCCATTAGATGAACGTCCTACATATATTCCTAATAATATTTTAGTTTGGATGATCCTACGAAGACATATATGTACTTGCCTGATAAGATACGTGTATGTAATGGGCCAAGATATGTCACCGGCCCAGGTAAAATTCAGCCTGCAGTATGCTAGTTTATATATACATGTATACGGAATACGTGGCCATTTATATATATTTATGAGTCAAGTACAGACACGTATGACAATTGCTTTTATGGGCTGCCTGAGACACACACACACGAGCGTAGGTGTGATCTGTTATATAGAGAGAGAGAGGACTGCGCTAATTGTTAGCCTGGGTACCAAATATTATTCACTACCCGAGCACTACTCCTGCCCGACGATTCGCGCCCGCACCTAGGACCCAGCCTAGCTTGTCCGTTTTTCTTAGCGACAGTTTTTTTCTTTCCTTGCGGCCCATTTTTTCCGTCGTAGTGGTTGCGGTCAACTTTTGTTTCCCTTTCCGATTTTTCTTTTTTCTTTGCGTCCGATTTTTCTTTCGTGTAGTCGTGGTTGCTACCAATTTTTTTTTCCTTTTTCTTGCAGATGATTTTTCCGTGTCATAGTCATTGATGGTTTTATTTTGGTTTTATCTTCAGTTTTCTTTTATCCTACTAGTTTTTAGGATGAGTGAACGTTCAAAAAACATAGCTTGAACGTGTATTTTTTATATACTTATTTTTGGAAGGTAGATTTTATATTGAGATATAGCTTGAACATATATTATATAGTTATTTTTGGAAAGTAGATTTTATATTGAGATAGACGAGTCAACCAAAAGGTCACCAACAATAAATAAAATTATACAAAGCATATTCAGAACTATAAACCTTTTTTTATTGCAACACACTTGGCAGTTGAATACACAGTTTTGTAGCTCTGTCTAAGTTATTCCACAAAATCACAGTATAATTTATATGCCAGCTAAATAACCTGCATTGAGATCATAAATATTAGGGTTCCAACAACTCGTGCCAAATTATATTTATCAGGAGGAAGTCGCGCAGTTGATTCTCCTCGAGAAATTCAATTCCTTCGCTCGTATGTCACAAACATCCAAGCGTTGTCCGCTTCTACACTATACCATGTCGCCTACTCGGGTGGCCGATTTCTGGTTGAGGGAGGGTTGTTGGGCGTCCTCCACTACACTTCCCAGTTTCATTCGCTCCTCCGCCCCGACCAATCTCCTCCATCCTGCCACTATGATATCCATTTTCTTATCGAATTTGTAAGACCGACAGGATTGGAAATAAAAAATGTGAAATACACAAGCACTTGTTATTTTCAAACAAACCCCCCAAAAGTACCTGCATTGGGATCATAAATATTTAAATTATATTATATTTAAATAAGTTGAAATGGCAAAGAGTTAAAAAAAATACAAGATCCACTTTTGTTTCCACCTAGTAACATCCGAACTAAATCAGGAGAAACTGTGAACTTAAATGGATTGCTAAGAAAATTGATAGCTAAGTAAAAACTACATGAGCATGAGAGGAGCATAGAGAAGGTTTTGTATACATGAATATCACAGTCCCATGCTCACAGATGCCAATTACAGAGGTGTCCAGGACATGAGACTCAGACAAAACATACTACAATGAATTTCTAATAACAAAAAGTGAATTAAAGCTATTTCATGCTTTGGAAATGTTGTGCTTATATTGAAAGCAAATGTGAGTTTAAACGTTGTGATGGGGATGGCATCTTACAAATCCAGTGGCATCTTACAAATAGCAGAACAGAGATAATTGTGCTACATTATTACAGAAGCATTTGTCCCCACTTTCACGCCATGGCATGTAAAATGAAAAATTCAGAATAATGGGAGAGATACCAACTAACAGATGGCTATACAAGACGGAATCGGGTACTGAAAGCAGATATGTTGAGAACTTGGGGGTTTGCTTTCTATTCAGGCAAATTAATAGTAAAAGCAATCTGTACTATTAAAAAACTCATTCTTCAACTAGGTATGTGATAATTAATATAGTAACATTCACATAGACACGGAGGATCTGAAAGACTTGCTATTTACTGTCAAATAATCTGATTTAGATAATTCGAGAGTGAAATCAAGCAGTGATGTATGATCAAAGGTATTTTATGAAATTCCTTAATTATACCTGGAATCTCATGTATGCTTGATGCATTCTGTGCCATGCTGCCACAAAATCTCTAGTACATTTGAGCTTGCCTGATTAGAAAAGTGTGCCCACCAAAAACAGTGTCCACAAAATCACTAAACAAAATAGAAACCCAAGTGAACATGCTGCAACAGGAATTAATAAACGAAAACTAGAAACTTCTAGTTCATTTGAACTTGGCTGATAAAAGTGTGTCTAGTAAATTTAGGAAAGATGGCATCATCATAGTTCATGGAGTTTGTATCATGCACTAAAACAACCACACCCTACAGTTAAAGCAAATAAATGGTTCAAAGAAGGATTTGCAAGTAAAAAAACAAATTAATAAATAATGCACTTGAACTTGCGGACAAGTATATGAATGATGAATCTACAACATAATAGACTATATATCCTATTCAGCCAAGAAATTTCTTGGTGGTTCAGTAGTCTTGAAGTTCATAGATCGACACATACAGGAATGGGGGATGAGGGACAGAGAAAGTCATCTTTGAGCAAATAATAATATTGATAGACACCCTCCCAATAGAATACCGGGCAATCTCACTCCAAACTGTACAAAATTACGAACTTATCTCCCCATAATTCCCCAATCCCTAATGATATTATACAAATTGAAGATGGAAACAGGAACAGGGATGCAGAGGGGATTCAGTTTGCTCACCATTCTGGCCCTAACTATCATGGACTTATCTCCCTGTAATTCCCCAATCACTGGTCAAATTAAACAAATTGAAGATGGAATCAGGACTCAAAGAGCATGGATGCAGATGGGATTCAATCCGCATAGGGAAAGTGGGACAACTATCCAAGATGGGGCGAGTTCGCTGGTCCTGAATTTAATGGGTCATCTCGACCGCAGTCATGGGGAGGAAGACAACACCGGGTAAAGGAAGTGAGGCGAGGTGCGGTGCAAGCCCAGAAGCGGCAACTGGCGTGCAAGGTCACTTGTGCCGATAGCGAGGCTCACTGGCCGGTTTAAAATAACTCACACCTTGCAGCAGGATAATCCAAGTTGTTCTTTTTGGCTTCTATTTAGATTGAATAATACTCTAGATCCACTAGAATTTGCATTAAAAAGTTAAAAAATTGAAAGACATTTCTATAGAAAACGCAACAGCCATGAAGCGACCATTTGGGGATATGTGAGCCATGTTATTTTTTAACTCATTGATGTCAATTGTACCCAAATCCTTTCCACTCTTACTGTGCCAAACTTTGATATCAGTTTCTGCTAAGCTTAGGATGACCCCACTAAGAAAGCAAAAGCATTAGGAATGGCAAAACATCCATCACCATAATGCAAAGGACAAATAAGCTTGTTGGTTCTCAACTGTCTCACTGTCTACAATGACAGGATCTTGTGGCTGCATCTAGATGACTAAGCAAATAATACTTTATATGCCAAATGTTCGGAGTATAAGGGGTCCTAATAAACGTATGAAATAAGGCAATGTTCCAATTTTTATCAGTGCTAGCTGCAGAAAGTCTCAGGTCTATGCACTAAACAACTCTGCTGAGTTCTCCAATCAATGAAATTACCATTGTCTGTATTTAGCATTTTGTATTTAATCACCTTTTAATTTATTCTAAGATTCCGTAAGCCATGTCAATCTAGTTGTTGTCATTTCATATATGAAATTATGTTGACAATGCACAAAGGGATCTAATATTAACAATACTAATGACTTGGCTGCACAACAAAAGCTCCTAATGATTTCTGAATTTAATTTTAGGTATAAAATAATTATGTATATCAACTAAATATCATTGTACAAGATATATATGGTTGTAACCATTAAAAAAGCAGTGGGTCGGTGAACACATTGATGGGTCCCTTGTGATAGGTGGTGTCATGGTGCTGTTAGGCACGACAGTCTAGCTCATAGTGCATCAAAGTTTAGTTCTTAACAACAATCATTATATCACTTCTGAAACAAAAACAAAGCCCCAAACGTCTTTTGATGGACCGCTTAGACCCTGGCATCAATGCTTCCCTGTGCCGATCGAGCAATAGGTGACATTGATCTCAACTCGAGCAAACAGACTGTAACTAAACAATAATAAAACAGAGCTAAATTGACCAGCCAAAGATGACAAAACTGAATTGATAAGAGTGCTAAACGATAGAATAGCAGATGAGCAAATGGAAGCTAGAGAGCAATCACTTACTAGCCTGGCTAAAACCCTCCTCTTCCTTCCATATCAGTTAGTAAGCAGCTATAGGACACCCATCCCTCTTTGGCTGCATAGAAAAATTATCAATCAAATTCAGATCGACTAACTACTGTTCTGAATTACTGAATTATCAAACCATGTTAGATTGTTAAAAAGCTGTAGCAATGATGAACAAATGCAGGGGACAGCGGTAGTCCCAAACAAGACCGATTTAAAATAAAAAGCTAAGAATTGTCAAAAAGGATGGAACAATGATATGCTAATGCAGGGGTAGTAGAAAACAAAAATAGTTAATATACTGTAATGATTTGACAATAAACAAGTCAGAGTAGAGTAGTGGTGCATTAAGGGGGGGGGGGGGGGGGGGGGACTATTGATCCATACCAAGGACAAGGACAACTTTAGAATGAGTACTACTACGAAAATAAAATGCAGATGCTAATAAATGATGTACACCTCTATGCCTACACCGGAAGACACACCTGATCATGTTTGCCTAGACTTCAACATTCTTAGAATTGGCAATGTGAGGGGATATCTGGGTGGGAAACAGCACGAAGTCATCATCACTACAGTCATAAGGAACATTACGCTGTTAGGAACAACCAGAACAACCCACAGGATTCAACATCACACTCAGGGATGCAGGAAGAAATCCGATATGATGCTCGAACCTTGAAAAGGCAAAAAAAAAAAGTAAACTGCATGAACGATCGAAGAATTAACCTTAATCAACAATAAGAAGAATTGGTAGTATAGTAAAAACTGAAACATGTACGGACCTCTCCTGCGAACTCTAAAAAACAGCCGTCTTCAGTTTGTTCAGGATCCTATCCACAAGACGGGGAGCAGCATGAGTCCTACAAACAGATATGAATAAATGATCCATGTTCTTTTGGTGAACAAGTAAAACCTAGGATACAATTGCATATGGCATACAACAAGAAGACGTTTGCAGATAATAGTTGGACATAATATAGAAATTTGCAGAGTATACTGATATAACTAAGAAGATTTGGATTGGTTATTAGAAGATGGATTTAGTAGTCAAGATTGAGCAAAAACAAATACCTTCGCGGTGAGTGGTTGCAGGAAGTTGGTATAACAGGGTGTTCAGAAGGAGAACACATTGGATCTACATACAAAAAAAAATGGAAAACTATTAAAATATGACTTTTCCCCTTTACGCATCTGTTGTGTGGAGCCGGTGTAGAATGTCTACCGGGTGAGGAGGTTAACCTCTCGTCTTGTCGTAGACGGTCCTCATACCTGAATGGCAAACCATCAAATTTATATCATCCTATAGAGCAAAGCAGCCCAACACATTAAAAAAGGAAACTAAAAAAATGTAAACATATACTGACCACTGTTGTGTGCTCTCAAATACAACCCTCTTTGGGTTTTCAGGCATCTTATCAACCAATTCCAACCGAAATCTGAGGACATTGTGTAAAAGTCTATTTAGAATACCACATTTGAATGATTAGCAACTTTGATTTATGAATTCAATCCACGCAACTGGCTCATTATAGAAATATAGAAAATTATGAATAAAATAATATAAATACAAGAAGAGAATTAATATAAATATAAAATTATGTGAAACAAGAACCTTTTGGTTGATGACCCAGGAGCCAAGAAATTTTGCAGCAGAACACCCAGTGGTAGCAATAATTGACGATCTGCATTTACAGAATAAATAGAATTTCTTTACTAAATTATAATCACCAGAGTTATAACATAAGTGTATTATCTAAAACAATAAAAAACAATAATAACCTAAATCAGTATCTATGGTTGTAAGGAACAAATTAAATGAGTAGAATTAGAGATAATTAAGAACAAAAAGATTTCAAAACATTATCAGTGCATACTGTTTTTCAAAACGAGAATAAAAGAAAACATAAGTAAACAAAATCGTGATATATGAATGAAAGTTTAAGCACACAATGGGGGCCGGTGGGGGAGGTTGACACCTTGAAGTGCAGCAACGGCTGTGCGTTGAGACTTGAGAGGTGTCGACGGTGAAGGGGTAGATGAGGATGGCGGCCGGTGGGGGATGTTGAGGAGCAGCATCAATCAGATGAGGCCGGCGGCCAGCGGGGGAGTTAGGAGCAGCAAGGCCGGACACAGGAAATTAGTCGAGAAGGAAACCGTCGCCGCCGCTGCCCCTACGAACTCCAGGCAGGGTCGCCCAGCCGCCTCTATCCCGTATCCCGTATCCCGACGAGGAGAACGATGGACGCTGGCTGTGGAGGCGTCGGAGGACGCAGAACCCACTTCGCAGGTTGCGGAAGCGAAGGGGAAGGGGCGAGCTGAGCTCGAGCGGCGGAGATGGCGGCGAGCTGGGCTTGTGCGGCGGAGAGGGCGGCGGGCTGGGTGAAACCGGCGTCTCCTCCCGTGGCTCCCCACTTCCCCAGTCCCACGATCTAAAAATTGTTATAGAAAAAAAAATAGGTGACCGCGGGACCGGTGGGGAGAATCGGCGCAGGTGAGTTGGGTCTGATCCGGTCCGGTCATTCGGGCTCGGAGGTTTAGACTCGGGTACTGATTATTATTCAGTAACCAGGGTAATATATAGAATATTTATATATATATATATATATATATATAAGGAAAATTGAAAGGATAAACACAGAAGATATAGAACGGCAGTTGGCTTGGTCATCCCTCCTCCTCGGATTCCATGATCCTTATCAGATGCCCACGACGCGAGAAGCGTTCGCCACGACTCAAGGTGGAGCAGCGGAGCTCGCCTCGGATCCCTCGGGCCATGACCCCAACGAGCTCCAGAGGGCTCTCCTATATAAAGGGGAGAGCAGTTTCATTCAGTGGGCGATCGATCCGAAGAACAACATCGCCACCAGGCTGCCGCATATACGCATTGCTGCCGCCTCTTCCCACAAACAGCCCTTCACCTCGCACCCACCTCAACGCTACGCCGCTGTCGTCGCCGGACAGAGCTCTGCCACAAGGAAGTTCTACGTCGCTTGCTGCCGGAGTCGACCAGGATGACTGCATCGAAGGGTGAGACTCCCCATCTGCGGGTTCTTTTCTTTTGCTAGATGTGTTCTTGCTGCATTGCCTGCGTGGAGACGGGCAGGGAGAATGAAGGCAGGAGGCGGTCGACTGGTCGAGGTGTGGTTCTTGCCGGAGTAGAAGAGGGGCTGCTGCGATAGGTGCAGGCATGGGGGAAAGTAAGTGGTTGTGTCGATTTAGATGCAGAGAAGTTGGGAAGACTGGAGAGTGTGTTCACTGCAAATTAGTTGGTGTATTTGTGGAGTTTGAGAGAGATGAAGAAGGGCTCATGTAGAGGTGTTAGTCTGTGTTCAGAAGTGATTGCTGATGAGTGATGATTCAAGTTAAATTAGAAAGAAGTAGCAGTTTATGAAGTAGCAAATCAAGGCAAGATAGTATGCAGATTGCAAGTGTTGTGATGTTCAGAGGAAAGGGTCGAATGGAGAAGCGTGCTTGTAGATACAGATAGAGCAGTACCTGTAGTTTTGCCACTACAGTTTACAGAAAATTCCTTGAGAAGGGAGGTAGTTGCAGAAACAAGATCAATGTCAAGATAGAAGTAGCGATTCATAAGTGAAGCCAGTGTCAGTCAAGGAGAAAGGAAATCCGAATTTTGATGGCAAGTAGAGGGTTGTGTTGCAGTTTAAAAGAAGAAGGATACAGATGTTCAGTAAAGGAGAAAGGGGTTATGAAGATTCAACGTCCGAGGTGGAGATGAGCAGAGAGAGTAAGGGCCAGAGGCGATTTGAGGTCTTGCCATGGCATGGTTCTTGCAGTTGTAGAGGAAGGTTTGTCTGTGGTAGATGCAGGGCTCTGGTTGAGGTACTAGCAGAGTTACTGGAGTTTGAGAGAAGTGAAGGAGGTCAGGTGGCTGTTGACAACTCAAGTTGAATTGGGAAGAAGCAGTAGATTAGCAGTAACAAATCAAGGCAAGGCAATGTACAGCTTGCAGGTGGTGTGTGCGTTCAAAGAGCTTGATTGAAGAAGCCGTGCTGCAAAGAGGAATCAATTTCAGTAAAGAAGAAAAGGAAGAGAGGGAGTTTCAGGTGGTGTGTGCACTTGTGCTGCAGTTTAAAGAAGTGAGAGATAGAGATCCAGTAGAGGCATGATGCAAGTATGAGAGGCTGCGGTACAGTTAGAAGAATAGAAGAGGCGAGATACATGTCTCAGTCGGAGAGAAAGTGCTGGCTGGTGTGATGTTGCAGGCGTGTGGGTGCAATTAGTCTGGGGGAGAAAGCAAGGAAGAGAAGATTTGTTCAGCAAATTGCAAAGTGGTAGTCGTCATGAGATGCAGGTGGCCTAATGAAGCCCCATTACAGAAGATAGAAGATGCAGTTTTTCAGTAGAGGTTTAGAGGGAGAGGTGAGAAGATTCTAGGGCAGAGGAAGCAAGATGTATGCTGGTGTAGCTAGACACCCAAAATGAGATCTTCACAAGATTATAATGCAGAAAATGACAGGGTAGAATATGTAAAGGTGTCGTGTTTTGTTCAGAGATGGGAGATCCTATGTTTGAGAGAGAAGTAAAGCAATCTAAGTAGCTGTCATGTGGTTTAGAAAGAGGAGTACATGTTGAAAGGGAGGCGCAGCAGCAGACTTGCAGTCCTTGCAAGTTGATCCAGTACAAGAGAGAGCCTCAAAAATGTAGCAGGCTATCAAAGTAATGACGGAGTAATGTGGGTCTGAGTTGTTGACAGACTTGTGCGTTGGGAGAAGCAAGCAGCCTGAAATCCATGAGGCAGAGGTGTTGTGCCGTATACCACAAAGCAATGGAGCAGAGGTGATAGAATGATAGTGGGTTAGTTTTAGCATCAGCATTACTGTAGTAGCAAGAGGAGAGGTGCTGTTGAAATATAGAAGGCCCCAATTTCCATGGCAGGTGAGAGCGATGCAGTAAACAATACTAGAAGGATGAGATTTAGAAGAGATGCCAAGGCGCTGCATACTCAGTTTAATCGTGCTGTATAGAGAAGGCAAATCCATCTCATGCCTGTTGGTGCATGATTCTGAAAAAAATCAAAACATAGAACTCTGAGTATTGCAGAGTATGCATCCAGAGGTTTGATAGCAGTGTAGTGATAGTCCCATAGAAGATTTGCAAAGTGAAGAATGCTGCAGCTAGCAGTTTATGGAGAAGCCATTCTCTGAAGAATAATGTTAGCTGTGGTCCAGATGTCAGTAGTCTGTTAGTATGTGTGCGCTATGTAGTAAGCAAACAAGTTGTAATAGTATATGATTATCATGTGGCTGTTGACTCTGAAATGCAACTCTGAATGTTTTCAGTACTCACTCTTTGAATGATCATGGGATGCTTCATGTATGCCCATGCAAACAAGTTACTTGAAGGCTCTCATAGTTCACTGTAGCTCAATCGACAAAACAGACAGAGCTATCCTGAAGGCTTGTGCCCTGATTAGTGGTTTCAAAGGGTTGTGAAGACCAACTGGGAATATTTGGGCATGTTTTATACATTTCTCAGGTCATGAAAAAACCGTACGACTGCTAGTAGCATGTCAGGGATGCTAGCTATATAATTATTTTTTGTGGATAAATTTCATGGCTCTCGTACAGGCTACTTGAAAGTGCCTAGCATGTGTAAAATCACTTATGCTGGATGAGACGTGATTTATAGGGGAAGGCTGATGCGTTTCACGATTTGTTCATACAGTTCAATACAGATGAATTAGCTCCTGTAACAAGCAAGCAGATGATGTGAGCTCACGGTTGAGCCCGTGCCTCAGATGTGATCAAAGTCAGATGTGTGCAACCATCAGACGTAACGTGTTTGTAGTGAAGTCATTTCTAGACCGACCAGGCTAGAAAAATGAGTTATCAGCTGACTCCGTGATCGACGAGGCCGGAGATGTTCAATCCTGACCGACGAGGCAGGACGTTATTTGTTCGTGACCGACGAGGCCGAGCATTTCCACAGACTTCACTTCAAACTCCGTGACCGACGAGGCCGGATAGCACATGTCGCTGACTGACGAGCCTGTGACAGTGTTATTGTTATTTAATATTATGTTTTTATTCATGCACACTTGGAGATCACAACACTCAAGACCCGAAGACACGACCATCATTGCAGTTTAATCGGAGGTTTTCCGCGGTCCAACACCGTGGATGTAATTAACCAGCGACCTTACGAGGCCCCGGGAACCAAGAGCTTTTCAATCGATGATCGCCTGTTTAGTCAGATGTATTAGGCGCAACTCAATGTAAAGTGGGAACGTGTACTTTGTAATTCTCAAATGAATTAATAAAGAGAGTTCCCTGAATTGTTGAGTCTCTTTTACTTATTTTGTATACTTATGTATACTGGCACGCCCGCATTTATTTATTCGGTCACGCATTAGGATCACTCCCTATGCGAAGGAGACGTTTCTTTTTAGCGAAACAGAGGTCTTGTAAGCAGACAATACTTACAAAATCCACAATGGAGGCAGAGCTTATGGCTCTGGATACAACCTTTGCTGAGGCTGAATGGCTAAGATAAATGTTGATTGACTTACCTATGGTTGAGAAACCAATTCTTGCTATTCTCATAAATTGTGGCAACCAAACGGTGATCACGAAGGTGAAGAATAGTCAGGATAATGCGAAGTCCAGCAAACATGTCAAACGTAGACTGAAGTCTGTGAGGAAATTGAGGAGCTCCGGAGTAATAGCTGTGGACTACATCCAGACAGCTAAGAACATGACAGATCCCTTTACTAAGGGACTATCACGTACTGTGATTGACAATGCATCGAAGGAGATGAGACTGAGACCCATGTGAGTTAACCTCAGTAGTAACCCAACCTATGTGATTGGAGATCCCGTGAATTAGGATCTGGGAAGAACAAGCTGGTGGTTGATGGGAGAGTACAATTTTTCCCTTAACCCACTCCGTTGGAGATGCAGTACTCTCATTTCTGTAAGGTAGGTTGATTTTGTCTTAATGTCTTCTGAGGCTTTATAGTAAGATACTGTCCTACAGAGTATCCTTGTAAGAACACACCTATGTGAGCCTAACTGTTAGTCGTAGTTTATAAGAATTGGGTATTCTTTAAGAAGCTCATGAAGTGAGTTTGGAGTATGACTTATACGCTCCACTCGCGGGGTTGGCTTTGGAAGCCTAGTATCAGTCAAGACTTCAAGTGAAGCTCATTCACACCAAACTGCCAATTCAAGGCCTAGTCCATTGTGCAGTTGTGGGTGAGTCTATCTTGTTGTTCTAGGTGGATGTTCAACCTTAACCGGTCTCCACTGAATAGCTGGTATATTAACAGTACTATGGTACAGGGAGTATGACTCGCGTGCCCTTGAGATCTGGTGGGGGATTGTTAGAGTTTTTGGGCTAAGGCCCAAATAACGATTTCAAATAAATCTCAAAGGCCCACTCACACATGCATGACATGGTGGGCGACTTTAGTCCCACATTGCCTATCTAGAAGGAGTGAGACCTCCTTAAAGAGGTGAGCTCACTTCTTCTGGTTGAGCAATGGATGAGGAGAGGAAAGGAAGAAACACGCACGCACGCTCGCTCGCCCCGCCGGGCGGGGCGGGGCCAATGGGCGCGTACGCACGACATGCGCGTGAATGGTCCGGCAATTTCCCGTCCCGATCTTGCGGGTGCGCAACTTCCTTTTGCTGCTCTAATTTTTTGCATGCATGGAGAAAATTGCGCTGACCAGTTTTGGCAAGCAATTAATCTTGTATTATGGCAGGTCAATTACTGTAATGTTGTGATTGAGGGTGTCGGAGATCTAATTTAATGACAAACTCTCAAAAACAAATCAATAAACCAAAAGCCCAACGACAGTCATCTAGGAAAAGATAAGAGGCCCATCAGAGACAAATCACCGCAGACCCACGAAGAGGAGGGGCGTAACTCGTAGAATCTCGCCGACCCGGGTAAGCAAACGTGCCTCCGGGCAGACGTGTTTCTGCCTCGCCCGACGCGGGGAGCGAGACGGCTCCCTAGCCTACGGAAGATGTGAACAACACCATCGGTAGGGAAAAGACTTATCTGCCCCCATCTAGAAGGTGGCAACCGCCACCCTTTGGTTACCGACGGTGCAAACGACGATAAGAACAGAGGTACACCACCCTGAGGGATCGTACACCCCGTATAAACCGGGGCTCAGGATAACACCCTAGTCCCTACCTAAACGGAGACACGTCGAGTCCTCCAGTCAGGGACGGGACGGAACCAGAATCCTGAATAGGTGGGACCCATGCTTCCTACGGAGCAACGACCGCTTCCCGCGCTTCCGGGCCCCTACAGGAACCCTTCGAACAGAGGTACGCCGGGTACATAGGGACCACCAGGTAACGAAATCCATTGGCCCGGAATGGAGGAATCTGCCGTATACAAAAAGAACTATAAGAGGGTACAACTCTGTACTTGCAAACGGTACAACGAACTCCAAGCCTCTACTACGCTACGGGTTCAACCGGACCCCCCCCCCTCTATTTTCCGGCGGTATACTGAGGGGCCGACACGACTCCCCTCCTCCGACCAAGTACAAAGGCAATACGAATATAGTATTATGAGTGTCCAACATCCTTCCTGAAGAAGGAAAGGATAAGGCACCACATTCTATCTAGATACTTCTCGATGCACGCTTGTAACTCCCCTGCTCCATTGCTACTATAAAAGGAGAACAGGGCGGACGAAGAAGAATAACGAACACAGACTCAACTCTCGGACTCCTAGAGAAAGAGACCAACACACACAGCTAGCCGATAACACACTCACTCACTTAGAGACCTGGGGCTCATACCCCCCCTCTCGATCCAGCTTGTAACCCCCTCGCAAGCAGAGATAAGGAACACGAGCAGCTCCACACTGGACGTAGGGATTTCTTTCCCGAACCAGTATAATCCTCTTGAACCCGACACGTGTACAAATTTACTCGTTGGTAGTTTCTAAACATCGACAGAGCGGCTAATTGCTTTCCTTAGTCACGACGCGTGTATAAATAAAGGACGAGACATCATCCTCAGTACGAGATCAATCTCCTCCTATCCACTACGCTGCGCTGCCGCCGTTCTTCCCCATCTCGTCGCCGACATGCCATCGGCACCGGGAGAGCAGGCTCCGAAGCTGACGTCTCCTCGTGTCCCTACACGGGGTAGGGGGCGTATCAGGTTTTTGGGAAGCGACATCGCGACTGCTTGCTGGATGTCTTCTTCCCTCTACGTCGTCCACGCCTTCTTCCCTCGACGCCGTCGACTCGCACCATCGCCCACACTGTCGAATCCCCGTTGTAATGATGTTCTCTCCTTTTCCCTTCTTTGCTCTTGTTTTCACCATGTTACTAGCACTAGAAGTTATGAACCTATCTCAAATCGTAGCGCTAGTAGTAGCTCGTATGTCTATAATATATGTTGTTGTTCCTTTTATGATTGTCGGAATTAATTTATGCATCGCTCAATTGCTATTATTTCCAACACATCCGCATGCGTTTTGCACCCCAGGCTAAATTCCTCCAAAAGTCGGGTTTCCTGGTTTATGTTCATGAACATCGTGTTTTGCTAGAAAAATAGGCTCCTCTCCACCATTAGAAGGTATTTGGTGACAGTGTAGGAGTCACACCAAATAGGTTATAATGCATCATACCGAGTAGTGGTGTTTGTTGGATCAACCTTTTTTTTAAAAAAAGAATCATGTGAGAAGCTACCAATTATATTAGAAAGAAATATCTAAATTGAACAATATAATAAGGTTGTGTTTGGATGTAGATATTGGGCCTTAGATATTGGGCCTTTGGCTTTGACCCAAATGCCTGGGGTGTTCGCAAGTGATCAACCAAAACCGTCCATCAACGCCGGAGGATCAGAGGTCTCCAGCTCTCTCGACGCCATCTCCTCGGCGGCCTTAGGCACCACCGAGACCTCGACCACTCACAACATCGAGGTAACAGAGGCGATGAACATAGAGTCAGAAGAGCCGATGTCAGAAGAGAAGGACTAGAGACAACCATACGTAGACCGCCTGACCAAGGGTGAGCTCCCCATGGACCAGGTGGAGGATAAATGGCTCGCTAGACGAGCCAAGACGTTCACCCTCGTCGACAGCCAACTGTACACGCGAAGTGCCACTGGCGTGCTGCAACGTTGCATTCCCACCGAGCAGGGGAAAAGCTGTTGCAAGACATCCACCGGGGGGTCTGCGGACACCATGCAGGAGCTAAAACCCTCGTGGGCAACGCGTTCCGACAAGGTTTCTACTGGCCGACAGCCGTGGCCGACGCGCAGACCTTGGTACGCGCTTGCGAGGGTTGCCAGGTCTTCGCCAGGCAGATCCACATGCTTGCCCAGGCACTCCAAACCATCCCTCTTACGTGGCCATTCGCGGTGTGGGGGCTCGACATGAATGGCAAATTCGACAAAGCGCCCGGGGGCTACACCCACCTATCGGTCGCCATCGACAAGTTCACCAAGTGGATCGAATTGCGCCCCATCACCAACATCAGGGCAGAGGAAACTGTCAGTTTATTCACCAATATCATCCAGCGCTTTGGAGTGCCCAATTCCATCATCACCAACAATGGAACGAATTTTACCACAGACGAATTCCTAGAGTGGTGTGACGAGCACCACATACGGGTTGATTGGGCCTCCGTTGCGCACCCAGAGTCCAACGGGCAAGTCGAGCGTGCCAACGAACTCATCCTACAGGGGATCAAGGCAAGGATTTTCGATCGGCTAAACAAGTATGGGAAAAATGGCTCGAAGAGCTCCCTTCCGTTCTGTGGAGCCTAAGGACAACACGGAGCAGGGCTACTAGATTTTCACCATTCTTCCTGGTTTACGGCTCGGAAGTCGTCTTACCCACTGACCTTGAATATGGGTCCCCAAGGGTGGAAGCTTACGATCCTAAGAAGGCAGAAATCTTCCTAGAAGACGCCATAGATCAGGTTGACGAGGCCAGGGACGCCGCCCTCCTACACTCGGCCAAGTACCAACAGGCGCTACGCCGGTACCATGATCGACGCATCCGACCAAGAGGATTCCAACCAGGAGATATAGTGCTCCGAAAAATCCAGAGTAACAAAGAGCGGCGCAAGCTCACATCACCCTGGGAAGGACCCTACATTGTCCATGAAGTGATAAGACCAGGAGCCTATCGACTCAAAACTTTCGCCGGCAAAATCTTCACCAACGCCTGGAACATACAACATCTACATCATTTCTACCCCTAGAAATTCCCCATTACAGCATTTTCAATCGAAGTTTTTCTTTTCACACATCGCAAAGTCTGGGGAAAGAGTTTTTCTTCCATACACGACATGCAAGAGAAACCTCTTACCCGGGGGCTACCCGATACATACGAAGCAAAAGAAAAATTTGAACAAATATATACAACCCAAGTTCATTACAACCATTTCAAAAGCAAAAGAACCAGAGACTGGATGAGCTACTCAGCATTACAGCCTCATCCTACGGACACAATAGTTAACCTCATCGGAGAGATGCATACTCCAGAGATCAAACTCATAACTAAGGCGGCATTCCGGGCTACAGTACATAGTAGCTCCGGCAAGATTCTCGCTTGCCGGTCCAAGATGCTTGCACTTCTTCCAAGTACAGTCAGGATAACGATCGACCGAGATCATCGGCATGTGCCTCGGGCAACGAATGCCCATCCCCTTCGCAATGACCTGGAGATCCTCGCGGGAATCAAAATGAAGCCAGTTGAGGCCGCGGTTGCCCCAGCAGCCATCCGGAAACGCGTCGTTAGTAGTCCGGTTGAAGAGGGCGAGAGCTTCGGGGTTCGCCGGATCTGCGAAGTACAGCAGCATGGCTCGAAAGTACATTGCTCCGGCATCCCGAGCCAGGATCGCTCGATTGATAAGCTTCCAACCAGAGGGGTCCTGACCGCACAGCATCAACTTCTCCACGCCGCGAAAGCACAAGGCCTCCCGATGGTCGGCCTCGAAGAAGTGCTGCACACGAATCGCCTCCCGAAGCATATGGCACGTCGACCGACACCAGCGCTGCATCATCCGAAGGAAAAAAACGAACCAGCTCGCCATTGTTGCAGATCCTCCGGAAAAGGCCGCATACCTGGCGAAGGCGCATGTAGATGGTGTAACTAACCCCATGGTCGATAGCGCGGAGAAGGATCTGGAAGAGAAGCTCCTCCGGCAGCAGCAGTAGAGCGCCAGACGCCACGGCGAGAAGGCCGGCGCGCTTCCTCGGCAACGACGGAAAAAACCCTCCACTCCCCTTAGTAGTCACTAGTACTGGTTGGTGCTATTGGGAAGAAGAAGACTGAGAAGAAGCGACGGGGACTAGAGTAGTACTCCAGACCTCCTTCAATATATAGCGTAGGGCTATTGTCTCTCCGTCTTCCACACGCGCGCCCCCCGGGCCCGCAGAGGCGCGACTCTTCATTCCCCAGGCATGGACGACATCAACAAACCACCAGAGGACACATATGCCGCTTCACCAAGCCAAACGGCTGGCTGCCACAAGGGCCCACGAACCACAAGCAGTGCCAACTCCCCAGGAACAGGCAAGTGTTGCGAGAGCACAATCAGTCCACTACGGTTAACAAAAAGGTGAGCACAACTGGTAAGTACGCTCATTTAAAAGAACATCCAATTCTTTATCCCTACTATGCAAAATGCAGGGACGGAAACGGGGTGACAGTCGAAAGACCGTCTGTTACCCATCATCCTCATACAACAAATGAGGCAACTAGGCTAAGGGATCTTGGTTGACCCAAAACATTACGGGTTCTACAGCCTCCCTAGCCGAAAAACGAAGAGTGAGGGACGTTGCTAAATGGGCCCTAGCGGCCGGAACGTAGACGTTTTCACGTCAAACGCGCTTAGTAAACGTGTTTAGGCTTCGACAGATAACAGATAACGTGGTAAACCCCATGAGGGGCGACATCGAGCCCTCGGATCCCATCGAACGGATCTGGGTACTATACGTATCGACTGTTGAAGATTAGAGATCGGTCCACGATGGACTTCCGCCAGTGCGCGCCTCCACGGATGAGGACCCGGGGTCTCACCTAGACTACCCGTTTGTAACTCGTCGAGCCCTCGATCTCGGCAACCGAGGTAAGATACGAGGTCGCTCACTTCCACATCCTAGACCATGAGGGTGCGAGGAAGAACACGGAAGGTGCGACAGCTCCCAAACGCATGGTCCAACAAACATGACATGCCAATTAACAAAGGTCTATGAAACAGAAGCGGTAGCTAAAAACGACGATTGCGGAAGCTAAAGATAGGGGCTCAGCAGGCCCAGCCCTTACAAGCAAACCAAAAGCGCGTCGATTAGCACGACACACTCAACTCTAAGGAGAACTAACGATCATGGGACCTCCGCCCTCGGCTCTTCCGCCAGGACCTCCTCAGCCGGCACGATGTCGACGACAGCCTCCGCTGCGTCAGAAAGCCACTCAATAAGATGTACGTACTGATCAACGCTCCGGCCATGAGGGAACCCGGCGGCATCCACCATGTCCGTCCTGGAACGGACCTCGGCCATGGAAAACGCAACCCCCGTCCCGCGGAAGACAGCACGCGCAACGACATTACGAACACGTGCGGGGACGACCTGGAGACACTCAACCACGGTGCTCCCAGGCGCATGGAGAAGGCCGACAACATCGTCCGCAGCAGAACGAAGCGCCTGCAGCTCTCCCTCCAGCGCTGTGAAGGAAAACCAAAGCAATGCGTCATAAGCGGGTCATAACAGAATACGCTTGAGGAAAATCAACGAGGCTTACCCACGACACGCTTGTCAGCAATAACCAGCTGGTCACGAAAGTAGTAGCCCGCCTGAACGGACCCTAACAGGCTCTAGCGAAAACCTTCAAGCATCCGACAAAGCAACTCTGTATCTTGAATACGGCGAAGATTGTGCATTGGGCGACTGAGCAACTCCTCCAGCAAACTCCGAGACTGGTGCATGGGAGGCACAGGCACATACCCCGGTAGTGTTGGGACCGTAGCTGGACGGAGAACGCCTCCCGGGCTCGCGCGAAACGTCGGACAAGTCGGCGTGAGTAGGTCGGAAGGCGCCGCCCACACCTCAAAGCCATGAGGGAGAGAGACGTTAGGGGACGGATAAGGCCTCCTAAATCAAAATGGCGAAAAATCAATCAGTACCCCAGCTATAACAAGAAAAGGATATCAAGAATAGCACAATGCGAGTACCATCCCGCCTCAGTCATCCGACGATGAAGGCTCCGAGGATCAAACACGCTCCCTCTGACAAAGTCACCCTCCATGGGACGTTTACCACGGTCCATGGCTTAACAAGCGACAGCGACTTAAGTAGAAGCAGCTTAAACGGGGAGTGGAAGCTAGGGAACGGGATGAAACAGTTCACTCCTCCCGCCACTTTAAATAGGCCGAGCGACGGAGTCAGCAAAGACCGAGGTCACTCCGTATCAAGACGGGGCCCACCATTCCCATTTTTCAACTTGCGGCAGTAGTCAGGGAAACGCAAAGAACGATGTGATAAGTCTTGTCACGGCGAGCCGGCCGATATGCCGCCCGCTAGAAGGCGTGACACGCGGAGTACCGACAAGCACCATCAAGCTAGGGTGTGGCGCAAGTTGCCCTAACCCTTAGGCCTGTCGCGACTGCGCCCCGCTCACTGACGGAGCACTACCGCAGCTCCAACCCCGATTCAGGCACAAACCGATCCGTATGGCCCGACCAGACGACAACGATAATAAAATACGCCATGTATCAACGTATACCCGGGGGCTTTGTGCCACAGAAAATCGCTATACGCGAAGAGCTCGTTAGTGGATGTGTAAGAAGGCCAAACTGCCACCCCATTGCTCCTGGTAGCAACGGATGGGCCAAGGCATCGACAGTAGGGAAGTACGATACGTGGCGGCATGTCGGAGGCGAACAAGTTTCGATGCTCATAGAATCATGACTAAACAGTGCCACCGGCAGCGACGATAGATTGTGAGGACAAAAACCAAAATCAACCCGATTCAGTCCATCTATGCAAGCAAAAGATTGCGGTGCGAAGTAATCTGAGCGTATCCGCCACCTGCGATCAAAACATCAAAACATAAACGATGAAATCAAAGCTTGCGCAAGAGTTACACTCTCACCCAGGCTCGGGGGCTACACCCGGCGGGTGCGCTCGCGCGCACCCTCTCGGCGAAGAATAAAAATAGATATCTCGACAGCGTATATACAGCCTCAGCAAGATAATTAGGAACTCTTCCTAAGGCTCGGGGGGCTACTATCGGAGATCTAATTTAATGACAAACTCTCAAAAACAAATCAACAAACCAAAAGCCCAACGACGGTCATCTAGGAAAAGATAAGAGGCCCATCAGAGACAAATCACCGTAGGCCCACGAAGAGGAGGGGCGTAACTCGTAGAATCCCATCGGCCCGGGTAAGCAGACGTGTTTCCGCCTCGCCCGACGCGGGGAGCGAGACGACTCCCCAGTCTACGGAAGATGTGACGTAGGGAAAAGACTTATCTGCCCCCATCTAGAAGGTGGCAACCGCCACCCTTTGGTTATCGATGGTGCAAACGACGATAAGAACAGAGGTACACCACCCTGAGGGATCGTACACCCCGTATAAACCGGGGCTCGGGATAACACCATAGTCCCTACCTAAACGGAGACACGTCGAGTCCTCCGGTCAGGGACGGGACGAAACCGGACTCCTGAACAGGTGGGACCCACGCTTCCCACGGAGCAACGGCCGCTTCCCGTGCCTCCGAGCCCCTACAGGAACCCTTCGAACGGAGGTACGCCGGGTACATAGGGCCCACCAGGTAACAAAATCCATTGGCCCGGAATGGAGGAATCTTACGTATAAAAAAAGAACTATAAGAGGGTACAACTCTATACTCGCCAACGGCACAACGAACTCCATGTCTCTACTACACTACGGGTTCAACCGGACCCCCCCCCACCCCCATATTCTCCGGCGGCATACTGAGGGACCGACACGACTCCCCTCCTCCGACCATGTACGAAGGCAATAGGAATATAGTATTATGAGTGTCCAACATCCTTCCTGAAGAAGGAAAGGATAAGGCACAACATCTTATGTAGATACTTCTCGACGTATGCTTGTAACTCCCCTGCTCCCCTTGCTACTATAAAAGGAGAACAGGGGGGACGAAGAAGAATAACGAACATAGACTCAACTCTCGGACTCCTAGAGAAAGAGACCAACACACACAGCTAGCCGATAGCACACTCACTCACTTAGAGACCTAGGGCTCATACCCCCTCTCTCGACCCAGCTTGTAACCCCCTCGCAAGCAGAGATAAGGAACACGAGCAGCTCCACACTGGACGTAGGGATTTCTTGCCCGAACCAGTATAATCCTCTTATCTCTTTGTCTCACCATTCGGAACCCGACACGTGTATAAATTTACTCGTTGGTAGTTTCTAAATACTGACAGAGCGGCTAATTGCTTTCCTTAGTTGCGACGCGTGTATAAATAAAGGACGAGACATCATCCTCGGTACGAGATCAATCTCCTCCTGTCCTCTACATTGCACTGCCGCCGTTCTTCCCCATCTCGTCGCCAACATGCCATCGGCACCGGGAGAGCAGGCTCCGAAGTCGGCGTCTCCTTGCGTCCCTGCACGGGGTAGGGGGCGTATCAGGTTTTTGGGAAGCGCCATCGCGACTGCTTGCTGGATGTCTTCTTCTCTCTACATCGTCCACGTCTTCTTCCCTCGATGCCGTCGACTCGCACCATCGCCCACACCATCGAATCCCCGCTGTAATGATGGCTCCTTCTCCCTTCTTCGCTCTTTGTTTTCACCATGTTACTAGCAATAGAAGTTATGAACCTATCTCAGATCGTAGCTCTAGTAGTAGCTCGTATGTCTATAATACATGTTGATGTTCCTTTTATGATTGTCGGAATTAATTTATGCATCGCTAAATTGCTATTATTTCCAACACATCCGCATGCGTTTTGCACCCCAGGCTAAATTCCTCCAAAAGTCGGGTTTCCTGGCTTATGTTCATGAACATCGTGTTTTGCTAGAAAAATAGGCTCCTCTCCACCATTAGAAGGTATTTGGTGCCAGTGTAGGAGTCACACCAAATAGGTTATAATGCATCGTACCGAGTAGTGGTGTTTTTTGGATCAACCTTTTTTTTTAAAAAAAAGAATCATGTGAGAAGCTACCAATTATATTAGAAAGATATATCTAAATTGAACAATATAATAAGGCTGTGTTTGGATGTAGATATTGGGCCTTAGGTATGAATTGACCAAAATGCTGCTGTTTGGATGGCCTTTGGCTTTGGAATTGGAAACGAACTTCAATGCCAAGGGGTATTCACACTGGTCGTGCCCTCCTGCCCGCAATACAGAGGCCCGACCCTCCATATTGGGAGGAATCGAAGTCGGCGCAACTCTTCTTTGCCCTTGCATCTCAGCGCCCCCTCCGTCGGCAGCTCTACTTCTCCCTCGAACCTCCCTTCGCACGCCAGCGAGTAGTGCCGCCCTCCCGTGCCTCTGTCGGCAGCTCTTCTTCTCCCTCGCTACCACTCCGCACGCTAGCGAGTAGTGCCACGCCACCCTCTTCTTCTCCCTCACCGATGACTCTTCTTCTCCCGGCCCTCCGCGGTGCGGCTCTTTCTACCCGCGCATGAGGGGCGCAGCGCTACCCCGCCATAGCCGCGGTTGAGTAGCCGGATCCTCGCCGCTCGGCGTCGAGCTCCGCCATGGCCGGTGTGGAGAGTGGCGAGCTCTGTCGTGGATGGCTCGAGCTCTGCCATGGTCGTGGTGGAGGAAGCCGGCCAACGGTAGGGGTCCCTCATGTTCCTTCGCGGAGGCGGTCCCCTCTTCTTCCTTGGGGCCGGCGGCACCCCTGCCCTCCCTTGCCTCATCCGCCAGGAAGATTCCAAAAGTAAATACTATAGGCATCCAAACAACAGAATTGAATTGTAGCCCAATACAATGTCAAGGCTAATTTGGTGTTGGAACCAATTCAATGCCAAGCCCTCAAATATCTACATCCAAACACAGCCTAAGGCAACAACAACATAACTATTCCAAACATATCGGACCTCAGCATGTGTCCAATAACCATTTCCGCAACATTGCTCCACTCAACCACTGCAACCAATCCACAAGCAACATGTCCTCGAGCTCGCTCGATCCGTTGGTCACCACTCACCACGATGCACTACAATCACTAGACAACAATGCCAACACATGCCATCGTTATCACCCGATACGTGAGTAGCTTCCACACCCGAGCCTGAGTTGTTTCGCTTCCACCATCGTCGTGGTGACCGGAATAGCAGGCGGCGACGCTAGGGTTTGCGGGGAAGAAAGGGTGGCGCGAGGGAAGAAGTCACGAGCGAGGATGCGGGTGGACGGAGACTCATAGAGTAAACAAAACAGTATTCTTGTGTAACGAGTGACAATGGTGGGTAATTTTAGCCCAACTCCATGAGATGATAGGAAACCTCAATTTCTGGAGTACCTCTTGAGTAGCTCCGAGAAAACTGTGGAGTTGGCCTCAAAGTCCACCTTTTTATTGGAGTAGAGTTTTTGGAGTTGAACCTGTTCGGCTAGGAAAGTCTTGAGCATATAGCTACAAAAGTTGGAGTGGAGTGCAACATGTTTGGATTATAAATGTGATTAGATAACTACTCCAATACTGATCTTTGTAACAAATTTAACAGTTCTCAATACTATATGCAGCAGCCTACAACTGAAAATCCAATGCTCAATCTAATGTTTCCATGCGAGTGTCAACAAGCTTCAACCCGGTGGGCACGTCCTCGCAGTGCCGCACATGCGGCACGATCTCGCCGGAGTCATGGCGTCGCTTGCAGTCGTACGACGGCGCGATGTGGAAACACGGCTCCAGGGACATGTCCCGGCGGCACCAGCTGTGCCTCGCTGTGCCGTTTTCCTTTTTTATCAAGACCCACGGCCTCAACCCTGCGAGTCCCTGCGAACACGTAGCCGAACGTCGACCTGCCGGTGGTGACCAGCATGTCCGTCAGGCTCAGCAAGTAGATCTCCGCCCAGGCCTTGTACTCGTGCGACTTCACGCCGTAGTGCTGGTACTCCTCGTGGCTCGGCTGGTTCACGACCACCACCTCGCCGTTCGCCGTCGCGTTCTCCCAGTACATGCCCTTCATCGATCTGCTCGCAGTACCAGGCCTTGAGAGAGGTGATCAAAACGGCGCTTGACTTGGCACCAGGCGCGGCCGCCGGCGCTGTCACGGCTGGTTCTTCCGTTCCCATCAGTCCCGGGAGCAGCCCTTCCTCCTGCGTCTGCGTGCACTTGGTGAGTTGGTGATCGTCTCCAGGAGCTCCGGAGACTCGGGATCCGAGTGAAAGACGCGGACCTGGATGCCGACCCGCCGGTGAGCCCACGCCATGTTCGCGCGGTAGTAGCGCGTGATGAGGCCCCAGACATGGTTGGTGGGATGGAACAGGTACCGGCCGAGGTGGTGGAACACGGCCTCGCGCTCCGGGAACAGCATGTCGAGCTCCTCCTGGAATGACTTGACGAGAGGAACAGCCCCGGCACGATGTAGCTGTCCGTCCTCATCACCACCCACTGGAAGCTGGACAGCAGCCGCTGGTCGTCGTCGCAGAAGAAGAGCTGGTCGTAGTCAGTGTGGTTGTAGTCGAGGTGAATGTACGCGAACGCCGGCGCCGGGGACGACGACGAGCCGCCGTTCTTCATCACGTCCGCCGTCGTCCTGAGCACTCCGCTCTCGCGCATCTTGCCGTGCCGCTCCGGCGTGTCGAAGCCGAGGTTCCAGAGCGGGAAGCTCCAGGGCAGCAGCCACTTCGTGCCGGGGAACGGCTCGCAGAACAGCGCGCCCATCTCGTTGCTGGGGAGCACGCGGTCGGTGAGGAGCGCGTACAGGAACGCAGACGCGGCGGCGAGGATCCGGTTCCCCAGCCCGCGGTAGTAGGAGACGGACACCAGGTACCTGCACTCCGGGTCCGGGGACGCGGTGGCGGCGTTCTTGACGGACTTGAGCTGCTCCACTGCGCTGGAGTAGGCGGCGGTGCCGGGGCCGCACCGCCTTTGCAGGGCTTCCTGCCGCCGCAGCTTGGAGACGAGGTACGAGGATGGGTGCCTGCCGGGGTTCCGGCGGTACATGGCCGATTGGTACCGGCTCTGGCACGACTCCTCGTCGAATCCTGCCACCAAGAGCCCGCCGTGAAGGCTGTCGTGAGTTGTTGTCGTCCTCGTGTACGGGAAGGAGAAATCGTCCGGACCTGCAGACCGTTGCATGCAAAAGGAAGCACAATGTCATATTCGTTTGACTTATCAGCTGGCTTATCGGTTTATCGCTTAGAAGGTCGGCCGTCTGAACGAACTTGTGTTGAGGAAGAAGTTGGTTACCTTGCCGTAAGCCGGTCATGGCTGTCCTAACCCAGACCACCGGCGTGCCAGTGCTGCCGCCGAGGAGGATGACAAGCGTGGGCACGGTCATCACGAAGGCGGTGAGCAAAGCGCTAGCCCCCCAGTTCCATCGCTTGCCGCCCGCACTCAGCACGCTGTTCATTGTGTCAAGCTTCCTCGGGTCTCCTGCTAATCCTTATCTCGTGCAACGCTCTCAGTGTTCCTATTCTCTTCGATCTAGTAATAGTAGTAGACTAGTAGTACTGCCTGGTACGACTTCGAGATCTGGAGCTAGCTTCGGTCTCGGGCTTGAAAAGTGTGCCGCCAATGGCAGGGGGCATGGGCACGATGTGTCCCATTTAGCGGAGGTCGACTTTGTATAAACTATATAGATGTTGGATTAGGGGCTAGAGTTTAAGTACTCTCTCCCTTAGTCTCTAAATAAGTGTCGTTTGCAGTTTTTAAAATTTTCTTTGACTAAATATATATTAAAAATATTAATATTTATG
The DNA here is from genome assembly GCA_022036555.1 of Microstegium vimineum. Classification (NCBI taxonomy): domain Eukaryota; kingdom Viridiplantae; phylum Streptophyta; class Magnoliopsida; order Poales; family Poaceae; genus Microstegium; species Microstegium vimineum. The sequence continues at coordinate 41,571,504 of CM039125.1, forward strand.
CTACATAATTAATATCGTTGGAAAGATCTTTAAATCTAGTTTTTTTAATAAATTTATTTGAAACTACAAACATTGCACGTATTTTCTACAAATTGAGTCAAACTTGTGGCACGGACACCAACGACGACACTTATTTAGGAACAGAGAGAGTATATGTCTAACGTTAGATGCTAATTAGGAGAACTAAATTTTAACCTAGCTAGGGGATCCCTATGTGACAAGACTAAATTTTAGCCTAGCTAGGGGATCCATATCCACGTTTGTGCTGCTTCTCGTTTCAGTGTGCGATTCCGCAGTAGAGAACGAGAGATCCTGATCGATTTGTTTTACAATCCTCTGACATACAATGGGTAGCTGCAGATGGCAGCTGCCATCGCACTGTATGTAATCGGGTTTACTTCGTGATTCCAATTTCATGTCCGGATCAGGGTATAACAGTGTACTCCGTACGTAGGAGCTGAGTAAATCAATTGACCAAGTCACAGTTCCATTTGGCCATTTGCAGCGTGGTTAACTGTCCAAGAATAGAAGCAAACGCGCGCGGACCAATGTTTCCCGCTCGATATTCTGATATCCGAAACTTGCTCCATTCAATTACCCGGCCCCGATCGATCGCTTTGTTTTGACCTCCAAGAACTTTGTCGTTTCCGGGGTGACATTGGCTCCAACATACTACCAATCCCACCCGACATCTCGTCAAAAAAAAATAAAATCCCACCCTACACCCGTGGTACCAAACAGTTGAATAGAAAGAGAAAAGAAAAGATGGGGAAGAAGATATAGAAAACTTGAAGTTAGCGGTTACCTTACGGCACAAAAAAAAATAATGGACATGGGACATTAGTATCGAGTTTATCTATTTTGTTTACTAATAGCATCCATTGACTTTTTTTTAATTAATAAAGAAAATAAATCCAGACTCTATATTCACATGGAATATATAGAATGAGAGACAAATAAAGTTTCAAAATTGAGGAGCATGAAACAATAAGAAAGAGAGTCTAAGGACTGAGAAAAAAAGCTAGAAACACTAAGCTCTAGAACTCTTTATCGTTTCGGTGGCTGATAAGCCGGCTCATGTTGTTTTTAGTTGTTTTGTTGTGAGAGAAAAAAATACTATTTTGGTAGTTGATAAGCCAAACGAACATGACGTCCTTGCTTAGTAGCCCCTCTCCCCATTGCACGTCTCAAATAAACGGACTGGATTAAGTCCCCACCCTCCTAATCCGACCGCGACAACCAAACTTGTGGCTGACTTTGCATGAATATGGACCTTTGAGACCACACATCCAAGCAGCAAAACGACGATGGTCTCACTGATTCCCGCTTGTCACATCGAGGCAAGGTTTTCACCTCAAGTTCATCATACCAGAAAACTATGGAGTGCCATGAAAACATCTCCAAGAAGAAAAATGGCACCTGAAGATGCCATCGTTTGTCAAGATCAGAAAAAACACTGACAAGGCTTTCGCTAACACTTCCACAACACCCCCACCCACGACCCACACGCAAAAACAGTTCGCCGCCAACACACGAAGTCTTTGCACACCTCAAGGCCATCATGGTATAGCCACGCTTGAGCTCTACAATGAGACGCTATCTGCAAAGTCCATCAATGTAGGAAGCACGCCGCGCCTATGCGCCATCACTAGCCTGACTTCAACCAACAACCGTCATAGGACAAAACGTACCATGGCAACCGACACCCATCCTGACCACACCAAATTAGTCACTGGGAGCAGCCGATGCTAAGGGCTCCCTGGCAACCCCGCTAGCATGCTCGATGGACATGACCATACACCCACCAGTAGCCAACCCACCACACCATTCGACAACACCTCGTCTGCACACACTTGATTGAGCCCACATGGCCACAGAAAAGAGGTAGCCCCGCCGCCACCTTCATAGCACCTACGTGAGCTAGCAACGTGCTCTGCCATCGGTGAGATGAAGGCCTCGGCTTCTCTGGCGCATTCACTGTTCAAACACTATTCACATGTGAATAGTGTTTGAACAGTGAATGCGCCAGAGAAGCTGGAGCCGCTAGAAGCCCTACCAAACGGGGCCGAAGGAAGAGGAGCGGTGAAGTGGTGGTGGCTCTTGAAAGGAGAGGGTGGGCCGAAAACTTGTTTGAGGCAGATACGACAAGACTATACCAATTTTATATTAAGATAAATTATCAATTTAATAGTGTAGGATGGTCGTCCCTTTTATCAACATGTATACTATCATCTACTAATTACTGAACCTCTTATTCTCTAGTAATATATGTACTGAGCTCAACTTCTGAGCATATGTAGTGTGGGAAGCCACGGAAAATCTGAAAGACCGAAGGTGGAACAAATTGTAGTAACTAACTGCAGCGCTTCGTTGGAACTATGATGGTGTGAGGATAAAATCCTGGCAGGTAAGTAAGACTCAGTGTTCATGAACTTGTAATGAGGCTGCATTATTACATACACTCTGCGGATATGCTTGCTGCAAACAATAGGTCATGCCAGAGCCATGCCCTCTAGCATCGTCCGTGTGTAGTGTAGTTTGGTCGTTTTTACCATCCACCTTATTCGTGTTTGTAAGGATGAAATATAATTCTGTAAGATATGGGCTTTTTTATCTTTCTCTAACATATCTTTGTACCGGTTTAGTGAAAAAAGAAATGCTATATTACAAATGCCTACTTTTCAGATGATGAATAGAGGCACGAGATATATCAATCCAATGCTTCCTAGTTCAGATTTTTACTGTTCATATTCAACCATCATTTCTTCTTCTGGCAATTTCCGCTCTCCAAGCCACTTTCTAAGAGCAACTACAATGTATATAGACTGAGTAGTTCATATAGATAGCTTTTGTATCAGTAGTCTATAGTTATTGTTGTTGTTATATGTTTCAGCCAACAACTAGTCTATAAGATACTCTCCCCGTCCTATTGAAAATATCGTTTTTGACTTTTAGATTTTTCATTTGACCGTTCGTCTTTTTCAAAAAAAAATGCAAATAATAAAATAAATAAAACATTATGAAAATATATCTAATGATAAAATAAGTTATAATAAAATAAGTAAGAATTACACAAAAAATTTGAATAAGACGAATGGTCAAACAAAAAACCTCGAATTCTAAAACGACAATTTCAATGGAACAAAGGTAGTAGGTCCCATTTGAAATAAAAAATTCTTCATCTCCAACCATGTGCAAGATCATGAAAGAAATAGAGGGGAATAAGAAAAGGTAACATTTTTTATTCTCTATGGGTAGTCCATAAAATCATTGGTAACTTTAGCTATGAACTACTCTATAGACTGGTCTCATAGTGTTTCAGGTAGGTACTCCCTTCGTCTCAGGATATAAGGCATGCACGTATTTCAAAATTCAAACTTCATTATTATCTTTGACCAATAATTAGTCTAATAATATAAAAAAAATTATAGTACAATAGTGATAACATTAGATTTATTTTTCAAAATACTATCTAATAATACTTTTGTTGTTGCTATAAATTATATACAATAGTATAAATTAACGGTTAAAGTTTAATTTTGAAGACCGTACCAAGTCAAATCACGCGCATTATATCTTGATGAGACGGAGGTAGTACTATTTTCCATAAATATTTTTATAAAAATAAAGGGTCAAAGTTATGTTTTGGAGACCGTATCACTGTCCTAAATGTCTTCTATTTCTGATACGGAGGGAGTATCGTAGTACTCTTCATTATTATATTATTGTCACTTGATATATCTTCTACGTGTTCGAATCAACAAGCTTCAGGCCTCCCCAGGCGAAGTCGGGGCAGCGTTGGACGTGTGGCAAGATCTTACTGGCATCCAGCCATTGGTTCCGCCAGAGATTGTAGTTCGGCGGCTGGAAAAAACACGGCTCCATCGACACGTCTCGGCCGCACGGCGGATCCGGCACCACCGTGCCGTTGTCCGGCTTGTACATCACCCAGGGCCTAAGGCCACCGAGACCCTGGGCCACGTACCCGAACGTGGACTGGCTGGTGGTCACCAGCACGTCGCTCAGGCTCAGCAGGTAGATCTCGGCCCACGCCTTGGCGTCGTGCGACTTGACGCCGAACCGTTGGTACTCCTCGTGGCTGGGCTGGTGCACGCTCACCACCTCCCCCGTGTCCGTCGCGTGCTCCCAGTACATGCTCTTCAGCTTCTCATGGTACCAGGGCTTCAGCGACGTGACGAGCACGGCTAATTTGGACTCCTTGGCACGCGACGCTGTCTCTGGCGACGTCGTCGGCGCTCCCGTGGCGAGCACTTCCGGGAGCAGCTTCTGCTTCTGCGTGCACGAAGTGATCTGCTCCAGCAGCTCCGGCGAGTCCGGCTGGGCGCCGAAGACGCGCACCTGGATGCCGACGCGCTGCGTGGCGCTGGCGAGGTAGGCGTCGTAGTAGCGCGTGACGAGGCCCCAGACGTGGTTGCTCGGGTGGAACAGGTACCGGCAGAGGTGGTGGAACACGGCGTCGCGCTCCGGGAACATGAGGTCGAGCTCCCCCTGGAACGCTCTCGTGAGGAACAGACCCGGCACGATGTAGTTGTCCGTGTTCATCACCAGCCACTGCACGCGCCGGAGCAGCCTCTGGTCATTGTCCCAGAAGAAGTTCCTGTCGTGGATGCCGGCGTCGCTGTGCAGGTAGACGTACGCGAACGCCGGCACCGGCAGCTGCTGCGCATCGGCATCCGCGCCGCCGATCGCCTTGTTCTTCAGCATGTTCCCGTACGTCTCGGCGGTGTCGATGCTGAAGTTGGCGTAGCTCGCCAGCGGGAAGCCCTCCGGCGGCAGCAGCCACGTGGCGCCGAGGAACGGCTCGCAGAAGAGGTCGTCCATTCCTTTGCTGGGGTCGACGAGGAGCACGCGGTCGGTGAGTAGCGCGTACAGGAACGCCGACGCGGCGGCGAGGATCCTGTTGCCGAGGCCTTGGAACGGCACGGAGACTATGTACGTGCACTCCGGGGACGCGACGCTCCTGCTGCCGGATTTCAGCTGCGCAACGGCGTTGCTGTAGGCGGCAGTGCCCGGGCCACACCGCCTTTGCAGGGACTCGTGCCGCCGCAGTTTGGAGACGAGGTACGTCGACGGTTGCCTGCCGGGGTTTCGACGGTACGTGGCGGATTGGTACCGGCTGTGGCAGGATTCTTCGTCGAAGCCGTCAACCAGTAGGCCGCCGAGAAGCCTATCGTCGTGGCGCCGCGCTGACGACCTCATCATCGGCTGCATGCCGAGATCATTATTCGAACCTGCAGCAAGCAAAGCAAGTGATCTCAGAAACAAACAGGATAAACGCCAGACAACTCAGTTTACGTACGTACTAGTTCGTGCGAACACATCGAATTCATATAGAACTAATTCTTGACCTTTGCGTAAGCCGGCCACGGCAGTCTGAACCCAAATCCCCGGTGCTCGAAAATTGCTGCTGCTCCCACTGAGGACGATGACGAGGAGAGGCACGGTCATCACGACGGCAGTGAGCACGGTGCTGACCGTCCAGCTCCGCCGCTTGACGTTGACGTCGACCAGCAGCTTCGCCATCTTCTCCGCTTTAATTTGCGACGGACAGCTAGCGGAGCCTCTTCAAACTACTGCCAGTACGTGCTCAGCTAACCCTTCGGACACCGTGCTAGCGGGGCTCGCTGCTCCATACCAAAACGCTTCTTGGCTGCCGGATTCCACGAATGTTGTACGTACATAGTATATTATTGCGAAGAAGATCAACCACAGTCTGCAATAGCAATCTGCATAATGCAGCAACCTCGAATCTCAAGGACTACAGTAGAATATACTCTCATTTTAATTAAGTTTGGAGTACTACATATGACAGTTTAATATGGACTTTGATAATGCTGCTAGACTTCACATGGAGTCTATGCAAAAGCTACATGTGAAATGTCTTCGTTACCACTAACTCTGAAAAAAAATACTGAAATCCGAGTAACAAGTCGCGAATTTTTACTGTGTGTTTGTCTCCTTGAGCACTGGGGTGCACTAGTTTTATTGCATGTTCAAGGTCGTAGTGTACTTTGATGGATTCTGTCATCAGACCTTTAATTGCAGTGCATAATAATGGTCAATGGACGTTACTACGACTATATAAGTTTTGGCTCCTCTAATTTGACTCGGAGGCTTTAGATCCAATTTCAGCTAGGGATTATGAACTCGGGACTTCATAAACAACCAGCTCTTTTTTTTAGATTTCAAAACCTAGCTTGCCATTTTTTGGATGGGTTGATCATCACAGTATAGCTAAGATGATCAAAGTTCATGATCACACTAAGATATATTATCATTAAAAACAAGAAGTAACCCAAGCTAATTTCTTAAGCATTCTACCGAAAAAATCATAGTTGTCACTCATGAAGAGAACTTGGATACAACATGGTTAGAAAGACTAAACAAAAAGTACCCTTTTTAAGGCTAAATTCTTAAGCATTCTACAATGTGATTAGAGGGTTAGAGCATCTCCATTCTCTTTTATAAGACGTAGTACAACCTGACATGATCTCCTAAAATTACATTTTGATCATTTATTTATTTACTTATATTATTTACTGCACTTATTAATTATGACAGCTAAATAGTATATTTGATTTCAAATCTATATAATAATAAATTCGAAATGTTAACTAATTTATTGGTTAAAGATTTCGAAGTTAGAATCTTGATACTTGTGTGGGCCTTATAAAAGAGAATGGAGGGAGTAATACAAGAACTAGAGAAAGGCAAAGAGACAACTGGTTTTTTTTACCGAGGTTGTTGTCATAAGAGCATCTCCATCAAATATTCTATCAAATCATTTATGCTTGAAAAGTAGTGTTAGGTCACTTCCAATGCAGACTCTATCGTAGAGTCTAAACCTATTTATTACTAAACCTATTTATTACCTCGAATATTGTGGACTTGGAGTCTAAATAAAACTTGGAGTTTTGTTTTTTCATCCTCTCTCTTCAATAAATATACTGCCACATCAGCAAAATATCATAAATAAGTGGTAATAAATAGTCTTAGACTCTATGATAAAGTCTTGCATTTGGAGTGCCCTTAGGCCAGTATCAATGAGATTTCATGGGAGGTGTCATGCATATTAAATATGGTGTCACATAAGCAAAAAAAGAATCTTTGAATGAAACTAGAAGGATAGAGAAGGAGAAAGTTTCATGCGGATGAAACTAATCAGCGTTGTTTCCAAAACGTTGGTAACCGCGTGAAACTCCCATTGAGGACTCAAATTCGTTTCATCACACGTCATACTAAAATATGATTGGTAGATATGGAACCCATGAAGTACTAAAATAAGCTATGAAACAGCGCAATGAAACTTACATTGAGAGAGGGCCCTATTTCATATCAAAGTTTCATATGTTGGAAACCGAGAAATGAAATTTAGCATTGAGACTGGCCTTACAGGAGTTGAAGCAGTTACAATAAATCCCCTGTTTCATTTCCTATACGTACCTATATTCTTAATAGATCTCATAAAAGAAGCATCCTCTCTCCTAATTAAAGTCCTCTCTCCTAATTAAAGAAGATAACCCCCTCTCCCTTATCCTAAAGAGATATAGAAGACAAGTTTTAGGTACTCTGCTGCAACATTACTCTCCTATTTATCCTAAATTGATTTTAGGATACTCTATTAAAACAACTTATAGGAGATGTAATATGAGAGATTCGATGGAGACGCTCTAACCCTCTAATCACGTTACAGCATCAAAGAGTCACCATGACTCGGAATTCCAACCAAAAACTCTAACACTCTAGGATAACTCTTAGTCTAGGATAGCTCCACCAAGTCAAAAAGTGAATCTGGATCTAAGATTCATCTAAATCCACCATGGAGCAGCGCTCCTCTAGTGGAGCTGTGAAGCTGGTAGAGCTAGAGGTGTTTGGTACGGTTCTAGTTCATCTCTATCTCACTTCCACTTGGGACCCATGTGTCATGGAGCAAAATGAACAACTAAAAATTAAAAGTGTTGATCCTTTTCTTCCCCGACGTCCTACATATTTTCTCCACCTGTGCTCAGCATCCACCTCCAAAGATGTGCTCCCCACAAACCACGTGTTGTTGCGGGTGACCCCCCCCCCCCCCCGGCCACGCACCGTCATGGGTGCGCCCCCCCACCCACCACCACCACCACCGTTGTTGACGGGCACATGTAGTCGTGGTCGTGCCCCCCTGCCAGCCACCATGGAGGGAGAGAGGTGCTAGGAGTTGGAGAGGGAGGCGATGGTGGATGAGGCTCGGCACGACCATGGCGTTGGAGGCGGCGCTCACACAATGAGAGAAGAGGATAAAAAAGAAGGAACCATTTTCTTTTGTGTAATCAATGGAAGTGGTGGGTAATTTCTCCCAACTTCACTAAAGTTGAATTTGGTGAAACGTCTCTTAAGGAAATCCACAAAATTGGTGAATTTGGGGTATGTAGATCCACTATTTTGGCAAACCAGATCATCTAGTGGAGCTAGAGGTGTTTAGCTATGAAAGTTGGATGTGAATATGAATTTTGGGTATCTAGAGTTGGTGGAGCTATCCCAAACATATGCTTAACTTCTTTGCTTGATGACTCTCCAACTGCATGCACCAGTGGTTATACTTATATGGAGGGTGAAGGGGACCAGTGTAGACACCTTTGTATGATCTATTGACTACCACTGCACATGATATGAGTTGTAGTGAGTTGAGGCCACAACACATAGGGAAAATGGGTCGACCCATGACCCCTAAAATTGGTCTTGGGGCCATGAGGCGTTCATGGCCAGGGCCGGGTCGGCCCATTCCTATCTTGAGTCGTCGCAGAAGAAGTAGTTGTCCTCGACGGTGGCGTCGTTATGGAGGTGGACGTACGCGAACGCAGACAGTGGCGCCGCCGTCCAAGCATCGCTCCCGATCACCTTGCTCCGCTTCACCATGTTCCCGTAGCTCTCGGCGGTGTCGACGCCGAAGCTGGTGTAGTTCGCCACCGGGAAGCCCGGCGGCAGCAGCCACGTCGTGTCGGGGAATGGCTCGCAGAAGAGGTCGTCCATGCCGTTGCTGGGGTCGACGAGGAGGACGCGGTCCGTTAGCACGGCGTAGAGGAACGCCGACGCGGCGGCGAGGATCCGGTTCCCGAGGCCGCTGTACGAAACGGAGACGATGTACGCGCACTCTTCTGCTGGTGCTGGTGACGCCATGCTCCTGCCTGGCTTATTATTGATGAGCTGCTCCAGGGCGTCGCTGTAGGCGGCGGTGCCCGGGCCGCACCGTCGTTGGAGAGCCTCGTGCCGTCGCAGCTTGGAGACGAGGTACGCGGAGGGTCGCCTCCCGGGGTTGCCGCGGTACATGGCCGGCGGATTGGTACCTGCTGTGGCAGGATTCCTCGTCGAAGCTGTCGATCAATAGGCCGTTGTACAGCTTGTCGTGGTGCGCTGCCGTCCGATGCGAGGAGGAGAGATCAGTGGAACCTGCCACAGGTGATTTCAGAAGAAGAAAATGTCATAATCTGCTTGATTTGATTTCAAAACGATTATGACCAGTGATATATTCGTTCCAAATAACAATCAATGTCGAACCGACCCACGCGAGTAGCTTCTCTCTCCACATAAGCTTTTCTTATACTGGACACATCTCCTATATATGCTACATCATGATCCTTCCAGCATGTAATCTTTTTTGTTTCTCTCTTTTCCTTTCTCCCTCTCAAACTCCTCTTCCCCACCACCTCCACGGTTGTGTCAACATTACCAAATTTGATACCACTCAGTATAATGTGTATCTCGCCCATATTTCTACCACCACCCATCAAATATTATTTATCAGTCCCTCCTCTATTCCAAATTATAAGTCATTTCAATGATTTTGGAAAGTCAAATCAAAGCATTTTAAATTTGACTAAAAATTATAGAAAGAAACACAAGGATTTATGACATGAAATATGTATATTATGAAAATGCAACTAATGAAAAATCTAATGATTCTTAGTTGATATCATAGATGTTATTGTTTTATTATATATAAATTTGGTTAAACTTGAAAAACTTTGACTCTCCAAAATTTGGGACGGAGGAAGTATTTATAACTATTGGCCTTTTTTGTCTATTAGTTACCATTGTCATCGAATTGAATTGTGCATTCCTTCATTGAACTTTGTAAGATTCATCCAAAATGCCGATTCCATACCTCCTCACCAGAAGTTCAAAATAACACATCAACCAGAGCATTGAAATTTTCAGATGCTAGACTATATGAAGGGCGTTCGAAACACAAGAATTTGTTGATGCCTAAAAGACATGAGGAACTTTCTCCTATATGAACATAAAGCTCCAAAAAGAAATATGTTACGAGTTCTAACGTTGGCACTAGCATCTCTGTAATGTTTGTTAATACAAAATTATCTAACTTATAAAACTAATTAAGTGTGTGGCGCCCTGGCTTACCAGTCTCTTATACTCTCTTCATACTAATTAATAAATTATAGGTTGTTTTGGCTTTATATAGTTTTCCCTATATATCTATATATACGCCATGTTCTTATACATAATATAAACACATAATCTCTGCAAAAGCCAAAACAACAACAGAGTTCCTTAAAAAAAACCAAAACAACAGATAATTTAGAATTTTAGAGCTGATGAGGTAGTTATTCTTCTCCTCACCTTAATGAAAAACCGTGCTACGACACCATGGCGAAAAAAAAATCAAGGGCAAAGAAAAAAACAGAATGATATATACCTTGGCGGAAGCTGGCTACTGCAGTCGCGTCCACACCCCCGGCGCTCCAAGGTTTCGCCCACCGAGGATGAGCACGGTCGTCACGACGACAGCGGTGAGCCCGGCGCTAACCATCCACCTCCACCTCGCTCGCTTGCCATCCATTAACAAACTGCAATCTGCGGCAGGCGCCGGTGCCGCCGTCGGCGCCCGTCGCATATATGCTTTCTGACCGCCGGTGTGATCAGCTACGTACTGTCCGATCGTAATACCCGCAAAGTGCAACGCAAGTCAACCATAATACCCGCGGCTCTCTGACGTGCTTGGAGTCCTCTGGCAGACTGGCGCTCATGAACTTTGGAATTGCTGCAAAATATTTGGGGGGCATCGCGCATCCCTAGGTTGTTTACAGTACAATGTCCAAAGTAAACGTTCCGCAGTAACAACGGGCCAATTGTGGGTTTTTTTTCTTGGTGTTGACTGTTGAGGTTCGTGCCCTTTGGGGCTCGATAGCATGTTGTGCAGCTAAGTGTGAAATAACTGGAAAAACAGCTGTGGGCTTTGGCTTTCCAAAGAATAGCTTTGGAAAAGTAGTTGTGGGTTGGTGAGAAGCCTCTTTGGTTCATGAGAAAATCCCTTCATTCCATCCAGATTTACATGTTCCCTTGGTTGTCATTGGTTTATAATTTTTGATCCCCTATCTGCCATTACCGTTAGTTTGCAGTTAGTATACACCGTTAAAACATCGTGACCACTGCTGCCTCGCCTCCCGACGCTCGTGATTGTGGCTGGCCCTGGCCGAGTACACTGCAACAAGAGCAAGTGAGAGCTGCAGGAGTGCAGGGTGCAAATGCGTACAGGATGTGGAGCACACGCTCCATGGAGGTGGCCTTCACGGACTCTGCCAAGGGGACCGGGCGAGCAGCAGCAGCTCCAGCTCTGACGGCGCGTCCGCCGTATGCGTCAGTGCCGGCAACCAGTAAGCCGAGCAACTTGGTTGGTCGACCTCGTATCCCTACGCTCGCCGCATGCACCAACAAGACCGATTGTGCGGCTTTCGTGGCAACATCAGCGCGGGGGAGCCGAAGCAGGCGATGGCATGCATCATGCATGCGTCTCGACCACCACCAGCAAGGCCAATGGCGCGGCATTCGCAGCACCACGTACCAGCGCGAGGGAGGCGAGGCAGCCGGCGATGGCATGCGTGCGCCAACGATGAACGTGCGTGCACGGATGACGAACGTAGCTCAGCAGTGATGGCAGGCAGGGACGTCGAAAACTTGGTGGCAACGAGTGCAGGCGACGCGATGTCATGCAGCGAGCACGGGGAGTCAAAGCGGCTAGCGGTTACAGTATACACTACGCAGGAGCGAGGGACACGAGACCGCCACATGTTTTAACGGGTGTATGTGCACGAATACACGTTGCATTAACAAAAAAACTACTGTAACTACCAGCAGTTTATATAAAGAAAAGCAAAAAAAAACTAACGGCAATGGCAGATAGGGGAACAAAAATTATAAACTAATGGCAACTAAGGGAACGTGTAAATTCGGATGGCAGTGAAGGGATTAGTGTAGATTTGGATGGCAATGAAGGAATTTTCTCTTGGTTCATTGGTTGTGGCTTCTGAAATGTTGCTGTAACTGACGAGCGGGCCCCACGTGTCATCCACATACACTAGTTCTTCCTCCTCTCACCAAACGTTAGGCAGGGCGGATCCCGGACTGGGCGCGACACTGTGGCCGTAGGGGTTCGCCGGCCGGAGCTCGCCGGCCGGGGCTCGCCGGCCTGCACGAGCCGCCGGGGAGAGCTACGCAGGGGAGCCCGCGGGGTGGGGCAGGGGGCACGCGCGACGCTGGGTTCGCCGGACGCTGCGGGGCGGGGCGGGGGCCGCACTCGGGGCAGGGCTCGTCGGCCGCCGCGGGGCGGGGCAGGGGGCGTGCGCGGCGCGGGGCGGGGCCGGGGGGGGGGGGGCTCGGGCCAAGGCTCGCCGTCCACCGCGGGCACGCGCAGCGGCTCTCGCCAGATGCGGAGGACGGGACAGGGGGCGCGCGGGAGGCGGGGCGGGGCTCGCCGGACGCCGCGCGGCGCAAGGGAGGGAGCTTGACGCCGCCATCGCGCAGGAGAGGTGCCGCCGGAGGGAGACCAGCGCCGGTGGGGAGGACGGAGCTCTGGAGAGGCCGGCGATGCGAGAGGAGTCAGGGGAAGAGCAGACGCTCCGCAAGAAAAAAAAAACTCTCGACAGAAACAGAAATTCAACCAATATGTTTCATAAGCAGTGGTAGGTGGGTAATTTGTTTCCCCAAAAGCACATGAAAGCAGGGGAGGGCTGCTTTCAGTTTTGTACTAGAGCAAAAGCTGTTTTTAGTCAAAAGCAGTTGTGGCTTTTCACCCCTTTGGTTGGCTTTTGGCTTTTGCAAAAGCAAAAGTAGGTTGAAAAACCCAACCAAAAGGGGTCTTAGTCCCTCTGTCCCGAAAAGAAGGACGTTATGGGATGCGTGCCGGTCAAATTTTTTCAACTTTGACTAAGTTTGTAGAAAATACGTGCAACATTTATTTCACTAAATAAATTTGTTAAAAACTAGACTTAAAGATCTTTCGGATGATACTAATTACTTAGCATAATTATTTATATATTTTAATATATAATTGCCGATATTTTGAAAACGTTGACTTCTCGTGAAGCGAGAATGACATCTATTTAGGGATGGAGAGAGTACACAACTTGTTCAATTTATTTGATTGCTACTCCTTTCGAAAAAAAAATCATTCTAGATGTAGATTAGGTTGATTTTTTTTTAAGTTTACTATAAAAAGTACTATTAATATTATTGGTAACTTTTAATATTATTAATGGTGCATAAATATTAAATTATTTTTTTTGTATTTTTTATTTTAGTTTAAACCTAATATATTTCAGTAGTAGAAAAATGATTATTGGAGGCAGACCATTTTGATTATTGGAGGCGGGCAACACCGTCCGCCTCCAATGGAAGACCTCGGTTAATCCGGACCTACAGAGGCGGTTGGTTTTGCCCGCCTCGGTTAATAATTTCAGAAAATAAAAAAAAAGCCCATCCAGCCCGGCGACGAGCAGGCCCACCGAGCCCGGTCCCGCGTGCTGCCGCTGCTCCATGCCCACGCCGCCGCCGGTGGCCGGACCCGCTCGGTGGTGGCCGGATCCGTGCCCCCGCCGCTGCTGGTGGCCGGATCCGCGCCGGGAGGGGGCACCGAGCCACATGGGGAAGGAGGGGGCGCCTTGCTCGGAGCCGTGCGCCACCGCGGCCTTGAGATCCGCCGTCGGGGCGGAGGGGGAGCCGGATCCGTTGGAGGGGCGGGCGCGCCGCCGAGGGGGCGGATCCGTTGGAGGGGGAGCCCGCGCCCTACTGGTGGCCGGATATGCGCCGCTGAGGGAGCTCACGCCCGCGCCGCCGAGGGGGCGGATCCGAGGGGGCGCCCGCGCCCTGCTGGTGGCCGGATCTGCGCCGCTGAGGGAGCCCGCACCGCCGAGGGGGCAGATCCGTTGGAGGAGGAGGGAGGGGAGGGAGCCGCCGGGGTAGGGGAGGGGAGCCGCCGAGGAGGGGAGGGCCGGGAGGGAGCCGCCAGGGAGAGAGGGGCGGCTGGGGGAGGGGGGTCGAAAACCTAAGTCCTGATTATATACTTGAGTAGGATAATGGGCTCGCTGGGCTGGTTTGGGTCTCGGTCGTATTAACCGAGACTGGCCTTTGTAACAGGTCCGCCTCCGTAAATGGGGGTATTTTTGGAGGCGGGCCTGTTATAAATGACCGCCTCCATAAATCAATTTTCGGAGGCGGGCAAATGTGACCGCCTCGGTAAGTAAAATATGACCGCCTCCGTTAATAGTCTGATTTTTGGAGGCGGTTGAGTTTTATGCCCGCCTCGGTTAAGTTTTGGGTGGTGTCTCGCAAAATCAATTCTGTACTAGTGTTTGTTGTTGTAAATTATTTTAATACTTTAATTTACTTTTTTCTGATGTATTATATAATATATAATTTTATGATAAATATTATATAAATAATGGTTGATTAATTGATTCATGTCTAATATACAATCAGCATGGAACACCAGCTTATAGAGTGGGTTAGCTCACATTTAGACCAGATGACATAGTTGGCCAAGTTACCGGTCAAGTGTTGGGACCGCTTGAGATCACCTTAAAAATCTAGAGACTTGAATCACATTTTCTGTCAAGTTTAGGGATTTAAAGATATCACTTTAGAAGTTAAGGGATGTATATGATATTTTGAGCCAAGTTAAGGAGCCGGTGGTGAATTTTTCTCTAGTTAAAATATATATTTGTCTGTTTGATTGATGATAAATGTACTCTTTTCGTGTGCTCTTCACTGCATCCGTCAGCATGAACTTTATAGAGCCATCATCAACTAATTCCTTGGCTTAACACCTTCGCTTCTTCATTTTTTTTTTCTTACGTGTTCAGCTGTTTGACGCATGTCAAATTGTCAACACAATCAATCTGTGCTTTCCTATGATAAAGCTTCTATCTTTGCCCTGAAGCCACCAATGTACTGTACGTTGTGTTTACAAGGTACAACGACCTGCATTAGCTTGGACGAACAATCTTCAAACCCCAGCTCATGTCGATGCAATGCTGGACCTGCGGCACAATCTTGCCGGTGTCCGCCCCGCGCTTCAGCCTGCATTCATAGACCGGCGGCGAGTGGAAGCACGGGTCCATGGACACGTCCCGTCCGCACGGCGGATCCGGCACATGTGTGTCGTTGTCCGGCCTGTACAGCACCCACGGCCTGAGGCCGCCGAGCCCCTGCGCGACGTACCCGAACGTCGACCACGCCGTGGTCACCAGCGCGTCGGTCATGCTCAGCAGGTAGATCTCGGCCCACGCCTTGGCGTCGTGCGACTTGGCGCCGGTCCGCTGGAACTCCTCGTGGCTCGGCTGGTGCACGCTGATCGCCTCGCCGCCGCCGGCGGCCGCGTGCTCCCAGTACATGCCCTTGAGCTTCTCGTAGTACCAGGACTTCAACGAGGTGACAAGGACGGCTTTGGTTTTCCGGGTTGCCGGTAGTTCCGGCGGCGGCACCAGGGGCTCCGCCGCGGTGAGCAGTTCCGGGAGCAGCCTCTCCTTCTGCGTGCACTTTGTGATCTGCTCAAGGAGCTCCGGCGAGTTGGGATGGGCGCCGAAGACGCGCACTTGGATGCCCACCCGCTGCTGCGCCGTCGCGAGGTAGGCGTCGTAGTAGCGCGTGACGAGGCCCCAGACGTTGTTGTTGGGGTGGAAGAGGTACCGGCCGACGTGGTGGAACACGGTGTCCGGCTCCGGGAACAGCCTGCCGAGCTCGGCCCGGAACGCGTGCACAAGGAACAGCCCCGGCACGATGTAGCCGTCCGTCCTCATCACCAGCCACGGGATGTTCCGGAGCACCCTCTGGTCGTCGTCGCAGAAGAAGAACCTGTCCTGCTCGGTGGCGTCGTGGTCGAGATGGACGTACGAGAAAACCGGCGGCGGCGTCCCGGCGCCGGCGACGCCGACGCCGCCGTCGGTCCTGAGAACCTTGTTCCGCAGCATGTTCCCGTAGCTCTCGGTCGTGCTGATGCTAAAGTTGGTGTAGCTCGCCAGCGGGAAGCGCGACGACGGCAGGAGCTAGCCACGTCGTGCCTGGGAAGGGCTCGCAGAACAGCTCGCCCATGTCGTTGCTGGGGTCGACGAGGAGCACGCGCTCCGTGAGCAGCGCGTACAGGAACGCCGACGCCGCGGCGAGGATCCGGTTCCCGAGCCCCCGGTACGAGATGGATACCAGGTACTTGCACTCAGGCGAGGCGCCGCCGCCGTTCCTGCCTGACCTCAGCTGCTCCAGCGCGTCGCTGTAGGCCACGGTGCCCGGCCCGCACCGTCTCTGCAGGGCTTCCTGCTGCCGGAGCTTGGAGACGAGGTACGCCGAAGGCTGCCTGCCAGGGCTGCGACGGTACATGGTGGATTGGTACCTGCTGTGGCAGGATCTCTCGTCGAATCCGTCTGCCAAAAGGCCGCCGAGGAGCTTGTCGTAAGATCTATCGCCTGAAATTGACACGACGATTGAAAATCGTCAGATGCAATGCAATGATTCAGCAGTGATTATTGAATCCCATCCACTGCAGCTGCACTGCAACTCAACTCACGATGAAGGTTGCAGCGACATGGAGCACAGCATTGGTCAGAACTCAGAAACCAGCAGTTCAAATAATTAACTGTTCAAATTGGCAGTACAATTCATCTTTTTTTTTTGAGCAATTAGCCTCAACACACGAAATTGGCCCATTAACAGCCCAACTTGATCCACCGAACCCTCGATTCTGCAATCAGGTTAGTTTACCCTGTTGTCTAGTCAAAATGTTTAGCACATGTGGCTTTTTTTCCCTGTAAGAATTAGCTAATCGGGCCAGGTTGGTTAACTCGATCTGAAATCCAGCTTGGCAGCTTGCACACATATTTTTAACTGGCGCGTTTATCGTTTGACCACCTTCGTTACCTCGCACATGCCAACAACGTTGGGAGCTGAGCGGCTACATGTAGTTCTATCTTCTATGTCGTCAAAACCGCAAAACGATCAATACCGTTGCACGCACGTTTGGGCTTCAATGCTTGATTTTTTTGTACTACATCGATGCTCGGCTTATTGACTGGAATAAACATTTGCAGGATCAATGCTAGCTTTTGATGGGAAAGGAACCAAAACAAAACAAAACTCACCACCTCTTGTGTTTCTGAAACCGAGGAATTCAGAATCCGACGGCGTCAGCAGCCGTCGATCGCCGGAGAGAAGGAGCAACAGAAGCAAGGGAACGGAGAGCAGCAAGACGACCGTGAGAAGCCGGGGACGTCCACCGCGCTTCGCCATGTCAGTCCCACCGGCGCGAGCAGGCTGATGAGCAGCAACGAATTCATACATAGGGGAAGGTTTCGGTACAGGTCAACTGCGTTGTACTAGTAGGAATAGCTCTGCTTGATCGTGCTTTCGTGCTCAGCACTCCAGTCTGCATGCTCTCGGAGAATCGTAGGAGCATGCAGCGACGTGCGAAGAATAATACACTCCACATGTTTCTCAACACATGTTAGTATTTACATACAAAGAGCGCATTCAATGGGTCATCAGTATTTGGCACATATGAATAGCCATCAAAGACGAGCAATAATGTACTAAGGGTGTCCTCAACAGTTGAGGCAACAACTAGCTTATATATGTCATATCATTGCCACCTCATAATATGAACCCCACGTGTAAATATTTTTTATTCTATATCATCTCTCATCCATCTCTTATTCTTTATAAACAGGCACACAAATTGCCTGAGCGAGATAGGCGTTGAGATAGGAGATAGGAGATAGTCTGACATGGATTCCTATAAGGGTGTCTCCAATGGTCTAGCTTATTGCTAGCTCATAAATTTTTTAATCACCAAATAATATGCTCCCTCCGTTTCAATTTATAATTCGTTTGACTTTTTTGACCTCAACTTTGACCACTCGTCTTATTTAAAAAAATTTATGTAAACATAGTCAAATTTGATTCATTCATATGGACTATTTATTAAATAAGTAAGCCACACCAAAAGAAATGATATTTTGCACAAAAATTTGAATAAGACGAGTGGTCAAACTTAGGGTTGAAAAAGTCAAACGAACTATAATTTGGAACGGATTAAGTAAAAGATAAGAGACTAGCGTGGACTCAAGAGATAGTCTCATAGCACTCTTCTCTTACAACACGATATTCAAGATAATCTATCTCCACTATATGATTTAGCTTAAGAGCTAGTACTAGCTTATGCTGTTGGAGACGCCCTAAGCTAACTGAAGTGACCATTAAGGACATGTTTGGTTCCCATAAGTCAGGTGACTTAAAACCAGTGACTTATAAGTCATGTTTGTTTGGTTTCCAATGACTTATAAGTCATGCAGGAAATGGGTTGGAGTGTGGTCCCCAAATAAAAAAAGGTGTGTCCTATGTGAAAAGGATGTGACTTATAACTCCATAAGTTGGGGTGGAGTAACTTATGGAGTTATAAGTTGGAGTGACTTATAAGTTGGGGTGTTTGGTAAAATAAGTCATTTTTTCACTTTTGGACTTATAAGTCACCTGACTTATGAAAACCAAACATGGCCTAAACTGTTGAGGACAACCTAAGCACAAAGTAATCATTGTGAGCCCCATGCGTTTGGATACGCCTTCCTCGAAACTGCATATTTTAATTTGGTGTTGGTCCTTAAACTATAGGTTTTGCAACCTTTAATTCAGTACATGTAGTGTAGTGAATGTAAAGATGAGCATGTAGCATGTAGCCTAAAGGCATGACTCGAAGCCCATCTTTTTGGCGTGCCACGAGCAGGGCACGACCCGATATTGACCAGGCCTAGGCCAGCATGGCCCGATGCAAAGGGTCGGGCCTAGGCCACTCCCTAGTCACGCCGGGTAGCACGACAAGGCCTGATAAAAAAAACTCTCTCTCCAGCAACTCCTAAGTCCTAATACATCCTTCTAATCATTTAGAGCATCTCCAACAACTCCTTAAAATTTACTTGCCAAATCCTATGGTTTAGCAAGTTGCTAAAATATTTGGTAAGTGAAAAAAATGTCTATCTCCAATAAGTTGGTATTTTAACTTGGCAAGTGAAAAAAATACTAAGTGCGGAGATTTACCAAGTCTAGGGCGATATTTAACAAGTTGGTAAATATACCAAGTGAATTTAAGGAGTTGTTGGAGAGGTGTTTTCGTGTTTTTTCAAAAAAATAAGAATATCAAATGGATTTGAGGAGTTGTTGGAGATGAACTTCAAAAAAGTTATTTGGTTTCATGTAAATAAAGTTATATACTTCTTAAGTCACGTGTAAAGTCCAACACTTTAGACGTGGATGGGCATGGAAAGATTTAAAAGTAAAAATGGGTTTCTGATGCAAATGTACAATAGAAAAAACATATAAAAGTAGTTAGGATAATTTTGATATAGTACATAATTCTAACGTAAAATTGTCTTCTATATTTTAACAGTGGATTAAAACATGGTTTCCTTTTCCTCCCAATATCTTTTTAGGAGTTGGAAAATATGATATTTTTAGGAGAATATTAGAAACTTAGGAGATGCTCTAAGCTTATATTTATAATGCAAGTGTAAATCGTGCAGAAATAGATTGTTAAATTCTGAAATATAAATCTAGCAAAGACTACTCAAAAATACATTGAAACTTAAATGATTTACGATTGGAGTTGATAGTGCATACGAGTTATTTGCGTTGCATGTAAAATATTGATTTCATTTTGTAATATTAACAATGGCAAAATAAATAAACAGGCTGGAAGCAGTTATAATTATACATTAAAGTTATAATTAGATGGTCTTATATGTTTCTATTTTTTTTATAATTTCTAGATTCATATTATTTAATTTATCGGTTTCCTTATTTATCTAGAGATGTTAGTAAAATAATATAACAATTTTATTGGGCTCTAAATTAGTAATAATAATAATGATTTCCATCTACCATTCTACAGACGATGACTTGATGAGAATATGGTCACTTAAACATATTCATAAACATTGTCTTAGAGTAAGTGTTTGGGTCATTCGATTTGACATTGTTTTTTCCATACATTTTTTTTACTATACAAAATAACATTACAAACTCACACAAATAATCGCTCACATCGCCCTATAGGAAACATGCATGACACTCTGTCATTACCTCTTACCAATTTGAGGTTAGTGAAAGTCGCACATAAATTCCAGAAATACGTAGCACAAACCTGATGACTGATCAGTCACTATAAATCCGTCAGTCTGTCTGCCTGACACATTTCCTTTGTTATTATTCATTTTCTCCATTTATTAGTTCCTTCCAAATAAAAGAGGCCATGCATGCGGCCCTGCCAAAATCCCTTTGGGAAGTCTTATTTTAGAATGGGAATCTCCGGAGCCCGAGAAGAACGCATCGCCCGTCAGGGCTGATAACAATGGCCTTGGAGGGCGCGGTCGGCATTGGCATAACCAAGCGGCCGTCGCAGCAATGCCTGGTCGCCGTGGAGAACGCGGCCCGACGTGCCGACCCAGACGAGGGTACGGTGGAGCAGAACAAAACGCCATGGATCGCGAGGAAGAAGGTCACAGCGCTCGCCATCTGCCTCGTCGCGTTGCCCGTCCTGATGACCACGGTTAGCCGGCGGCGGGACGCGCCGTGGACGCCCGCGTCCTTCTGGCCGTTGCCGACGTTCGCGCGGCAAGGTGATCCACGCACTCTTCGTCTATCTCATCCTCCGCTTTGGAACGATTCCGATTGAACGGAGATCTAATCTAGTTTCCCGCGTGCGAAATTCGATGCAGAGAAGCTCCTCGGCGGCCTGCTCGTGCCGGGGTTCGACGAGCGGTCGTGCCTGAGCCGGTACCAGTCCGCGTTCTACCGCAAGAACCTGACGCGGTCACCGTCGGCGCACCTCATCAAGCGGCTGCGGCAGCACGAGGCGCTGCAGCGCCGGTGCGGCCCGGGCACGGAGGCGTACAGGGCGGCAGCCGCGCGGCTCAGGTCCTGGCGCGGCGACGGCGGAGGCACCGACGACGACGGCACCTGCAGGTACCTCGTGCTGGTGCCGTACAGAGGGCTCGGGAACAGGATCCTGGCAGTGGCGTCGGCGTTCCTCTACGCCGTGCTCACCGACCGCGTCCTGCTCCTCGACGGGAACACGTCGCTGGGCGACATCTTCTGGGAGCCGTTCCCGGGGACGTCGTGGCTTCTGCCGCCGCACTTCCCGATCGGTAACCTCCAGAACCTGACGGGCGACGTGCGGGAGAGCTACAGGAACCTGGTGCAGCAGCAGAACGGCAGCAGCGCCTGGGCGTCGTCCGCCAGGCGGCTCCCGTACGTGTCCGTGGACCTCGACCATTCCTGCACCTACCACAACAAGCTCTTCTTCTGCGACGACGAGCGGCAGTTCCTCCGCCGCCGCGCGCCGTGGCTGGTGATGAGGACGGACGGCTACTTCGTGCCGGCACTGTTCCTGAACCCGGCGCACCAGGACGAGCTCCACCGGATGTTCCCTCGGAAAGACTCGGTGTTCTACATCCTGGCGCACTACCTGACTCATCACCAGGTTCCACAGCTCGTACCTGAGGGACTCGGACGAAACGCTGGGCATCCAGGTGAGGGTGTTCGACGGGGACACTCCGTTCCAGCACATCTTGGACCAGATCCTCGCCTGCACGTCACAAGAACACCTGCTCCCCGACGTCGTGGTGACGACGACGCAGCTGGAACCGCGGACGGCACGTGCGCGGACGAAGGCCGTCCTGATGACCGGGCTCAGCTCGTGGTACTACGAGAACATCCGGTGGAAGTACTGGCAGTCGGCGACGGCCACCGGCGAGGTCGTGAGCGTGTACCAGCCGAGCCACGAGGAGCACCAGCTGTCCGGCTACACGACGCACGACATGAAGGCGGTGGCGGAGATGTTCCTCCTCGGCATGACGACCGACAAAATCGTCACCAGCGGCTGGTCCACGTTCGGCTACGTCGGAGCCGGCCTCGGTGGACTCACGCCGTGGATCATGTTCAGGCCCGAGAACCACACCACGCCTTACCCGCCGTGCCGGCGGGCAAAGTCGATGGAGCCGTGCATGCACGGGCCGCCGTTCTACGACTGCAGGGCCAAGCACGGCGCTGATACGGGAAAGCTGGTGCCGCATGTCCAGCACTGTGAAGACATGAGCTGGGGCCTCAAACTTGTTCACCCCGACCCCGAGTGAAACACAACAATTAATAATGAAAAGAAATTTATTTTATGATGACTCGAATTCCTGTGCTATTTCTGCGGACTTGTTCGTTTTCAACTAATAATGTATGTACAGATAGATAGTAGCATTGCGAAGAATCAATCGAACAGCTTGAGGCCGGAGTCCACATCTTCGCAGTGATGCGCCACCGGATCAAGGTCCTGTTCCGCCCGGCAGACGAGAGACGGCGGCGAGTGCAGGCATGGCTCCACCGACGCCGGCCTCACGCAAGCCACGGCGGCCCTCTTCGTAGTCGGGTCAGGCAGCATAAGCAGCCAAGGTCGCAGGCCAGCCAGCGAGTGCGCGACGTAGCCGAACGTCGAGAACCCCGTGGTCACCATCCTGTCGGAGTAGCTGAGCAGGAAGCCGTGGCTCGGCTGGTACACCGTCACAACCTCGCCTGTCGCCGTCGCGTTGGTGTAGTACACGCTGTGCAGCTTGTCGTAGTACTCCGGCTTCAGGGAGACCACCAGCACGGCCTTCACCTTGGCCGCCGCCGTGGCGTTGGACGACGGCTCGCTGGTGTGGGTCACTTGTGGCAGGAGGTTATGCTCCCGCGTGCACCGGGTGATCTGTTCGTACATGACCTCGAACGTGAGCGGAACGAACGGCGCGAGGCGGACCTGTATGCCGAGACGCTCGTCGGCGCCGGCGAGGTACCCGTCGTAGAACCTCTCCACGATCCCCCACGCTCGGTTCCCCGGGTGGAGAAGATACCTGCCGAGGTGGTGGAACACGGACGCCTTCGCCGGGAACATCCGGTCCAGCTCGGCCCGGTACATGGGCACGAGGAAAAGCGCCACGGCGAAGTAGCTGTCCGACCGGAGCACCATCCAGTTGAACCTGTCGAGCACGCGGTGGTCCTCCTCGTAGAAGCTGTGGTTCTGGAGCCGGAGTTGTATCTGCTCCAAGTGGAAGTAGACGTACGGCGGCAGCGCGCTGGCGTCGCCGCTGTCGTCGTAGCGGACGACGTTTTTATCAAGCATGCTCAGGTAGCTGTCATTGGAGCCGACCCAGAAGCCGTCCGTGTAGGGGAAGTCTGCCGGCAGGATCCACGAGGTGTCCGGGAACGGCTCGCAGAAGAGCCCCTCCATCTCCGGGGGTCCATGGACGAGGAGGACGCGGCCGGTGAGCAGCGCGAAGAGGAAGGTGGAGACGACGCTGAGCATCCGGTTGTCCAGGCCCTGGATAGGGAACCACACCACGTACCTGCACTCGCCGCGGTCGCCGTTGCGGCCGGACATGAGCTGCGCCACGGCCTCACGGTAGTTGGCGGTGCCCGGTCCGCACCGCCGATGGTTCGACTCGTACTTCCTCAGCTTCTGGACGAGGTAAGGGGACACCGGGAACGGCGGCGGCGTCTTCCATCGCTTGGACGCCTCGTACCGGCTGAGACACGTCGCTGCGTCGAAGTCTGGCGAGAGGAGCCGGTCGTGGACAGCGTTGCTGTCCATTGTCGTCGTCTCCGGGGACGAGGACGCATTGCCGGAGCCTGCGATTCGGCAATCGAAAATGGAAGCGTGAGACATGGGTCAATACCGTGCAACAGACGCGTGTAGACAAGATATCGAAAGGAGCAAGTACTTTGCACTCCTGCGCGCTGCCAAACCAGGGAGTCGCCGGCGATGGAGGCGACAGCTCGGTCGCCGAAGAGGAAGAACAGGAGGAGCAGCGGCAGTGAGAGCAAGAAGACGGCAGTGACAGTGCCCAGACCGTTTGGCCGGCGTTTCTCTGCCTCCGGCACATCTCGCTCTTCTTTGATCGCCCTGGCGGAATCCATGGCACGCGCCAACGCTAACCCCGCCGGCCGCCGCCGATGTCTAGTCCAGGTTTCTTTTGTTCTGGACACCGGCCAGTTATCGAGAGGTCAAACATGGTAACGAATTAATTTCTTAGCTGTTAGATACATCCTTGCATTTAGAAATGGTATCATGGGGCTGAGGCGGTAGTGTACGTGCTGCGCGCACCAGGTTCTAAACATGGTGTAATGTAAACCTCCATAATACGTATGTACACTAGGACAAATCTAATTGGACAGATTCCACCACATGAAACCTAATCAACTGATCTATGATCAGTTTCGCGACGGACTTGTATGATTTGGCTATTATTAAAAATGTGCAAGTAACTCAGGAAAAAAAACATATGTGAAATTGTTGTGAACGAGTTTGTAGTTCCATCTTATGTCAAAAGCCAGATTACAGTGTGAGTGAACATTAAAGAGCAGCTCAACTAGAAATCATATTCACTCTAATATCTTTATAAGATGGCTTTTGCAATACAGAAGTTATGTTAGCCTCACCAGATCCCCTATCATATCCTCTTTCTCTAATCTCCTATCATATCCTCTTTATTTCATTTTTTTTTGAGATACTCCTAAGGACACCCCGATCCTAGGAATTAGATGGTTTCCATATCTAGTAATTTGTATGCCAACTAAGCAAAATACTGATGTGACATTATAGCTAATGAAGAGAGAGAAGTGAATGGTTTCTTACGTAGGAATTATAAGAAATGATATGAGAAAGAATACCTTTGCTTGGACAAAATTTAATTTTGAGAACTTATCCATTGAGAATGTGGTTTCTATTCAACTAGGTAAGTACGAAAATCATCTCATAGGCTAAAACTGCCCTATCCATGGGCCCCACCTCTTCCTCTCACTTCCCCGTCAGTTTTGTTGTAAAACATCTGGACTCTATCCTAGAAGGAAAGGAAAAGGAAGAATCCTAATCATAGTCCGTTTGTACGTGGGCTCTTACCAAATCATAGGTACTGGCAGGGCTATATATATGTGGAAGATCTATGTTGTAATGAACCAATATTCAGAGGAAATAAAGAATAGTCTCTCTTATCTTGTGTCTACTTATTCTACTATTTTCATCTACTATTTGATCATGAGAGACGGAGAGGGAAAGATCCGAACCGCCGACAACGAGTTTTATAACACGTTATCAGCATGACAAGCTCTATGTCGACATCACCGCTGAAGTTGCCGCCGATCTTCGACGTCGACGCCGACATCCCCCGCGCGGCTACTTCAATGACGTCGATATCCCCGACGTTGTTAGCGGAACGGATCTGGTACCTCTACCAGCAACTAATCTGCACTGCATCGACATGTACTGTCGTCATCAAGCAGACATGCCTACAACAATGTCAAACGCCCTACGCGATATGTATCTACTAATCACTACCCTACGCGGTATGTGACGTAGGTCAAATTGACATCCTCGATGATGTACGGTATAGAAGAATCGCATCTTGGTTGCGTTTGTGTTTGTCGTGGCCATTGAGCTGGACAATTTTTCTTACCATACTATTAGTATGCAATACTTGAAGTATATACGGATGAATATAAACACATCCTTTACGACGAAGAGTCGCATCTTGCAGATCGTGTTGTGCCAACCATTGAAATAGAAAGTCACGTACGTACATACACAGCATATACCGGCCACGTGCATGCATATGGGATTTCTTTTGTTTTATTAATCTCATATAAAACATGATGGGGCGAGTTTACAAGTTAAGGCATGAAGCCAATACACGTACTTATAGAAGATGTTGCAAACGGTATTGACTCGTACTCAAATTACAAGAAACTGTTTTCATTTTTCGTACCCAATCGCATCCTGAAGATTATATTTGTCCCTGCCATGAATTGAACAATTATTTTTACCGTATACGTATAGATCTGTACCTGAAGTGCATCTACAGGAAGTACGCCAATTTTGCACCCATATGTTCAGTTACTGGTTCATAAAAAATAAGAAAAAAGAACATCTTGACCATCCGTGGCTTATACATGCAAGTAGAAAGTATCACGCTTGTGCACTATGGTGTCATGCATGACCATATAGTCACGCAGCCTGAATGCTCCTAGTCACCACCGATCACCGTATATTGGCCGGTAGCCCGGTATGCTGACCACTAGAATTACTGCGGCTGTACGTCGTTGTTCTTCCAAATTGCCAGCATGTTGGTGGCCACGTGAGTGGTAATATGCATTATTACCCTGACGCGTGTCGCACACTGGTACGTACTACAGAAAAACACCATGAGCATATTAGAGTATTAATATATATAGTAGATTGATCACGTTGATCATAGCAGATCAAGCAGCTAGCAGCTGGTAAAATTGATTTAGAAACCTGTAGTTTCAATGTTGTTATTTGTATATATATATTTATTTATTTATTAGACACTATTGTACGATGAGTTAGTAAATTGATGCTAGCAGACATCTCGCCACCATCGCTAATATGCAAAAGCTTGCAGCTACTTTGTCTTAGCCTTGCAGCTGCTATATATAGTACGTGTACCACCAGGTCTCATCGACCGACACTAAAACAACCCCTGCATGGCTACCGATCCAGCGTGTGTCATAGAAAAAACTCCACGCCGGCCTGCAGCTGTGCAACAGAGCAGTAGATCATGGCTTGCAGATGTGCCGCCGCAGGCTAGACCTGCATAAGAGAAACGCGAAGCGTAGTTCTACTAAATAAAGAACTCTCGGAAAACTTGGAATTTCCAGAAGCAAATTGTGCGTACGTTTTTTTTAAAGGAATCCCTAGTCTATATTAATGGTGTACACGAAGTACATTTTTGGTACATGCCATGCAGTATATGTATATATCATCATGGATGCTTTTAAGAATATTTATTATATAACCATCCACTACTTTTTGCACCTTACCACTTGTTTACATGTAGTAAACTTATATGCACATGATTTAATTTATGTTAATATATGCATGCTTGAAAGAAATAAGAAATATACTGGAATTACTCTGAATGGTAGAATTATTTGTTATGATCATTATTAAATCCATGTAGAATATTTTGCTACCGTTGAAGTGTAGTGAATTCATGATATATATTTCCTGATTATTCTCTAGAATGAGTATATGACTGAGAGAAATAACAAATATATTGTATGACTCACTGCATGAGAAAATTCTCAAATCATGATTATAGAATATCATATTCCATTGAAAGTCAAATTTTCAAGCTTGTATGTTTATAGATTGTGGTGTAATACTGCTTTATAAATTAATAGCTTGAAGCTTTGTATTGAATGTCTAGAAGACAAGATGATAAATAAAATTTTAGCAATATATATTCTTGAAGAAATGTCTCTTGAGTATAGAATATTAAAGAGCAATGTAATACATGAAGTATTTAAACTTATCATCAGAAATTACTCAAATAGAAGTTGAGTTAGAATTTTTCGACATCTCAATAAACCAGGATATATGACTTGCATATATTGCACTCCTAGAAGGATTGTGATTACATATCACCACTATAAAATAAAGCATGCATGAAGCTGCTAAGTGTCAAGTATAGAAGCTAAGACATATAAGAATGGATAAGAAATTTTCAGATTTCTCTAGAAGAAGAACTTAAATCATGTGCTAACATATGATAGGGGATATCTTTTGAAGTATGCTATTAAAGATGTAATATTGGCATTAGGGGGAGAGAAAGCCTATTCTGAATGCCAAATATTATTTCCATAGAAGTAAAATGATCTAAATAAAATATTCCTTGAAGCTTGAAGCATGAATAATATCACACACTAAATCAAACAATAGTTTGATTATGCTCTTGTGAAGCATGAAGCGGAGCATATGCCAGATATTTTGAAAAATGAGAGTAACTTGAAGTTATAACCTGAAGTTGTGTTTACTAGTAGTAAACTAAATGTTGTATACTATACTATAAAGCTAAAATCTACGAGGACGCATGTGGGTTATAGTTTAATGTATACTATTAACTAGAAATAAAATGAAACTCCTCCATTCTCATGAAGAGAACACCTTATGAAGAAGGTTAAGCACCTCATGAAGAGGATCATCATGAAGATGAAATCCAACATACTAAGCGCGCGCATCATTAGTGTTGGGTATACAGAACAATAAATTATCTCTTGTTTTGGGAAATGACAAAGAGACAAAATAATCTCACATTATGAGAATATTAGGAGAAAATAATAGTTGTCGATAACATTACCTCTATAATTGCATTCTCTTATGAGAATCCGGATCCGGAAAACAAAGTCCATGGCAAAGTCGCTTGTAGCGATTATATCGGGTCAATGAAGAAAGCAATTGAGGTTGAATCTTCAACTTAGAAGAAATAATGTTCTGCTATATCTCTGGCAAATGAAATGAATTAATATTGAAATATGCAGTTAATAAGTGGATTATGAAGATCCATATAATTCCTGAAGAATATAAATCGTAACATATAAAAATCTCATACTAAGTATTAAGAAGTCTAAGGTATAATATATTCCTGAATGAATATTGAAGTCTCAAGAAGAGCGTGTCCTAAAAGGAATAGTCATCAAATGACTTAATATTGAATATTACTATCTCACTGTATGTGATATAATAGTATCTCATATAGTATAGAATATATCTCATAGAAGTGACATGTTATTCACTGAATATCAGAATATCCTTGAAGGAGTTAATTCATGAAGGATTTACCAGTCGATTCTTAAATAAACACCATCAATCCTTGAAGTGAATATAGACCTGAAAGAAACCAAATGAGGAATGATAAACATCATGAAGATGCCATACAAACACTCAGAAAGTGTATATATGTAAAGCTAGAAATGAAGTATTGATATCCTCTAAATACCATAGAAGGTATAAGAATAATGGTGACTTTGGCAATTGAATTATCCCCTAAATGCCAAATAAAAGACTAGATTTACTCTTTAGTGGTACAATAAAAATCTTGAAGATTTATAGAATATATAATTTGCAAATCCACTAAGAAAGAATTATAAGTATTCAAACTCTAGTATAAGTTTGATGCAATATCTAGAAGATAGTAAATATTGTAACTTATTTACCTCTACAATCCTTTGAAAGGATTTATCTGAAATATAAAAATTTATTTGTTTTGCACAACTAATAAGTGGTCATTATGCATTAAGCATATTGCTCTTATTTATACCCATATTATAATTCATAGAAGAATTAGAGCCAACCTTTGAAAGATATACTATTATGATACCGCATACCATTACTAAGCACACATTTATGAAAAGTGTTGTTTGAACAATGTAGTTCAATGATGGCTTTATGAG
The DNA here is from genome assembly GCA_022036555.1 of Microstegium vimineum. NCBI lineage: Eukaryota > Viridiplantae > Streptophyta > Magnoliopsida > Poales > Poaceae > Microstegium > Microstegium vimineum. The sequence goes on from CM039125.1 coordinate 41,601,105, forward strand.
GGGGGGGGGGCAATGATCTACCTAGAATGTAATTAAATCCACTAGAATTACAAAGATCAAGTAGATCATATTTGCTAAAACATTGAAGTTTATGCATAGATCATGAAGATAAATATTTATTCATGGAGAATAAAAGATCCTGAAGAATACATATCAAAGAATGTTAAATGTTGTACTCTTTTTTTTCTATGTGAGTTTTTACTTGAAGGTTTCTCATGCAAGGTTTTTAATGAGACAACATGTGCAATACAATTAACGAATGTGATGTACTCTTTTCTTCAAGAACCGTTTTTTCCACTGGGTTTTCGGATGGAGTTTTTAACGAGACATGTGCATATCGTGGTAATCGCCCAAGGGGGAGTGTTGTAAAACACATAGACTCTATCCTAGAAGGAAAGGAAAAGGAAGAATTCTAATCCTAATCCGTTTGTATGTGGGCTCTTACCAAATCATAGGCACTGACAGGACTATATATACGTGGAAGATCTATGTTGTAATGAACCAATATTCAGAGGAATAAAGAATAGTCTCCCTATCTTGTGTCTACTTGTTCTACTATTTTCATCTACTATGTTGATCATAAGAGACGGAGAGGGAAAGATCCGAACCGTCGACAACGAGTTTTATAACAAGTTTCAATGGCTGCTGCCCGTCGGCCGTTGACCATCCGACAACCAAAGCGTTTGGCTTGGCAAGCCCGCCCCCCTTGTCACTGCCGCTTGCTGACCCTGCACATGGTGAGGGAGGGGAGAAGAAAATTTAATTTGCCTAAGACAGTATGACATATGAGCATCACATGTCATGATGGGTATAAGGGATGATTTTTTTTTTTGAGTAATCTCTTATAGCTCTGCTGCATCACATGTCTTTATAAGAGAGGATGTCTGATGTCGGAGATAGAATATCGGACGAAGTTGCTCTGGCCTGATTATAAGGGAGAGGACATACGATATATCTATAAAGTTGTTCTGGCCTGAACCATTACTAACCCGTAAGATATGGAGCTCCTAATTAACAAGTCCAACAAGGAACTCCAATTCGTGGTAGAAAACATTGACCAAGCTTGGTACTACAATGGTACCCATAAACCAGGAGCTGGGTAAGTAGATTGCTTCATAGAAATTTACCAAAGCTGAGTAATACCCTACAGCTCACTGAAGAATTGAAGCATGGAATTTATTCAGCTGAAAACAAAGTTCATAGGAAACTACTCGAATTTGAATTCAGGAGCTACATACTATGGAGTACTTTACAAATCAGTAGTGGCCCAAAAAATTATGTACGTTGACTTCCAGTTGTCTCTTGACTCTTCTAAGATAGAAAAGCGTGTTAAAGCAACGTAGAGTACTGCCAAGGAGTAATGAAATCTGTGCCGCTCGTATCCCCGTTTATCCTTCCGTACCACAAACATAAATTGCACTCAATGCAAAACGAGGAACCAAGCCAGCAAAGGGCTTGGATTCACTTTTGGATCCAGATCCAGACGGTGTAAGTAGCAAGTGCAACTCCTCGTGACAAATGGCAGCCAAAAGCAGTGAAATACAGAATTTTGGGGATACAAATATATCGCGCCTACCATAAACAGAGATTGTCAACACAACAGTTTCAGCACTCCGCTCAAAAGTCAAAACTAGTAACAGTTTAGGGCCTTCTTTTTAGCATGAGTCGTACTACGGCTTACAAACGTCTGGAATGAAGTTTTACCAAAAACATGGTTTTCAAGACTACAAGGTTTGTGACGTCCAAACTCCAAACACCACAGCATTCCAAAACCAAAATATTTCAAAAATCATGGTATTTTTCTAACACTCCAAAAATACTCTGCACCCAAATAGGGCCTTGAGCACTCATCTATTTTTCTATTGTATAATCCTGAGAATACTTTCAAACTATATTGCCAGGTGATTTACCAATGTCGCACCTTACTCTTCATCAAATCTTCTTGTGTAACCTGTGTTAGTTTTTGTGAATAGAAGCAGCAACAAAATTGTTTCACAGCCATATTCTATCACTTAGTTAAGTTTCCCTGACAAAACTAAACATGAAAATAGCTATCCAAAGAAAAAGCTCAGGCAGCAATTTGATATTTTGTTTGGCTGACCATCATAGCATTTAAAGTGAATGGTCTGTTCAAATTCTGAGCTATCACCGTGGAACAAAATCACGCTGATACCTCATCGATATGTTGATTGAGGCTCTTCCCAGGGGGTATAAAGATCAAGTCATCCCAGCCAGAATTTCTCTCATTTATCTGCAAAATCAAATAACAGAATGGTAAGAACTACTGAACTAGTACAATTGTACAGGCAATCCATTGTGCCATTTTATCTCCATCCTACCTCCATTTTCTTCAGGACATCCTCCAAACTCCCAACCTGGAAAAACACAGTAGACTTAAAGTAGTTTTCATGAGAGATTTATGTGAGCAATAACCAAACATAACTACATACCATAATTTGTTTAGATAAGGCTGACCCTCTTGAACCCTTGGAAGCCCTTGTAAGTTCTCTTTCTATGTCTTCCTGAACCGCGAGTTGAGAGGTAAATACCTAATCAAGGTCTAAGGAACAGTACATGATACAAAATGCAGCCTGACAAACCTTTTGAAAATATATTGGACAGTAGCGCTTCTTCTGCTTCTTCACAACCAGTAGATCTGACTGCACATGCAATTGGAACATTTTTCACTGAAGCAATTAATGGTTCATCGTAGCAGTGAGGATGATGAACCCCCAAAAACAACAGAATCTAGTGGCACAAATATCAGAACAGTAAAAAACTAAAAGGAATTGCACAACAATCTCAAAAGTACAGTGTGGAGTGGAACATTTCCAGGAAAGAGACAGACACCATTCTAATGAAGTGACAATGTATGAAACTCTAATCATCTTGGCAGTTATTTTTATCTACACTAATGCAACAAGTGCAATTTGGTTAATTGTGTTTTGTACGCACTTTCTCTTGATAGTTTTTTGCTGTGTGGTCACTCTTTCATGCTAGAAAGCACATACAGTTTCTCTTAATGAAGAAAAAGGGTTATGCTGTCCCTTCCCATAAAAGCTCCAGAGTCCAGATGAGAGTAAGTATAATAAACTCCAAAAGGGCAAAAAAAGGATTTTGGTTGGAGACAGCACAGCATGACTAGCTCACTACACAGCTTCACAATATGAGACACTGATAGTGAGAACAGAATGGGCGTACAATTAATTTTCAGAATAAATAGGGATGGGCAAGTAAATCATAGAAACAAGTAAACAGCTTCAATTTCTTTCACACCTTTCCTTCTAGAGCCTACCCATAATCCATTAAATTTGGCAATAGCTAAATGCACTAGTAATTCTTAGAGCCAAGGCACCAATCAACAATTTGCTAGTGGTCTCTAATTTTCCAAGAGAAGAATTACTGTCATTTGCTTAATCAAGAAATTGTTTACTAATTGCTAGGATTCCGGTTACAAAGGCATAGAGGTAGCGTCCCAATGTTACACTTAATCTGTGGAACAAATGAAGGGTTTCCTTGTGAACATCCTAGTGAATTAGTGCATGCGAGTATTGGACTGAGTTTAGCATGTATAACAAGAACTACTAGTTGCATCAAATTGACTCACAAGAACCTAAATATTAAAAGGTGTATATTTTAAGGAAAAAAATCTTATAAGAGTGACAAAATCAGCTATATTACCTGAAAAACAGGAACACCGTCAAAAGCAGTTAAGCCCGATTTCATCTGGGAAATAAAAAGGGTAATATATGTCACAAGGATGAAGTAACTCCTTTTTCTTAGTACTAGAAGAATAATCAAGGTCTGTAATGATCCACGTATCCGATATGCAAGATTTAACTTTTCTAAAGCCAAAAGTATGTGTCACCTAAACTTAACTTTAGATTTACAAATGTGCACTACGGATAATCATTGCAGGTCATTAGGTCAACAAGTCGATCCAGAAAAAATAACAGAAAAGGTTCAGCACCTACCACTATGATAAGAACTACACTTCACATGTTCTATGTCCTTGTCCATATGTCTAGGATTCATGAATTATGCTGAAGACATACAATAAGCCGCAAATGTACAGACCTGACCTGACTTCTGTTACTAATTTACCTTGTCAACTGAGTTCCTGGAGTTTTTTTTTTTATGGAACTGAGTTCCTGGAGTTGAACCACTGTTATAGGACGTCATATGTGATTGCTCAAAGTAACAAGATCTCTTCGAACATATGTTTTTCTTAAATGTTGGAACATGTTAACCAATATCTATGGGCAATTGGGTATGAATTTTGCCAAGTCATACCAATTATGTAGAGTTTCTGCATGTGCTGTGGGAATATTGCTAGTACACTAGTAGTAAGTGATTGGCCACAGTCAAACCATTGTAGGCCAATAATATCCAAGGAAGACAATACTACGGCATTTCATTACAAGATATGAAGAAATGGGCATACATGTTACATTCCTATATTTGCAATAAAAATGACAAGAAAGTAAAGCAATTATTTTTTTTAAAAAAAAACTATCATTGTATTGCTGCTTTGAGAGCAATTGCAGTCTGCCTGATGGATCTAAATTCTACTCACATCGTAGGGAGAGGGTAGGGAGGAGATTATAAATAGGTCCAGGGTATAAGATAATAGAGCAATGAACCAAAAATCTATTAAAGAGCTGACCTCCAGTGCATTCTTTATTTGAAGAGGGTCGGGTAAGAACCGAAATGCTATACCTTCAGCCTTCAACATATAGACCTGCATAAAAGAGCAGAGTTGTGAGGTATATCCATATATGTTTGCATTATGGAACATATAATAGAGTATCAGTCAAGTCCAAAATAAACACAATGTTTACTTATGCACTAGAATGACCAAAGATACAATGACCTCAACAAGGTTTAACGCATTTTCAAAGCATGAACACAGTAGCTAATAAGGAATTCACTACCTAAATCAAGAGAGTGCACACAATTCCTCGTCAATGAGCCAGATAGAACTAGTCTGATAAGACTCCTTTCATCACAAAAAAATTGTTGAAGTCTTACCCCTCACCTTGCTAATAAGTTAAGGTGACTTCTAATTACTGGAATGGCTTTCATACTTCAAACAAAACCCACAATTCAATGAAAAAAAAATTGTCCATCAAGTCTTGACATGATCAATCACTAGATATACAGAATGAAACCAACCTGATCAAGTGTAATAGGCACCACCTTTGCCCCCTTCCCTAGCACCGGTTGCCGCGTCCTCACCTAAACCACACAAACCCCAGAACAATCAGTGAAAAATCCAAAACCAAAAGCCCAAGGCAAAACAGGTGGCGAGAGAGCGGGGAATACATGCGACAGGAGGGCGTCGGCGTCCTCGGAACGGAAGCAGAGAAGGCCGAGGGAGCGGAGGCCGGTGGCAGGGTCAGAGACGAGCACGAACTCGTTGCTGGAGTTGCAGACAGTGAAGACGGGAGTGCCGGTGAGAGCGCGCGCGACCTCATCGGGCGCGAGCGCGAGAGATAGGGAGGCGCCCTGGGGGCCCGGCGTGCGCGCGGCCTCGGCAGCGAGGGCGGAGCGCGGGGCGTTCAGGTGGGAAGCAAAGCGGGAGAGGTGGTGCTGGAGGAAGGACGCGGCGGCTGCGAGCGGGTTTGGAGGCGGCGACGCAGCGGAGGGGAAGGGGGTCGGGTCGGACATGGGCGCAGCGGCGAGGGGGAGGGAGGAGCGCATGGAGATGGAGTCGAGCGGCGCCATCGGGGTGGGTTGCAGCGGTGAGAGGCGCCTCTGCGGTGGCGTGGCGTGAGAGGCGTCTTGTTGGTCGGCGGCGTCGACGAGAAGCGCCGGGCGCGGGGCCGATTCGGTTCAGCTTGATTGAGCCCAGCGCCGCGGGCCCGCTGGACTCTGGTGCGGTAGTTACGGGTTGCGGCCCGGAATGGGGTTGGGAGGTTTCTGGTTCGGTCCACTATCAACCGGTTCTTCTTTATCCTGACCTTCTATAATTTTCTTAATTTTCCAAAAAAAAATCTACTTTTCCTATTATTTATGGTTGTTCTAGTTTACCGAGTAAACTAAAACAGGATTTTTTTTTTACCAAAAAAACTGCTAAAAACGTTTAAATTTTAGAGAATACTTCTTCCGATGAGATGATGTGTGTCATAAGTTCATTTCTTAAATTTGGTGGAATGGTTTCATTCCCCGTACTAGTCCTTTCATGATGAGATAGTGTTTTTGATGATGCACCAACATATTCTGTTCCAAGAACTAAAAAAAAAGTGAAGAATGAATAGATGTCATGGACTATATCATTCTCCAAACCAAACATCCTATAATCTCACTCAACCTACGTATTCTTTCAAGGTTGTGGCACCATTCATGAGTAGCACACGAACACAGGGCCCTGTTCGCTTGTTCTAATCAGCCGAACCAGCGCTTGTTCAGCAGTGTTTTTCTCTCACAGCATACCAGCTGAAATCAGCACAAACCAACCACCAACACCTATTTTCAGCCGAAACCAGCACCAGCCGAAACCTGCCGAACAAGCCCCAGGTCTCTCACTCTACCTCGCAGCACTCTACCACTCAGCACTCCTTAATGGCATTGAGCTCAAGTAACGTGGCCACGCTCTCGTCATGTGACTCGTTCCCTATCGTCCATCTCCCTTACTTTCTCATCCCATGGTAACTAAATAAAATGAAGGACCTAAATAATCTCCCAAACTGGAGTGTAAAATCGCATGTACATACTCCCTCTGATTCGGAGTGCACACAGGTGTGGTGAAGCTTCTTGGAGACCCAAGGTGATCGTGGCCCCTTCTTTTTTCAATGATCTCGACTACGAGGCACGTAGTTAAAGAAAACAATAGATTCTATGCTGCACACAGTATTGTTTATCTTAATCTGGGTCCCTCGGTGCCTTTTTCTCCATGCTGTCACTGATTGTACGCATCTATGGCTAACAACCCGTTTGTGTATCTGTTATGCATTATCTAATTTTTCTTTGAACTCTCTAGAGAAACGTACGAACACTCTGCACGAAGGCCATATGGCTCGACAAACTAAGTTCGTGGCGCTGGACTGGAAATACAAGTACGCAGTACTTTTTACAAACCATGCATCCACAAATTAAAGTTACCACAAGACATTGAATAAAAAGGGAAATAAAGACGTACCCGTACAATGCTTAAGCAACAGCACACATCCACCAGGATGAAAAAAAAAATTAACAACACATCCAATCCATCCTGACAAATACAGACTCACGTCGATCGGTCGATGGCACGACGCTTATTGGGCGATGCCCGATGGATCAGGTGATCAGTAGTAGCCGTAGCCGAGCTGGGTGATTTTGACGTGGAGGTGGCCCTGCGCGAAGGCGAAGAGCCGGGCCACCTCGTCGTCCCCCTGCACGCCGCCGTCGCGGTTGGCATCGGCGGCGCGCACGCCGTCCCGCGCCTTCCACCACGCGAACCACACGTTGAGGCTCCGCAGCGCGTGCTGCAGCTCCTCCTTGCTGATCCGCCCGTCGCGGTCCGCGTCGAACTGCGCCAGCCACATCCGGAACTCCTCCACCGTCAGCTCCCCCTGCGGCAGCGCGCGGTACCGCATGAACGCCATCTGATCCGATCCCCTCTCACAACGCCTACGGCCGGCCGGCCGGCCGGCGACCGCTGCTTATGCTTAGCTAGCTTGCTTCTGTGTGCTTGCTGCTTCCGCTTGGTTAGTGAGTGCTTGTGAGTGAGCTCTGAGCTAGTCTACTGATGACCGAGTTGTAATTGCAAGTATATAGCGACGCACACAGCTCCATCTATATATATACTCGGCCAAATCCAAGAGGAGGGCCACACGGCGCTGAGGTTTTTACGAGTCTGTTACTGCACGTTTTACACGCGCACAGAGTTTGGCTGACCGTGTTGAACATTGGGGTTGCTTGTTTTTTTTATATATACAAAGATGGGGTAGATTGTTAGATGAAATGAAATAATGTAGTGGCTAGATTGCTTTTAGATGCTGCTAGATTATTGCCAGTTGCCACTGAGCTTTTCTTTTCCAAGGGGAATAATCGGTGGTGCAGCTTAAAAGCCGCATTAGGCGGTCTGCATTCTTTGGATTAGGATATATGCGGTACTGTTACATTAGCACATCTATATATACTCTAGACTAGAAATGGAAGGAGCAAAGAGGTCGAATGATCAATGAGTATACTTGATAAAAACTGTCAAGTACACCACTTTGGTGATGTTTGGTTCATATCCTGCTTCGCAAAGCACGAGTATCTTTTGGCAAGTTACAAGCACAATTTGATCAGACCCATCCATCACAGATGGGTCAGCTGATTGAGATCTTTTTTTTCTGCCAGTAGTGTTTGTGTTTGGCAATCAGAATTCCCCTGGGCAATAACAATTTAATGAAGCGCTTGTCATGATCAAGACTTTGTTCTCCGGTCGATGTGTGTCTGCTTTTCCTTTACATCCTTCTACAAAATATTCACTGGTGTGTACGTGCTGGAAGCACAAAATTTTACAATGCTTGGAGGCAAAAGGCTGAGTTATTTAAGAAAAAGTTCCGTGATTGATCATACGAAAGCCTTCAAACTCCAGGATTCTTTGTTCGAAAGACGCGGCAAAAATCGTTGATTATTGAGAATCAGATTCTTTTGGTAGGCTTTCACAGGCACTCGTGGACCAGAGCAATCTGATCCGCAAGTGGTCAGTTGTTTATCTCGTAGAGCTCATCAGCAGGTTCTCTAGCTGGGCAGTAGAGCTTATCAACAGGTTCTCTAGCTGGGTAGTGGCACAAAATAATGTTAAACACATACAGTAAATGTACTTTCTCCATCTCAAATCATAAGACGTTTAATTTTTTTATTCCAAATTTAATTACTTGTCTTATTCAAAAAAATTATGCAAACATAGTTAAATTTAAGTCATTCTTAAAAAACTTTTATTAATAAATGAGGTCACGACAAAATAAGTGATACTTTACATAAATTTTTGAATACAACGAGGTGAAAAAAGTAAAACGTCGTGTAATTTGGGATAGATTGTTTCCCTATTTTACAGCTGAAATATGAACGCGTCATGAGCTCAGAGCACAGAAAGAGCATCATGCCATGTCCATGCGTTGCCAACGCTCGCCAGAACACACAGCAGGTTCGTATTCGATCTGTCTTGGAACATGAGGAAACTAAAAAAGTTTGTTTTTTTCGTTTTTCTTCGGAAGAAAATCCAACAAGAAGCTCGTAGTCACGAAGTCTAAAAGTTGAGATCCAGCTAGCCCGTCCCCCTCACGGCCTGTTCAAGATGGATGCTCCTGGAGAATTCTCATTTTCTAAAGTAGATATGATTCTCGATATCATGCATCTATTTAAGAATAATTTGATTTCAGAGTTCAGGACAGGAAAGATAATCAATGGCCCATCTAGATCAATTGAGCAAGCATTTAATCACATGCAAATCCAACAATTCTTGAAAAGAGAATACTAATGAGCTTCACAAGCTATTTAAACACTCAGTGATTTGAACAGTTAAAACAGAGAACACAAATATATAGAGTATACATCTTCATTGACATCTTTATATTTGTTTCAGTAAGTTAGAACTATGAGGTAAAACAGAAAGTGACGGCATTAAGCGGAAAAAGAAAGATCAACATTATTACAATACTAACACCAACTATGATCGGTAAGAAGATAAGTTTTTCCGATAATTAGATTTGACGAATATGAAATATAGAGGAAACTACAGGAGCATAATAATGCATTCCCTTGGCTATTCAATGTTAGCATGCACCTTACAACCCGCCTAGAAACTATGTCCAAGATCCCCCTTCGAGTACACACTCATATGATATACAAAGCATATGTACATTCTCTCGCCAAGCGGTGCAAAAGCAAAACAGAAACAATTACAGGGAACTTACATAGGTGAAATCTTGCTCAGAGTTGCCATTAGACAACTTGCCTCCGTTATATATATACAAAAATTTCAACTCCCGCAACAAACTATAGTCTTGAACGTCGGAAGTACTTGATGGGATTGAATGGACCAAGTTGCCGGGCAGAAGCGAATGTTGGCCGTCCATTCGGGGAAACTGTCGGCTTGATGTCCCATCCTTCAACATTTTTCGGAACACAAACATCATACAGGATTTGGCCAAGGACTCCTTTAGGCTCCATGCTGGGTGGATGGGATATGTGGCGCCTCTGATCCTCAATCAGAGAGCCGGGTTCCCGAGATTCATCATGATCCTTGGAACTTGGCAAGAAGAAGTGATCACTAGGACTGTTAGCAACCCTTCTTAAGCTCTCATTTGAATTGGCTGCAGCATTGTGTAGACTGCACACCGAGTGCGCTATCTTGTACTCCTGGTCACCAGCCATATTTGAGTCATATAGTTGGCTTCGGTGGCAGAAGGTAACAAGAGCTTTCTTCAACATATCATCTACAGCCGTCCTGTATTCAGTTTCATGTGAATTGTAATGGCCTGCAAGTAATCAGAAAATTCATTTGATTGTCTGTAAAATGTGACATGTCAGGCAGCAGAGAAGAAAATTTTGAGTTTTCAAGTTAACCCACATATCTGCAGCAGCTACAATGTTGCCCCCTACTATCCTAGTGTGACAAACCTAATGCCTAAAGCTATACAGCGGGCGTGGAAATTTCCTCCCACTTGTCCTTTCCCCAACATTTATGAGTAAACTTCCATACCAGGTCTGTGTCCCTGAGAAATTGGCAACAGAGGATTTGTTCATTCTACTCTACCATTCTCTCGGACTGATAACAACCCTAATCCAGGTGTCGGGACATGTGGTTGAAGTCAACGTTATATAAAATTAAGGATAAATCATTACATTTAATTGTTAGTTGCTCATGGATGTGGTACATATGGGACTTGTTTTTTTTTGTGTGTGTGTGTCTCAGTTAGTAGTACAATTGTACTGAGAATTCAATACATGATATTAATGCCACGTCTTGGAAAGAAGCTGCATTGGTTTCATTCATATTCAAGTTACAAATAACGTACACACATCCTGAGTTATTTATCAATAGCGGTGAAGACAAGAACCATACCGACATGTTGGGAATCGCTCCATTTCATTAGTTTAACCTCCGTGCCTAGTTCAATCAAACGCCTTGCGAAACCACAGATAATATGGCATGGAGCGAGATTATCATCTTCTGAGCAAAATATAAGAACAGGACCTAATCCCTGCAAGAACAATAAATGAAAAATATCATGAATATCAAAGATGGTATATGATAAATATCACAGGTATAAAAAAACTTACTGCTGCTGAGTATAGTGTGTGCCAGTACTCTGCACGCTGAGCTTCAATCCTGCTTGGGAAGAGAGTATCCATGCCAGAAGCTAGAGCCTTTGCCATCCATGAACGTAATATAGATGATTGAGATGAACTTCCAACAGCAGGCTTTTGGAGAAACTGGGTGCCCACATCACTGACAAAATCTACAGGGCTAGAGTCATAAATTTGCCCGCAGATACAGTTTCTCACTAACCGATAGTCCTTCTGCACAGTGAAAATTTTATGTCAAGAAACTCAACATCTTAGCCAAGAAATTAAGAGCAGTAGCCCATATAGCTAATATCCACCCGATGGTGAACCACGTATATTAATCATAAACAGATCTATGTTAGCTGAACAAACTAATCAAACATACACAGTAAATATTTTATCTCAATAAATCCTAGATGATGACTGACAAATATAATGATGAAGATGGACTTCACAAAATACATCATTGCTGCTGATAAAAATCATGAACTCAAAACCACATACAAGTAGTTGAAGGTACAACCCAGAAAGTACAAATGTAACATTTAAGGAAGGGGTTATCACTGATGAAGGACAAAGAAAACATTCAACATATTCAAGCAAAGCATAGTTTGTCACACTAAACAACTGGAATACAATATAGCCTAGCAGTACCTAATCCATATGACCAATGACACACTATTAGCTATAAGTCTCAATGTGTCCTGAAAACCTAGGTTCCAATATTCTTGCCTACTTGTATTGATAGAAATGTATGCTGAAACAAATGAAAAGAGAAGAAAGGCATCACATACCATGGTTGCATCTCCTTCACATCTTCCATCTAGTAACTGGAAAATACAAGACAATTCAGTCATTTCAACTGGGACAAGTGATTTCTTTTTATTAGAAAAAGACAGATGATTCTATTACATATGGCAGTTAAGGTTAAATCATAAAGAAATTTAGTGATCACGCATGCACCTGAATAACCTTGTACATGCATCCCTTTGAGCCACCAGAAAAGGAAGCAAGAACAGTTGGCACAGGTTTTACTCTCAGTTCCTGAAACCAGCATTCCATGTTATTCCAGGGGGTTATGTAAAAGTAGTCCAAAAACAAATAGAATGATGATTTTAGATTCAGAAGTCCCATTTCCCAACAGCTTAAACAGTCCTCCAGTAGTTCATAATTCAGAGGTATCATAGAAAAGCATGCAAGTAGTTCAGTTCTCAATCAGTAGTAAGGTCACATAGAGCCACAGGTGGCAGAATTAAAGGATAGTACAAAGACAATGTAACGTAATAAGATAAAATTATTATTATTATATATCTAAATTATATTGTGCTTACATCTAAAGATCTCATCACCTACATTTTTTTCCGTGTAAGCTACAAGTTGAGTACTAATGATAACAAGTCAAAAGTGACATTGCCTAGTGCAATACATAATAGTGCGAATACAGGAAAAGGCCTAATAAAAGTACTGTTACTGGCAAAAAAAACAAGCATACAATTTCCATTTATCCACCAACAGAATTTCTGTCCACTTAATGTACTGTGTGATATTTGTAAGCACAATAATAAGGGAGAAAAAACATTTACCTTAACCAGCTCACTAATAACACCAGTTGCCAGTGATGTTGCTTTCTCAGAGAGATATCTGGAAGAAGATAGGAATTAGTACAGTGCCATGATCAGATTTATAAAGTTGCCCAATCATGCACAAACCGTACTGAAACACTACACTTTAGCATGCCTGTATCATATTTGAAGTAAGGTTCAACAAGTGCCATTTCCAAATACGAAAAAAGCCCCATTCAACGTAGTATTTCTTAAAGCCTAAAGGTCCATGGGAAAAGCTGCTCGCTCCACCTGTGAATTAAATTTTGCCGATAAAACCCTTCTAACTTCAGCACTGATATGACAATCAGCATGGTAGTGCTATTCAATCAGAATTGTTCTACTGTGTTCAGATTGGCTACGAACATAATTATAAAGCTTCCAGAATACAGTTGCACATTATTCAAGCAAGAAAAATGTTTGAATAGATCCAGCTACATATTGAACCCATGTATATATGGTTTTAGCCTCTATTACTGTGTCAACACATAAAAGAAAAGGAAGTGAAAAAAGGACAAGGAACATGTTGGATCAATGCTAGGAACTTATGGCTGAAGATAGGCAGGAATGATAACATTACAGGACATTCTCTATGGATGCAATTAGTTTTACTTCATTGGTAGTCCTTGAAAATTACGCCAACCTTGAAGTGCAATGATTTACTCCTAATTAGCACAATCAAAGCATCTTTGTCATCCTGTAATCAGTAACTTAACTAACAGTAAAAATTGCACAGGTATATCAACCCCAAGACTAGGGATATTAACACCCAGTGATTAATCTAGAGGGAGTTGCCAAACTCAACACAACTCAGCTAAGTACCATGCCTACACCTAAATCTTCCTGCCTCACGATTTCAGCTGCCACAGACTAGCAAGCAATCTCTGAAATTAAACCTAAGAATAGCTATAGCCGCACAGGCAGGTCAGAATCGAAGTAGAAGCTAATAGAGCTACAATCGGGCGCCTCCCCAAGTCCAAACAAGTAACGGCACGGCGGCACTCACAGCGCGACGAGGTCGGGGTGGCAGACGAGGCAGCGCCACCCGAGCGAGGAGTACAGCTCGACGAACGGCCGCAGCTGCGCCTCGTCGCTCCACACCCAGGCAAACAAAACCGCGACGCCCCTCGCCTGCCCCGGCGCCGGCGGTGCCGATTCCGGCGCCCAGTAGAAACGCCCGCCGCAGCCGGGCCACATGGTCTTCGCCGCCGCCGGCCCCTGCTCTGCTGCTTCCGCCGACGAGGCCGAGGAGAGGGGAATCGGAGCAAGGGTTTGCGCTGTTTCACTAGTTTGTTTGTTCTGGTGGAGATGGAGGTGCGCGTGCGGGGTGGGTCGCTTCGGCGTTTGGTTCGTCGCCGATTTTATTTTTCTTTTCTTCTCCGAGATTTCTTCGAAACGCCGTTTTTTCTGAGGTTTGTATAGGAGTTTGCTTGTGCGCCACCGTGAGTCTACTCCGTATTTATTAAGTGGCCGGTGGTCAACTCTAACCTGCGGTGCTGGATAAACATGAGTAACGGTGGTACAGTCATGCTCATGCAGATATGATTCAGCAGTTTGAATTTATTTATACATTTTTGAACGAATTGAATTGTTTATACTAGACTTCCCCTTTCGAGTGAACTCTTGTAGTAGCACTTCTTTTTTTCGATTAAGAGCTTCATTCATTCATCAGGGAGCGTGAGAATTACACCTTTAGCCAACAGGTTCACTCTTGTAGTAGTACTTCATGAGAATCTCTTATTTAAACAGAGTTTCTATTAACATGTTTTTTCTAAGTAGGTGTTATTTCACTGATAGAAAAGATGGTTAATTAAATAGTCTTATATAGAGAATAAACTGATTAAATAGTGTTTTATGATAGAGAATAAGTTGCTGAGAGTAGTACAAGGTAATATCTTCTTTATACCGTACTAAAAGTGTTCATTATTTGATGGGATCGTTCGGTGAGACAGAAAAGCTTCACCTTTCGAGTATGTATACTATATGTTTGGTTTCTCGGAGTACAATCCATCAATCCACCAACACGTATTTATAAATTTGTATGATATATAAAGGAATATTGTTTGTTCAACCTAGAAACATTTGATTACCACATGGTGATATCGATGTTTCCTAAGATGTATTATTTTGGTGCCATATTGTAATAAAAGTTTTCTATGCTATGACATGAGGTTTGGTACCACGAAAGTTACTAGGAATGTCGTTTGACACGACTATATTATGTCTCCCATAAATGTGTTGTTGACCTTATCTTCGAAAGCAACATTATATTATAGATGACTTGATTGCCATTTTATTACAATGCATGTTACCATATACTAAATTCATTCTAAATTATAAGACGTTTTGGTTTTTCTACCTATATTATTTTTATTATGTATATAGATGCATAGCAAATGCAATATATCCAGAGAAGACGATGTCTTATAATTTGACATAGTGGGAGTAAAATCTAAAGAGGTAGTATGTGTTAATTACAATTTCGGAGTCAAAAACTAAAAGCAACTGAGGAAGATTTGCTGCACATTATAAATAGATTTGTACTCAAGCTTTGTCACCTCTTGAACTTGACATTCTCAACCCTTTCAAAGTATGTCTTGACAACCCCTTGTAGAGGCGGACGAAGGGGGTCACACACACCTTTAGATCTTTTTTTAGAAACTCAAATTCTTTTAGAATTCCTGTCTTTTCCTATGGTAGGAAAACTATAAAAATATTATTTGAATACCAATTTAGTTAATTAGATTTTTATTCATAGGTTTATCTCCCCCTTACTTCTAAATTAGCCCTTAATTCTTGTACTCATTTAGGTGTATTAGAGCATCTCCAAGAGACTCTCCATATCCTTCCTAAATGGTAGGAATAGAGATTTTGGTAAAAAAATTATCCTCCAACAGTTTATCTAAATGGTCTTCTAAATATAGACATCCTCTATTCCGGATTTTTCGCTAGCCAAATATAGAAGACGAAAATGACTCTCTAGAGTGTGTGTGAGATATAGAAAAGTTGTTGGAAAGTTAAAAGATATACAAAACGATTTTTATACAAAATAAAATTTAGAATGACTCTCGGAGATGGAGGCACTCTTATGCTTGAACGCCCACCCCACCCATATTGCTGCCCCGCTTCCTTTGCGATGCGCCGGTGCCGCCGTTTGTTTTCTTCTTTCTCTATTATTATTCGCTCAAACCACCACGTCAGCTGTTGATCTTGTAGTGCTGATGTGGACATTCCAAGTGATTTTGACCCTTCCTGGTAGCTAACCTGACTATTTGTTCAAGCAATGGTCCCCATGTGTCAATTTTATGGTTTCGCCCCTGCACCTACGTGCAGATTTGTAGACCAACTTCATGTTTCCAGGCACTATATTTCTTTGTGAGTTAGCAAAGCTAGCAACGCGTCCGCATTAGAAAATTTCACACGCAAATACGAATGCCATTATTTGGTACTTCTGAATTCACGTTAATCCTTTAATGTAACAGCAAAGCAATGTCGCGTGTCCTAGCTAGTACCCTCTCCATTCCAAATTATAAGTTATTCTAAAAATTTTAGAGTCAAAATATCTCAACTTTGACCAAACTTATATAATAATATAATAACATTTATAATGCTAACTAAGTATCACTAGATTCTTCATCAATTATATTTTTATAATATATCTATTTTATATCACAAATTTTTATAATTTTTTCTATAATTTTGGTCAAATTTAAAATGCTTTGAATGACTTATAATTTGAAATAGAGGGAGTATATATATAGCAACGGATGCCTAGTCACATTGAAATGTCGTTTCTTGGTTCAAGATAACCGGCGAGGCTTGCATCCCAAGCCGTACATGCAAGTCCTAGTTTGCTTGCATCAAATTCGCAGAGAAAAAGAAGATTGCTTGCATCAGCTTGAAACGGAATTCCTAAACAATCGGCATGCACTACTCCAAAGTCACTTGGAACCATTACTAACGAGTAACGATCCGCAGGTGCTCATCTTGACAATGACAGCGCGCATGTAGTACTACGTCTTCTATGTATACTTTTTTTTATAACTTCAATTTATACTTTGGTTGACGCCAACTTAGAATCCTTTTCGTACATACTCTCTCGATCAATCTTTCTATTAAAAAACTAGATTTAAAAAATATTTCTAATAATATTAATTATATAACATAAATATTAATATTTTTAATATATATTTGAGCAAAGATATTTCTTCGGAGCGAAAACGACGATATGGACTGAGAGGGGGCATGTCGGTTTGTGAATTAACGACGGCATGGGCATAGGAAATGTCTGACAGCACATCTGAAGTTTGGCACTCTCTCTAAGGCTTATCTCTGCAATTTGTCGCGTTCCTCGACTCGTTTTGGCGTTGCTCCCCACATTGCTTTCTGAACTGTGAGACAAACTAGTTCACGTACCTACAAGCCTACAGTACATACAGTACAGCGACTAGTACTTTTCTCCCGGTTTAGTTACCAATTTTTTTTAAAAAAAATATCTTCTCTAAATTGATTGCAGATTGAAAATGAATCCAGGCTACACTACAGGCGTACGCACATCATTGGAAGGATTGCTTTGTGGGAGAGTCGGCCGAGGGCCCCCAATCCGTAATTCGCTGGGCCATCGCCTTGTAAATTATTTGGGCCCGGCCCACAGGGCCTACTAGTGTCCACAGGGCAAGTCTCCCGGCCCGTTTGTCGTAATGTCGCCCATGCTCTGACTTGCATTGCTCAGTAGTCTGTACCATGTGTACTTTCTGCTCTTCGTGACCAAAGAGCTGTCATAAATGATGGACGAACCGTACGTGTAGTGGCAAATCTGTGTCAGTCAAAGGGAGGAGGAACACTCCTCCAAAAGTTCACAAGAAGCCGGCCAAGCTGAGGCCTAAACCGTGTCGTACGTTTACTTGATTGTTACTGCTTTTTGTAATGCAAAAATGAATGAATGACCAATCGTGTAGCATCTGTGTTGTCGGGAGGAGGAGAGGAGTGTACTCCACCAGCCGTGGCGAGCGGCGGATAACGCGGGACGAGAGAGCTCGTGCAAGGAAGAATCACCGGCAGGTGTCACGGTTTCAGCGCCACCGCACGCACGTTTTCGGGCGCGACGAAAACCAGCCCTGCATGGCTGCATCGCATGCGATTCTCGCGGACCGCAGCATGCACGCAGGGGAATGTTCACCGTCCTCGGGATCCTCGTCGCCTGCGTCTCCGTCCGGTCCCCGGCGGCAAAATTTTACCACGCCGCCGCTGCCAGTTTGCCAGGGCACGGTGTTTACTGTAGCACACACAGTATATATAGTACTGTGCGTACGTACGGAGTACTACAGTTCACCCATGCATGTGCTACCTCTCCTTGGCACAAACAACAGCCCTCACCCCCACGCCTTCACGTGTTTACCACGTCTAGGTTCCACATCCACAGATCTCGGTTTGGGTCTAACATAAAATACGTAAGCAGTTTTCTACTCCCTCCCATGCTTCCATTATTACTACTAGTACTAGTTTATTTTATACTCAACTCAATTGTGACTTGTGAGGCGTGCGTACACAACCTAAGGTTCTGTTTGTTTCTATAAGTCAGATGATTTATAAGTCTAAAAGTGAAAAAAATGACTTATTTTGTTAAACACCTCAACTTATAAGTCCATAAGTTGCTCCACCCCAACTTATGGACTTATAAGTCAGTCACCTCCTTTTCACATAGGACTACACCTTTTTATTTGGGAACCACACTTCAACTCATTTCCTTCATGACACCACACCTTTTTTGTTTAGGAACCACACTCCAACCAATTTCCTACATGACTTATAAGTCATTGGAAACCAAACAAACATGACTTATAAGTCACTGATTTTAAGTCACCTGACTTATAAGTTAGGGAACTTATGGAACCAAACAGGACCTAAACACACAACTAACTTTCACTGCGCTCGCTGTCGCTTCTTGTCTGCAGCTACCCTAGCAGTACGCACACACATCATCATTTTACAATCTGATGGACCACATGTACCGGTTTATATGTATGCACAACGCAGACAAATTAACGGTAGTAGGCCAAAGGATAATTCTCAAAAAAAGGAAAAAAAAAAGGGAACACATCATGTACTACTAGAGTAGTGTAGTAGACTAAGGTGGTGTTTGGTTACCGCTCCCTAAACTTTAGTAACTAAACTTAGGTGATTTTA
The DNA here is from genome assembly GCA_022036555.1 of Microstegium vimineum. Classification (NCBI taxonomy): domain Eukaryota; kingdom Viridiplantae; phylum Streptophyta; class Magnoliopsida; order Poales; family Poaceae; genus Microstegium; species Microstegium vimineum. Next base: position 41,620,157 of record CM039125.1, read on the forward strand.
GGCCCTAAACTACTAAACACTCCTCTAAAGTGCCCCCTAAACTTTAGTTGATGCACTAAACTTTAAGGACCACTAAACTTTAGGGGGTAAACCAAACACCCCCTAAGACTAGCTAGAGTACTTCCAAAATGGAGTAGATCAAGCGATAAACGAGGCACCAAACAAAAGCCACCTGCATCCACGCAAAATAGCGCCATATATATTCGGCTGATCTTTTCTGCGGCCGATAATAAGCCAGCTAATACTATTTTCGGTTGTTTTATTATGAGAGAAAAAAATTATAACATGACTAATAAGTCGGACTGATAAGCCAAACGAACAGGATGTCCATGCTCTACAACACAAAAATAAAAAAAATAGAAAAATCAAAATATCTTATAATTTAAAATAAGAGTACCTTATATTAACTTTCCTTTTGGTTTTTTATATCGAAGTAGCTCCAAGACTAGACTAGTATTAAGGCTTTATCTGTTTGATAGGCCTTTGGTCGGCTTTGGCTCCGGCGTGCACTGTACCAAAAAGTAATTTTTATCAATCCACCGAAATAAACTAGAAGCCAATAAAACTATTATTATTTTTTCTTTATTGGCTCTACTACCTTTCTTCGTACATTGTCGTAGCGAATAAGATCGAGACAACGGAGTTGTTTGAACTCAAGATGTCAACGGGGAATTCTCCGTCAGAGGTTACACCCTCATCCCCATCCCCGTCCCCTGTGGGGGCAAATTCCCACCCATCCCTGTCCCCGTGAAGGCTGGCGGGGAGCACTTCTGCCCCATCCCCGTCCCCGCTAGGGGATTAATCCCCACGGGGATCCCCATGGTTCATCACCGGACCAAGCTTAGAGAAGGGGAGGACGAAGACATGGTCGCCGGCGGTGAACCTGTGCGTATCTCCAGCGAGGCGTCAGCTCGCGTCAGCGTCGCCGCTCGCGCAGCCGCGCTCACATGGGGGCTGGAGCTCGGTATGGGGTCGGCGGATCTAAGATTTGAGGTGTCGCCGCCGCAGGTTCCCGCTCCGGCGTCCCAGGCGTCCGGTCTCCGGTGCCGCGAGGGCGAGGCGAGGTCGCGAGGGGCGAGGGATAGGCGAGCCGAGGCCGCGAGGGCGTGAGCCGCGAGTCTGCGAGAGAGACGAGTGCGAGTGGCGGCTGCGGCTGCCTGGTGATTCTGCGGGTTCGTGCGTGTTAGGGTTGGGGTGGGGGACGACTGGACTCGAATTTTAGTGGGCCTTCTTTTATTGGGCCTTGCTTCACGGGGCGGGGATGCGGGGATCGGGGTCGAGGAACAGGCAACCATCCCCATCCCCGCCATTCCCGACGGGGACAATAATCCTACCATTTTCATCCCCGTGGGGATCAAATCCCTACCATCCCCGTCCCCTAATGGAAGAAATCCCCGCGGGGAATCGGGGATCGGGGCTCGTTGACATCTTGAGTTTGAACATACGTCAAATGAGCCCTAATAAGTACCACATCGCTGACGAGTGACGACGTTGATCTTCTGTTTAGAAACACCGACGGTAATAATAAAAACTGCCACCTTTATTTCCTCCAACTCACTACTACAGAATAGCAAAACAGTGTCGGTTCAAAATCCCCTATCACTGCCGGATTTTGAACCGGCACAACGCTTTTGGCAGTGATGAGGTGATCACATCACTGCCGGTTATGCCAAACCGGCAGTGATGGATGTCGAGAAGAAATCGGGTTTTTAAAATCGAAAAAAATATTCAAATTTTGGGAGAGGCCACCAGGAATTTTTCGTGTAATAATCGCGAACGCGCTCCGGCCACTGCCGGATTTTGAACCGCACAACGCTTTCGGCAGTGATGAGGTGATCACATCACTGTCGGTTATGCCAAACCGGCAGTGATGGATGTCGAGAAGAAATTGGGTTTTTAAAATCGAAAAAAATATCCAAATTCTGGGAGAGGCCACCAAGAATTTTTCGCATAAAAATCATGAACCTCCAGCCGGGATTCGAACCTGAGACCACCCTCACACGGTACCTCCTCTGCCACTCCACCCATGACTCACTTGTGTCTATATTCGTTAGTACTTCTTCATATTCTATACTAAATCAAGTGTAAAATGATTGTTTGAGCCAGTAAACGGATTCAAATGAAAAAGTTGTGAACTACAAAGTTTAATAACTTTTCGAGATCTACAACTTTCATGTAGCAAGTTTTTTCATCCGAGGTCGTTTACAAAAATTTGAATATCAAATTTGACACATTCAAACGTATTTTTCGATGACAAGATGATTTCAAATGAAAAGGTTGTGAACTATAAAGTTTCATAACTTTTCGAGATCTACAACTTTCATGTACAAAGTTTTTCCATCGGAGGTAGTTTACAAAAATCAAAAAAATTAACGGTACAGGTATATCACTGTCGGTTCCAGCCATGAACCGGCAGTGAAGCTCCTCATCACTGCCGGTTCGTGGCTGGAACCGGTAGTGATGATGAGCTTCAGTGTCGGTTCGTGGCTGGAACCGGCATTGATATACCTGTAGTGTTTACTTTTACCTTGTCGCAATCTTACCCCTGCACACCCGCTGATAGGATAGACATCCGCTTTACTTACTTGCTACTTCTACTTCGCATTATGTCATTGATGTGATGCTGAGTGGAGGATTGTTTGTGAGTGGCTAGGCACTGTGTGCCGTTATAATGGTAACAACTTGGGGGGTCTTGGCGTGTGTCTTGGGTGTGTGGTGAGGGTTGAGTTGATCAGACAGGCCCTACGGCGAGTCCGTGGGACGAGTCTTGCCGGGGGTGCGACTTGGACATCCCCACGTGAGGTACCTGTGGCGGGTACATGTGGTTTTGAGAAGATCCCGGGGCGAGCCCCGGGATAGAGGTGTTGTGATGGCACAGGGGAGTACCCCGATTGAGGAGATGACCTGTCTGATCCCACCTAGGACCTCATATCAAGTGGACCAGAACCCTGGGAACCTTCGTGCACACCACTCGTCCCTAATGGGCGGGGTACAGATGTCTATCGGTTTGGGCGATGCCATTACTGCCAGGTTGTTAGGTGATAGGGTGGGTGGTACCGGTGTTGAGACCCGTACCATCCTAGATGCGCAGTACCACGGTGGCCAGGTGCTGCGTCTCCCAGTCTCAGTTTGCCGGTGCGCCGGGGAGCCCCAGGGCTGAGTGGCAGGATGATATCGTTCTGGATCGGGAGATAGCCTGTTATCGGCCTAGGCGTTGCGCAACGTCGATGATGGCGATCTTGTGGGTACAGGTGTACACACTCTGCAGAGTTGATCGATCTATACGTATAGTCGTGTCTCCGGATATGGACATTCCCTTGACCTACGCTTTTCTTGAGTAGTGAGATGAGTCCTTTCTTCTTTCCCCCCTGGGTTTTGCAGGATCCGGCTGTGAGCCGCTGAGGCAAGGACGAGAGGGAGTTGTCCTTGTCGCCTAGAGAGTGAGAGTGTGTGTGGTGAGATATGTGTGGATGGGATGGATGTGTGGAAAATGTGTTAAAACTTGATATACAACTTACTATATTATTATTACTTAATAATGAACTTGCATAGGAAAACTATAACCTTAAATAGGTCTTTTGTTATATCCTTGCATTCCACTTACCACAAAGCGAACACAAAGCATAGGGTAGGAAACAGTGGCCAATATAAATCATACTGAAAGTTATTTATCAGGTTTGGATGACATCTTCGACGACAACAACAAGGATCTGGAGGAGGATTAGGTGGTCTTGTCCTACGTTCAAGGTTGCCTGTGAAGGAGGAGCCTTCACCCGCTGACGCGCTGTGTCTGCTTTGATATCGTTTTGCGTGCGTCTTCCGCTAGTATCATGTTGTAGTAGGGTGTGAATCTCTAAGTTATAATAGTTGTAAACTTGTAATCTACGATGTATGAGTATGGTATCAGTTGTATACTAATAATGTGATAACTTGATATTCCTGAGATTATCACATTATGTGGATTTCCCTTCGAAAAAATTGTGGATTGTTACATTAACACCGTCCAACTAGGCAACCAAGCACTGCACAGATCGAGCACGCAGCTGCTCACGCTGGGTAATCAATGGGCGGACGGATCTGATCTGACTATATATATAGGAAGGCTGTGTTTAGATCCTGGAAATGGAGTAAAAAAAACATGTAGCACTTGTCATATCATATTGTAGCAATTTTGTTTTTATTTGGTAATAATTGTCCAAACATTGATTAATTAAGCTTAAAATGTTCGTCTCGCAAAGTTAAACAAAACTGTGCAATTAGTTTTTTATTTTATCTATATTTAGTACTCTATATGTATGTTGGTATTTAGATGTGACGGGGAAAGAAATTCGATGTGATAGGGATGTGATGGAAAGTTGGGAAAAGTGGGGAACTAAAACACAGCCGAACACGAACTGAAGAATCTAGCAGAAGTGTTGGTAAGAAAAGGAACAAAAGACTACGACTGCGAGGTGCCGAGGTGGTACCGACGTGTAAAAAACTGTCGCGGCAGCATCAGCTGCTGTGGTAGGTAACTGTACATATTGAATGCCGGCTCCCCCGACCCCGATGACTGATGACACCAACCGGAAACCGAAACAGGAGTTACACCGTCCAGCAGTGTTGCCACGGGCTACAGAAATTCGAGTGGCTTGGACTACGAAGAATTCTTATTTCTGAACAAGAGAACCCCCAGTGAGGTCTGCTACTGCTGTGAAAATGCTCGTTGCTTCTACTGCTCTCTCTCTCTCTCTCTGCTTGTAGCATCTGTACGCTCGGTCGTCCCACTTTCCCTCTGGCTTTTAGGGAGTACCGTACCGTACCTAGAGGCTTCGATTCGATCTCTTTCGTCCCACTGCACGTTTCCGGCGTCTCTTCCGTTTTTCTGCGCCGCCGCCGCCGCCGCCGCCGCTTTCCGGCTCCAGCTTTACGCTTTCCGGCGGTCGCGCACGTCGTCGTCGTCGTCAACCGTTGGCCACCGGGGTCCATTCGAACCGGCCGGCGCCGAGCGGCAGCCCGCGTGCGACGTCGAAGCTGTACCTGTACATGTGGGACAAGAGAGCCCATCCCCCAGAGTTAGCGCTGACGTGCTGTTGGTGGGAATCTTAACGACGACGGCCACACAACCGGTCACCGGACGAAATGCGCGCAGGAGGCAGCGGACCGGACGACACGTTGTGCAGTGCAGTGAATTATTCCCACAGTGCTTACTTGGCTGCGAAGCGGTCGGCCTGCGCTTTCTCCGCGGCCCCGAAGAAGTCCTCGATCTCTCCTGCGGGTGGCATTGCTGTTGATGTCGCGGTGGCGGCGGCCAAAGCCATCCGACGACGGTGACGCTTTGGGTCGTCGTCGTCGTCCGTGGCCTGATGACTCCACTCCTCCTCGTCGCTGAAATCTACTGGTGTTGGCCCGCTCGACGGCGTCGTCTCCCTCCTGAATTACGAAAATTATTCGATCATGCATGAGGAAATCATAATCGTGAGAAAATAAAAGTGGCCGGCCGGCAAGGGTGTTGAATTCCCGGGAATTAATCCAGGAGGGAGGTGCGCAGGTCAGGTCACCTCACCTCTCGCGGCGCCGGCATCCTGCCGAGTCGCTGACGACACTGTCGACGTCGCAGAAGTCTTCGCAACCACCGCTACTCTCCCGAGCCGGTGCCAGGACGACGTCCACAGAAGACGACGCCGTGCTGGAGCACCTCGAGATCCCAGCGACGACCTCCACCTGCTCCCCAGAAGCTCGTCCAGACCGCTGTACCGCCGCAGCAGCATGCGACGGCGGCACCGGACACTGCACGTCGCCCGCGGCCGCGGGCATGAACAGCCTCCTGCTCCGCAGCTGCAGGTAGCAGCACCCTGCAGGCGGTGCCCCGCCGACGTTGCCACGGAGCTCGGTCTCGGCCTCCGCACGCGCTGTCAACTGCTGCTTCCTCGGCCTCTTCGGCGCCGGTGCCGCAGCAGCCGCCGCAGTCATGATTGCTGCTGCTGGATCGGACGGTTGGGTTGCGTTGGGGCATTCGAATTTCGAATTCAGAGCTCGGTCGGCGTCAGGAAGATTGCAATCGCAAGCCCCGGGTGTGGCAAAATGGCAAGCTCATGCCATTGCATTGCATGCATGCACTGCGAGTAAATGCTGCCACGTGCATCCTCGCAACCGTGCGTGCGCGCGGCCTCGCCTAGCTAGCCGTTTGTTGTTTCCGTGCCGCCGTCTTGCGATTCCACCGTGGTCCGTGGTCAGATTCCAACCGTTACGAAAATTTCTTCTGCCGTAGCTAGTGTGCGAGCGCGACGACAACGCCGTCCGGTCCGGTCCGGCCACGTCTGCAGAGTGGAGACCGCGCAGCAGTGATCTGCGTCGTGGTGCGTAGCAGGGGCAGGGCAGACGCAAATACGATTCTGCACTGGTTTGCCCGGGCGGCTGTTTGCGGATGGCGTCCGATTTGCTTCAGCGGCATGGATTGAAGCCCTAGTATAGCCCTGTCAGTTGAAAAGACAGGGAGAGAGAAAAAGCCTACGGTACCTCCGTCCCGCGACCCTACGCTTGTCATCTTTCTGTTGGCCTTGCCACTTCAAGCATATCATGTTACTAGTGAAATGCGCGCGCGAAATGTGCTTGAATCTAGATTTGGAGACTGTACATGCAATTAGATAGGCTTTTTTTAATAACAAAAAAGATAGGCTTTGTATTTTTTTGAAGGTCATAATACAGTGTGGCAGTTTGAACATTGCATGGCACTGGGTACACGATAGTTTTCTACATTGCCTATCATGATCAGTAGTAACGTATGTGAAGCATAGTTATACAGGTGTCGTCCTGTAGGAACATCTATTTGTCGACTAACTTTGCATCTGAATGGTTCGCTCCTGAGAGTGCATATCAGTTGTTTAGAATTTTGCTCCAGGGTCGCCTGCTGCCTATGCCGCATATTCAAAAGACTGCAGTGTCCAAGCAAGCTTTCTTTCTCGCACTTTGTATAGCACACATCTAAAAGAAACTTTATCTCTAGATGTGAACCTGGAATAGAAGAAAAGTGGGTCAGAAGTCAGTTCCATTATCGTGAGTGGTATGAGTCTACATGAAACCGAAAACAATATGTTCAGATGAACTTTGTTCACTTCTTTTTCCAAAAATCGCTTCAGTTATTAAAAATCTGTAAAAAATTCGAACATATATCAGAAACATCACTCAAATAAGCATACATTCAATCTCACAAGAATTGGGGATTTGTATCCTACTTATACAGGAAAAGGAGGATAGACCTACAGCAAGCTGAAATAGAGGCACCAATTGCAGGCATCTAGAATATGAATTTGCACTGAATAAATACATCATTAGCAAGGAATTCAGATTAATCAAAGAATCCCATTTCCTAAGGAGACAAATACGTCAAATAATAAGACCTTTTGTATGTTACATTCCACACCATTTGATAAGTAAAATGCAAAATATTATTGGCATGAATAATAAATAGAAATGGCTATAGCTTGAATTATTGGCGCCTTTAGTTTCATTTGCTTTACTGGCAGCTAAGTACCAGCATACAGTTTAACGTGCACAACAAATGGTCAACTTCAGTAATTCCGTGCAATCTAATTAAGAACATGTTTCGTAGGGACAACATCAATCTTTTGTACGATGAGGAGGCGGCGGCGGTAGCAACACCAACCATGGAACTGAATGTAGCCGAAAATATATACATTCAGCAAGGAAGGGAAAGGTGCTATGGAACTTGCATACCATTATGTTTGTTTAATAGGAACTGCATAGGTTGAGCACTTTGTTCCATTTCGATGGGTAGTCTTGTTTATCACTCATTCCTTCAACCTCTGTAAAATGTTGAAAAAATTTAGAATTAGTAGAGACACTAAACAGGAGAATTTTAAGCAGAGTATCTTGTATTGTAAACCGAGGGTTGATTAGAACTAAATTCAATAGAACTCTTGGTTAAATAAAGTCTGCGAGTAAATTTAAGCGGCCTTCATTCACTGAACCAGAGACCTTTGGTTTTAAATAGCAAAAAAGGATTCACGTACAATAGTGTCCAATTATGCAAACTAAATAACACTGTATTTCACATGATCCCAAGGCACAAGCTATGACAAATAAGTCTTAGCGCCACATTATTGGTCCATGAAAGTGAATGCTATGACAACACCAAACAATACTTGCATGTGATTTTGGGGGACCGACATGTATAGAGATTTGCTGGGGGAGGGTAGCTTACCAAGTGCTAGGCTGCTTTAATGGCGTACCTTGTTATAGTTGTAGAATAGAGCAGTGAAAAGGGCAGTATGAATGTGAATGGTTCTATCTGGGTCAATGGATGGAGGCGGTATTTATAAATACTGAAATAGTGTTATTGAATCAGCGTAACTGCAGTGTGCAGACGTGCAAAGATGATAAACATAGAACAATATTTGGAACACCTGAATTGTTGATTCATGAATAATCTGAGACCTACCAAGCAACAGAAATCCCACATAGTCAGGCACTACCAATCAGTACAAACAGGGTCTATTCAGATTGAGGTAATGTAAGCCATATTAAGAATAAGATAAAGTGGAGGAAAATCGATCATTAGAGAGCGTTTGGTAGTGGAGGTTCCAACAGGGCACTACAAATTTAATAGCAACATTAGCAGCATTATTCCAAGGGATAACGTGCATTGACCTAACATACAAAATCTGGGAGGTAGCTGAAAAAAATATAACAGTGTTACTCTAGAAAGTCAGTTTAACCGACCAAACAAAGTTGTAAAAACTGTCGAAAAAAAAGATACTGACCCACTATCAGGATGCCCGCCGAAGAAGTAAGTTGCTTCCACCTTATAACTAACTGATGTACCTGAAGATCGATCTGGGTTGCTAAATCCTTGTACATTTATGAAACCAGCTGCAAGTAACGATACTTAAGACAAAAGGCATATCAAAATATCAAGGCTGTGATCTCCAACACTACCATCCTAAAAGAGAAGTGTAACAAGCTAGTTCATTTCCTTGTGTGCACACCTTTTGCACCTTAAAGAGAGAAAGAGATAGATAATTAGAATGTAGCAGTGAGAATTCATGAGCGAGGGCTAACTGATAATTTAATAAATAAGTCAAATAAGTGTTGTATATTATGCTCTATCAATCCTAAAGACAGAGGAATGATCTGGGCTGCTAAATCCTTGTATATTTACCAAAGCAACGACAAGTAACAATACTTAGGACAAAAAGGCATACCAATATACCAAGGCTGTGATCTCCAACGCCATCCTGAAAGAGCAGTCACACCTTTTGCAACGTAAAAAGAGAGAAGGGAGAAGGGTAATTAGTACGTAACAGTGAGAATTCATGAGCAAGGGCAACTAATAATGTCATAAATAAGTCAAATAATAGACAACTAAGCGTATCAAAAATTCGAAATAAATAAATCTTAAGGGTAATTGCGTAGAGGTATATCTACACGATACGAAATTAGCACAAGAGGGTAGTACAGTAAAGATACATAGTATGAAAGTTTAAGCTTACAAATCTATTTTTTTTTTCAAAAAGGTAACAAGAATTGCTTAACAAATGTTTATACCAAAGTCTAAAGCCCGCGGGTCTCGGTTGTAAACCCACCCGATTGCCGGCCTTAGATGACAAACTTTACTATAATGTTCGTTTCAAGCTATAAAATCATATAATGGTTACGACATATTTCAAGGTAGCTACAAAATAAAAAATCTTGTATGGCTAGGTTTTTTTGTCTGAACTACAGTACGGAATAATTTGATATAGTGCAACATTGTCGTATTCTTGGACGGGAAAAACAAGTCTGCATATGCACCCTGTCATCTAATTCTACAGGGACTGAGACATCATTAGTGTTACCATTGGAGAGGTCCAATAGAAACTATGCAGGGTTCATTGCAATAAGTGGGAGAAATTTTGGATCTGTACTAATCAGTCGACACAAAATTAGAGCTTGAAACAATCAAATTCAGCTATTTAACACCAGCAAGCCATAGTATCGTTGACGATGCAGGAATAGTATGCACCTGAACATGTTATAGGGTTCGGGGCGTCATTCTGCTCGTACATGACCCACGGCATGCCGGTGTTGGTCCCAACAGTGATCTGGGCCACTGAACAACTACAAATCAACCGTGTATGGATACTAAGGCAGCCACAAGGCAACAATCTGTGTATACTACGTTTGCGAGTACCTCATGGTGTATGCAAGAAGAAATCTTACAGAAAATCTAAAAATATGTAATATGTATATATAATACATCAATTTTATTTATTTGTTGCTATTAACTTAATCTTATGTATATTAACACTTGTTTCTTTATAATGCAAATTTAATACGCTATAGTTGCAGCAACAAGTGTTGAAAGAAGACCGCCTCAAAGGAATTCAAAAGTCATTTGCTGGATTTTTTCTTGAAAAAGTGGTCAAACCTGGAGGCGACTTCTATTACGACCCGGCCGTCCCACTCAAGCCAAATCAAGACGAACATCTGTATGATATTTAAGTGGCGAGAGCGTTCGTGTCTTAAGTCAAGTAACAATGAATAATGATGTAAATTTTATGTGCATATATATATATATATATATATATATATATATATATATATATATATATATATATATTAAACTTTAGAGTTTCATAGTTTATTTGTGTTTAATGTTTGAAAGTAACTTATAAGTGCGTGAATACATGTATTAGCAGCGAATACATGTATTAGAAGCGTAGAATACACACATTTGAATACCTAATCTATTTGGAAAACCAAAATAAGAAATACCAAAATCAGAAAGAAAAAAAGTCTTTAACTCCGGTTGGTAATACCAACTGGGGCTAAAGGGTGCTGCCACGAGTGGCCCGCCTACGTCACCTGGCGCACCCTTTAGCCCCGATTAGTATTATTAACTGGGGCTAAAGGGGGGAACATTTAGTCCCGAATCCTTAGCCCCGATTCAAGCACCGAGGCTAAAGGCCCTTACAGACCGGGGTTAAAACCCGGTTCTATACTAGTGAAGTTAGAGCCGAAGCCAGGAAAGAGCCCACTTTACAGGCCCCGATTGACATCCCCTGGTGGCCCACTTTACACATGCACCTCAACCTTTGCAAAAACCAGCCCACTGGAGACTCAGACCTTTGGTTGCTGAAGTTTGCTCAAATACATCAAATCAGATATAAGAATGTTGCTTTTACAAGATTCCAAGGCAACGCAACACGATAGCCGATAGACTAGCCATTAGCCAAACAGGCTGCTGTCTGTTCCTCAAACATGTAATTTTGTCTGTAAAAATCAGGCTCATGCTAGCACTTGTTCTGCTATTCAAATGCTCAGGAATATTCAGTGGGGAAGCTTACCCTCCTCTCTGTGACTTGTTGTTAAACTGAATAAATGGAGATGCCGTTATTCCAAAAAAAAAGGGGGATTTATGTGTCTCTATGCTTGTGCATGGACGCCGGCAAATCACTAGTAAACATAGATTGGGCCTTGTAAATAGTAGAGATAGGTCACATCTCCTTTGTGAAAAGCTGTAAATGATTGGGCCTAATCAGAGTCCGGTCGGAGGGTCTGGGCCGGGTCCACACATCCACTAATCTTGCTGTCCTCCTACTACCGTGCACTTTTGTTTGGATTATTGTCAGCCAGACATGCATCTCCTACGTTATCCGCGGGTACCACACAAATTACATATGCATCAAGCTGTCCAAAAATATCTAGAAATTTGTCAGCAGTGTAGTAGTGCCAAAAACATCTAGAAATCCGTCAATAGTAGTAGTGCTACACCATTTGTTTGTTTCTGATCCTATCCGCAGCCTCCGACAATATCTCAGATATTTCATATTTGGTTCACCTCTTGAAAACGAGTTGCTATTTTGGTCGCATCGAGTTCACTTTTCTCTACAAATTAAATATATGTATGGACTATGGAGTTGTCGTCCAAAAAATCTAGAAATTTGTCGACAGTAGTAGTGCCACCATTAATTTGTTTGTTTCTCCGATCCGCAGCCTCCGCGACAATATCTCAGATATTTGGTTCACCCCCTTGAAAACGAGTTGTTGTTTTGGTCGCATCGAGTTCACTTTAATTTGTCTACACACAAGCGGCACAACACAACACGGACCTCGCGTCCAACATCGTGTTCTACACGAACTTTACAAGCACAGATGACCATGCAACGCTTGCACACCTGCAAGTTTTTTCTTGCCAACAACTCCGATCTCCCGAACCGATCGAGAGCAAAAGACGATCTCCCTCCCAAGTGTCATGGTTGCCCTTCAAATATCTCCAAACGTCCGCAGCGACGTGTGCCACAACGAGTGGCCAACATGCGATAAGAAACGAGTGCACGTAAAATGCCCTGCCCTTGGACGAACAAAGCTATATTAACCTCGTCTCTCCAGGGCAAAATTCCAAGAGTACCGAAGTACAGTTCTAGCTACGTGACACCACTACACTACCATCCATTATTCCTCCTTGACGCAACAAGAGAGAGCTTGTCGTACTGCAGGAAGCTAAGCTAAGATAGAAATGGCGTCGACGGTGGCAAGCCTCTCTATTCCGGCGGCGACCTTCGCGGCGGCCGCCGATGTGGTGCCTAGGAGGAAGCAGGCCGGCCGCGTCTGGTTCCCCATGGCGGTGGCGCGCCGCGTCGGAGGATTCGCCGTGAGGTCGAGCGGGCCATCCACGCCGCCGGGGATCTCGGACAAGCTGTCGGAGAGCATCAAGGAGGCGGAGGAGACGTGTGCGGACGAGAAGGGCACCGCGGAGTGCGCGGCGGCGTGGGACACGGTGGAGGAGATCAGCGCCGCGGCGAGCCACGCCAGGGACAACCTCAAGGAGGACAACGACCCACTGGAGAAGTACTGCAAGGAGCACCCAGAGAGCGACGAGTGCCGCATCTACGACAACTAATAATTATTAAGCTAGCGCGTGTACAAGCAGCAGTAATGAATCAAAACATGCATGTTACTGTATTAAGTTGTTATGTATAGGCGATGATCATCGACATATACGAAGGAAGAAAATTGTTGTGGTACAAAAGGATAATACTCGATTGGGGGTCTACATGCAGTGTATGGCTGTATCATTCTTCATACTATAGGATGACACAGGCGACCCCCGGGTATTATGATATTGGGATGGCATACAAAAATTTGTCTGGGTTAATTTCTTGTGCCAAGCGTGTTTAAAGTTTGGGATGGACCGACAAACACTTTACATTTGTTATAAGAATCCATTAAGTTCAAATTAGGGCATGTTGGTTCGCCTTTAGTCCCTGGACTAAAGTTAAGTCATCCCCCAAGAGACTAATAAAGAACTAAAGCAGTTAGGTCATGTTTTATTTGAGCCTAATAAACTTTAGACTCCTAAATTTATTTATTTTTAGTCACTATAAAACCAAACACTATAATTAAATGAGAATAAATGACCCTTAGTCCTCTCTAGTCACTTTGGAGTGACTAAAGGGAAAAAAACATTTAGGAGGACAAACTAAACAGGGCCTTAGTCACGCTGTTTGGAACTTTAGGCACTAAAATGGGGTGACTAAATTTTAGGAGGAAGAAGGAAAGAAAACTAGCTAGCTGCAGATTAATTTGCCTAGGCACAGTAGTTTTGCGTGCCGTTCATCTGAATGACAGGAGGTGGATGAACATTTGCTCGCTTGATTGCCGCCGAAGACAGTGAAGAAGCCAGAAACAAGCTAAACTGGTCGATCTGCTCTAGAAGGCGATGTGGGCTGGGCTGGGCTGGGCTGGGCCATCAGGGGAGGTGAGAAAGAAGCAGATGCAGTGATGCTATCTGCGGGCGGTTCCACCACAGGCAGCATATCCGCCGGTGGAGCACGCCACGCCACGCCACACATCTGCGCCGGCCGGAGCATCAACATGATCGCCCTTCCACGAGTTCGATCGCGGTGATCAACGCCACCCGGCCGCATATACCGGCTCGGAGGGTGGTGCGATTCGCGACGCCAAGACACGCCTCCCTTTCATCCGATTTGGTTTTTTCCCCTTCTTTGATTGAATCGCTAAGGGCCATTGGATTCGATTTCGACGCATGAGATGAGATGCCAGGAAAGTTAGACTTACCAGAGCAGGCAATGTACCGGTATCGAATCCGCCCAGAGCCCACCGGACGGACCGAGTCCAACCTCGCAGGCAAGAGATGGCGGACGTGAGCGGCACCGGCTTCGGGGGCCGGCGCCCGCCGGGGCTACTGGCGAACGCGGCGAAACGCAAGGAAGGGTTCGTGCAGCTGTTGCTGATGGCGGGCGTCTTCATGATGAGCCTGCGGTCCCTGGGCCAGAAGCACCGCGTCAACGACCTCGCCGTCGACAACGCCGACCTCCGCCGCGAGCACGACATCCTCTCCCACCGCATGCGGGATCTCCAGGACGAACTCCGCAAGGAGGCGGACGCCGATTTGTCCGGCGCCTTCGCGTCCCACCTCCGCCGCATCTTCACCGCCCACCCTGCGCCGCCGCCCCCAAGGACCAGTAGCGGGCGAATTCTTCTCCTCGTTTTTTTTCCCCCTTCGGTCGTGTGCTCCCATGTCTACTGGTGAGGTCGTGGCCTCTTGTCTGGATCATTTCTGCCTTGCTGGTCGCTGCCTCACGATCCATGGCAGTGCACGCGATGTGTTTGTGGAAATGCCGTAGTGCAGACAATTTGACTGAAAGTGTTGCTACCTCGAGACCGCATGATTGAGACTTTTTAAAAACCTATATATTTGTGTTTCATTCAATGTGATCAATGCTCCTTTTACTTCTGTCCTGCTTGGGAGAAAGAGCCCTCGCCGTCTCTGTTCATTCGACGGTAACCTCTTAGCCACACATAGTTCGTCGGGAACGTCTCCAGTCTCCAGCGTCTCCACTCCGCTCGCCGTTGGCATTGCAGCTAATTTTCGCAGGTGCCCTACACCACTGAACAGCTCGGTTAGGACTTAGGAGGGAGCCAATCTACCTGACGCACAGGGGTTTGCTCGCCCTTGCTCCGTCCGGCGGCAATGGCAGCGAGACCCGGCCGATGGTGAAGCAAGCGCATTTCGGGTATCCGTCGCGTTCACGGCGCAATGGCAAAGACGATTGGTTGAGGACTTCCACTCAGGGTTCAAAATCCTGGGTGCGACACTTTATTCTGGATTTATTCTAGGATTTTCCGGCGCTACATATTAAGTGCTAGCCGACGTTGCTGTCGACAGCGAGTCGCCTGTGGTGACTTCGTGAACTTCAAGATTTGCCGGCTCAGTCATTCGAAGGTGCTCATAGGGTAGAATTTGCGCTAAAAAAAAGTCTCGCTGAGTGGCTGTCGAATGGCGAGGCCGGAGCACTTGCCGTTGCCGGTCTGTTTGGCACCTCAAAACTCCAGCAACAAATAATTCTTCCGGGCATCGATGCTCATTTCATCTGCTCAGTGGTGAATGCGGTTGTCAAGCTGGGCTGAAATGGGGTGGTATAACGCTGGCGGCAATGCTGGGCGCCCAGGCTTGTAGAAGTAGTAGTAGTGACATAGGCCAGAAACCGGACAGGCCCACGCGAAAGCCCGAAACCATGGCAACGATGCAATCCGCGAGCTAACTACTGGTGCGGTTTGAACTTTGAAAGGGCATATAGTTAGTTAGAAAAGGCCTATTTTTGTCCCCCAATTTTTGAAAGTCTATTTTTTCTCCCTCAACTTTAAAAACAAAAAAAAATCACATTTTTCTCAACTTTCTAAACCGTGCATTTTACTTTTCTATAGCAGTTTTGAATGCGATTTTGCCATTTTGCTATAGTAAAGATTGTTTTGCTATAGTGATTTGTCCTTTTTTATTATTATTATTTTAGATGTATATTTGAAAAATCATAGGAAATCACAAAAAAAATCATAAAAAAGAAAATCCAATTTTGTTGGACTCCACATGAGTAGATCTACATAGTAAACATGTAATATGGTATGATTTAGTACAATTTTTTTTGGTATGAAAGTTTTGTACTTTTCTTTTTTATTTATTTTGCTAAGTCTTTGAAAAATCATAGTAAATCCAAAAAAAATATAAAATAGAAAATTATATTTTTTTAAACTCCACATGAGCATATCTACATAGTGAACATATAATATGGCATGTTTTAGTATGCTTTTTTTGTTGTAGCTTTAGGTAGCTTTAGATCTATGTTTTTCTGCAATTAATTGAAATAATACATAGTTGTACTTTCTATAATTATTGTGTTGTACTAAAGAATACCATATTATATACTCATGTGGAGTCCAACAAAATTAGATTTTCTATTTTATGATTTTTTGTGATTTACTATGATTTTTCAAAATTTTTGCCTAATAAATAAAAAAGAAAAGGACAACACCTTCGTAGCAAAAACTTTATACTAAAGTATACCATATTATATGTTCACTTTGTAAATCTACTCATGTGGAGTGCAACAAAATTGGATTTTCCATTTTATGATTTTTTCTGTAATTTACTATAATTTTTTAAAGTTTCAATCGAAATAAATAAAAAAGAAAAAAGACAAAACCGATGTCACTGTAGCAAAACCACCCTTTATTATATCAAAACCACCTTCATAACTGCTCCAGGAGATATAATGCACGGTTTGAAAAGTTGAGAGAGTTGATTTGTCCCGTTTTGAAGTTAAGGGAGAAAGAATAAACTTTTCTAAAAGTTGAAGGGAGCAAAAGTGTTTTTTTTTCTACTTAGTTTAATTTTTTCTCTCCTCAATTTTTTTTAAATCTCCTCAAGCTTCACGGTTCACCCATGGGCCATGGGGAAGGGCTGAACAGGGTACTAATTTACATTATGGAGGTGAAATGTAAATGTAACTTTACTGATTGAAAAAAGGAATTGTAACTTAACGAATGCTGTCAAAGAACAGGAACTGCATCCCCACCCATATAGGCTGCCTGAGTTAGAGCTGAATGGCCAAAGCCCGGTGGAGCTCGGTGTCTTGGTGATGTTTCTTTTCGTGAGGCAGAGAGGATAGACGGTAGGCAAAGGCGAGACTTGAATTGGCCCAGTCCAAGGGCCAGACCCATCATCTGATCAGCCCGCAATGGCTAGTTAGGCAGACCTACAGTCCCTTGAATTGGCCCAGCCACTTTTCTATATAAATGACAGGTTATATATATATGAGCTATTTACTTGTATGGCCCTGGAAAAAATGTCTCCTCCCTGTATGGTCTTTTTTTTTTGAACTTCCTTCTATGGCCTCAAAACGAAATTATCTTTCTTATATGGGCTTCCGTCAAGTCTCTTAGGGTTACCTGTTAGTTTCTCCACTAGTTGACACGCAAAATGACTAAGTTGCCCTTCTGCTTTTTCTCCTCTGTATCAATCTCCCTTCCATTGAGTCACGGGACGGAACCCGTCCGACCCGGGGCGACTCACCGAAACAAAAGACGCGAGCGGAGGCGAGGCGGATGGAAGAGGTCGTCGAGGGCGATGACCGGATCTCCGATGAGGGACCGCCGCCGGCCTCTCTCCCACCGGATCTGCCAAATCTAGGGCCAACCGGACCCCCTCCCATCTTTGACCGTCGAGCTCCTCGTGGAGGAGGCGTTGCCGCTCAGGCGTGCGTCCAGGGCTGGTCCGGCGCGTCCAGCCCTGCGCGGCGGCCATCTCCAGAGAGCAGCCCGGTGCGGGCACCCCCCTCAAGCAGCCAGCACGGCGTGACCTTATTTATGTGAGACTATATGGTGAAATTGTGAACAATTTGTATGCATTTGTGCAATATGGTGAAACTGTGAACAATTTGTATGCTGTATGTGAGACCTTATCAACCGTATTTATGTGAAACTATGGTTATTCGCAATGCATTTGTGCAATTCTGTGTGCATTTGATAAGCTCATTTTATCGCTAGGGGTCAAATATTATGTATGCAATTTTGTATGTGTGAAATATTATTGTAAATGTACATCAGACAAATTGTCAAGATTTATAGTTGAAGATTTGATAAGCTCACTTTATTAGTATAATATAACGGTAAAGTCTGTATTTTATTTTTTCTACTAGGGGTATAATGGTCTTTTTATCTATGACTTAACACCGTCAAGTACTGAAAACGGATGGAAGGCCATAGAAGGAAGATAATTTTGTTTTCAGGCTACAGAAGGAAATTAAAAAAAAAAGAGGTCATACATGGAAGAGACATTTTCTTGAGGGTCATACAAGTAAATAGCTCTCTCTATATATATACTTTATTTGTCTATTGAAACATCTATTATTCATACTTTCATTAATAAAAGGTAATATCTTGATTTTCGTTGGTTGTTCAACAACTTTTGTCCAAAATATTCAAGTTGTCGTTGGGAGCAAAAAATTTAGAGTATAAATCCGCCCTAGGTGAATTCTTAGGCTGGATTCGCCGCTGTCATGCTTTACCGCTATCCGCTACTCCCTCTATCCTAAATTGTAAGTCATTCCAAAAATCTTGGAGAGTCAAAGCATCTCAAGTTTGACCAAGAATTATAGACAAAACTATAAAGATTTTTAACATCAAATAGGCATACTATGAAAATATAATTGACAACGAATCTAATGATACTTATTTGACATCATAAATATTATTATATTATTATATAAATTTGGTCAAACTTGAGAAACTTTGACTCTCCAAGATTTTTAGAATGACTTATAATTTGGGATGGAGGAAGTATAATATATTTCACACCTTACTTTTTCTTACCGATTGTACTAGTAAAATGCAAACACTGCATTTCTGCACTTTTCGCAGCGCTACACGTTGCTTCTGCAAGAGGAACTATCCGCCGTTCAGCCCTCGTGCCGCACAAAAAATGGCTTCTGACGCAACAATCACTAGTCTACTACCCATAGAAAACTAGTCATCATTATACTACTAATAATAGTACTACTCCAAAATAATCAACGATGGAACATTCCAACATCTTAGGTTCTCATCTACCGAGTCAATCATCTTCAGATTTTTACGGTAAACAAGGACTAATCCTACCGAACGTAAATAGTGACATGAGAACCGGCGTGCGGGGGCCACTCCGCGGCACCCGGTCGCCACGAAGATCGGAAGATCGATCCATGGCGCCTGCAGCTTAGCTTCTGCTCGGACCCACCTGTCGGCAGTCGGAGATCTGGAGTAGGTCCAGCGAGTGGCGTCAAGTTCACTTCCAAGCCGCTTCCGAAGCGGCCAAGGACACGCGCACGAAGGCATCGAACACATTCCCCTCGTGAGCGCGCACTGCTAGTCTGCTACCGTGGCGCAGTGTGATTACAGCTCGTCGCTCGTGCCGAACTCCGGCGTGCGGAACCCTAGCGCGGGCGTGGAGCCCACCGGCCTCGGCGCCGGCGGCGGTACTAGGATGGCTCCGCCCGTGACGCCATGGTGAGGGGCTTGCGGCTCGGTGGCCGGGCGGCCTCCGCGGCGAGGTGGTGCACCTGCCGCCGCGTCGCCGTCGCGCTCTGCGTGGGCAACCTCGTCGCCGCGCTGCTCGTGGCCCGTGCGCTCTACGCTCCCGGCTCCTTCGCATTTGCACCCAAACGTACGCTGTTTTTCATCTCCTCAGCTCACTGTTAGTTAGTGTTAGTCCATCCGGTTGTTCTGATCAAATTAAGCTGCCGATTAAGTTCGTCCCTGTGTCTTTAGGCGGGGAGCTGAAGTATTCCAGGGATCAGATGAGGTGGGTCGATGAGTCGATCCGGATTCGCCGCGCAGCTGAGCCCGTCGAGCTCATTCAAGCGGTATAGCTGTTCTACAGAGCTCTTGTGTCCGGAATTCAATTTGTTCAGGTGTTCCATTGAAGCGGTGCTTTTCTGACGTTGGGTTTTGGTGTCTGGTGCGAGAAGGTGAACAAGCTGCGCAAGGCATTCGCGAGGGAAGAGAAGAGACGAAAGGGGCTGCCGCTGGACCTGAAGCAGAAAGTTTCGCTTGAGATTTTGCAGAGGCTGCACGATTTGGGGGAAAATTCTAGTACCACGGAACAGCGAGGTTTGTATTTCTGTCATTCTTTCATTTGGTACTGGTAGTTCAGTTTTAGTATTTAGTTGACTTATTACCAGTGGCGAAGCCAGGGTAGAAGATCACCGGGGTCTTGGCTAAAGCAAGCTGGGTCATTAGAAGGAAATAATAAGCATGAACAGTAATTATCTCTCTGATTTTTGGAATCTGTCGGGGTCAGCCGACCCCAACAGCAAGCCGTAGCTTCGCCCCTGCTTATTACCAAGTTGGAATTATTGCCCGGTGCATCTGGATGGTTGCTCTGCTGTTTTCAGTACTCCGGTTGGAATGTCGTGCTCCTTTATGGTTCGTAATCATGTGTCCATGTTACTGTGGTTGACTGTACATAAATTGCGTCTGGCTAGTTGGACCATTACTAATCTGGTTCTTTGTTAAGGCTCACGACTATGTACCTGCTCTTAGTTCTGAAAAAGATACATCGAGACAAGCTTTACCTGATCATTTCCTTTCTTCGAGAAAGAGCAGAATATATGTCCTTGTGGACTTTTCATGTTTCTTTATTTCTCTTCTGCTCCTTTCATCCTAAATTATAGGTCGTTTTGGCTTTTGTAGGAAGCTTTTGCTATGCACCTAAATATACTTATGTCTAGGTACAAACAGTGCAACCCCCTATAATTTGGAATGGAGGGACTACTTGCTTTTTTTAATTTCACATTTCACACGAGAACAATAAATCCCATCCATACCTTTGAGAACTATGGACCATCATTTCTATTATAACCTTGTAAAAGATTATTAAGCCAAAAGCTACCTTCTGGGTTCTGGCAGCTTACAACTCCAGCATACTTATTCATGGACTTGCCATTTATGTGCTGCTTCTTTTATCTGTCTTCTTGTCCTCACTGGATTTTTTCCATCAAGTTTTATCTGATTTGTCATAACCTTATTGGTTGGCCTTCATTCTATTAGTCAATAGGATAAGAGAAACTGTGATTTCCTTTGTTCTTTTTATAAAGGTGCTTGTAAGATATGATTTATTCTCGTATTTAGACAAATAACGTCAGGGAAGTACCAAGCGATACTTGCTGCCACACAGCTACCTTTTAAGCTTTCTATAAAAGCTGGGTATTTACCTCCGTAAAAAAAAGTACCGAGCGATACTGATGGTTTAGGAAAGTTTACTGTTACTGATATCATACTGAATTTCACACTTACTTTCCCTTTTAGGGTTGTAGGTGAAACCTTTTCTTTAAAAAGAAAGTGAGGGGATATAGGTTAAACTGTTAGAAAAATCTGAAATTGTTTTCTTGTTGTGCATTTAATCTGTATAAGTATTTTAACTAACCTAAAATAAAATCTTTTCCTTCCATTTTTCTGTTACATGCCAGAAGCTGTAGAAGCATGGCGTGTTGGGAAGCTTAAGTACATGAGAAGTACATCTACTAAGAATTTATCAAATTTTGGCCTCTCCAGTGAAGAATCAAGTATGTGAGCTTACTTGAAGTTACTATGATGACATATTTATACTTGTTTGTATTTTTTTTAACATTTATAATGCCCTATGATTTGATATTTAGGGATGTTAAAGCGAGCCTTGGAGTTTAACTGGCAAATGCTATTGGAGGACATTGGTCTTTGGATACCTCCCACTATATATCATATTGAACATGATGACAAGCCTGAGAATGAACCAGAAGGTTATTTCGCTTACACTGTTCATGTTGCCAGGATTGTTGACTAGGTCTCACGGGTCATTAATAATTACCAAATAGTGCAGTAATTTTAAGCTGCTCCAAGAGACAATTGAATAAGGGTTCTTGATTGCTATTAATGTTGCAGATGAAGAGATAATACCAGGTCCACCTTTGCCCCCTGAATGCAATACTGAACTGCATACTGATTATGGTGGCACTGCTGTTAGATGGGGCTTAACACATCACAAAGAAAGTGCCGCAGATTGCTGTCAAGCGTGTATAGATCAGGCTAAGAGGGCCAGATCAGGAGCTTTAAAGTGTAATATTTGGGTTTACTGTCCATCTGAGTATGGATGCTACTCACCAGACAAATATGAACACAAACATCAAGAATGCTGGTTGAAGCAGGTATTTTCTGTTGTCATCTATGTGTATATTTAAGTACCTAACTAATATAAGAGAATATACTTAAGTCCAGCTCTCGTGTACAGTTGGTGATGTTATTATTACCAAAATTTATCCTGTTTCCTGGGATAGCTTCCAAATTGTGTTATGTTTGTTGAATATATGATACACGTATTGGTTTATTAATTAACAATGGTAGGACACATGAAGTGTAGCTACTGGGCCTCTAACATGGTTATCATGGTTTTGGACAGTGGATAGAGCAGGCAGTGCAAGTGCAGCCAGCACAATTCTGGTGGCCTGGCATTGAGTTATTTTTTTCTTTTACTTGATGAAACAGTCTTGTCCCATTGCATAGTTAATAACTCAATATGTCCACCGTATTGTACAAACTGTTGGTGGAAACATGTTTATGTTGCATGTTCTAGGTTATCTGTTTCTTGGTGGCCCATTTTGGCTGATTTGCTGATATAACACAAAATTCAGTTACTTGTTAGAGGATACTTTGCATGGCGCCCCGACATCCATGCCATTTTTTGCGATTGCTATGATTCATTTTAACGAAAGTTTTCATGTTGGCGTGGTGAAAATTTCTACCATGCAGTGGTTAAAATTCTAGGGGCTCCTGTTGGGTTTCAACTCTAGCCTACCCCAACTTGCTTGGGACTGAAAGGCTTTGTTGTTGTTCTTAAAATTTCTTACCACACACTGGAATGTGTTTCATTATGGTTTCTCTAGCTTTCCAAAATTTCTGCGATGACTGATTTATTGGAATGCTACCTCAGATGGAACATTCTAGTGCTATTTATAGAAGAGGAAAGCTGACCAGGAAAAAAATGGAATCTATGATGCATATGAAAGTGAAAAATTTATGCTGCAATAGTGTAGACACTTGAGTAGCCACATTGTTCTGCATCACAAAAAATATTGAACATTCGCTAGGAAGTTTTTACTGAGGTTGATTTGGCCGATGGAAATGGGGCTCCAGCCATCCGGGCACAAAAACTGCTCTCATATTTAAAATATTCATGCCCAGAAGTTGATTCTCTCTCCCTTTTATACAACACATTGGAGATCTAATGTATGTGCTTGATGGTCAGAAACTATAAAAATGCTGGTTTTAGCTCTCTTGAATTTATCCGGTCATAACTTAACATTCATATTTTTTTTATTTCTAAGTTTTGACCATGTGAGGAAATCTGAATGAATATTCAGGTTCTTCTTTATTTAATAAATTCCCTTTAGATACTTAATAGTGAGATTCTGTTATTGGACTCTTCCTTCCAAATGAAACTTCACTTTTTTTCACGTTTGATCTAATG
Source organism: Microstegium vimineum (assembly GCA_022036555.1). Classification (NCBI taxonomy): domain Eukaryota; kingdom Viridiplantae; phylum Streptophyta; class Magnoliopsida; order Poales; family Poaceae; genus Microstegium; species Microstegium vimineum. Next base: position 41,643,474 of record CM039125.1, read on the forward strand.
TAGTCATTAAAATCCTGGTATTCCATTCATATATACGTTATCACTTATCAGTATGGATCTTTTTCCATCTGAGAAGTAATTTTGGCTGTATTGATTTGTATTTCAGGCTGACCATCCTAGATTAAACTTCAAAGATCGGTACTCTGAGCCATACAGAGATTCTCATCCGACTGCTCCTGTTGTTGTTCCATGGATATCAGGTGTCGTTATTGCATGAGCTGCCTGCCCACAGGAGCCTTCTCTTTCCAATGTGCAACTTCACAACTGAACTCCGTACATTTTTTGCAAACTCAGAAAACCAATTTTCTTTTCCTTCTTTAGTACTTAGTCTTTAGGTTAGCCGATCTACTTGATAGCTGAAGTAGTCTGAGCTGGGGCCTGTGTGGTAGGATTTGGGTTATGCTGGTGGCTTACTCGTGAAATTATAGAGTTAAATTAATTCTTTTGTTTTCTGTGTCCCGTACTTTGTTTCCCCTAGATCTGATAATATATTTTTTTCTTTTCGCTGCCCAGAATTCGTTGGTCATGGAAACTTTTACTTCTCATGTCTGTCTTTTTTTTGGGGGGTGGGGGTGGGCGGTAATTGAGTGCATGTAATCGTATACTATTGTTATTAGGTTTATGTTTGGAATTGTATCCAGAATGTCCTACACCACATATTCTTACGTGGTTTTTTGGTTCTATTATATCACAATTCTATTACTGGCCATACTTTTTACCTTTATGTCCTACAATGTCAGGTACCTTTGTCAAACCGTGCCGCAAGGTGGCAAACAAATTGATAGGCATATTTTGACAGAGATGTGTTGCAATATGTGTTCATCAGTCAGGCTTGCCCACAAGCCCACAAATATATATTCTACTTAAAACTGAAAATTCATCTCATAGACGATGGAGGAGTTTGTGCAGGAGTTTGGGTCAAATTGACTACTCCCTCCGTTCTAAAATAAATGTCGTTTTGTGTTTTCGTGCTTCAAGTTTGACTTGATTTATTGAAAATACGTGCAATATTTATATATTTAAATAAATTTTACTTCAAATAATTTTGTTAAAAAACTAGAAAAAAATATCTTTTTGATGATACTAATTACTTATGATAAATATTTATATATTTTAATATATAATTGTCGGCAGTTGTTTCTCGGAAAGCGAGAACGACACTTATTTTGAGACGGAGGGAGTATGCCATTGGATAAACAGGGATGATGGCTAACCTGCTGCATTCAGTGTGCCCGACTTGGACCAATTGTCTTGGTGTCAAAGAAATTGGCTTTGCTCCAAATGCAGTCGCATTATACGTGGGTGGGTCTAGGAACATATATTATATTGCAAAATGCTGCGGACAGCCACCCACCCAAAGAATATATGAATATTTTTATTATTTTTCATGCTTAAACTTCAAACATAGCTAGCCATATACAACTTGCTCAGCATATAACAGAGTACAAGCAGTATAACACAATGGCGCAATGTCAACTGGTTTCAAGGCCATATTCTTTACATATATATCAGGTTCACTAGACTGATCGTGCTCGATAAGCTTTGGTAAAGCTCAACACTCGACAGCATACAAATTACAATATCACGAGTACATCTTACTGCGTGACAGAAAGTACAGCCGGATTACATAAACACTTAATACATCACCCTACTGTAACAAGTTTCCAATAGGTCTTGTAGTATCTGGTGGCTGGTTTGTCTGCTACTCTGGTTTCAAGAAGAGCCCGAGCAGACTCTGCACCGGGCAGCCACGACGAGAAGGAAAACGCCGCTCCGAGGTCACAGCGTACTCCACCGGGGTGGTGATCCCTAGCTCCATCAAATGTCTCGGGTGTATCCAGTCGAAGATGGGCTTAGCCTTCGCGTTCCTCTCCATCTCTTCCAGCTTTTCGTAGGCTCTCTGCCTCTCTTGCGTCCTCTCAAAAGCCTTGGCATCTAAATCAGGAACAGTGCCTTGTGCAGCCGCAGCCATCTGGCGCTTCTTCTCAAAACCCTTGGCAATGAGATATTGAATAGTGCCTTGTGCAGGTGGCGGCTGCAGTTTCGATGGCTCGGGGCGGACGGTAGGAGTCGGGCTGCTTCTGACGCATTGGCGATGGGCAGATCCTGTACTGTTCACGGTTTCAGCAAACTTCTGTGCAGCCACAGGGGAGGCGCCGTTGGTCTCCTGCTCTTCTTCTATCTCGCCGTCTTCAAGTAATGAACTGATGTTGCTTCTTTGGTTGTTCCCGGTTTCGGCAAACTCCTCTTCAGCAATAGGACTGAGAACCTTTCGTGGAATTGTCGTGGGAGATGCATCGGTCTTGGGAAGAACAACAGGAGCTGGATTGCTTGTGACGCACTTGTCATCGGAGTCAGAGTCTATGCTGTCGGAATCTGATGAATCGCTGCAAGAAGATCCAGATGATGAACTGCTAGAGGTGCTAGAGGATCCAGATGATGAACTGCTAGAACTGTTGTTGATGCTGGGGCTTTTTGCTGTTTGAACAAACTTCTCGATTGCAATAGGACTGGCATCGCCACATATGTCGATCTCCTCCTGCTCTGTCATCTCTACGTCTTCAAGTACTCGTGGTGGTGAGCAAAGGCCATTGGCAAGCACGGGAGAGGCCTCGGTCTTGGGAATCGGAAGAAGGGCAGGAGCCACATTGCTTGTCACACATTCATCGTCAGAGTCAGAGTCGCTGCTGTCGGAATTTGAAGAATCGCTGCAAGAAGATCTAGATGAACTGTCGCTGCTGCTGGAGGATCCAGACGAACTGCTCTTGCTTGGGCTTTTTGCTGTCTTAGTGGTTGCGGTTGCCTGCGTCCTGTCGCTCGCGCTACGCGAAATGGCGGCGGTTGCAGTCGCCTGCGTCCTCTTCTTCCTCGGCACCAGGCGCGGATCAGGTGCGGGGGAGAGCTCGGCCGTACCTAATCCCATCCTCTTCGAGCCGAGTTCGACGCGCGCAACTCTACGATGACCAGCAATCTTCTCAGCGGCGGCCGCCTCCGTGCTCTCGCTCGCGCTACGCGAAAATGGCGGCGGCGGGCGTCACGCGTCTCAACGGATCGGATGGGAGGGAAGGATTTGGCGGGGGCTGGCGTGAGACGTATATGGGCTGGACTCGCCCCTCCGGATCGGGATCGGAGAGTGGAATTCATTGTGATTTCTGTTCGACCCCGACACCAACACGAATAACAGGGGCGGTCGTTACGCCGGTATAGGAAAACTCTCCAATACACAACCGCCTTCTCTTTAATTGTAACCCTAAAACCCTAGTTGATCAAAACCCATCACAAGGGCAGCGCTGCACTCTAGGGCACATACTCCCTCTATCCAAAATTAGTAGACGTTGTAGGAGTTGCCACACTGACCAATGCGGCAGCCAAAATACCCTTACACCTCTACACTAGCATCTCACATCTGGTAGTTCTTGTAGCACCTTTGGCTGATGATCTGCAATGTCTGCACCAACTTCTCCTTCTGTTCGCAGGGGCGTCTGGGCTTGTGACCAACGTCGAGAAATGTATGGCACCGACGAGATGATCGTGGAGGTCCAGAATGTTTCTCCCTGTGTGTTGACACCCTTCCCGTGCAAATATTCTCAGAACTCCACTGTCGCTTTCCAGGCTCAAAAGAGCAGATGAGCAGCCTCTGGTGGATAGGATTGCCTCCAGAATACCTACTTGGAAGTTGGGGCTACTCACGCACGCTGGCCGGGTGTTGTTGACAAAGGTTACCCTCTCGGCGATTCCAGTACACATCAGCTTGCTGTCTTTCTGAGGGGGCGATTTCACAAATTGACAAATGCCATCGCGCCTTCCTGTGGACCAACAAGTCTGGGAGGTTTGTGGATAATGGACCTTCGCTTCTTCGGTTATGCTCTCCGATTGTGATGGGAATGGTTGCGTAGAGCTGAGCCGGAACGGTGTTGGGTCAGGTTACCAGCAAAACTTTTAAAAAAAACAGTCGCTGCCATGGCGGCGATCAGCATGTCAGTGATATACAGTGACGGCGCTGCTGCTATGCTCTGGACAGATAGTTGGTCTTCCGTCGGTCCTCTATGTCGCTTTGCCCCGCAGTTGTTTAACGCTCTGTCCAGTAGGGGTAAGAAGAGATCGCTCAAGGATGGTCTTCAACACAATCGTAGGGCGCGGGACATTGTGGATGCGCTAACTGTCCAGGTTCTATGTCAATATATACCTGCAAGTTTGGGAGCTGCTTCGGACAGTGAACCTCAACCCACTCCAATCGGATCGGTTTGTTTGGAAATGGTCAGCCGATGGTACGGTAGGTACTCCGCCCCATCGACATACAGGGCGTTTTTTTTGGGTTCCACTTCCATGCTTGGGGCAAGAGAGCTTTGGACGGCGAAAGCACCTGCGCGCATTAAGTTCTTCTTCTGGCTTGCGCTCCACAACCGCCTCTGGACAGCGGACGTCGTTGGAGGCACAACTTGCAGCAAGATCATTCATGCGCCCTTTGTGCTCAAGCTGCTGAGACAGTGAGCCACCTCTTACTTGAATGTGTCTTCGCCAGGTAAGTTTGGTGCCCTCTGTTGTTGCCTTTTGGCCTGTCCATGATCATGCCTGTGCTCACTGTTGACATCAGGTCATGGTGGTTGAGGCATAGGATGCGCCTCGACCCCTCTTCCCGTCCCGCTTTTGACTCAATGTTGCTGCTCATCTCCTGGAACCTCTAGAAGGAGAGAAACAACCGCACCTTTGGCAGACCCGCCGTTGCTGCTCACATTCTTCGACAGACAATTATTAGCGAGGCTTGCGACTGGGTGGATGCGGGATTTGTGTCGCTCTCTGGGCTTTTAGCGGTCTAGCGGTCGAGTTGATGTCTGTTTGCTGTTTTCTATTGTTGTTTCTATTCCCTGTTCTTGCTTCAGGCTGTAGCTCTGGTTGAAACATTCAATCCCCTTTGCTGGCCCCTCGCCGGCAGTTCTTGCACTTTGTAACATGTTGTTACTCTTCCTCTTAATGAAAAACGGGTTAATCACCCGATCGAGAAAAAAGCTTGGGAGCAACACTCCGGCTAGGAAATCAATATTTTACTAAACTCTCCACACCGTAAAGAAATCAACAGTTTTGAACCTCCGTTTTTTCATTCAATGTTACAGATGAGTGAAGGACATAAGTAACGGTATGATGGTATATTGGTAGTGATCAGACCTGTACCTAGGCTATAATGTCGACAATTGTGAGACAATTTCGAACCTCGGAACGTCTTGTATTTTGGGGCGGAGTGAGTACTCCGTTATGTAACTGAGTGAGAACTAAACTGACACCAATACAACATGAACCAACACTGCTACTAATAGTGATAATCAATCGCATTATGCAGTAGCAGTACTGACTCCAAATCAAGCACAATGTCGCCTAACAAACAATAGCATTGGGTCAGACATGGCCTTGCATGGTCAAAGGCATGAAACACAGAAACAGCGAGACTACCATGGAGGCGTGGACAACCGCTCGATACATTGAAATGGCAAGCTAACACTCACTTTCACTGAAGTCAGCTCCACATCAATTTTTCCCAAACCGAAATAGTTGTGTCAAAAATGTCCTCTATGGCTCACAACCTCATGATTCCACTGTCATTACCACATAGGTGAAGGATCAAAATTCTCAGTGGGAAAACTCCATGGTTACAAGTGAAGCTCTGAAGCCGACAGGATCCAACTTGTGGGGCATCGCTGCATTTGCATGTGTCTGTATTACCTTCTACATTTTTTGTTCCGCTCGCCTAATGGGATCTTGGAAGTATTGGAGGGAAATGAGAAGTGCCTCCTGGGAAAAAAAATTGCTACTTCTGTTAGCATATCAACAAATGTCATAGCAAATGAACTTTTAAAAGCTTACAAGAGGCAGGTACCTCTGTTCTTATCGTTCTGCTCCCTTGGTTGGGGCACGTATTCAAATAAGATGTGAATACATCATCTGCACGTTTACCCTGTCACAGAAATAAGTGACTTCAACACCAACAGTAGTAATATTACAATAATTAATTAAGTGAAAGTGTCCCGACAAACACAAGCTGAATGTTTCAGCTACCAAATTAGCTTCTCAGGTTCTCATGCAAAGTTGACATTTCAAGTAGTCTCAATTTGACCATAGACCAGAAATGCTCTCATAACTCCTATTTCCATGCAAGAGATCAGGTTTCACTAGAAATATGAAGTGTCATAACAAAAATAACAGCTATACCTTCAAACTTGTATCTTCTTCAATGCTTTCTTCCAAACCAGCAAGTCCACCGAATGCAATGAGTAGGTGCCTGTTCAGTTAAGCCTCATAAGTGACAGGATAGACTCACAATGGTCACTAATATACATGGCAAGGGTCATTCATAAAGCATACACAGATGGTTACAATGCCCAGCCTTGGAATATGACAATAGCACAATACTAGACAATAGGTACTAGAGAAAGAATTATACTAAATCGTACCAGTTCAATAGTTAAGTGAAGGTACACATTCCTTGGTTAATGTTTACCCACTCATGATAATTTAACACAAAGGTACGGTAGCAGCTACTTGCTTACTGCTTAGCAAGAATTATTAGCACAGGTTAGCACATAAAACATGTGTCCACCACTATTTACTATTTGTTGAAATGTGTACAATTTAGCGTACTCAAATAAAGCTGAAACATCCTAAGCAAATTGGGAGGAATTTACACATTCAAGTAATAAAAAAATGGTAACAAATCTAAATTGGTTTCACAAGGTGGTCCATGAGAACAGCAGATGGCATACCTAAAAGTAGGCAAGGTAAGTTCAGAAGAATTAACTATTTGTCCATGCTCTGAGGTGCCAATGATATGGTCGTATTCTTCCTAAACCAATGGAAGGTGGAAGTGAGTAATCATAACACATTTTTTTTCTGAACAGCATATTGAGATGTGAAAACAGTACCTTGAATGGGGAATTTTTTAAAACACCACTTAAATTTGAAGTATAGCGAACTTTGTAGCCCCAATAAGATCCCATCTGTTCCCTGGGTGTGGAAGGGGGACAACTTTCCTTATGCAAGCTAGATGCAAGTACAAGTTAAGTTACAGTAAAAGGCAAAATAAAACAGTACACAGTTAAAGTTAATACTGCTCTAGACTGAGGACACAGAGACATACTCCACAAGAATAAGCAACATAGTTTGGTTTCAAAATTGATTTGACAAGCAAAAATACATCAGCAGAATACATTGAGAACAACACTTATGAGTTGAAATGAGAAAGACCAAAAGTTGAAGAGGAAGCAACAAACTAACAAATATCATGAACTGATGATGAATATATATCATTTAAAAAATTGTTCTAGTAGGAATAGTCCTTATGAGGATCATCTACATTACTCAAGACATGTACAAATTCTTCATACATCGGAGAAGGTATAGATAAAGAAGTATCAACATGATCATATTTTTCAATCCATGATATAAATGGTTTACCTGTTGTTAGGTCACGGTTTGTTCCCATGGCTACAGTTACTCTTTTGCCTGGTTCTAGTGTTTGTTCAACCAGAACATTCTGCAGAATCATGATAAACTAGAATCAATGCCACATTTTTTTGCATGGAAGTGGTGATATGTTCTATATATGAAACCATTAAGTGCAAACCAGATAACATACATTGCAGAATGTTTTTTTTTATCTGGAAATAATAAATTAAGGTCTGTCAAATCTTGGTATTTTGCTTTTCCTAACCTCATTGTCTGCCTTAAAAAGCCTTATTTACAGGAAATAATTTAATTAACATAAGCAAAACCATATTTTAGGTTTTCATAAGGTTGTGCCCATTTATATACTCCCATAGACTGTAAGATATGATAGGCTTTTCCCAGTCTTTCAACATATCGTCAAACTCAGTACACGCCTTTCCACAAACAAGTGGCACAGAACAAGAAAAGGACACTAGAAGCACCATAATACCTTACTTAATCCGACATCAACTAGAGTCCCCTTTGAGGTATCACTTTCCAATGTTACACCTGTCTAAATTCAGTAACATGTAAGCATTTTGTTGGGTCAGAAATATCAAAATATGTGGAAAGAGACCATTATTCAACATTAGCGAGCTGAACATGATTGAAACAAGTAGTACAAATCCACCATGCCAGCAGAGATGCATAGTGCAATTCAAAAACAGATTAGGTGCAAAGAATCCAGTTTGGGTATCATATCAACATGAGAAAATCGGAAAATCCTTAAAAAAAATATGCAAGATGCACTGTATGTTGTTGGACCATTTGAAATTAAACCTCCAAATAAGCTACAGGAAAAAAGCAAGGTGTGCTTGGTGTGGATAGCAACAAAACTTTCATTTCATTTAACATGTATATTTCTCAGTTTCTTACTCCCAGTACAGGGTGAATTCTTCAAAGGCCACATAAAGTTTGAGAATTACATCTCGAATATTCCCACAAACTTTTGGGTGTTAACTAGTGTACTAACCAAATTGTTTTGCACTTCTCCACCTAACTGTGTGTTTGAACTACATATCTCCTCACTATATTATTAATATTTGTTTACTTTCAGTAATCACTAGTTCAGTAGCGTCAAAAGGATGCCAACCTTCAAATGTCCCCTCTGCACAAGTAGTAGCAATCCAAAACTTAAGGAGGGGTGTTCCCCTTTGTCATCACCATATGGTATACTATACTAATCAAGTTTGGTCAGCCCTTCCAAATGTGAGACAGCGAGAGTGAAGGCAATGAGTAACAAATTAACAATTGAAGTTTAAAAAGAAGATATGCAAACTTCATTAGCAAAAGAACCTTAAATGGTCATATTCTAATTTATAAATGCGCATTTGTGTCCATCCCAGATGTCCGGCATGTATTGACTTGAAATATGAGAAGACACAAAATTCCTAGATTAGCTCTACAAGAAATGGTAAAACTTATGTTTAACTACTTATTAAGCACCCTTTTTGATAGAAATGAAATCCTACTTCAAATTATGAGTTCAAAATTTTAAATCAATAGAAAGGGCACCAGAAGGGATATCACCTTCACGAAACTCAGACCATTCGTGCTTGCGCACATGGTGTGGTGCATCGAGGGTGGAAGCAATCCCTGCATACCAGAAACAGCACAGCACCATTAGTACCTAGAGAAATCATCAAATGTCGAGGGCAACCACATTGCTTGGCATCTCACCACAAACTTGAGGTTCTTGTGCATCGGGAAGAGGCGGCGGCGGAGATACTGTGGAGTTTCCAGATACTCCAGAATCCGAACAAGGAACCGCGCGCCACTCTCTTCACCATCACCCGCGCCACCGTTCTCCGCCGTGGGAGTACTGTCAAAGACGACGACCTCGTCTATGCGGAAGACGGTGGCGGCGCGAGCGATCTGGCCGGCCAGCTGAAACAGAAGAGATGCGCTTGTAAGGCTTCGTGCGGCAAGATATAGCAAGGACTAGTGCGACAAGGAGGAAAGGTGGGTACGGACGAGGGTGGCGAGCTCGAGGGACTGGGCGTTGTCGATGATGGAGCCGGCAACGGCGATGCTCACCGTCGGCTTCAGCTTCTTCTTCTCCTGCCCCTCCCCCTCGTCTTCATCCTTCCTCTGCTTCTGCTTCTTCTCTTGGGGTGCTTCTTCCTCGGCCGTCGCGGCGCCGCAGTCGTCCTCCTTGGCGTCCTTGCGCTTCTTCCTCTTCTCCCTCTTGTCCTTCTTGCGCCGCGCCTTCTCAGCAGCGGCCGCTTCGCTGTGAACGGGGTTCATGGCGGCGGCGGCGGCGGCGGCGAGGGGAGGCGGCCGGCCGGGGAGGAAGGAATTCAGAAATGGACGCTTTGGATTGGGGGTTTTGGGCCGATTGAGGCAACCCAATACCCGGATTCAGGGAGGCGTATTGGGTTGCTGGGCCGGTTGAATCCGGAAGGCTGAATCCTGAATGGTACAACGGCTACCGCGTGGCGCGTCTCACGTGTGTACACTTGTGCAGTTAGGTCTAAGATCAGCCCTGACATAGTTTTTTTTAAATGCCTGACATAGTTTTAAACTTTTAATCCATAAGATGCTGTATAAACAAAATAATGATATTGTATGGAAATATTTCCAAAACTTTTGAAACAGAGTGAAGCCAATATTTAAAGGCTAGACTAGAGTGTTATAGTAAATGCTTATGAAATAACATAGTGTCACTATGCATTGGAGTTAAATGCTTAGACACACTTCTTCATTAATTACAAATTTAGTTGCCTATAAAGATTATATACTTCGCAAATCGCAATACAGTGTCATGTATTTAAGGTGCTAATTAAGACTACGTCGTGTCAAATAAGTCTTATTAGCATTTTTCTCTCTCTAGCTAGTCTAGAGCACCTACAATCCAAACCAATGAAAAAATAAATAGAAAAAAGCAAACTTCTCTTTCGACATCTCCACCTCCACGCAAACACCTACATGTCTTCTTCTTGGTCTACATCCTCATAGTGGTGGGCACTCCACGACTCCACATTCGAGTAGGATGCAGAAGTAACTATCCTAGCGCTTGAGCAATAGGGTGTTAATTAGAGAAGGATGAGGAGGAGCGATATTTGTTAGTAGATGAGATTTGCAAGGCAACATGGGACGTGCCAATGTGAAGCTTCCTATGGACGAGAAGTAATCCCTAGAACCAAGAAAGTATGCTGCCAATTCAATGCTAACAAGCAAAGACATCATCACCTTAGCTATCTAAACACAACTACAGTAGACTCATGCACCCTACTTTTAGATACCAGAGCAAAATCCCCACTCTTACTCAGCCATCAAGTAGGAGGCACCGAGGCATCCTACTTTTCTCACTCCACCTTTCTTTCTCGAGTGGTCTTCTCACACCTCCAACATTCCATTTGTGCCCTTTAGCTCCTCCTTACCCAACTATGCCCACACAAAGGCCTACTCCCCTCTTGCCTATGTCCCACCTCCACTGCTATCATGCTCAAATGTGGACACTAGCTCCCTCGTCTCTGTCGACCAAACTTGAGCTCACTGCCCTATCTCCCAACCTCCCTGCACCTCTTTCACTTCTCTAGACAAATTGAGGTGCATAGTTAGAACCCTAGGTGCCTAGGTGCATAGTTAGAACCTAGGTGGATCCAAACACCCCCTAAATCAAAAGTAGAGGTCCTAATTTAGAAGCTATTGCTACTTTGCTAGAGTTGCTCCAAAATCTGCAATAAATTGATGCATGCATCCCACGTAGATGGATTTGCCACTTACGAGTTACGTACGGGTGGCTGTTAGTCGGCCACTTTAACGAGCCTTGCAAGAGTATGGCAACCACCCAAGATTAAATCGACGAAGGCTGTGCTCCCGACTGTCACTGTCCAGCCTTGCCGTACCTGCCGGGCATTGTGTTGCTTCGCTTCCATGTTCAGCACTGTTGTATATCTACAACATTCTATACCGATCTTCTGCATGCGTGCTACTACTGCTAACATCAACTAACGAGATCCAAGGACGCAAAGGCACTACCTACGGCATCGCGAACAATTATTGCTTTGATGATGTATGTACCTCTGACAAATTAATCTGAAGTTGACCCTTGCATACATGTCAATCCTGTCCTCTAATTAACTTCCACGAATTCTTTCACAAGCCCGGCCTAATATAATCACGGCGCGCGAATGCACGGGCTAGGTAGCTATTGATCGATGATTTTCACGGAGCAGCAGCTCGAGCGAGGCGGCGCCGAGCCTGGTGGCATTGACGTAGTCCTGCGGCGAGTGCGGCGGCAGGCCGGGGATGACGAGCCCGACGGCCCTGGCGACCCGCATGACCCACCCCTCCTTATACGCGGCGCCGCAGACGTGGCCGATGAGCAAGCCGCGGAGCAGCTCCCACGCCGCGTTGGCGTACTTGGGCACGAGGAACAGCGGCGAGAAGAAGTTCTTGTTGGGCTCCTCCGCCATGGCCGCCGCCCTGTACACGCTGTCGACGTAGAGGCACATCCCAAAGTGCTTGAACAGGAGCGCCGCGTCGTCGTAGGGCACCCGCGGCACGACGTCGTTGCAGTACACGAACCGGAAGTATCGGCGCCGCCGGCGGTCCAGGTGCTCCTCCATGAACTTCCCCAGCTGCGCGTCCCCGACGCGGGGCTGCCCGTATGTGTACACGCCCTCCAGGCGCTCCAGCAGGGCTTCCTCCCCGTGCACCGCTAGCACGGCCGGGAACAGCACGGCCAGCGCGCCGCCGAGGCTGTGCCCCGTCACCACGAAGCGCGCGCGCGGGTTCGCCGCCAGGAACGCGCGCAGCTTCTCGCGGATGGCGTAGTACGCGTACTGGTGGCGCGTCGTCTCGGCGGAGGGCGCCTGCGCTGGCCACCCGGTGCTCTTCTGCAGGCCCAGCGCCTTCATGAAGCCGCCGTGGACCTTGCCCACGCCGGGGATCGAGTACCATGAGAAGTCCACGTCCGTGCACCACTGCTCCGCGTCGAACGGCTGCGTGCCGCGGAACGCGATCACCGCGAGCTCTGCGTCCGCGGGCTTGTCCGCGAACATGAACGCCTGGGTGGTGTAGTCGCCTCTGAATTCTGCAAACAAATATTAATCTAACACATGCAGGCCATATATGCAACGACTGAACATCGTTGTACTGAACTACCGATTGATCGTACCATTCCAGCAGTTGAAGAACTCCAAGAACGTCATCTGCAGAGAGGCACCGACAACGGAGGAGATTAATGAATTAAACATGCTGGTAGCTAGCATGAAAACCATGTTCTCTTTTCAAATAAAAAAACAGGTATAAAAAGTTTTTACTGTAGGATTCTGCACCTGCCATTCGCTTTCGACGACGTTTTTTATGGCGAGTTTGTTCTCGTAGGCTAGCTTTGCAGCCATGATACCAAGAGCTGCATTATAGTTGCTATCCCCTGCCTTGATCTTCTTGTCCAGTTCAGTTCTCGTGTCAATTAGTCCGATGAACGACCGGTAATTTGGAGATGTCCTGTCCGGAGTTCGTACTTTCCCTGCAATGCATGGAAACGGTGGAAACGGATGGATTTAGTTCTTGTTGTTCCTTGGCAACCAATGTCATTGTTACAGAATATGGACGTGTGTATGTAGTACATAGTACATTTAGGAAGGTGTCATATTCGGTTGAAAACCTAGAGCTGCTGACTGTGTACTTGTTTGAAAAACAAAGCCAATTAACAATGTTTGTCTTCTTGTGGAACATGTGGGTTTCTGTTTGACTTTCAAAAACCTCGTGCGTTTCCACACTTTATAACGCAAAGTTGAAATAAGTATGACTGATCGATCGATCCAATGTCCAAAAAAGTGAACTGAAACGAGAACGAGGATTATAAAACAATTTCGTGTAATGCAGATCTGCAAAGCAACTTGCTACTTTTCTGAACTCATGCTTGATTTCTAGTTTCGAACTAAAAAGTAATATATCATCAAACCAAAATATTTGTCATCCTAGAATGTATACTTGCACCAGCAACCTTACAGGAGTACTATTGTAAGTCGTAATAAGGTAACAACTGACAACTAAAGGCTTCTAAAGCATACTACAGGAAAATGATTCCCTTCGTCTATCAAGGAAATGATTGCCACAGTTACCCAGTTAGTGCCCACGACAGAAAGTGAAAGACAATATTCAACTAGATTGCTTAAAGCATGAAGACACCCAACTCGAACATCCTTATCTTCAAAGATGAAGAATGGTCGAATTGACTTCTTCACATGTTCATAAAGTAGGAATGCTTGAAAAGTACTGTCTATTCTACAAATTATATATTTTTTTATGACTGCCAAAGTTGTGTGACATCCATCAATATACTTCAATAGTCATGTACTACTTCTAAATTCTAATGACGTGTTACAAATTAACTCTTAAACCGGTGATAACTTCTATTTAAATTCTCGCCGGATCGGACGACTAGGCAATGCTGATCCTTGCAGCATCGTTAAATACCACAAAGAGAAGCGATAAACTAGCTAGGCATGCACTATGTGTCTGTGTGGTTGGCTGGTAGCTGATTGGCTATATCCTTTACCCAATTTTTTTTTTGTCTCCGTTGTGTTTGCTTTCCATCTTATCAGATTATATTGATCAATTTATAGAATGATAGCATAATTTGACTTCGCATTCTTTAGCTACATATTCATAAACATGGTACTTTTTAAAGAAGAGAATACGAGAAATACCCACCATCTGATTCTTGGTACACCAGCATTCATTTGTTAACAGTTAGATTATTATCTCAACTTGTGTGTTCCCAAACGGGTGTTGTTTAGGATTCCTATTCATTCTTTTGGAAAAAAATCATCTATGATTTATCAACTAAACTCTTTCTACAACCTTTATGGGTAGATAACTTCCACACTTTGAAGAAAAATATCCAAAAAATAAAATTTGTACATGTATACAGAGTACCAAATCATGTACATGTAAAGCAATTTTTGAAAATATCTATATGTCCATGTGTGCATGCACAAACAAAAGAAAAGGTACGCGTGATTTTTTTTTATAAAAAGATGAGTGTCGTTAATTTGGAACGCAGAAATTTAAGAGAATATAAAAGAGTTGCCATGTTCCAAATTAAACACCAGGGGGGTCTAAATTAACCTTGTTGTGTCCTTGTTCTTTTGGCGAAGCGAATACATGAATATGCAAATTGTTGAAAGATATTTCGAGGAGATATAGTCTGGGGAAATTAGAAACCAAAGGCAAAAAATTGTTGAAGGAATACATGAATATGCAAATTGTTGAAAGAATATTTTTTCACCCTTTCAAAAGATTAGTAAAAGCTATACTAGTAGGTAAAGTACACGCCATGCATCAAGAAATTAAAAAGGAAAATAATCGTGATATATAGATATACAACAGAAGACGACGCATCATCTCAAGTGGAGTATATATATATATATATATATATATATATATATATATATATATATATCTGTCGTCTGTGCCCCTTTTTTGATATGTGTGCTAGATGGATGGAGTAGTTGCATACGCGAACCGGCCCATTATATTCTTGATGATGATTCTTATTATGCTCTCATGTTAGTTAAAGAAGAAGAGAGAAAGAAACCCCCCCCAAAAAAAGAAGACAGAAAGAAAGTGATGATGATCATGTACGTATGGTATACGCGCACCTTGCATAGCGTTCCTGACAAGGCCAATGACGCCGCCGCCATTGTCGGCGAGCAGGTTCATCCAGTACTCGACGGCCCTCCCGAGCGCCGCCAGGGGCGTCTTGAGCGACAGCAGCAGCATCTGCGCGAGCAGGGAGACGAAGATGGCCCACCTCCGCCACCGCTCGGCGACCTCAGTGCCGACGGGGTAGTCGACGGCGTCGTTGTCGGCGACGTTGCAGGAGCACAGCAGGTGCAGCAGGGTACGGAAGCCTCCCTTGTCCGGGCGCAGCACCATGAAGTCGTTGCTGAAGAAGCCGTCGTCGTCCATGGCTGCTGGTTCTTGGTTGATTGGTCGAAACTCGAAAGCTTTTTTGGGTCGAAGAGGTATATAGCCTGTCTTGGGGCCGGAGTGCACGTAGACTATATAGGCATGCAGCAGCTAGCAGGTTTCCCGGTCCTCACACCAAACCATTGCAGCATATGCATGTTCCTCGCATGCACACGCAACGAAGCGAACCAGGAAATCTTGGTCGGTAAGACTATCTCCAACAGGAGGACCCAAACCCAAATATAGGTCCTGTATAGTACTTTTGGCAATCCAAAACCGTCTCCAACAGAGGACCCAAACCCTTCACGCATTTTGCCTACCGGCCGGAGAAACACGCAAAAAAGCATCGCGAGCTCGTCGCGACGCAAATCGATCCGTCCTCGCCCACTCCCCGCGCCCTCTCTCCATCCTCGCCGGGGCGGAGCTCGCCCGCGGAGACCGGGGCGGAGCTCGCCCGCGCTCGCGCCCGCGGCGGCCGTCCGCGTCCGAGCTCGCCCGCGCGCGTCTGCGGAGGCCGGGGCGGAGCTCTCTCGCCTGTGCAGCTGTCGTCCGGGGCCGACCTCGCGTGCGCGCCAGCGGAGACCGGGGCGGAGCTCCCCCGCGCCCGCACCCGCGGCGGCCGGCCGGGGCCGAGCTCGCCTGCACGCGCCCGCGGCGGCCGGGGCCGAGCTCCCCCGCGCCCGCGCGGCGGTCGGCCGGGCCTGAGCTCACCCGATGGAGAGAGGGGTGGGAAGGGAGCAGAGGGAGGCCGCACGGGGGGCTCGCCGGAGGGAGGCTCGATCTGCTCCTCCATGGCTGCACAGTGGAGCTCGGGTGGAGAGAGGCCGCGGTGACGACCTTGGCAGAGAGAAAGGAGAAAATGGGGGAGAAATGCATCGGCTGTTGGAGGAGCTTCATTTTGGGTCACACATCTTTCTACTGTACGCTACCTAAACTAGACAATGTCTCTCCCTTTTGCCTTCCCACCGTTGGAGACAGTCTAAGAAAAGCGAGCTAGGTTCCTAGGGTACGTGATGCTAGGATTGCTTTGCCTTCCAGTGCATGCATCATGTCCGATCCGATCCGATCCGATCCAGGGTTTGGTGACTGCCGGTGCAGCAAATCCGGATGATATGATCGATCCCTGGAGGGAGGGAGCTGGTGTCACTGATTTTGTGTGGCTAGGGGTTGTTGTTGGTTTCGATGGTCAGGGAGAGCATCGATCGATCATCAGGCAGCTGATTTATTACTACTTTCTTCCCTGATCAATGTTCTATCCTGTATCATTTTTCCCGTGTGCATCCTTGCATTTGCAGGTAGCTGTGTTACACCTAATAACGTTGGACTACGGTAGCTAGCCAAACTGATGACAACTGTAAGGCTTATCCCAGTCTCCGTCACGCAGCACCGTGTAATACAATGCCCAAAGTGGTCATTATCTATGCGTGACTATATATAAATTGTGCTACTTTCGCGACTAGACTAGACTAGATCAACGCCTGTCGTAGCTAGGGTAGAAATTACAAAAGGAGGGCTTTGGTGGGCAGCGTTGTACGTTGACGTGGACAGAGCGCGTGCGTGCGTCGTCAAAGTTTGCCTCTCTCACTCCATAGACCACTTGTCCACTTTAATTAGCATCACAAGAAGAGCTAGTAATAAGCGTACCGTGTGCTAAATGATAACCATGCACCGCCGTACCCATACGAAGTGAATATTATGCCAAATGCATGCATGTTAAGTAGTTCACGGAAGAAAAAGAGATAGATGCATGAATAGGGACTAATATCATCAGACGACCAGCAGGTCAATTGCACGCGCAGAGCTGAGGGCATTTCGGTGCACGTTCCACTTCCAACACATGCTTGATATATTTGTGCTTGGCTACTAGCTACATGACCACTATTGCAAATATCGTCGACACTAGCTAGATAGCGACCGATAACAGTAGAGCACAGACTCTCGTGCTTGACGAAAAATGACACCACTACTGTGGAGCAAATAAAGTGGATGCATGGTGGAGTGGAATCCTCTAATTGCTAGTCCTGTTTTGAGATTTTGATGGTCTCCTCTATAACAGAACGAGAAAATCACGTCCCCAACGAGAAAAAAATGTGGAATAGAGAGGGGGTTCCTTTTATTTGAGCAGTGGGAGGCTATGATTTCAGAGACTGGAATTTTTTTCTCATTAATTGGATTGGGTTTGGGGAATTATTGGAGCTACAAACTACCTTAACTGTTTTTTTTAATTGGGGGTTGGAAAGGGAGACCGCTAGAGATGTTGTAAACAAGAACCCACCCCGTTCCCATCTGTAGATGGCCAACGGGCCGGACCGGCCCGGCACGGCCCAATGAGAGTCGGGCCAGCATGGCACGTCATGCCTCTCGGGCCATGCCGAGGCGGGCATCCTGCCTGGCCTATGGCCCAGACATGACCTGCTGGGCCGTTTTACAGGTCGGGCTGGTGAAAGGTCCTCGATGGCTAGAGGGGAGGGGGGGGGGGTGAATAGCCTATTAAAAATTTTACAAACCACTAAAGCAAAAGTTAGATAATACTTAAGCGAAGTTTTTTGTTCTAGCTCTACTAAGGGTGCAAAGCCACCTATCCAAACAATTCTAGTTAGTTAAGTGCCTAACACACAATAGCAAAAACCTAAGGCACTTAACACAAGCTAGCAAGAACAACTAACAAGGAAGCTAACTAGACAAGATATGAAAGAATATAAGTACAAAGGTAGGGGTGATTGTTATATTGATGCCTTGTGATCAATGAATGTCAATATGAAGAATCAATCACAATAGATACCAATGAGTAGCCGGGAGACAAGGTGACACAATGATTTTTCTCCCGAGGTTCACTTGGTTGCCACCAAGCTAGTCCCCGTTGTGTCGACTACTCAAATGGTGATTTGGTGGCTAATAGGCAATGACAAGCCTAGCTCACAACTTGAACGCCACAAGAATTCACCCAAGTGAGAGTAACTCAATGACACGAGCAATTTACTAGAGTTACCCTTTGACGCTCCGCCGAGGTGGGTACAAGCCCTCTCACAATCGATGAAGCCGGCCGCAAACAATCACCAACTTACGCCAAAGCTTCTCCACTGCCCAAGCCGTCTGGTATAGGCAAACACCAAGAATAACAAGATCAACGTGGCGATGACGAACACCAAGTGCTACTAGATGCAAATCACTAAGCAATGCACTTGGATGCACTCTATCTCTTTTGGAATGAGCAAAGGAACAAAGAGATGAGTGAGAGAGGTGCTCAGGAGCTCACAAGAGTATGCAAGAATAGAATCAAGTGAGGTTTTGAGCTCCAACCGGCCATGGGCCTTAAATAGGCCCCTCTAAAAAACTAGCCGTTATTGCCTGTGTCGTGGGCGACAGACGGTCTTTAAGTTTGCGACGGACGCTTCGTCGCAGCGTCCGTCGCGCATACAGAGAGCTCCGAAATCTGACGTTCTTCGTCAGACGCGTCCGTCGCCTTACCGTCGGACGCTCTGCAGTGTCTGGCGCCTTCGTGCCAGTGAGCTCTGAGTTCGACGGACGCTCATTTGAATCTGACCCAGCGTCTGTCGCCATTTCTTCAGCGTTCGTCGACACCTTTTGTCGCGTGAACAGAGAGCACCCAAAGAGCTCCCGAACCCGACAGACGCGTCCGTCGCTTGGTCGACAGACGCTCTTCAGCGTCCGTCGTGATGCCTGAAGGTGCCTGAGCTTAGGGTTTGTCCGCCGGACGTGTCGTCGCCTAGAGCCAGCGTCTGACGCCAGCGTCCGTCGCCCCTGTCTTGCTCCTTTCTTGTTTCTTTCTTCTCCAACCTTGTTCCATTGTGCTAAACACTTAGGGTACTTCCTTAGAGTAGATATTTAGCATACATTTTATGTCTTTTAAGCAAGGCTATGTTACTAGATTGATTAATGCACATGCATGAATGACAACACCTAGTAGCACTTGATAACCGTAACCAACACGTCTTTCCCTTCTTGATTGTACGACTATCTATCCTAAAGGTGATCACAATCTCTATAGTGTCTTGATCACTAAACCAAAAATGGCCCTATAATATACCTTTGCCTTGAGCCCATTTTTGTTTTTCTCTTTCTTCTTTTCCTTACCCATGGAGCACTTGATCCATCATGATCATTCATCTAGCTCCATGCATCAAGGTGGATTACCCTATCTTGATCATGTACTTAGCAATAGAGTTAGTCCATAGGTTTCATCAATTAACCAAAACCAAACATGAGCTTTCAGCTGGCCTGATAAGCACATCCTCTTTTGCCAGGCCGGGTCAACCCAAAGCCTAGAGAGGAGGTGCCTCGATGTACGGGGAGGAGGAGGTGACGCGTAGAGGATGAACTCGCATGGGAAAAACATGAAGATTCGAGGCTAGTCGCATGGGAGGATTCGACGCTGAGGACGCAGCGGACGGGGGAGTATAAGAAGAGGAAGGGGCATGTGCCCCATGGGGCCAGGCGAGCAGCGAGAGGCTTCCCCGTGCCGTGCTTGGGCCGGACCAAAATCACGGGCTTCGTGTCGGACCTACGGGCTCATGCCACATGCACTTATATATTCCCATCCCACCCTACCCTAAAACAATTGTGTTTGTTTTTCTAGTCCACCCTAACCCCACAAAATCAGACAATAAATTCAACCTAACCAACCCACTTGTTTTCACCCCCAACCCAACCCGTTGCACCATGGAAACCTGAAGAATCATGGCCCTATTGGTTTCGGTGATTAATGACAAATAGAGATTATTATGGCTAATGTGTGTTTTGCAGAGGCTATGCGTAGCTTAGCCATAGTGATCAACATGAATGGGCTTCAATGGTTATCACTTAGCCCCCAAGATGGATATCGTTTCGGATTTCAAGGATACATGATGAAGACCCTAGAGTGATAGGCTAAGTGTCATAAGGAGATGAAGGGCACTTAGTATAGATAGGTCTTTATTTGATATTTGGCCGTACTATAAAGAGGGGTTGAGATTAGTAGCTTGACTTAGGAGAGCTTCATGTCTTAGGTGTGGTGCACACTCGACTTCCTTAGCTCTAAGCAAGACTATGGTGACCGTAAGATAGTCTAGAACAACTTCCTTATTCATCGCGACGAAAACCGAAGTTGAGAGAGCCTTTCTCTGGGCGTCGGACGCTGAGTGCAGAGGCGTCAGACGCTGTCCAACGCGCCAGACGCTGGCGTCGGACGCTAGGATATGCACCCTGAGCGTCCGACGCACTTACAAAGAGCTCCAGAGACGTCCATTTTACGACGGACGCGTCTGTCGCATGGGCGTCGGATGCTGCAGAGCGTCCGGGAATATTTTCCCAGAAACCCGAGAGCAGCTAGTTGGCGCCGGACGCTGAGAGGCAGCGTCCGTCGCCATGCGATGGAGCGTCCGTCGCCTACTGACATGAACAGGAACTAGCCGTTGTGGCTAGCGACTAAGCGTCTGTTGCCTAGCGATGGAGCGTCCGTCACCAACTTAAAATGTCTGTTTTTCTCAGCCCGAGGGCTGAGTGTGTGGGGGCTATAAATAGCTCACCCCTTTCTCTCCCACCTTGCCTTTGCTCATTTGAATTGCTGAGATCTTTGAGAAGGTTGGAAAGAGAGCAAGAGCCCTAGAGAGAGAGAGAGAGTGATTCATGAATCCATCCATCCTCTCCTCTAGTTCATCCAAGAGTCCAAGTGTGCATCCACTCTAGTTGTGAAGCTTGAGTGAGTCAAGTGAAGATCAAGACTTGTTACTCTTGGTGATCGACATCACCTAGACGGTCCGGTGGTGCTTGGGAGGAAGGTGATCGCCGGAAGATTGTCGGCGGCCCTTCTCCATCGACTTGTGATCGGTTGTGGGCGGTTCACCGAGCCGAAGTGGCGAAGAACCAGCCCATAGAGAGTACTCTACCCTTGCGCGGGTAGAGGGGGAGCAATACCCTTGCGCGGGTGCTCCAACGAGGACTGGGGGGAGTGTCAACTCCTCGATACCTTGGCAAAACGTCGTCGTGTCAAGATTTCTATCCCTAGCTCTTTCATACCGCTTTACTTTCCGCATTGTCCTTACTTTCATTGATTTGCTACCGCTTTCTAACTAGGACACACAATCGGTAGGCACTAGGGGGTAATTGGCATTGCTAGGATTTCATATTGCTTTAGAAATTTGAAATAAGCCCGGTTCACCCCCCCCCCCTCTTGGGCATCTTGATCCTTTCAAAACCCATAGTAAAGCACTTTATTCAGTACATGACATTATATGTATGGCTCAGCAACATGATTCAGGCATACAACAACATTCGTTACATGATTTATTAGCAACTACTACAGAATTCAACAGCCGTGAGACAAATAATTTAATTTCTTGATTCAACAAGCACTAGTACAGAATTGCTTAGTGGAGGCGGTCGTTTTTTCTTAATAGAGGCTGGCAAACACGATCGCCTCCAATGGAAGGCCTCGGTTAATAAGAGATTAACCGAGGCGGTCATCCCGCCCGCTTCCATTAATTGTATTAATGGAGGCGGGCGCCTTACAAACGCCCGCCTTGGTAAATCGATTAGAAAAAACAAAAACCCCATTAGCCCACCAGTGAGCCTATTCCCAAGCCCACTGGTGAGCCCAATCCACGCGCGCCGCCGCCGCTGCGGATCCAGCCTCCCCCGTGCGCCTGACCGTCGATGATGGAGGAGGGAACCTCGTCGCCATGGATCCGGCCGCCACCTACACCTGGCTGCCGGAGTTGGAGGAGGGAGCCACGCCGCCATGGATCCGTGCCGCCGTGATCCAGTCCCATAAGTGACGTTGATGTCGCGCCGCTGGCCGAGGCCGAGGACGCGCACCGCTACCTCGACGAGGCCGCTGCATCGCCGCCCGAGCGCCGCATCCGCCGCCGCCACCATGGTGCCGAGTGCACGCGCCGCTTCGCGCCTTGCTCGTCGCGGATCCGGCCACCACGGCCGCGGATCTGGCAGCCACGGTGAGGAGGAGCGGCGGCGGCGGACCATGGTGCGGATCTGACCACCACGGTGAGGAGGAGCGACGGCGGTGGAGGTGCTCCGTCCGCCATGGCCACCGCCCCACGCCGTCCTATGCCGCCGTCGTCGGCCTCCCGAGCTGCCGTCGCCGGCCTCCATAGCTGCCGCCGAGAAGGAGAGGGGAGGGGAATCCCGTACGAGAGAAACTGAGAGATGTGAGGCCGAGAACGGGAGGGGAGGGGAATCGCGTGCGGCTGGGAAGGGAGGCCGCCGCAGAGTGAGAGAAAGAGAGGGAGAGAATGAGAGATTTTGGAGAGGAAACCCTAGTGACCGGTTATATATGAGCCCGATAGCAACCTGATTTTGGGCCTTGTCTGGGCTCAGGATTTTGGGAGACGGGCTTTATTACATGGCCGCCTCCGAAAATCGATTAATGGAGGCGGGCACGTTATAATGTCCGCCTCCATTAATAGATGATTAATGGAGGCGGACAAATTACGAAGTCCGCCTCCATTAATCTTTAACGGAGGCGGGCATTTGAGCGTCGCCATGGCGCTGGCCTGACAGCCAATAATGGAGGCGGGCAAAAAAAGTGCCCGCCTCCAATCAAAAAATCACACCGTCTCCTAAAAGAAATTTTGTACTAGTGAAGAAATTAAATTACATTATTAAAGAACAATGCAAAGTTGCATAACTCTAGATCGATGACCTACAACACACCTCACTACTACAGACTCCAAACTTTTGCAAAACTTGACCTCAAAATTTTCTGTCACTGAAGCCAAGTAGTCACTGCAAGAAGTTGTGGAAGGAAGCCTTGAATGAACCACATTGATAAGATATGTAAAATAGTATCAAATTCAGTCTCATATAAGGTAAACATTGGAGATTATATTCATCTAACATTGGAGATTGCGTGCATCTTTTGAGTCAACACGGGGAGCTGAGAGGCTCCACCTGAGTATATATTTCATGTATTCTGGCAAGCCAAGCCGGTAATAGGGGTGCAAGGCACCTATTAGAGGGATGACCCTTGGAGGTCACACAGAAGTAATCATGACATAGATGAAAAAAGAGAAGAGAAGGAATACAACAACACAAAAAAAACCACACTAATCAACAACGACATGCATGGTTCAGCTACGGCTCATCCTACATCTGGAGCTAGTACGAGCACCACGTTCCCGACCTGTGCCACCGCCAAAGTCAGACTCCGAAGATCTCTAATTCACCGGCAGCTGTAAGCTAAGGGAGTCAGGTTGGATGGACGACAACCAGGAAGTTGTAGTCTTGATTCAGAACAAACTAGTGACAGTCGTGAGTTGCATCGCCTATGAGAGCATCGGGGTTCCAACGGACACCCACCAACGTCATCTGGGGGAGGAAGCTCAAAGGGGGAGGATTGCAAGGACAAAAATGAGGAGTTCCAGAGAAGTGATATGGTCCCCGCAGCCCAGCATATGATGAGGCGAGGCACTCAAATGAACTAGAGAACGACATAGCAAGCCGTTGATGGCGAGCACCTAACACGAAGTAGTGTGCGCGGAAACCAAGATCGACCGGAGCAAATAAAGTGGATGCACATATGGGTGTGGAGTGGAATCCTCTAATTGCTAGCCTAGATAGGCGGCAATCCCGTGTCCTTCCCGGCTAGCTAGGACTTGCCATTGCGAGATTACAGATCGATAGATGCATGCGCACACTGATGATTATATATTGCCTATTGGAGCGATATAGCTAGATGTGGCTTGCAGCGGCGAGCAAAGCAAAGCAGGAGGATATGGTTTGGGAAGGACGAAAGCCGCCCAGTATGCTTCCAAGCTACTTCCCCGCGTGCGCGCAGCAGGTGATGAGGCAACTATAGGCCTAGGCAACTAACACCGGCAATATGTACGTCTCGTGCGCTCGATCTGTCGATCAGCTGTAGAGTACGCTTGCTTCTCTTCTTTGCTGCGGCTAGCTGTACTCCCTCCGCACTAAAAAGATAACGTTATATATGAAATACGAAGTCAAACTTTCTTAATTTTGACTAAATTTATAGAAAATATATATAATATTTATATTTTTAAATAAATTTATTATAAAAATAATAAATATTAACTTTTTGGGAAATGAGAATTACCTTTATTTAGAGACGGACGGAGTATATATCATTCCAAAGCGATAAGAAAATATTAGGTGTACCGTGCGGTAGAGAGAATCGGAAAGATGCCTGACCTGGTCCAAGTCAAGTGAGGCCCAGCCCCGTTTGAATGTGAGGCTTCAAACCCCCACACCCAACTTTAACCCAACCACAACCGTTGTCAAAAAAAAACATCCAACCCCAACCCCAACCCAACCAACCCGCCAGCAAGTGACGTGAGTTGTTAGCAGGATTTATCTCTTTGTAACTTTTATTTACATTGCGTTTGGACGTAAACAAATAGCTAGCCTCAAACATTAGTTTGGCCGGTATTGGCTAGTCCTCAATGTATATAGCTGTTTAAATAGCTTGGAATTCAGAATTCGAAGTCAATTCCAATATATGCCAAAGCATCATCCTAGGTACTACCTCTGTCCTGAAAAGAACATAATTATAGGAAGCGTACCGGTCAATGTAGTTAATGTTTGACCAACTTTATATAAAATACTATTACCATTTATGTCTCTAAATAATTTTATTATTAAAATATAATCTATTACAAATCTAATGATACTAATTTTATATCATAAATGTCGGTACCTTTTTATATAAACTAGCAAACATGCCCGTGCGTTGCAACGGGAAAAAAAATGAAATGTTAATGAAAAAATGCAGACATTAGTGAAATCGATCAGAAAAATAATATATTTATCTCCATCGTGAGCCTGGAATAGAATTCGAAGGCCGGGCGGTGATTTCCGAGTCTAATAACATCCACAACCTAACAGGTTTTAGAAACAATTTTTTTGTATCATGCTAGACAAAAGCTATTCAAACTTTTATGTTTTTGAATCCGAGTCACTTACACGACATAATAAGTTTTGAAATTGAACTACGTATCAAGTTAGGCAAGTGTTATTCAAACTTGTATAAGTCTGAACAAAAGAAACATTCCATTATCCGTTATATTTATCTTCGTCGTGAGCTTGTAATACAATTCTAAAGACGGTGGTTTTCGAGTCCGATGATATAGACAATCTAATGGGTTTTGGAAACAAATTTTGTATTATGCTAGACAAGAGCTATTTAAACTTTTATGTTTTTGAGTCCGATATCAAGTTAGACAAGTGATATTCAAACTTGTATAAGTCCGAAGGAAAGACATTGTCCATTATCCGCTAAATAAAGGAAGAAAGATTTATTTATTTATTTGTCTTGCCAACCTTCGAAAAGACGTTGTTCATTTAAAAAGTTTAAAAGTGTTGCAACGATAAATAAAGATAGGTTTATTTGTTGTTATATATATAAGCTATTGTGGTGCAGTGGTAAGTCTTGATGTTGGTGGTGTAGTCCATGGTTCGATTCAAATCTTGTCCATGACAAATTATTTTTGGTTTTTTGCTGATGGGTTGCAGGCCTGCAGTGGGACACCAGGTTGGTTGGGCTGTCATTCGGCCTGGTGGGTTGGGCCCAGGTTCAGTCCGGCTGAGTGGGCTACTAATGTAATGGATTGGTGGGCCGCCAGGTTTAATCCGGCTGAGTGAGCTACCAATGTAATCTGAAGTGGGTCGTTATTAGGCCCAACAGACGAAAAAAATTTCAGACAAAAAAATTGGCTGAAATTTTGCGTCTTTATTGTTTGGGACGGAGGTAGTATTTACATAGAAAATTAGATATGGGATTGTGCCACGACCATCTTGTGTTCCACGTTGTTTCGGACTGTGACATATATGATATATTGGTAGGTATGACAAGTTTTTGCTTCAACCCAAGTACAGTCCATGCCACTGCCACGCCGGCACGCCTTAATTTGTGGATGCACATCCGAACATATACCTTAAATTTTATGTGTACTGTTTTTATAAGTTCCGGTGAATTTCTTAATTCATTCCAGAATTAGATGATAAATAGTCCCAAAATGTGGATCGGGTTCATGGAACTCGTCATGCTGATGGCGGCTCGCCGAGGGCGTGGCTAAGGCGTAAGTAAGGGGTGCGGTGGTGGCCGATCGACGACGGCTCGCTTGGCATGCGGCGCAGCGCAGCGCAGCGGCGTTGGTGGCTTTCTGGTCTGCTGGTCACGACGCGTGCCGCCCAACGGCCGTGAACACCGCGCCATCTCGCCCTCTACCTTCCTCTGCGTCGTCTTCTTCTCCCCAGCCATAGCGACAACTCCTATGTGCACCATTCTTTTTCTATTAAGTTTCTGGGATAAAACAGTTTGATGCATCATAACCTTGTTCTACACAAGTTAGTAATTAGTACTAGTAAGTAGATATGAAGTCATTCTACCAAATTTCAAGAAAAGAATTACGATAGGTCTAGAATGGTTTGGTTCTTGAAACCAAACACTTTCCTTTGTTAGCCGTGGGCATGTGCCCATGCCGAAGTTAGCTTCACCTCCGTTATCCGTAATCCTCTGCTGCCCTGATACGTCGGCAGAGAAGGGGCGGGTAGCAGAAAAGAATGTTGAATAATACTTTATATACGAATATGAAAGGAAACGACGCTTCAACTGCTCTCGATTGAGGAGAAATAAAAGCAACTTACTGAAACAGAATGCTCGAATCTTCCCATCATTCGCATTATTGTATATCAAAATTGACAGAATAAACTACTTCAGGAACATGATCGGCAGTCAGGCAGTGTACCATGAATAAACCTTGCCGTAGGTGCAAAACCTGGGCTACTACCAGTAATTAGCCCACCTAAAACTTATTACAACCACCAGCAGTCCACTTGGGCAAAACACTATGATTCCCGGGTTAGCAAGTTACTCTCGTTCAGAAGATGACAACCATCTAAAAATTTCAACGTATAAGTAGGGTTGCACTCATGTAATGAATACAATTGTCTCGGTGAAGAATGATTGTTTAGTTATATCTTAATATATGGAGATCATGCACTGGCCTTCAATGCAGCCTCCTCAGTAGCAGGAGCTGGTGCTGGCGTGACACCCCCAGTTGTCGGCCTGTGTGATTGCAAAAGGAATCATCAGTTTTTTCATCCTTCTAAAAGGTTGATGTATCACGCATGTTCTGTTGAACTAAGACACTTACAGTCCAACCATGACTTTGAATGCATCATAAATACCCCACTGAGCTCCAGTAAGAGTTCCGATCATCACAATACGAAGAGGAAGACCACGAGTGAAGAGGCCCCAGAGGCCAAACTTCTTAACAGCCTACAAAATATACAGCAAGTAGCTGATGAACAAGACAGCCAAATTGAAAAGAGAACTAAACATCTTAAGTAGGTGACAGGGGTAGGAAGTGCTTACATCACCAACAGTAGCATCCTTGGCATTGTTCAGGAAAGAGACCAAGTTATCAGCAGGGTGAGAAACAATGGCACAGAAAACACCAGCAATGTAGCCACCAGCAAAGCTGATACCCAATTGGAAAGGTTTGCTACACTCTGACTTTGGAACAGGAACAGCGTGCTTGTAGATAAGTTCAACAATGGTCTCAAATGAAGCAAATTTCATCATTGTATCTGAACAGAATCAGGTCAAACATAAATAAACATCTACCAGAAGCACAAATCCACACAAATATCAAGTTGAAGTGCAGCAATGATGTACTCTTAAAATAGGTGCTGCACTTGATCTCCTAAAGCTCAAAACCAAGAAACATCAACAAGGTTTCTATGTTAAGTCAAGAACCACAACAGAAGCACATGTCTGTAGTTCAGTCATAAGTCAACGCAAAGAAACAAGCCATTTTAAAACATTGAAATTTAATGTGTTGAGCATGTCTATATTATAAGGCGACTAATTCCACAATGTGTAGTATAAGGAGAGATTTTTTCTTATTTTGGAAGTGAACAAAAGGCATCCTTTCCTACTTTGTTGAAGCAGCATGTGAAGAAATCACAACACTGACAATACTAATAAAATATCGTGGAGGTTGACTAGGTTTCATTCAACCTTTTTCTTCATTGTGGCAGGAGAATTATATGAATCATTGCTCCACACACAAAAATCATGGGAATGGAAAGCGTGAATCACAACTACAACAATTCAAGAACAATGGATATCAAACAAAGCTGAGAGGCATATACCAAAATCAGGTTAACTCCGATTTGCTTTTATAACAAAAAGAGATTAATAAAAATGTCCAGTTTTAAACTCAATGAAATCAGAGTACTACAACTTATCAAGACGAATTTTAACTCCATGAATATAATTTAAATCAAGACTATTCAAAAGGGTAAGAAACCTTATATATTATAAAGAAAAATATACAAAATAGAGGTGATCTTTCATCCAAGTCATCAAAGAGGAATAACAAAACATAAACTATGAACTGCAGTTATGTTACTCGTGGCGTTGTGGGACTAACATATGAGGCTAACTGAGAGAAACATGTTGGGTAGGTTTCAACAGGGTTTGATTTGGAAAAGCACAGTTGCAACCAAATATCACCAAATCAATGAGACCAAATAGATTACAATGAATACAACTAGAATGGAGAGCCATTAATATCAAATGTCGCCAAAGGTCCCAAAACATACAACATGGAGAAAATATCAACATTACATATTAACAAAAAAATAAGCTATCCAGATCAGATTTACTTACAAGGAATCTGACGACCCCAGAGAGGGACAATTCCCTTGTAAAGCCTGCAGGTTTGACAAGAAAACGTTGGAACACAAAATAAACCACTGCCAACAGAAATAAATTAACTCGGATTAAAGAAAAACAAGGTTAGTTCCTAACCCCAGGGCACCCTCTGATTTGATGAACTTAGGGAGCCCATCACTGAGACCACGAGCGAATCCAGGTTGTGTCTGCACACGAACCTTCACGGCTTCAAAGGGGCACAGCGCCACATCAGCAATCACTTCAGCAGAAGCCGACCCAGCCAGGTATATCAGGGTCTTGTATTTCTGAGCGTACTCAGGCCCAGCAATATCTGAGTAGTATTTCTTAAAGAATTCATAGAATCCAAACTTGCAAGCTCCCTGAGCACTGTAGCCAAGCAGGGTGGGCACCCACCCCCTGAAGAAGCCCCTCACTCCTTGCTCCTTGGCCAGTATTCCAAAACCAGATGTGATGCTCTTGTATTTTGCCGGATCAATCTGAAAAGTTCATCAAAATGCTAAAGTCAAGAGTTTTTTTTTTTGACAGAGGTACAAGCTGGATTATATCAACCTATCTAGCGGGGGTACAAGCTAAAGTCAAAACTCATACCCTATTAAGCTAGCTATAGTTACCAGCGGAAATATACTTATCAATCTATATACCAATGAATGATTTATATCAACCTAACTAGTGCACATAAATTACAGGAGCATGCGTAACAATTTGATGTAACACATTTGCTCACAAAACTGTGCAAATTGCACTACAACAATCCAGGAAATAAACCCATACCATATATTATTATTATGAAAACCAGTTGGATACTAGACATTAGAGAGGTGAAAGCGCACAAAAAAAAATGATCACAAACATCAATCAACCTATAGTTCTAAGAGCATCTCCAAGAGTCTTTCTAAATCTCACTCTCTAAATCATCATTTGGAGAGTCATTTGCATAAAAATCGTTTTGTATATCTTTTCATTTTCCAACAGCTTTTCTAAATCCCATGCATACTCTAGAGAGTCATTCTCGTCTTCTATATTTAGCTAGCGAAAAATCCAAAATAGAGAATGACTATATTTAGAAGACCATTTAGATAAGCTGTTGGAGAGTAATTTTTCACCAAAATCTCTATTCCTAGCATATAGGAAGGATATGGAGAGTCTCTTGAGATGCTCTAATAACGAACGATTAGCTAGTAGCTACAGCATCCCTATTCGACGGCTAAAGAATAACCAAACGTACTGAACGATACACTCATTAACAACCATCATCATAAATCATACGCCAAGTACAGAAGTACAAACTACCTACTTGGACAACACAACGAAAGGAAGCGGCTATGAGAATCAGGGTTCTACAGAAAGCATAATCAGACAATCAGCGCCACTGGATCTCTCAAACCGCACCCGAAATAGCCCTGGCACCAGTCAATCACCGGATCTACCTCTCCAGCCACTCACCACTCACCTGCATGTTGCACTTGACGAGGTCGAGTGGCGTGACGGCCATGTGGGTGAGCCCGCAGCTGGCGATGCCTCCGGCCGTGCAGGCGGCGTAGAACGCTGGCGAATACATCTCGATCTTCTCATTGGGTGCCTGGATCGTGAACGGCAGGGGGCCACCTCCTGCAACACTCGGGGCCGGGGCCGCCGCGGCGGGCGAGGCGGGGAAGCGGGAGGCGCCTGTGAAGGACCTCGCCGCGGCCGGGGAGTAGAGGAACCTCGGCAGGAGTGACTCGCGGGAGCGGTCAGAGAGCGCCATTGCCGCCGAATTTTGGAGGGTCTGCTCCGCTGGGCCAATCCTCTCAGCGGTGGTGGGGTGCTCTCTGCGCTCTCGCGTTCACGTGGATTTGGTGATGGGAAATGGGAAGAGAGGGCGGAGGCGGCGGGTCCCCGATCTACTTCGGCGGCCGCGACGGCCCTGGCAGTGGCAGTAGTGTGCTTGACTGCTTGCTTGGCGGATTTCAAGGGACTACGCCTTGTGATTGGCTTAGAATATTTTATTTAATAAAAAGTAGAGAAAATGATAAAGTAGTTTTTTATATGAAAAGCCAATATCATACACTTTCGTATGTGTTTATCTATGTTTATTACATATTTTCTATATTGGTATGCTATATTATTTCATTTTCATCTTTTATGTAGTTCATATGACTTAAAAAGTTGACTATATCGTTGAGAGTGCCCTAAGAGCACATCAATGAGCCCACTTGTATACTAGTAAGCTTATATATGATCTATTTTTTTAATGGTTGACCCACTTGCTTCTCTGGTAAAATTCATAGGTTCTTATACATATGCTAGATATGAGCTTGCATGCACATTTTTTTTTTCTCTCCCCTTCACCTCGGTGTAAAGCCCACTACATCTCTTCACTATACTTTTTCTAAGCCAGTCTTAACTAATAACCATGAAACTATGGTATACTAGTTTCTATACTTGCTAATTAATGTAAATATTATTTGTAAAAATGATACTCATAATATTTAGTTTCTCCAAATAAAATTTTCATCTAATCATCTATCTTTTTTTTCTACTCCATTCATCCCAAATTACAAGTCATTTCAATTTTTTTAGAGTCAATGTATCTCAAATTTTACCAAAATTATGAAGAGAATTACAAATATTTATGACATCAATTAGCTACACTATGAAAAAATAATAATTGATAAAAAATCTAATGATACTTATTTGATATCATAAATATTTTTTTTATTATATAAATTTTGTCAAACTTTACATGTTTTGAGTCTCAAGAAAGAATGACTTATACTTTGGGATGGAGGGAGTATCGTCTAGCTACATATAACTTCTTTCGTTCTAAATTATAAGTCGATTTGACTTTTTTTTTTCTTTTGGTATAGTTACTTATAATTTGAAATGAAAGGGAGTAAGAACTTATGGACCCAGCAATAGTGCGGGTAATGCTTCTGTAAGCAAGGAGCAACTGTCGAGGGGCCTCCATGAGCCCAGGCCGCCTAGAGAAAGTGGGCCCAACTGATGTAGACTGTGAATCAAGGAGACATGTTTTTTGTGTCGAGGAAATAGAGGTCATCCGGATGATAGGGGGCCCAACTGATGTAGGTTGTGAATCAAGGAGTCAGTTATATTTTTGTCTCATTTTTTATACCTAGTCTCCTTTCTTTAAAAAAAACTTAGCCAAAATTAAAAAGATTCGACTCTCGAATGTAAAGTGAATTATGTTTTAGAAGGGCTATGTATCAACCCAGCTATTGCACGTATAATCATAAAAATACATGCATAACAATTTGGAAGAACACATTTAACAAAATAATTGTCCTTGGCAAAGATATAAATAGCTGGCACCGTTTATCAACACTAATTTTCAGTGAAGGAATAGTTTTTTTCTCTCATAATAAATCAGTATAAACTAAATTTTAGCGAAACAACCAAGACAAAAGTGGAATAAAGTAATAAGGTTACTAGCTCTTGCTTGTCCTCTTTGCTGAGTCTTGAATTAAAAATTGTACGGATCTGGAAACTTTCAACAAAACATTTTCCATCTCTGTGCTTCGTTTTTTTAATTATACAAGTACACACGTAAATGCTTAATACATACTTCCTCTGTCCCTAAATAAGTGTCGTCGTTGGTGTGTGTGCCACATGTTTCACTTGATTTTTAACAGATACGTACAATATTTATATCTTTAAATAAATTTGTTAAAAAACTAGATTCAAAGATATTTCTAATGATACTAATTATATACCATAAATATCAGTATTTTTTAATATATATTTAATCAAAGTTGTTTCTTGGAAAGCGCAAACGACAACTATTTAGGGACAAACGACAGTTATTTAGGGACGGGGGACGGAGGAGTACATATTTGAATATTTTTTTCAAGAAAAATCCTGGAAATGGGTCACTGCCACTGCCAGTATCCCACCGTTCACCGGCCACTCGCGGGCCGCACGCAGCTCACAGTCGCATGGAGGAAGGAACGTGCAATCCTTTGCTTCAGATTTCGTACAGGTACAACACGCCCCATAAGACAGAATCGTGTTCATCTCTTGGCTAAAGGCATTCCTTCCCGCCGACCCGGCCTCTCTATGCTAAGTTGCTAACCTTGCCGATTTTGTCGAAATCAAATTGCTGTCCCGTTCCCCTCATATACTAGGTTAGGTCGATGCTCTCATCTCGTGCGCGCCTCCTTCAAGCCACGGCGAGCGGGCCGCCGGGGTGCGGCGACAACTCCGATCGACAAGGCAACAACCATGTCGTCCACGGTCGCGGGCGGCGGCGGCGTGCGACGGCGGCGGCGGACGTGGCGCCTGTACTGGTGCTACGTGTGCGGCCGCACGGTGCGCGCCGTCTCGTACCCGACCTCGGACGTCTTCTGCCCGCGCTGCTTCGGCCGCTTCCTGCACGAGATCGACCTGCCAGCGCCGCGGCCCGTGGTGCTCCCGTCGCCCGACCAGTTCTTCCAGCCGCCGTTCCTCCCGCACGACGGGCCCCGTCGCTGGGTCATATACACCGGCAACGACGCCACCACGGCCGACGCCGACACGCCGCTCCCTCGCCGCCCCCGGCGCGTTCCGTCCCCGCCGCCAGCCCCGGCGACGACGCGGCGCCCGGCGGACGAGGACTACGACGTCGACGCGCCACCGCCACCCGTCGGCTGGGACGAGTTCTTCATGGGGCCTAACCTGAACGCTCTCATCGAGCGGCTGACGCAGGACGACCGCCCCGGCCCGGCACCGGCGCCGGAGTCAGCCATCGAGTCGCTCCCCACGGTGGAGGTCTCCTCGGCGCACCTGTCCGACGGCTCGCAGTGCCCCGTGTGCAAGGAGGAGTTCGAGCTCGGGGAGGCCGCGCGGGAGCTGCCGTGTAAGCACGCGTACCACACCGACTGCATCGTGCCGTGGCTCCGCCTCCACAACTCGTGCCCGGTCTGCCGACAGGAGCTGCCGCAGCAGCCGGCGGATGGGGAACAGGATGGAACGAGATCGTCTAACCGCGGCCGCGAAGAAGGAAACAGTGGAGAGACGCAGGCGCTGCCGCCGGGGCCCGTGGTGATGGCCGGATGGGGACCCCTGGCTTGGCTGCCAGTGCCACGCGGGCCGGACGGGGACGATTCGGTGAGGAATGAAGCGAATGACGGTGATGCTGACGCTGACGCCGCCGGCGGCGGTGCTTGTGCACCGGTTATTCTTCAGTCTTTTGTCGTCGTCGCTGCGTGCTTTTTCGTCCTCTCGTTCTTTGTTTGACATGTGCCGCGTGTCGGTTTACGGAGCTGGAACGACCAAATGCGACGACAGCAAAGATCAGAGTCACCTGGTTTACCAGATGTCCATAATCCAGATGAAAGATTGATATAGTTTAGAACAAACATATATACAACATCTCGAGTTATACTATATGGTCAAATACTCTTACATAAAAATATTAATCCTTCTCGGGTTGAAGAAGGGGAAGATATCTATTCATATCTGTGGTTGTTTAGAACAAACATGTTCTCCGCAGTTCTTCTATAGCAGCCAGACAAAGCTACTCCCTCCGTCTCTACGGTAATGATGATGATAAATTTTTTTCTCAATTTTAATTAATTTTGTAGAAAATACGTGCTATATTTATCTATTTAAAAAAATTATAAATATATATTCAACAATCTACCTAATAATACTAGTTATGTACTATAAATATTAATATTTTATTAAATAAATCTAGTCAGAGTTAAAAAAATATTGACATTTCATTTGGAAGTGAGAATGACTTTCTTTCAGGAACAGAGAGTAACTCATCGACTGGTAACTCATTACTCTCTTCCACTATGTCATAGTCAAGAGAACTCGCAAGAACAGGATTGCTTATCTGTAAAATCTGGATGGCAATGAATCTACCACTCCAAAGCAACTATCTGCAACTCTCATAGCTTATTTTCAAAATATTTTCTCATCTCTTACTCATATACCTCAGAATAATGATGTTACTCATTTACCTCAGAATAATGATGTATGTCTGAACAACACCATTATTGCAGATGCAGGACTCCAACACATGTCTAATCACCAAGATCACAACACCAACAACGGTGCTCAACACCAGCTGAATGTCAATCGTGATGCTATGACCTACACCAATTCAACACCAACATTGCAGGAACTGCACTCCATTTTAAAGAATATGAGAAGCAACGCATCTCCTGGATCGGACGAACTGAATGCAGCTTTCTTCAAATCGGGCTGGCCATGGATATCCAAAGATGTGCATGATCTGGTAACGGATTTCTACTCCTCTGCCTTTATACTTTATACAACCAGAGATCAATCAAACCTTTATTGCACTTATTCCTAAGAAAATGCAGCCCACTACTCCTCAGGACTTTAGATCAATTAGTTTATGGAATGTCATTTACAAAATAATTTCTAAATCTCTAGCTGACAGACTTAAGCCTCATCTTCCTAACTATATTGATCATTCTCAGGCTGCTTTCATTAAAAACAGACACATCTCTGCCAACATTATCATCACTCAGGAAATAGTCCACTCCTTCATGCTCAGGTCTTGGAAACAACAGGCTTTCCTTCTGAAAATAGATTTAGCTAAAGCTTTTGACAGGTTGGAGTGGGGTTTCATTGCTAATGCTCTTAGAAGATTAGGCTTGCAGGAACATTTCATCCGCCTTGTTCATGAATGCATTTCAACTCCAACCTTCTCAGTCCTAGTAAATGGTGAGCCCACTGTTGAGTTTCATTAACAGAGAGGTATTCGACAAGGTTGTCCCCTTTCGCCCGATCTTTTTGTGGTGGCTATTAATGAGCTCTCTATCAATTTGCAACCGGATCTATCCAATTCTAACCTCACTGGGTCTCTCTTGGACCTGGTTGCCCTTCCCTACACTCTCTTCTTTTTGCAGATGATCTAATCCTATGTGGCTAGGCAACATAACACGAAGCTACTACTATTCGTTCAACACTCCAACGTTTCTGTGATCGATCAGGGCAAGTACCCAACTTGCAAAAATCATCTATTATGTTCAGTAAAAATGTCAGCGATGCTATGCAAACAACAATGTAAAATATTTTCTTGGTTCCTGATTTACTTCCTAATACTATGCATTTGAGTCACCCTATCATTTTCAATCACAAAAACAGGAACAAAGCTTACAACTTCACCCTTAACAAGTTTCAGGCTAAACTCACCACTGTCAAAGCTAACAAGTTGAATCATGCAGGCAGATTAACTTACATCCAGTCTATTTTATCATCCATTCCAATTTATTACATGTCAACTATTCTATTCTCTAAAACCTTTGTTGAAAAAATCACAGCTATCATCAGACGCTTTTGGTGGACATGAGTTTAGGAGGACAATCCCACCTCCCCAATTGCTTTTCGATCTTAGGATGACATCTGTCAAACCAAGGAAAATGGAGGTCTTGGTATCAGAGACCTATATATGGTTAACAAAAGTCTTATAATTCATGCAGCTTACAAAATTGCTACTAATAAAAATCCTCTCCTAACCTCGGTTCTCAAAGCCAAATATTTCAACAATTCTTCTTTCTGGAAGGCCAATAATCTTGGGCATAGGTCCGCTTTTTGGTCGTCTGTGATGCAGGTCAGGAAGGAACTCTCTGCCAACGCAGTGTTCCAACTTCATGCAGGTAACACATCGATATGGTCAGCACCATGGTGTCCAGGCTGGGAATCTATCCATGATCATCTCTTGCTGCTAGTCACCACTGTTCCTCTACCAGCAATTGCTTCTGACCTATGGTTACCCAATTCTAAAACATGGAATATACCTTTATTAACCAATGTTTTTGATAGCTCAACAGTGTAGACCATTACATCGGTTCGCTCGATTCCTTCCAATCAACATGATATCCTTTGTTGGGCTCCAGCCAAGAACGGTGTTTGCACTACAAAAGAAATATACAGGCAACTATCTGCGCAAAACACTATCCAACTTCCCCAGCAAGGATCCAGAAGCATTCTTCCCCAGGCTAACCAAATCCTCAAACGTGCATGGAATATCAAACAGCTGCCACCGTTTATTAAGGCATTTACATGGAGACTCGTCCGTCGTGCTCTGTCCACTGCCGACAGAGTAGCTAGGTTCTCCAATCATATTGACAACCATTGCGCCACCTGTGGTGCAATTGAAGATGATGCTCACACTTGTTCTTTCATTGCCAACTCCCTCGAGCGGTATGGTTCTCCTTTTCCCCACAAATTCATACTGATACGCTCCCTCATGAAAATGATGGAGTCCAGGCAATTATGCAAACTATTATATCCAATGCTACCTATAATCTTATATGTAAAATTTTAATAACCTTGTGGTACATCTGGAAAGCTAGAAATGATAATCTTTTTCACCAGAAAACTTGGACACCTGTGCAGGTACACAATGCGACAGCTGCTCATCTTAACACCCACACTCAAGTAACTCTCCCTCTAGCCGCAACGAGAACATCTGGGGCCATTGTGCAGACACATACCACTCCTGATAGGCAAGTTGTGCCAACTACGGATACAGGAACAACACCCCTCCAAGCTGAACCGCCTTCAACGCAGACTCCAACACTTCCACTACAAGCTAACCACCCTGGACGTTCACGGACCACTCCACCAGGTATGATAAGCTCCTTGCAACAGGTAACCATGACGAATAGGTGCACAATTGATGCTCGAGCTCTTCTCCAAGGAATCAGATGTTATGTGGATGCCTCTACTTTGCCGGATCACCCCATCACGCACACTAGGATCACCTGGTCTGGCACTTGCTGTTGTCACCATCCAAAGATTCAACATCAGAGAATGCAACTTTATATCTGTTTGTGAGCAATTGGTGTATTTCATCAACTCAACTGACCATTTCAATCCCCCTGATTGGAGAGCTAAACCTTTCACCCAAATCTACGACAATTTCTCCAGTATCATCTTAGCTAGAGTTCTCAAGGTCAACAGGAACAACAATACCACAGCGGATGCTTTAGCACGTCAAGCTTTAGCCTCTCCAGCATCAAGTTTACAAACTATGTGTTCTCATCAGCATGGCTTTGACCAATGCTTTGTCTCTCAGGTTCTACAATCCATAGACTTACCTGATGTAATCATACACGCAGCGCGTTGCTGCTAATAAATGAATTTGTTTATGGTAAAAAAAGTACTGACTACACGGTCATTATGATTTTTAGGGTGGAGAACTTTGTGCAATTATTCTTACTAGTATAATGCCCGTGTTAACACTACAAATTTTGTCTAGGGAAATACTTTTAAAAAACAATTAATTTATTTTTGCAGAGTTTAATTTTTTACACGATAGTATTTGAGCTTATACACAATAGATGAAACATTTTTTTATTTAAAAAGACATAGTTACATTCTCCCCAACTCCTTAATAATATATTGGAGATCTTCAGGGATGTTCTCATAACATTCGTTTGCACGACTCACCAAAATAATAGCCAAAAATTCCAACCTCAGTGGCATGTTTGAAACAACGTATTCTTTTATCACCTGGTTGATGCGGTCCTTCTGAAAATGCAGTTAAATCTGTATTTTGTCGAGCACGGTACGCATGCTGCCTCTTATTCCTCTCCTCCCTCTAGTCGCTAGTTTCTTGAGCCCTTATCCTTGCGCGGTACTCACGTTGTTTCCTATTTCTTTCCTCTCTTGCGTTGTTCTTCACTATAAGTTGTTGACATGAGGTTGTTTTGAGAACAATCTAATCAAGATTGCAGGGTGCAAGTGATAGAGGCAAACTGCATGTTTGCCTACAAACTGAAATACCTTGCTTAATGCCACCTCCAAATACCATAGCGGGGCATCAGAAATACCTTGCATAGTTGCATATTGTTGGGTACGAAGGTAAGGGGTACCCTAAACCCTTCGATAAATTAACGCTAAATATAACAACCATTTTTAAGGCAAGGATCAGCCTACTGTTCGGTAAGACGCGGCCCATCAATCGAAGTCCCCCGCTACACCGACTGCGGAAACCAACCATTGGCCCGGCTCTACCTCGACGACGGACGAAGGGTCGGCCGAGCGACCCCCCGGCTCTACCTCGACGACGGACGAGGGGTCGGACGAACGACCCCCCGGCTCTACCTCGACGACGGACGAGGGGTTGGACGAACGACCCCCCGGCTCTACCTCGACGACGGACGAGGGGTCGGGCGAGCGACCCCCCGGCTCTACCTCGACGACGGACGAGGGGTCGGGCGAGCGACCCCCCGGCTCTACCTCGACGACGGACGAGGGGTCGAACGAACGACCCCCCGGCTCTACCTCGATGACGGACGAGGGGTCGAACGAACGACCCCCCGGCTCCACCTCGACTTCAACCTCCTCAACCTGTCGACGCCTCGACCTTCCCAGCACCGTCGACGGACGAGGGCTCGATTAACCCAACCACTTCAGCATGGGTAAAAGTAAACCCACCTGACGACATGGGCGCCTGCGTCCACTGTCAAATCCGCCAACTCCCCGACAGGTCCCCGACTCCCGTCAACTGTGCCGCCACTGCTGCCACTACGCGAGCACGGACTTCTACAGTACCCCTCGGAAAGTGAACAGTACGACCCTCGACAACGACTTCGGGAATGTGACGGAGTCATACGGGGCTCAACCCCCCCCCTCGACCGGGGGCTCGACCCCCTCCTCTTCAACAACTCCGGTACGGAAGACGTCCCATCCGCCCCGTCCCGCTTCGGCCGTGGGACTCGTGCCCGCCTGCGGACACCGCCCTGCGACGACTTCTACTGGTGCCATGACCGGGAACGCCTGAAGGACGGGAAGACCACGCCGCCACAGTGTTCGATGTCTCTTCGCCAACACTGTGCCATGGATGCGCCGCCCATACTTCTACTATTAGGACCCTGTACCCTCGAGTCTCCCCCTTGGTCTATAAAAGGGGGATGCCGAGGTAGAGGGAGATGGGGGACTTCTTCTTCCCGATTTCAAGAGAAGGTTGGAGTCTCTCTCGGTCGGCTCCCACTTCATCTAGGACTCTGATCCGACTTTGGTTCTCAAGGACCCTAGACCACGCCACACACACACATAGCCGCTCGATCGACCCCTCGGGTGGCCGACTCCGTGTAACACAGCTTGTACCCCCCCTGTACGAGCACGCTTTGGGTGCGAGATAGTACAAGTCATCCTCCCCCCGCTGGACGTAGGGCCTTCTTTGCCCGAACCAGGATAAATCTTGTGTCCATCTTGCATCACGTCTGAGAGAGGGAGCACGCGATATACAAATTTACTCGTTGGTGGTCTTGACCCCCGGGTCATAACACCGATAGTTGGCGCGCCAGATAGGGATCTTCGCGTGTCGATCAACTCCGAACTACTCTCTCGGATGGATTTCACCATCCCACCGTTTCTGCTCAACACCGTCATCTGGTTCGGTAGTCTAGGGTTCGTTTCCACGGACCAGGGCGACTTCATAGTCTTTCCTTCCACCCGTGGCCTAGACATCAGCAGCTCCGCTGCGCCGGAGCCAGCAAGGATCAGACGACGGTCCCTCCGCTTGCGACTCTGGCCTGCGATCAGGAGGAGGCGCGAGCGGCTTCAACGCGCTCGCCGTCGAGCAAATTCTGGGGTGCCAGATGCCATTCCCTCGGTCCCAGCTGGCGACACGGCCCCTTCTCCTAGGGGTCCGTTTGACCCACACCTGTGGGTCGAGGGAGGGCGTCTCTCCGAATGGGACTCCGGCTCTTCCACATCATCATCCCTGGAGGCTCCTGTGGCTTCTCCGACAGCCTTGATCCCGTCATCACCGCGTGACCCGTTCCCGTACGGGCTCCGCAACGATGCCGGACTCTACTCTGCTCTCGCAGGGACGCGAGTACGCACATACGACGAGTCTCCATGGACGCCGTCGTGGGCGACGGCCGATCCCGTCACCACCCCTTCACCAGGCGAGCCAGAACTGCCCCGTACGTGGGGCACGTTACAGCGGCGCCTGGAGGAGGAAGAAAGGGGCAGGCTCTTCCCCCACTTCTACCACGCCGACTTCGACTCGGACTCCCCCGACGAGAGTTACGACTCCACCCGGGAGTGCTTCCATCTCGACGAGCAAACCGTCCTCCAGGACGACGTCGACGACACCGCGGACAACGAAGAGGGGAGGGGGGCCAAGGCCACACCACCTCGAGATGCCATTCCCCCAAGTCCTCGTAGAGCCGATCCACCCCCCGACGTCCAGATTTCGCAGGTCCGGGAGCTCCTCAGCAAGCTCGAGGAGGAGCGCCTGCATCTTCAGCAGCTCGAACACGCCCTTGAGCGGGATCGAGGGCGTCCTCAGGGTGGAGGAGCTCGCGAGCGGGCCCGGGAGGTCCACCGGCAGATCGTCGAGGAGGGGAACGCCGAACCCCGAGTCTTCAACCGCGCCAGCCAGAATGTCGTAGCGGCCGCGATGCTGCTCCGCGACATGCCGGCGCCATCGACCCCCCAGGCACAACGTATCAGGGAGGAAATCCAGGGGCTACTCTAGACTGCGGCCGTCCAGCAGGCGGAGAGCTCGGCCTCGAGGCGTCGAGGGGCTGCCTCTAAGCGGCAAGCAGCGCCCCCTCGACAAAATCGGGAGGCCTCTGTCCACCAGAACAAGGCGCCCCAGGGCCGGGTCGAGCCACGACCGGTTCGGGAACGCCTCGTCGACGACCTCCCCCCTCGAGTGAACAATCGACGTCGATACGGCGACGCCGAGGCTCGAGGCTACAGCGCTCACCGAGGTGGGCGCTACGACAGCGACGAAGACCGATGTCGGTCTCCGGAGCCACCGGGGCCTCGAGTCTTCGGAAGAACTATCCGGCGGGCCTCCCTGCCCGTACGCTTCCGTCCACCCACCAGCCTGATCAAATACAACGGCGAAACCAAGCCAGAGCTCTGGCTTGCCGACTTCAGGCTGGCATGCCAGCTGGGGGAGCCAAAGATGACCTCGTCATCATCCGGCAACTCCCATTGTTCCTCTCCGACACCGCTCGAAGGTGGCTCGAGGAACTACCCCCGGACTTGATCCAGGACTGGTCCGACCTGGTTCGGATCTTCGAGGGCAACTTCAAGGGCACCTACGAGCGGCCAGGCAACTCCTGGGACCTTCGTGGCTGCAAGCAGAAACCAGGAGAGACCCTCCGCGCCTTCACCCGCCGATTCTCGAAGCAGCGTACCGCACTGACTCACATTTCCGACCACGAGGTCATCACGGCGTTCATCGCTGGGACAACCTGCAAAGAGTTGGTGCGGGAGCTGGGGCGAAACATCCCCAAAACCGCCAACGAGCTCATGGACGTCATCGCCAACTACGCGGCTGGCGAGGAGGCCGTTGGCGCATTCTTCCAGATTCCCCCAGCGAAGGGGGAGGGCAACGCGGATGAACCCGGGGGCTCGGACGATGGGCCCAAGAGAAACAAGGGGCCCAGGAGGAACAACGACGGCAACGGCGGCCGGAAGAAGAAGAAGAAGAAGAACCAACCGGGCCGGCGCAACGTCGAGCCCAACGTCGAGCACGACGACGACCCCGACGACCTTGTCGCTGCAGCGGACAAGCGGAAGCCTCGACGGCCCCCTCCCGACGGGAGCGTCTTCGACAAGATGCTGAAAGAGCCTTGCCCCTACCATATGGGGCCGGCCAACCACCGCCTCGAGGATTGCCGCATGCTTCGAAGGCACTTCGTCCCTCCTGGTCCCAGGAGAGACGACGGCAAGGAAGACCCGCCCTGTGACGTCTACGTCAGGGGCGATGTTCAGAAGGGAGGCTTCCCTGAGATCCACGACTGCTACATGATCTACGGGGGACCCTCGACCCGCCTCACCACGAGCCAACGCAAGAGGGAGCGTCGAGAAGTCTTTTCCGTTCGGGCCCAGGCCCCACGGTACCTCGACTGGTCCCACACGCCGATCATCTTCGATCAGGACGACCACCCCGAGCACATCCCCAACGCAGGGGTTTACCCGCTCGTCGTCGACCCGATCATCCTCAACACCCGCCTCAGCAAGGTGCTCATGGACGGGGGGGAGCAGCCTCAACATCATCTACGCCGAGACCCTCGACCTCCTGGGGATCCCGAGGACCATGCTCCTGCCCAGCGCGGGGGGGTTCCACGGAATCGTCCCGGGGAAGAAGGCACTCCCGATCGGCCGCGTCAAGCTACCGGTCTGTTTTGGCGTCCCCTCGAACTTCCGAAAGGAAGAGCTGACCTTCGAGGTGGTTGCGTGGCGAGGCACCTACCACACAATCATCGGTAGACCGGGGTACGCCAAGTTCATGGCGGTCCTGAACTACACCTACCTCAAGCTCAAGATGCCGGGGCCCTCGGGGGTCATCACCGTCGACACCTCCTACGAGCACGCATACGACTGCGACGTCGAGTGCGTGGAAAAAGCCGAAGCCCGTGAGGATTCGGCTATCCTCGCGGCCCTCGACGACTTGTCCGGAGAGATCCCCGACCCCAAGCGCCACGCTGGCAACT
This sequence comes from Microstegium vimineum, assembly GCA_022036555.1. Lineage (NCBI taxonomy): Eukaryota > Viridiplantae > Streptophyta > Magnoliopsida > Poales > Poaceae > Microstegium > Microstegium vimineum. The sequence goes on from CM039125.1 coordinate 41,686,980, forward strand.
TCAAGCCGGCGGAAGACACGAAGACCATCCCGCTCGACCCCGGCCTCGAGGATGGGAAGGTGTTGACGATCAGTGCCACCCTCGAGCCCAAATAGGAAGCCGTGCTCGTCGACTTTCTCCGAGCGAACGCCGACGTGTTCGCGTGGAGTCCCTCGGACATGCCGGGCATCCCGAGGGAAGTCGCCGAGCACTCCTTGGACATCCGAGCCGGGGCCAAACCGGTGAAGCAACGCCTGCGCCGCTTCGACGAGGAGAAGCGCAGGATCATCGGGGAGGAGGTCGACAAGCTTTTGAAGGCCGGATTCATCAATGAGGTACATCATCCCGAGTGGTTAGCTAATCCCGTGCTTGTAAAGAAAAAGAATGGGAAGGATAGGATGTGTGTAGACTACACTAGTTTGAATAAAGCATGTCCTAAGGTTCCTTTTCCTTTACCTCGCATTGACCAAATAGTAGATTCCACTTCGAGATGTGAAACCCTTTGCTTCCTTGATGCGTATTCCGGCTACCACCAAATAAAGATGAAGGAGTCCGATCAGCTCGCGACCTCCTTCATCACTCCTTTCGGCATGTTTTGCTACCTCACCATGCCCTTCGGCTTACGGAATGCCGGGGCCACCTACCAGCGATGCATGCTCCACGTCTTTGGGAAACACCTAGGGCCGACCGTCGAGGCCTACGTCGATGACATCGTGGTCAAGTCCAGAACCATCGGAAACCTAGTCGGAGACCTCGAGATTGCGTTTGGGTGCCTCAGAGCTAACCGCATAAAACTAAATCCTGAGAAGTGTGCCTTTGGGGTTCCTCGAGGCATGCTCTTAGGATACATAGTCTCCCAGCGTGGCATCGAGGCCAATCCCGAAAAGGTGACCACCATCACGAGGATGGGCCCGATCAAAGACCTCAAGAGCATGCAAAAGGTTACAGGGTGCCTCGCCGCCCTCAGTCGCTTCATCTCGAGGCTCGGAGAAAAGGCCCTACCCCTTTACCGGCTCCTGAAGAAGACGGAACACTTCGCGTGGACCGCCGAAGCCGAGGAATCCCTCTCGAGGCTCAAGGCTTTGCTCACCTCGCCCCCGGTCTTGGTCCCCCCGAGCCCGGCCGAGCCCCTCCTGCTTTATGTCGCGGCAACTACGCAGGTAGTCAGCGCGGTCATAGTAGTCGAGAGGGAGGAAAAAGGACACGCCCTGCCGGTTCAGAGGCCTGTCTATTTCGTGAGCGAGGTCCTTTCCGAAACCAAGACAAGGTATCCCCACATCCAGAAACTGCTTATACGCGGTCGTCCTCACTCGGCGGAAGCTCAAACACTATTTCTTGGGCCATCCGGTCACTGTGGTTTCATCTTTCCCCCTCGGAGAGATAATCCAGAACCGGGAGGCATCGGGAAGGATCGCCAAGTGGTCCGCCGAGCTCATGGGGGAGACCCTCTCCTACGCCCCTCGGAAGGCTATCAAGTCTCAGGTACTGGCAGATTTCGTCGCCGAATGGACCGACACCCAACTATCCTCGGCGCAGGTTCAGAGCGAGCTCTGGGCCATGTACTTCGACGGATCACTGATGAAGACGGGAGTAGGCGCATGATTGCTATTCGTATCACCCTCAGGGGTCCATATGCGATATGTCATCCGCCTCCACTTCCCCGCCTCCAACAACGTCGCCGAGTACGAGGCCCTCGTCAACGGCCTGCGCATCGCCATCGAGCTCGGGGTCCGACGCCTCGACGTGCGAGGGGACTCTGAGTTGGTAATCGACCAAGTGATGAAAGACTCGAGCTGCCACGATCCTAAGATGGAAGCCTACTGCAAGGAGGTTCGAAAGCTCGAGGACAAGTTCTATGGCCTCGAGCTCAACCACGTAGCCCATCGGTACAACGAGGCTGCCGACGAGCTGGCCAAAATTGCGTCTACTCGAGGGACGGTCCCCCCTGACATCTTCTCGAGGGATCTGCACACACCGTCTGTCGACCTAGGCTCGGGGGCTCCCGCCCTCGAGCAAGGGGTCGACCCACCCCCCTCGAACGATCCCCCCTCGGGCGGGGGAGAGGTCATGGAGATCGACGGGGCCGTCGCAGTGCCAACCCCTCCGACGGATTGGCGCGCGCCTTACCTCGAGTACCTGACGCGAGGCGAACTCCCGGAAGACCGCACGGAAGCTCGTCGAGTAGCTCGATGTGCCAAAACCTACGTCTTGTACAGGGACAGCCGCGAGCTATATCGACGCAGCCCGTCGGGTGTACTCCAACGCTGCCTCACCCTCGAGGAGGGGAGGGCACTGCTGAGGGACCTACACTCGGGGGCTTGCGGCCACCACGCGGCGCCGAGAACCCTGGTAGGAAGTGCCTTTCGACAGGGCTTCTACTGGCCCACGGCAGTCAACGACGCCACCAAACTCGTTCGATCCTGCCAGGGATGCCAATTCTACACCGGGCAGACTCACCTACCCGCCCAAGCTCTTCAGATGATACCCATAACTTGGCCGTTCGCAGTATGGGGGCCCGACATGGTCGGTCCCCTGAAAAGAACCAAGGGTGGGCACACTCACCTTCTCGTGGCTATTGACAAGTTCTCAAAGTGGATCGAGGCTCGACCCATCACCAATATCCAGTCTCGGCAAGCCGTGCTATTCTTCACCGACATCATCCACCGCTTCGGGGTCCCCAACGTTATCATCACCGACAATGGCACGCAATTCACCGGCCAAAAGTTCCTGGACTTCTGTGACGATCACCACATCAGGGTGAATTGGTCCACAGTTGCCTACCCTCGAACTAACGGTCAGGTCGAGCGTGCCAACGACATGGTTTTGCAGGGCCTCAAGCCAAGGATCTTCGACCAGCTGAACAGACATGGAAAGAGATGGGTCGAAGAGCTGCCCGCTGTGCTATGGAGTCTCCGAACGACACCGAGTCGAGCTACGGGGTTCTCCCCGTTCTTCTTGGTCTATGGGTCCGAGGCCGTCCTCCCCACCGACCTCGAGTACGGGTCCCCTCGACTGAAAGCCTACAGCGAGCAAGCCAACACAGTAGCCCGAGAGGACTCCCTCGACCAGCTCGAGGAAGCTCGTGACATGGCCCTCTTCAAGTCGGCCCAGTACTAGCAGACGCTACGACGCTACCACGACAAGAACGTGCGCAAAAGAGACCTCAACATCGGCGACCTCGTTCTGCGCCGTCGACAGAGCAGCAAGGGGCGTCACAAGCTGACACCACCTTGGGAGGGACCCTTCATCGTGGCAGAGGTGCTGAAGCCCGGCACTTACAAACTGAAGAACGAGAAGGGAGAGCTCTTCACCAACGCGTTGAACATCGAACAACTACGTCGCTTCTATCCCTGAGGCCCGAGAGCCTTGTACATTTCCGCATTTATGTACAAATTCTCGAATGAATAAAATGTTCTCGAAACACATTTCACGTTCGTTCGAAGCCCGAAGGTGGCCTCGACTTCTCTCAGACAAAGTCGAGCTCCCCTCTGGGGCTAACAGGGGGGGGCACCCCCCTCCTAGGTCTCCGAAAAACTCGAACGCTTTCTCTCGAAACTCGACCCCCTCTCGTTTCTCCGCCTCGAGCACGCTTCGTAACTAGGTAAAGGCGCCTCGAACCCCCTAAGGGTCGAGGGTGTCGTCGAGTCAGGGATTCACCTACGCCCCAGGGCTACGGTATCCCTACTCGCCACCCCCCTTCCAGGGATAAGAGCGTGCGTCGAATACTTAAGTTCACGAGCGTCGACTCAGGCAAAGAAAGGCAGAGAAAGCTCGAGAAGTAGAAGTAACGAGATGAACCCATCCACAGCACTAAGGTAGCCTCGACTTTGCCTCAGCAAAGTCGAGCCTCCCTCGGGGGCTAACAGGGGGGGCACCCCCCTCCTAGGTCTCCAAAAAACTCGAACGTTTTTTTGAAACTCGACTCTCCCTCTCGTTCTTTCCCTCGAGTACGCTTCTGAACTAAGTAAAGACGCCTCGAGTTCCCTAAGGGTCGAGGGTGCCGTCGAGTCAGGGACTCACCTACGCCCCAGGGCTACGGTATCCCTACTCGCCACCCCCCTTCCAAGGATAAGAGCGTGCGTCGAACACTTAGTTCACAGGCGTCGACTCAGGCAAAGAAAAGCAGGGAAAGCTCGAAAAAATGAAATTAACTCTGTGCACATCGATCAAAATGCATCATATACAAAAAGCCCTCGGGGGCTTGGCATTGTGTCGGTACAGTGGCCTAACTATTACATGGACCTTTTTTGTCCAGATATGGCTCGCGGGCCCGCGACCACCCGTCGACATCTCCCAAGGGCTACTCGTCCGCCGAGGGGATCACGTCGGGCTCGAAGAGTTTCGCCAGCTGGCCTCTGGGCACCTCCGCGTGGTCCATCAGCTTCTGACACCTCGCATCGTTCTGCTCCTCGGTCAGATCCGGGTCGGTAGCGAACCCGTCGACAACGAGGTTGAGATCCACGTCGTAGAAGGAGTTGACGACCACGAGGGCCCGCTTCACCCCCACACGCAGGGCGGCTCGGACGTTCTCCGTCACCCCCCGCGTCATGGCGTAGAAGCGGCGCAGCAGGGATTCCCCCCGAGTGTCCCCCTCGAGCTCCGGCTCCGGCTCGACCGAGAGGTCGTCGCAGAAGGTGTTGATGGCCGCCGAGAGCGTCGCGTTGAGGTTCACCTCGGCGCTCAGCAGGCCCTGAAGATTGTCCAGGTCCTTTTGGGTGCGGGCATTCTCCTCCGCAAGCTCTGCCGAAACAAGCACATAACGATCAAAACCCGAAAGCAGAAAAAGGGTCGAGGCAGGACAGACCCCGCAAACACCCGAAACACTCACCTTGGGCCTGCACATCCAAGGCGGAGTAGGCCTGCTCGGCCTCCTCGAGCTGGTGGCGGACGGCGTCAAAATCGGAGGACTGGTCCCTGACTTGGGCCTCGAGACCCTCGACGGTCTTGTATGCCTCCCCGAGGGCCTCCCTCTGCTTCATCGCCACCATGCCCAAGGAGGTCGCGCGGGTCCGAGCCTTCTCCTCCGAGGCGGCTAGAGCGTCGCGCTCGCGGGAGACGGCGTCGAGGTCTCCCCTCAGCCGGGCGGCCTCCTCCGTGGCCTTGCGCTGGGCCTCGACGGCGGCATCCTGCTCCTGCCCAACGGCGATGGTCGACCGAAGGGCATCATCGAGCTTCGCCTGCGCCGACGACAAGGCCTCCCGGGCTTCCTTCTGAATAGCCTCGTAGCCGGCCTTCGCATGGGCGACCCTCGATTCAGCATCCTCCTGGATAGTCGCCGCCTCCGCCTTCGCACGAGCGGCCTCATCCCTCGCCTTCTCCAGAGAGTCATGGAGGGTCGAGAGCTGCCCCTGTACCCGGAGAATGTACTGGGACTTCTCGTACGACCTCACCCGCAGCAACTGACAGGGATAAAGACGAAGATCGTCAACAAATGGCAACCATGCAGTGCAAAGTACAATCTAAGGTAGAACGGAACCTACCTCCATTCCCTCGCGTATGTCCGCGGGCGGCGACCTCCGCAGCACAACGTACCGAGTGTTCGAATAAGGCCCGGTACTCCTCGACGTTCTCCCACCGTCGGAGCTCGGACTGGTCGTCGAGCGTGAGGAAGACCCGCTCAGGGTCTCGAGGGTCCGCCACCTCGAGAACCTCCTGGCCCCACGCCGCGCTGCGGGCGGCGATCCTCTGCTCCATCGGCCCGGTGACGCCAATGCGCAGGTCCCCCCCTCCTTGGTAATCGGAGAGGGGCGAGGCTTCCTCCTCGGCGCCACCTCGCGAGGACGTCGACAGCCCCACCAAGCCGTCGCCTCCGGGGGAGGAAGATCCCGGCCGATAGGATGGCCCTGCGCGATAAAGAGCTCAAAAAATTAAATACCCAGCGAGATAAACCCACCGTGTCTCGAGCGAATCAAAGTGCGACTTACCTTGAGACGCCGACCCCCAACCTCGAGGGGAGGTCAAGCCACCTCCGGCTCCGCCCGAGGAGCCGCGATGATGGCCAGTTCCGCCGGGTCCACCAACTCGGCCACCATCTCGTCCACTTGGGCGGGGGTGGACTCCATCAGCATCCCGCCCTGAGCTGGTGCGGACGGTCCCTTGACGCGCTCGAGCTGGAGTCGAGCCTCCAGCGCCGCCAGACCCTCGGGCCAGCGCCCCGGCGTCGGGTGAGCCGGGGCCTCCCGCTCGTTCGCAGGAGCCTGGGCCTCGACCACCTCCACCTCCTGGGCCGCGACCGCTGTCGGCAGGAGCTCCGCGCCCCCCGGGGCACCGGACGCGACCCCCTCCGACGGCCGCGCAGGCTCCGCGACCATCGCTTCGACGGCTACCACCGCCGGCGGGTCCGCCTCCTCCGCCGTTTGGGTAGGCGCCGAGGCCCCCTGTGCCTCCCCCCGCGCAGCCACCTCCGGGGCCATGGCTGCCTGTGCCGCCTTGGGGCGACCGTTGAAGGGGGCGGGGCTGCCGGACCAACCTCGGCAGCGGCTTGCACCACAGCCCCCGTCTTTAGCTTCTTAGCAGGGGAAGGGAGCGCAGCTCCCAGCCGGCGCTTCGACCTGAAAAAGGAGCACGTGCGCGATAATAAGCACGAGTCCTCACCGACGAAAAAAGGAAAAACGCACAACAACTACGAACTCGACTTACCCCCTCGGAGCCCGATGCTTCGGCTCGGCGCCCGCCGGGCTGGTCGAGCTCTGGGACGCCACTGCCTGGGGGGCGGGAGTCGAGGCGGCACTCGCCACCTTCTCCCGAGCAGGGGCCGGCGGCGCCACCGTCGACTTCTTGCTGGCCCCCACCCGCGCCGACGGGTCCGACGCCCGCGCGCTCGACGCGGTGAGCTTCGGGGGCTCGCTCGATCGACTCTTCGACGGCGACGCCACTTTCGCCCTCTTGCCGGTCTCCGCCTGCGCCGGCGGACCCGGCACCCGGGCGCTCGACGCAGCGGGCGTCGGGGGCTCGCTCGATCGACCCCTCGACGAGGGCCGCGGCGTCCGCGACCGCGTCTGCCGCGGCGTGACTTCTTGCGAGGCCACGGGGCGCTCCGCCCGTGGCCCAACTTCAACAGGAGGGGCCGACTTCGAGGTCGACCCCCCCCTCCCCACCAGTAGCAGCGGCCGCCTGCTCAGGCGTCGTCTCCTCGTCCTCCTCGTCCTCCTCATCCTCCTCCTCGTCCTCCTCCTCCGAGGGCGACAACTCCTCATCGAGGCCCAACCGCCTCTGTTGGGCCCGGCGCTGCTTCCTCTGCTCCTTCTCTAGAGCCTTCTTGGTCTTCTTCTTCTTGTCCTTGTCGGTCTTTTGCTTCTCCGCGCGGAGGCGGTTCGCCTCCCTCGTGGCCCGGTCCTCCGGCACCGGCGGATGCGAGCGCTTGTAGGACACATTCCCCTGCGGGACGCAAGGGGGTCAAAGAACAAGCAGAAAGGACGGAAGGGGCGGGCGCGAGGACTTAAACTGAAGGAAAGGATCTTACCAGCTCATAGAAGCCCTCGTCCGGCTTCATGGGGACCTTCGCGATATCCTTGAGGGCGAACCCCCCCGCGAAAAAGCGGCGGACGCGGCTGACCACACGGTCTGGGGTCAACTCCTCCTCGACGAAGCGGCACCCCGATAGATCAACCCCCGGACCCATCTCGTCGAGGCGGAGGGGTCGAGCCATCAGCGGCAGAACCCCCCGTCGGTGGAACGCTGACGCAGCGATCTCCGCGGTAAGGCCCCTCTCCTTCAGACGCCTGAGCGCGTCCAGCAAGCCTTTGAGGTGTTTTTGCTTGTTCGTCGGGACGCCGTACCTCCAGTGCTCGGGCTCGGCGTTGAGTGTCCTCCCGGTGTACGCCGGGAGAAGACCGTCGTCGTTCCTCAGGTAGAACCACCCTGAATGCCACCCGGAGTGGCTCGAGGATGGGTTCGAAGGAAGCCAAAGCTCAGACCGCCTGGCGTAGATGCTGCAGCCTCCGGCCCTGACCTCCCGACGGACGCCCTTGCTGACCGAGGTGGTGAAGAGGTTGGCCTTGAAGATGTGGATCCACAGATCCCAATGGGGCTCGATCCCCAGATAGCCCTCGCACACCGCGGCGAAGACCGCCGCCTTGGTGACACCGTTGGGAGTGAGGTGCTGGAGCTCCACTTCATAGTGGTGGAGGAGCGCGCGCAGGAAGCGGCTGGGTGGGACCCCCAGTCCCGCCCGGTGGAAGGCCTCGAGCCACACCACGTACCCCTCCGGCGGATTGGGCTCGGCGTGGTCCGGCGGCGGAGCTATCCACTCCGGCCTCTCCGTCGAGGTGACGGGCCGGAGAAGCCCGCTCTCCACCAACCCCTCAAGATACGACTGACGGACCGAGGAAGCAGGCCAGGCGCCGGCGCCGAAGAGCTAGAAAGTGGCCATGGGAACGGTGGTTTGCTCGGGTTTGGAGGCGGAAGGTACGTTCCCTATCTTTCTCTTTCTCTCTCACTCGCGCAGATTTCCTGCTCGCGGGACGCCTAAGGCAGAGGCAGAGAGAGGAAGGCGAGGAAGACAAAGGCAAGGAGGCGGGGGAGGCAAGTGCGCGTAAAGGGCACCGGACGCCTCGCCCTCACTATTTATAAGCGGGAGGCCAACGGACGGATCCGGCACAGGCAAGAGAATCTCCGCATTTAATTCGCCTGTACTTCCTTCCTTGTATTCCCTCCAGGATAAGGCGTAACGTCCCATCATCGGGTTCCGCGCCGCACTCCGCGCTGTAACCACACTGTTGCGCCGAACGGACATCGCCTAAAAAGGCGCGCGGCCGGAAACGTCGCCTTCGAGGGTAAGGAATCTTGAGGCAGCGAGAGCTGGCCCTCGAAAGAGGGTTCGACAGCTACCCTCGAGTGCCTGAGGCCAGAAATGACCTCGGGTTAGGACCTCGGTCCACCCCCAAAAGTCTCGAGGGGACAAAGGCCGGCCTACGAACAGGCTCGATAGCCCCCCTCGAGTGCTCGAGGCCTGACAAGGGCCTCGGGTCGTCAACTGCAGATCATACATGGCCTCGAAGGGGTAGAGGCTGGCCCGTCCGGGGGTTCGACAGCCTCCCTCGAGAGCTCCGACACAGGTATGTCCCCAAGTTCAATACAACAACTACCTGTTTTCCCCTCGGCGGTCCACAAGGTCAGGACTCCTCCTCCTGAGGATAGCGTCGGATGACGAACCATCCGTCAAATCTTGAGGGAGCGAAGGTGGCCCTTACATAGGGTTCGACAGCCGCCCTCGAGTACCTGAGGTCAGGAAGGACCCATGGTTATCGGACTCCGGTCCACCCCCAAATCTTGAGGGAGTGAAGGCTGGCTCCACGAACGGAGTTCGACAGCCGCCCTCGAGTACACGAGTCAGGGATGTCCCCGGAGGCTCGAGAACGAACTCTCGAGACTCCCTGGGACATATCCGAGGCATACCTAGGAACACCTAAGGATCCCTACGCTGGGAGGCATCGAGCCACCAACTCCTATCGAACGGGGTTGGCACCTTGTGGTCCATATGGTCGTGCTTAGCGAGCCGTACGGCTTGCTTAACAATGAGAACGCCTCTGGGCCGCTAGTCGATCCCTATCGAATGGGGTCGAGTTCTCACTCGGATTTTTACCCGTACAGGGCACCATTTCTAATGGACTCATGCCCGAGAACAGCTCACCGAGGACTTCGGGTTCGTCGTCCTAACGAGGATAGCTCGATGCTCTTCACCCCACGATCCGAGCGAAAGGATCCGTGGGAAGGACGCTACGAGGTAGTGAAGGCCTAGCCATTCGAGGGCTCGAGGGCCCGACTACGCACGACACCCCTCGACGAAAGAGGGTCGAAAACTCGTAACCTGGCAGACAAAGTCGACCTCACGGGCGGGGCACTCTGACTCCAGTGGTGCTCGAGGGAGCGAAGGCTGGCCCTCGGTAGGGTTCGACAGCCGCCCTCGGACACTTCTCTTTGCAGGAAAAGGAAGGTGCCGCGTCTCCAGGTATCCTTTAAAGACCCCACTACATAACGTATTTTAGCCCCCAGAGGAGTTCTAAATCACTCCTCTGGGCCTCGGGGGCTACCCCCGCGGGGTGTGCTTGCGCGCACCCCCCGGAGAATCGGATTTCTCACTAATCCTGCAGGCCGAGGATAAACCCTCCGGACAATTCTTACTCCCCCCGAGAAACGCGTATCATAGCCCCCAGAGGAGTTCTAAATCACTCCTCTGGGGCCTCGGGGGCTACTGTCGGGTACGAAGGTAAGGGGTACCCTAAACCCTTCGATAAATTAACGCTAAACATAACAACCATTTTTAAGGCAAGGATCAGCCTACTGTTCGGTAGGACGCGGCCCATCAATCGAAGGCCCCAGCTACACCGACTGCGGAAACCAGCCACTGGCCCGGCTCTACCTCGACGATGGACGAAGGGTCGGGCGAGCGACCCCCCGGCTCTACCTCGACGACGGATGAGGGGTCGGACGAACGACCCCCGGCTCTACCTCGACGACGGACGAGGGGTCAGATGAACGACCCCCCGGCTCTACCTCGACGACGGACGAGGGGTCGGGCGAGCGACCCCCCGGCTCTACCTCGACGACGGACGAGGGGTCGAACGAACGACCCCCCGGCTCTACCCTCGATGACGGACGAGGGGTCGAACGAACGACCCCCCCGGCTCCACCTCGACTTCAACCTCCTCAACCTGTCGACGCCTCGACCTTCCCAGCGCCGTCGACGGACGAGGGCTCGATTAACCCAACCACTTCAGCATGGGTAAAAGTAAACCCACCTGACGACATGGGCGCCTGCGTCCACTGTCAAATCCGCCAACTCCCCGACAGGTCCCCGACTCCCGTCAACTCTGCCGCCACTGCTGCCACTACGCGAGCACAGACTTCTACAGTACCCCTCGGAAAGTGAACAGTACGACCCTCGACAACGACTTCGGGAACGTGACGGAGTCATACGGGGCTCGACCCCCCCCTCGACCGGGGGCTCGACCCCCTCCTCTTCAACAACTCCGGTACGGAAGACGTCCCATCCGCCCCGTCCCGCTTCGGCCGTGGGACTCGTGCCCGCCTGCGGACACCGCCCTGCGACGACTTCTACTGGTGCCACGACCGGGAACGCCTGAAGGACGGGAAGACCACGCCGCCACAGTGTTCGATGTCTCTTCGCCAACACTGTGCCGTGGATGCGCCGCCCATACTTCTACTATTAGGACCCTGTACCCTCGAGTCTCCCCCTTGGTCTATAAAAGGGGGATGCCGAGGTAGAGGGAGAGGGGGGACTTCTTCTTCCCGATTTCAAGAGAAGGTTGGAGTCTCTCTCGGTCGGCTCCCACTTCATCTAGGACTCTGATCCGACTTTGGTTCTCAAGGACAGTAGACCACGCCACACACACACATAGCCGCTCGATCGACCCCTCGGGTGGCCGACTCCGTGTAACACAGCTTGTACCCCCCCTGTACGAGCACGCTTTGGGTGCGAGATAATACAAGTCATCCTCCCCCCGCTGGACGTAGGGCCTTCTTTGCCCGAACCAAGATAAATCTTGTGTCCATCTTGCATCACGTCTGAGAGAGGGAGCACGCGATATACAAATTTACTCGTTGGTGGTCTTGACCCCCGGGTCATAACACCGACACATATACACAGTCCAGAAATTTTGAAAGCTAAAACTAGTGGATGGAAACAATAATAATGGAGCCTAGTAACAAACAGTTGGCTACGGAAGCGAAGAGGAATCGGAGAACAGTAACCATAGAAATTGGGCGGCTCCAGCGGAAGGAACAAGCCAAGCGAATACATCACCAGATCACCTTGTCTATCTAAAATAGGAAGTCAGGAACAAAATTATGTCTGGTATGGTAATTTGGAGAGACCATCCACTGATGCAAGCAAAGCAACACACTATGCCAAAAAACGTTATCAGTGACACATAAAATACGCGTCACTCTTCTTGCGTCTCAAATAAGGGACCGTGTCACTGATAACCATCTATCAGTGACACTTGTAGCCAATACGCGTCACTGATAGCCAATACGTTGTCAGTGACGCGTATTGGCTACAAGTGTCACTGATAGAGGCTATCAGTGACGTGTGTTGGCTACACGTGTCACTGATAGATGGTTATCAGTGACGCGGTCCCTTATTTGAGACGCAAGAAGAGTGACGCGTATTTTATGCGTCACTGATAACGTTTTCTGGCATAGTGACAAGTGCAGAAGTAGAGTACTTGAAAAAAGAAAAGGGATGTAAGCTAGCTTTGTTGTTGGGTGATGAATCGTCCTCTTGCCTGCATCGCGGGAGCTAGCTGCGTCCTTAACGGACTGATCTGTGCTCCCAGCGCAGTACGCTCTGGCTTGACGACCTGGAGGGGACGGTGGCTCGTCGCCAGCGGCCCGGCAAGCGGTGGCGCATCTCCTGCTCAGTTGGCGGCGGGTGTGTGCCGGATGCGGCGCGAGGCGGCGGGTGTGTGTGGGGCCGTGCACAGGATGCGGCGCGAGGGGGCAGGGCAACGTCTGCGTCTAGAACGGCGTATGCATCGGCGTCGTCTTCCGATTCTCCAAGAACGGCGGCTTCTTCAGCAACTTCTCCCTGTGGCCCTCCCGCTGCTGCAACTTCGGCGGCACCCCCTCGAACCCCACCACCACCTCCCGCTCCGTCCCCGTGGTCCAGATCCGACGCGTCGACGATCACAGCCTCGTGTGTGTGCTTGGCAGACGCTCGCGTGCGTGAAGCCGTGAACGGCGGCCGCAACTCGCGTGTGTGATCGGCGGCTGCCTGTTGCGTGGGATGAGTAGGGTAGATGGGGAACCACGATGACACAAACGATCTGCACCGTTCGATTTGAGTGAGTAAGGACATAGAAGTCTGAGAATAAATCTGAATGGTAGATTTTAATGATGTTGTTTTTTTGGGTATACTTTTTGGGTGGATGGATGAGGGACTTCTCAGTGGGGGATATTTATTTGGGTGGACCAAGAAAAGAAAAAGATGGTGAATTAGTAGGGTAGATAGATGTATTATTTTATCTCACGATAGAAGTCGTTATAGGATACGTGTTAATCATTTTCAAATTTAACTAAGGTTTGTAGAAAATGCATTATATAGATGACTGTTGTCCCATAGCTTGGCAAGCCATAGGGTAACCTCGGCGACACGGTGGTGGAAGTGGTGATCGCTGGATTCCAGGGCCTCTAGATGCGCGGAGATAGACACCATCTGCTGGACGAGGTCGGCCAATGCCTTGACGATGGAATCTAGCAATGGCATCTTCGGTTGCTTGTCACCATCAATGGAATCAGGCATCTTACGGTGATGCCTAGGGTAGAGAGGCAGAGAGGGGGCCGGTCGAGGGTCCTAGGCTGAGCAAGAGGGAAGGGTTTTCGACAAGAATCAGAGTGCTAAATGGTTGTAAAGGAGCGACAATTACTCAGTCTGTTGGAGTGTCATCTAGTATTTTCTAGATGAGATTTATAGTGTTTTTCATACTATGCAAACTTTATGATATACTCGCAGAATCCTTTTAAACATCCGATCGAGCCTGTTCAGATTCTATTGCCTTTTTGCTAGGGAAATACATAAGAAAAGTAAGCAGCCTGCTGGAGAAGCTGGAACGTGGCTGAGTTGGCGCTCAATGGTTCTCACGAACTCATCCATAATTCCTTCCGAACGTCCAAAATGCTGGATGATTGTTGGCTCGAATGCAGCCCTGGCTGCGAGTGCCCTGATCTTTGGGGTCTGCAGGCTTTTGTCTACAGCACTCATTTACTCATGCACCTCAATATTATTGTTGATCTCGAAAGACCCTTCATCTTGTATGATCTCCGTTAACTCCTTATGAGAAGGCCCATATAGCGATATGTAAAATGAAACTATAGGGCATCTCTAACAGTTTGTCAAACCCACTTGCTATCATTGTTTTTGGGTAAAACTAGAAAAAACACCTCTCCAACAGTTTGACATCCAACTTGATAAATTTTAGCAACTTGAGAAATCCCCTCCCTTCACGCGCATATATGCGCGCGTAAACCAGCGCGTATCGCCAGCATACGTAGAGGTGGTGGAAGGGCACAAAATAGTTTTGTTTCACTCCCAGGGTTCCCGACGCAAATTTGCCAAAGATGAAAGGACATAAAACTAATTTCGTTTCACTTTTAGGTTTTCTGATGCAAGTTTGTCAAAGATTTGCCAAACAATTATACCAAACTGTTGGAGAGAGTCCATTTTTTCGTTTGTTATATGTTTTAGTAAGTTGTCAAATTACAATATTTGCCAATGCTAAATCCGAAGTATAAGTGTGTTAGTTTTCTTGCAATGATACAATGTGTGCAATTGGACACGAATAACCCAGAATATGTATTATGCATTCAAATGAAAACTAATGAGTTGGCCGAAACAAGAAACATAATCAAGTTAAAGAATTTACTGTACCCTTGATGCCATGTCATTTAAAGGCACAAATGAAAAATCCCATGGCTGAACGAACTGGTAGGCAGTGTCACTGGAAGGTCTGCCTACCATGGAAAGCACCATTTGATGGAGGTCGTTAACGTCTTAGACATCACACGGGTTGTGTGTAACAAGAACGTTGGACAAGGTCTGAAAAACATCTTGCGAAGATCATATGAGGTTGTTGCTGTGAAGAGCTAGGTCCGATATGTGTCAGAGAAGATTGTTAGTGCGAACACATGGTTGATATGTGCCCATGATGTTCAGTTTTGATGATGAGTGATTGACCAACACATGAGTGTTTCAGTTTGAGCGGTTTCTTCTAACCTCTTTGCGAAAGCAAATGTGTGCCTGTCTATCGGCTTGTGGTGTGCAGGTGCTATGCCTAGTGACGGTGGTCAATGGCGTGGAGAAGGTCGAGTAGAGGCTTGCCGTGCCGATGGACTAAGAGCGGTGAAGGGCGGAAGCGGGGCTCGGACTGAGGGACCATGGGCGCTGGCGGACTAGCTGTGGTGGCTAGTACTTGGCACCGGCGAGTGCGAGAAGACATGGAGGTAGACCGAGTCGACCGAGTCAAGACGGTGGACGCGCGAGTTGAGCGGAGGCTCAGGGGACTCGGAGTCCGACCGGACGAAGACAAGGTGGCTCGCGTCGTGTGGTTTGGTGGTTTGGGCCTCAAAACCATCCGCGTCGGTTTCCGAGTTTGGGCCGCAAAACTCGGGGTTCGGTAGTTGAGCCCAAAGCTACCGGTGGCGGGTTTCGCGGGTTTGGGCCTCAAAACCCGGGCGAGCTTCCGAGGAAGCGGGGATGGCACGTGGCGGAATCCTGGAGGTTGCGTCGAGGCGACGGCAACTCCTGGCAGGAAGCGGGGCCGTCCATTCAAATCGAGGGAGATATTTACCGGAGCTTGGACCGCAATGCTTAGGCTAGGTAGTTCACTCATTGTATCTAGGGGGGTCTTTGGGAAATAGCCAAAGCCTCTAATAAATAGAGGATGAAGGGGTATCCTCATCCTATCTCTTGAACCCTAATCATTTGCCCCAACTCTCTCTCTCTCTAACCTCTCTCTAGTTCATGAGATCCCTAGGTTGATCCCACCAACCTTCGTAAGAACTCGAGTTTGTTGCAAGGAATCGGAGGCCGTAACCTCCGTAAGCCATGGCGGCTTCGATTTCTTGATCCTGTCCCGTTTTGCTTGTGTTCTTCGCGTTTTGCTTTTGCTCTCTCTCTTTCCCGAGATGATTTCTCTTTGTAGGGAGTAGCTCTTGCAAATCCGTTTGAATCAAGTTGTTCATATTCGAGAGGAGCATCTTTGCACCGAAGGATCCATCCTCAAACCTCTCGAGTACACAGATCGGGCGATTTCTTTGCGACGTTCTTCGTTTTCCCTTTTCTCCCCCAAATCCGAGTATTCCCGCTCACCCGACCCAAATTGAGCGATGATTTCTTCGGGATAGCTCCCCAACTGCACTAGGATCATGCCTATAAAGTTTGGTTGCAGTTGGTGATCATTTGGTCGAGATTTGGGAAGATTTGGTGGAGGAAAATCGCTTTTCGGGGTTTCTGCGCGTTTTTCGGGGGCGTCGGACACTCCGAGGGTTTTGCGTCGGACGCTGGTGCGTGCTGACGTCAGCGTCCGTCGCTCGGTGTGTCTGAGATTTTGGTTTGGCACCGGACGCACCTCAGGGTCCGTCGCCGACCGTCCGTCGCCTCTGCTGTTTTTGAGTTTCTGTCTGGTTCTCTGGAAGGCCGACGGACGGACGCCTAAGCGTCCGTCGCGCAGCGTCCGACGCCAACGGACGCTCACCCAAGCGTCCGTCGCCCAGCGTCCGACGCCCTGCCTTCTGCTTGTCTTCTGCAGTGCTCTCTGGAAGGTCGACGGACGATCTCTCTGCGTCCGTCGCTAGCGTCCGTCGCCCTGTCCTGGAGCGTCCGTCGCGTTGTCTTCCAGCGTCCGTCGCCTGTTTTTCTGGTTGTTTTGCTTAGGGTTTTTGTCTCTTTCTCATAGGGGTTGAGAACTCTATCTTGGGGGTTTTCGGTGAGTTTTCCTCCACTGCCGGTGAGCACCCAGCAACTGGGTTTGGCTTTTGGGAAGAGTGGCCCGAATATTTCTAAAGAAATTTGAGGCTCCCATTCACCCCCCCTCTGGTCGCCGTTCTCGGTCCTTCAGTTAGGTTTAGTCTCACATTGATAATTGATGGTGGAGTCGGTCGTCACCTATCAGGTTAGTCTTTTGCGTTAAATTAGACTATAAGGATTTACTATGTTGTACGGTAGACCTAGACCCGAAGGCCGCTGACTCGTGGGGTATAGCGAGCTCGGTTAGATTTCGCTAGACACTCTAACAATTATTTCGAAAAAAATGATGTATTGATGCGGCTGTATTTTGATCCACGGCTCATATTTCCGGCTACCTCTACAAATTGATTTGGAAAAAACCCTTTTTGTAGATTTGATTATGATATTAAAAATGATGTATAGATGCGGCTGTATTTCAAGTTGTCGGCTTCTGTTTCCGATCATCTCTCCTATACCGGTCAATGATCTGCGTTCATTTAGTCTAGAGTAGGAGCACAGATGATTCAGTCATGTACTCTCTGTCTAGCCCCAGCGATACGACAATACAATTAGTCCAAATAGTGATGCTGACTTGGATCACCTGGCTTGCATTTAGCAAACTCATCAAAATAATAATGTTCGTTTTTTGGATCATCTCGTTTGCCTTTAGCTAGTTACTTCAAATAATGACGCTGACCATTTGATTTGTTTTTAAAAATGGACGGTTCCCAACTGTTAAAAACCTTTCTGAAGTCCCCGACGATCCCATAAATCTTTAAGATTGTAGCCTTTTTATTGTTGATCTTTAGCACCTGCAACTTCTGGTGGTAACTTCTGCATCAACGCAGGATTTGCTATAGAACCATGGCCTGCTCTGCACATGAATAGGGGAGAAGGAGAAGCGAGCTATGCTCAGAATTCTACTAGTCAGGTATCATAAGAACTCATATGCCGCAACCGTTTGAGGCATTACTATGCTTTGTATCTGCTCTTTATGTATTGTTCTTGACATTTCACAGATTTGACTTGTTGAGAAAGTGGTGAAGGCCACAAAGATTTGTTGGAGAATTTCAATCTTTGTACCATCTTTAGGTCCTTACTGGAATAGTTTTATGTGTGTGTCCAAATCATAACGATTAAGTAACCTAGAGCACTCCCAAGAACTAACCACAACAAGGAAGTAGACGTATGGTTAAATGTTTGTTTCTATCAGCAAAGTTAAAACAGTTAGATTGTTCAGAAATGTAAACAAAATATACATTGCCCTCCTAGAATGCAGGGCAAAACAGGATGAAGCCTTTGATACAGGAGGCTGTCACAAGCTTGTGGAAATATACCGACACCCTCATAAGCGTAGGGCGTGATTGGTTGCCCTGCTCGCTCCGTCCAAAGGCCCATCCGGCACCACACGATGCACTTTGGGTGTGATTGGTTCCGTGCCTTGCACCATTTGCCTATTTCATTCCATTCATTTCTCCCCCTTCATCCCTATGCCTTCGTCTCCTCGATTTGGCCTTCCCACATGAGCCGAGATGAGTTGATTTATGTATGACACAGAGGCATACATGTCATAGACTCATAACTATCACACATCATGCAACCAAACGCAATCTCATCTCATACTGGACCAATAACAAAGACAATCAAACACACATTGGTGCATGTTTTTAGCCTGCATATCATGATCCTGGACCGGCTCTCCATCCTGGCTCCCTATCTCGAGAGCAACCAATCACACCCGTAGTGATCACTGATTTGGGATGCTCAGCTGGACCAAACGCAGTGGCCCTTGTTCAAACTGCAGTTGACGCGATTTTCCATCATTGGTTAGATCACAAGGAAATAATACCGGAGATATCAGTGCTGCTGAATGATCTTCCTGATAATGACTTCAATAATGTTGCAAAGAGGTTATTTGCATTCCAGCAAAGCACACAGGATTTTAGTCCTGTTTTTACTGCTATTGCGCCTGGATCGTTCTACAAAAGACTCTTCACAAGTAATTCCGTAAATCTAGTTTTGTCATCACATAGCTTGAATTGGCTATCTCAGGTAATCTATATTGGCCCTGACTTGCAATACTTAATAAACTGGAGATTTATGTAGGCACAATGAAATGACAGGTACCCCAGGATCTAAAGAAAAGCAGGATCCCTGTGTATGACAAAGACGAGGGTCTCAGGCAAGCAAGGCGGCCCTTCGTTGTCCAGGCTTTTGGCCAACAATTCAGAAAGGATTTCACAATTTCCTTGAACGCACGGGCTCAAGAATTGGTCCCTAAGGGTCAAATGGTGCTTAATTTCCATGCGTGGACGACCTTCTAATGACACTGCCTACCAATCTCTTCAACCATGGGATTTTTCATTCATTCCTTTAAATGATATGGCATCAAGAGTACGGTAATTTGTTTTTCAAATTTTATGTTTCTTGTTAATTTGTACCAACTAATTACTCACTCCATCTCTAAATAAATAGATTTCTAGAGTTGCCTTAAGTTAAACGAGTACCTAAGTTCAGCTTCATCCTTATCTTTTTTAAGTCGTTGACTCTGCTAAAACACTTTGTTTGCTTTCTTTTGAGATCTCCCAAGCATCTTAATCTTACTAATTAAAGGCCTCAACGAAGTCTCCACGATAACTTTAAGGAGATACGCTAGAAAAATAATGAATATTACAAATTTGAACAATAATAAGAAACATCACACTGCTATCCATCTTATATCTAACTCGAACTACCTCTACCATCGATCTTAGTGACATGGTGTAGCCTTAAATAATCGTTATGCCATTATACTACTTATGACTACTGCAGTCTACAACCTTACATCTTTGTTTTCAAAATATAAAATTAGACACTGGAGTTTCAACTAAATTTGTAACATTCATAAGATTAAGATTTAAAAATCTAGTTTCTTAACATCATAAGATATGGACTGCAACAAAGACCACCATAATTTAAGCTAAGTTTTCAACTAAATGTATATTCAAAATAGATAGAGGTGTGTTGCAAAGGAAAAGATATATATATATATATATATATATATATATATATATATCAAAATAGGTAGTATTAGAAAATTAATTGTGTTAGAAAATGAATAAAGAGAAAAATGTGCAAATTAATAGAAGTAATTTGATAATTTCTATTAGTCATAGCCTTATTTGTATTAAACACTAAAATCTAATACTTACATCTTCTAAGATTTTGGCCCGTGCCTGAGCAATTTGGACGAACTTAGTTAGAATAATAAGTGTTCTCAAACCTTTTTTTCCGATGCATTATGAATCTATTTGGCACAGCTCTAAATGCTCAAGATCTGTTTTTTTTTGTCCAAATACCTTAGCTCAATGGAATCTAGCTCCCAAAAATACAGATCTGAAGGCCAGACCCATGGATTTTCTAGAGCACACCAAAGGATGCTCCAAAACTCATGCATTCTTACAGTTGCTCAAAATTACCCATCGTGCCACCAGTTAAAGAAAATAATAATTCCCCCATTTTCTTTCAATCTGAAATCTCCCGACGTCACGATCGCCCTGTCTTCCCCACGCTCGACCGTGCCGGACCTCTCTTAGGCGCGCTGCCCGCCTTCATCGCGCCTGACCAAGGTGAGCCCCTCCTCGGCCATGCCACCCTCTTTCCAGTCGTGCGACCCTCTCTCACGGTCACATCACCTCCACTTGTGGCTGCCTTGCGTCAAAATAAGTGCACTTCTAGAGTCTTAGTGAAGAGATCAATATTCGTAAGAAATTACATATATATACCCCTATAAAAATTACTCAAAGATGTAATCGTTGCACTTTAAAGAAAAAGAGAATGCAGAAAAATACAACTAGAGTTAGGTGACTTCGTAACTAGAGATGGAGACAAATTTTGAATTGTACAACTTATTATGGGACGGATCGAGAGAGTCCATGGTGTACACCCTCAGTTTGTTCGGATGATCGTTTTTAAGTCTGATAAGGCGGTGGATACTATTTTTTTGCTGTTTTTTTTGAGAAAAAAACATTTAAGCTCGGCTGATAAGAAAATAACACATGGTGTATTTATGATTAGCAGGGTGTGATCAGCAGAGAAATGTTAGATTCATTAATTTTACATACCACTATATGGGCCTTCAGACAAGGAGTTAACAGAGATCATACAAGATGAAGGGTTCTTCGAGATCAACAATATATTTTTTTTGCGAACAATATTGAGGTGCACCAACTCATGAGTGGTATAAACAAAAACCTGCAGACCCCAAAGGTCAGGGCACTCGCAGCCAGGGCTGCATTCGAGCCAACAATCATCCTGTTGTAAAACATATAGACCCTATCTTAGAAGAAAAGGAAAAGAAAGAATCATAATCCTAGTTCGTTTGTATGTGAGCTCTTACCAAATTCATAGGCTCTGGCAGGACTATATATACGTGAGAGCTTTATATTGTAATCATCAATATTCAGAGGAATAAACAATAGTCTCTCTATCTTGTGTCTACTTGTTCTACTATTTTCATCTACTATGTTGATCATGAGAGACGGAGAGGGAAAGATCCGAACCGCCGATAATGAGTTTTATAACACGTTATCAGCACCACAAGCTCTACGTCGACATCGCCGCTGAAGTTGCCGCCGATCTTCGACGTCAACGTCCCGCCGCGCGACTACTTCGACGACGTCGACATCCTTGACGTTGTTAGCGGAACGAATCTGCTACCTCTACCTCTGCACTACATCAATATGTACCGTCATCGTCAAATAGACAAATCTACGACGAATGTCAAACGCCCTACGCGGTATGTATCTACTAATCACTGTCCTACGCGGCACGTGACGTAGATCAAATTGGCATCCTTTATTACAAGGTATGAAACACATCTCGTAGATTGCTTGTATCGGCCATCGAGCTGGTCTATATGTTCTATGTATATTGAATCGTACATGAAGTACATATATACTCGAAGTATATACAGTAAATAAAATTTACACGGTTCGGATCTAGGGTTAATAAAAAAACATCCGTGGTTTATACATGTAAGTATCACGCTTGTGTACCAGGGGTGTCATGCATGGCCATAGTCACGCAGCCTGAATGCTCTTCTCGTCACTACGTACTGATCTCCGTATGTTGGCTTGTATGCTAGCGTCGCCTATGCATAACTGTCCATGGCTTGAATGCCATCGATCAAATCAGTGTTTTTTTTTGCTCGGGGCTGAAATTGGTTGGCGTCGGCGAACCTCCTCGAGTGCATAACCAATATGATGACATGCACGCAGCGCGCAGCGCGCACCTCCTCCACACGTGTGGATCTCCAGCAGGGGTAGCGCTAGCTTTCATGTTCCCAACTAGCATGCATGCCGCCGAACGGCCTCTGCTTCCTTGGTCAAAGCGCACGTCATGAGCCATCTAGCATACTTAGTCAATTGGGTTATATAAAGAAAAGGCCAGAAGATCTTAACGGATAAGGACTAAATTATAGATCTGAAATCATATGAAAAAGCTCTTAATTCCTGCAGAATATAGCCTGTATGTTTCTGGTAGATACGGATACGGGTTTAGGGTGTTTCTTCGCATACCATCTGCTCCTCGTGGCTTGTATGTCGTCTTTGATTTATGTAGTTTTACGGCCAGCACGCTTTCTATGGACTACACAGATCATGCTCATTGCTTGCAGCATATATATATGGCTGACTCGAAGTTGCCAAAACATCATGTCCTATGAGGACGCTGCTGTCGGCTCGCACGCCTACATATCAGTCACGAAGAATACTGCATAAACATTGGCCTATCACCGTAGCTAGTGGTCTGCATACCCTACTATCTACGACCAGGATGTCACAACACCTTGCAGCGTGTAAGTCGGCGTCGTCTGTTTGGAATTTTTCAGTTTTTACAGCAATTTTTCTGAATAATCAACCCTAGATCCTCTGTTTATGCATATAAACTATATTTCTTATACCAGTATGTATAAAAGTGCGCATATATACACACATTCAATCTGAAGTTTAATGGGTACGTGTTGTTTCTAGCTTTATTTTTCTGAATTAAAAAAGTAGATTAATTTCTATGTTTTGAATTTAATTCAGAAAAGTGCAACCCGTTAAGAATCATATACCATGTAATTGGAAGAATAAATATTGAATAATTACATTAGAAACATGGTATTAAGATATATGAGCTCTCTAAATCCTGCAGACCTTAGACTTATCACCTTTGAGTGTCTCATATTTATTTTTCCTAGCATAATGAATTTTTGGGATAAAATAAATGGTTGGTATTAATTCTAAAAAATTAGCATATACCATGATATAGACCCTGAAAAATGCTAGGATGCTTCTAAGAATTTTTTTATAACCATCCACTACCTTTTTGCACCTTACCACTTGTTTACATGTAGTAAACTTATATACACATGATTTAATTTATGTTAATATATGCATGCTTGAAAAAAGAAGAAATATCCTGAAATTACTCTGAATGGTAGAATTATTTGTTATGGTCATTATTAAATCCATGTAGGATATTTTGCTACCATTGAAGTGTAGTGAATTCATGTTATATATATTTTCTGATTATTCTCTAGAATGAGTATATGACCGAGAGAAATAACAAATATATTGTATGACCAGAAAATTCTCAAATTATAATTATAGAATATCATATTCCATTGAAAGTCGAATTTTCAAGCTTGTATGCTTATAGTTTGTAGTGTAATGCTACTTTATAAATAATAGCTTGAAGCTTTGTATTGAATGTCTAGAAGACAAGATGATAAATAAAATTTTAGCAATGTATAGTCTCGAAAGAAATGTCTCTTGAGTATAGAATATCAAAGAGCAATGTAATACATGAAGTATTTGAATTATCATCAGAAATTACTCAAATAGAAGTTGAGTTACAAATTTTCGACAGCTCAATAAACCAGGATATATGACTTGCATATATTGCACTCCTAGAAGGATTGTGATTACATATCACTACTATGAAATAAAGCATGTATGAGCTGCTAAATGTCAAGCATTGAAGCTAAGCCATATAAGAATGAATAAGAATTTTTGAGGTTTCTCGAAGAAGAATTTAAATCATGTGCTAACATACTTGTATTGTATTTAAACTTATATTATCTATAAGTATTAGTAGTAATGGTGGTGCATTAAGTTTTAATTCCAGTTAAATTAAGTGGATTATGTAAACTCATAAAAGAGTTAATTGTTACTTTATTAGCTTGAAGACTAATACATTTAATATTCTTAGTTGCAATTCTTACTTGAAGTAATATATGCTAATTTTGCATGGAATAAATTAGTTTTATATGTTTTACATATAAATACTTGTCTAATTTTACCTATTTAAATAATTTTGCAGGAATTTTATCCACAAAGAAGCCTTAATTAACCATGAAGGTTATAGTTCTTTGTGCAATACTACCATGTAGGTAGAAAGGAAACTGAATTTTCTAAAAGCACATGAATAATTGGACTATATTAGCATACTAAATAAACTAGAAGTTTATGTTCTATCCCAAATATATTATTGTGTACACTGAATAATACACTAAATATATGAATTTCATGTCACAACCATTGAATACTAGAAGTATGATGCATGAAGCATATTTTTACTTGAAGTAATTATGGCATGAAAAGGGGGAGAAATTTTGGGTAAAGGCATAAGAAAATATGGGTAATATATATTTAAGAAGCATAATAAAACTAAATCTATCTTTAAGTGAAGCTTGTAGCTTTGTATTTGTTATTATCTATTTTGTTGGATTAAATATCAATATTCCACATTACATATGAATGTGTATCACTATATTGTGCTCCCGTTGAGCTACAAATATCTCCCCTCGTACATACATATTGGCATGGAAGCTATGTTTGTAGCTTATAGCTACTAATTTTCTCCTTGCAATTAAATTGGCTATCTAGCATGTTATGTCAAAATAATTTTTATTGAAATAATGAATATGTTGCTTTTCTAATGCATTGCATGCATAAGCAATATGATTGATCTAAGGTTAAGCAACTTGAGATCAAAGGGAGAGTTAATATGAAGTTAACTTAATGGAGACTAACCCATTAGATATGATGAATAATTGTGGAATTAAGATAGTAGATAACATACTTATGATGATTTGGGATTTATGAAGAAAATGCATCTAGCAATTTTTGCATTAATGAAAAATAGAAAATTATAGAAGAAATTCCATGTGAATTTGAATGTTGCGTATTTTATACATTTGAAGTATATTATCCATTTTTATGTATGAGTATTTGGATCATATTTTTAGGCTATAAACAACTGCATTTACTTAATAACCCCCATGTTTAAATGTGTGTGAATATTTCCCAAAAAATTTATCATAGCATACATGAATGGGCCTCCACCTGTAGTTGGAGATATATGAATTTAAATTATTTAAACCCATGATAGGAGATATCTTTTGAAGTATGCTATTAAAGATCTAATATTGGCATTAGGGGGAGAGAAAACCCATTTTGAATGCTAAATATTATTTCTATAGAAGGAAAATGATTTAAAGAAAATATTCCTTGAAGCTTGAAGCAGGAATAACATCACACACTAAATCAAACAATAGTTTGATTATGCTCTTATGAAGCATGAAGCAGAGCATATGCCAAATATTTTGAAAAATGAGAGGAGTAACTTGAAGTTATAAACCTGAAGTTGTGTTTACTAGTAGTAAACTAAATGTTGTATACTATACTATAAAGCTAAAATCTACGGGGACGCCTGTGGGTTCTAGTTTAGTGTATACTCACATAATAAACTCCTCCATTCTCATGAATAGAACACCTCATAAAGAAGGTTATAAAGAAGGTTAAGCACCTTATGAAGAGGATCATCATGAAGATGAAATCCAACATACTAAGCGCGCACATCATTAGTGTTGGGTATGCAAAACAATAAATTATCTCTTGTTTTGGGAAATAACAAAGAAACAGAATAATCTCATACTATGAGAATATTGGGAGAAAATAATAGTTGTCGACAACGTTACCTCTATAATTGCATTCTCTTATGAGAAACCGGATCCGGAAAACAAAGTCCACGTTACCTCTATAATTGCATTCTCTTATGAGAAACCAGATTCGGAAAACAAAGTCCATGGCAAAGTCGCTTGTAGCGATTATATCGGGTCAATGAAGAAAGCAATTGAGGTTGAATCTCCAACTAAGAAGAAATAATGTTCTGATATATCTCTGGCAAATTGAATAAATGAATTTGAAATATGCAGTCACTAAGTGGATTATGAAGATCCATATAATTTCTGAAGAATATAAATCACAACATATAGAAACCTCATACTAAGTATTAATAAATCTAAGGTATAATATATTCCTGAATGAATATTAAAGTCTCAAGAAGAGCATGTCCTAGAAGGAATAGTCATTGAATGACTTAGTATTGAATATCACTATCTCATAGAAGAGAAATATTATTCACCAAAAATGAGAATATCCTTGAAGGAGTTAATCCATGAAGGATTTACCGGTCGATTCTTGAATAAACACCATCAATCCTTGAAGTGAATATAGACCCGAGAGAAACCAAATGAGGAATAATAAACATCATGAAGATGGCATGCAAACACTCAGAAAGTGTATATATGTAAAGCTAGCAATAAAATATTGATATCCTCTAAATACCATTGAAGGTATAAGAATAATGGTGATTTTGACAATTGAATTATTCCCTCAATGCCAAATACAAGACTGGATATACAATCAAAATCTCGAAGATTTGTAAAACATATAATTAGCAAATCCACTAAGAAAGGATTTTAAATATTCAAACTCTAGTATAAGTTTGATACATTATCTAGAAGATATCAAATATTGTAACTTATTTACCCCATATTCCTCTAAAAGGATTTACCTGAAGTATAAAATTTATTTATTTTGCACAACTAATAAGTGGTCATTATGCACGAAACATATTGCTCTTGTTTATACTCTTATTATAATTCATAGAAGAATTTTGAGTCAATTTTTGAAAGATATAATATTATGGTACTGCATACCATCAATTAAGCACACATTTATGAAAAGTGTGACTTGAACAATGAATTTCAAAGGATGGCTTTATGAGGGGGAGCAAATTGATTGAATCTACCTTGAAGATAATTAAAACCACTAGAATTACAAAGATCAAGTAGATCATATTTGCTAAAACATTGGAGTTTATGCATAGATCATGAAGATAAATATTTATTCATGAAGAATAAAAGATCCTGAAGATACATATCCAAGAAGGTTAAATGTTGTACTCTTTTTCCCTATATGAGTTTTTATTTGAAGGTTTCTCACGTAAGGTTTTTAATGAGACAACATGTGCAATACAATTAACGAATGTGATGTACTCTTTTCTCCAAGAACCGTTTTCCCCACTGGGTTTTTGGATGGAGTTTTTAACGAGGCATGTGCATATCGTGGTAATCGCCCAAGGGGGAGTGTTGTAAAACACATGGACTCTTTCCTAGAAGGAAAGGAAAGGAAGAATATTAATCCTAGTCCGTTTGTATGTGGGCTCTTACCAAATTCATAGGCTCTGGCAGGACTATATATATGTGGGAGTTTTATGTTGTAATCACCAATATTCAGAGGAATAAACAATAGTCTCCTTATCTTGTGTCTACTTGTTCTACTATTTTCATCTACTATGTTGATCATGAGAGACGAAGAGGGAAATATTCGAACCGTCGACAACGAGTTTTATAACACATCCAACATTTTGGACGTTCGCAAGGACTTATGATGAGTTCATGAGAACCATATTGAGCACCAACTCACCCTGACAAGCCCAGACACCTTACTTCTCTTATGTGTTTCTCTAACAAAAAGGGAATAGAATAATTTCTTTGCGCAACTATATTATATTATACTGGCAATAAAGTTGTTTTTTTACTCAAAAAACAAGCAGTAGTAAAGAGGTTAACTTCGTGCATGGAAAGCTACCTTAAAACATGTAGCTCCATCCATGAGAGCTCCCCCTCCAAAAAATGCTTAAAAATTAGCTTATTAAGAATGTATGAATACATGAAATTAAATTATTATCATGTACGTAGTATATGGAATTTGTGCCGTCGATGGAGCAACCAGTTTGTTTTTGGTCACTTGATCGGCGATTATATAGTCAGTGACTGCAATTGCTTGCGCTCCTCTGCTGACGCCCGCCACTTCAGCAGTCGAGAGTGGAGAAGCTCCAGAGTGCAATGCCGCCGTCGTCCTCCTCCCAGCAGCAGCCGTCGTCGTCGGTGGTGGTGGCCATCGGCGGCGGCGCAAAGAAGGCGCTGCAGGGGTCCATGAGGGCGTAGTCCATGCACTTGGGCGACTGGAAGAAGGCGTCGATGTCGGCGAGCGAGCTGTAGTAGTCCACGTCGCCGGAGGAGAGGTCGTCACTGTCGCTGCTGACGGTCGACTCCGGGGAGGAGACGACGTCGTCGCTGGCGGGCGAGGAGCTGCTCCACGCCGGCGTGGCGTCTCCGTCGCCGTCGCTGCAGGGCGCGAATGGTGGCGTGGCGCAGGAGAAGGAGTTGCTGGCCGCGGCGGCGGTGGCGGCCACGCGTTGGATGGCCTTGGGCGACATGGCGGCGGGTGGCAGGTCGAACGGGAGACGGAGCGGGAAGTTGAGGTCGGCGGTGGCCGCGGAGCCCTTGAGGCAGAGCAGCGCGGCGTCGTAGGCGCGCGCCGCGGCCTCGGCGGTGGAGTGGGAGCCGAGCCATATCCGCGTCTTCTGCCCCGGCGCACGGACCTCCGACACCCACGAGCCCCAGCTCCGCATCCGCACGCCCTTGTACGTCCTCTTGGCGCCGCCGCCGTGCCTCGCCACCGCCGACGCCCCGGCGGTGTCGTCATTGCTGCTCGCCGCCGCCGTCTTCACCATGGTTGCTTGCTGCTTGGTTTCCTTGGACACGATCGACGGACGGCGATGGTTTGGAGTGCAAGGTTCTTGTTCTTCGTGTGATATGTATAAATAAATGTGGTACAATACAAGCACGATCAGTGAGTGATGTTGCTGCTTTTGTCTGTCGGCCTGAGGAAAGTTTGGCGATGGATGCCCACATTTTATAGGATGGCAATCCGAGCGTCTTGTTTGGTGGTTGAACATTTGAATAGCTAGGTTTCCTGTTCATATCAGAAGAGGGATACGGTGTGACGGGACGAATAGTGTTTAGGACGAGCACATCAGCTTGGGTCAGCCGTACAGCTGCCAGTGATGCAGAGAGACATTTTTAAAAGCGAACGAACGAGGGAAGCATCCTGCTGCTGCATTCCTCCATCCATCTCGTCAGGTGGGTACTGTGCATTGGTATAGTAGTAATTTTATTGTATAAACAAATCCCGTGGATTTTGGTAAGGATCTTTCTTGCGTGATGTTGTACGACTTGAACGTACTACTCCAGCTGTCATAGGATGCGAATTGGCAAAACGGAACTCGAAGTGCCTGTCACTTGGACGACGGATCGATGCTCGCCTGAGACCTTTACTGCGATCCT
Organism: Microstegium vimineum; assembly: GCA_022036555.1. Classification (NCBI taxonomy): domain Eukaryota; kingdom Viridiplantae; phylum Streptophyta; class Magnoliopsida; order Poales; family Poaceae; genus Microstegium; species Microstegium vimineum. The sequence goes on from CM039125.1 coordinate 41,715,929, forward strand.
GACGGCTAATGCGATTATATATACTCCCTCCGTTTCAATTTATAATTCGTTTGATTTTTTTTGACCCTAACTTTGACCACTTGTCTTATTTAGAAAATGTGTGCAAACATAGTCAAATTTAAGTCATTCATGTAGACTATTTATTAAATAAGTAAGCCACACTAAAAGAAATGTCATTTTACACAAAAATTTGAATAAGACGAATGGTCAAATTTAGGGTTCAAAAAGTCAAACGAACTATAATTTAGAACGGATTAAGTACATTGAAGTCGAGGACATGGTGAATGGCTTGAGATTGAAGCTTGAATTTCACTGGCTAGGCAGGATAGTGGACTGAGCAAACTTGGGTCAGTGCGGCATATGTGACTTTTTGAGTGACAGGTAAATTCAGTCAATTAATTGGAGCTTATAATAACCATTCATCTAGGACTGGATACTCGTTACTATAGCCTAGGTTATACTTTGGACACAGACGACAATGGTGGTTGGTTGCTTGGTTGATTGGTTAATCCTGCGTTGCATTCGACTGAACCTAACCCTGCATGTGATGTGTACTAGTAATTTGGTCGTTTCCAGCTGGAAGTGGAAGGTTAACCTGCCGACGATCGAGTTGACTGTGCACACTAGCTAGCTACTAGATCTTGACAAGTTGACACTATACTAGTATGTGTGACTGCAACTTTTTTCCCCCACTAGATCTCGATGAAATGACGGGCCACATGGCCGTGGCAACTTTTTCCCCACGGCACGAGACGATCGAGGCTGCTGCTGCTGCTGCTGCTGCATGATTATGAACAGCAGTGGGAATTCACACTTGGCGGCACACACACACACACCATGTCGACCCTACCCACTGCATGCATAGCAAGGCAGAGATTAGTCCTACCTAGAGTATATGGCTATATAGTACTACTAGATTACTGTACCACCACAATGCTAATGCTATACTGCTGTTACTAGAAGGGGTAAAGTAACATGCACGGACTGGCAGCAGCTTGGTCACAGTACTTTGGGGTGGCCGGACGTCGACAGGAGATGGAGAAGATGCCTAGTACTAGAAGTAGACGTGCGGCGGTGTACGGCGTCAGCACGGCAGCGGCACTGCTATGCTATGGTACGAGTACGAAGCCGTGTCTGTCGCTGTCGGGCAGAAGAGGCAGCTGGAGCTTAGCTGCACTGGACGTCTGGACTAGACAGACTGCAACTTGCAGCCATCGACTGCCCGCCACAAACCGCGTTGCTTACCACTGCTGATGGGGATGGTGTGTTCCTCAGACTCACTGAGCTGCCACTGCGTGCCGTATGCACCAGCCGACGACGATACTGTAGTTATTAGTAGCAGGGATCGGAGGATGTACACCTACTCACTCCGTACATGGAAACATATAATTCTAGCGCATTGTAGTATTTTAACGTTGATTAATCATAGATAAAAAAAATATATCAATGATATCAAATAACTATCACTAGATTATAGATTAGTTACGATATACAATAAACTGTTTTGAAGCAATACTAGATATGAATACTACAACTGTTTTTTCTAGACGAAGGGGAGTATGTAGGAGTACAATACTCCGTGGCTCGTACGTTTTGCGCTCATTGTCCTTCCTTCCTTACTATGCTCACATGACATGCAGGAACACGGATGATTCATTCCAACTTGATGAATGTTGACGAGGCTGGTGTGTATTGCATGTACTGATGCACAGGCCTGACAGCCAGCCATATACAGTACTACACTCCAGAATAAAAGAAAGATGCTCACCTGCGTTAGGGACGGACCATATATAAATACCATCAATCAAATCAGCTTCGGCTCCCGGGTGGGGATGGGTTGCGTTGCGTCTCGGCGTGGCCCACGCTCACGCGGTTTAACAGCCTAGCTCGCAGAAATCAACCTCAGCAGATGATGCCAGTCATGACATGACACGCCAATAGGAGAAACAGGAGGCGGGCGCTTGATCCGATAGCTAATGATTAGTCTATGTTTTATAATACTAATTATAAATAAAGTTTAAATATTCTATCTATTCATGAACAAACTTTTTGACTAAATTTCTTGAAAAAAAACATTAAAAGTTATGATATCAAAATAATATCATTAGATTTATTATAAAATGTATTTTTACATAGTGCTTATTTAAATCATAGATGTTGTTATATTTTTTTTTATAAAGTTAGTCAAACTTAAAACAAAATTGACTGACACTAATTCTAGAAATTGATTTTTAGCGGAACAGAGGAAGTATGAGTTAATTTGAAGCTAATAATATTTAATGAGGATTAATTGATAGTTAGAGTCCATTGCCCTTTATTAGTCTATAATTAGTTTATGTTTAATCCTTTTTCATAAAATAAAATAGGTTAATTTTTAGCCTGTGATCTAAACAGGCGCTAAGACAATCCATCTTGGCGTCAGTATTATCTTTCGGCCCGTCGTCAGCGTGTGGGAGAGCTGGAACCCATCGGATCGGGGCCGCCACAGCCCACAGGGGATGGGCACGATCATGCCCGGAAGCTTCGTGCCACGAGCAAGGACGCTGTTTTTCTTCAGCTTCTCATAAAAAAGGAGAATAAAGAAAAACGAAACGATTGTATTTTTCCTTTCTCTCAGGATTTTCCCTTTGGACAAAACTTTCTATATATCATCTTCTAGTAGCACATACATGTGGTTTGGGGTACTGGTGTTGATCCCACTTTTATCCTTTTCAGCGAGGAGAGGCTTTGATTCTCCATAGAAAAGAGCTCTCGATTCGCCCCCCCCCCCCCCCCCCCCCCCCAAAAATGCACGAGCCTTGTCTCACTTTGCGCCGGACTGTCACGCTAGTCTGACGCGCTCGTCGGCCAAGACAAGCTGGGGCTGTGGTGTGGTGTGAACCCTGACCAAGCAAGGGACGATGCTGCTGCTGTCCGCTTCAAACCGCGGTTCCAGTTCACGCCTACAAATCTGTGCGTTCAACTGTTCATGGACGTTCAATTCAACGTGCCCTAGCTTGGACGACCTTTCCTGCAACCCTCTGTTTTCCTACTACGCAACCACACACACATATATATATACGAATATTTGCTTTTGCATGAGGGCAGTGCACATGGGGGGCACAAGGGTCCGCACAAAAGCCACGGCACGGTACAACAGTTTCGGCTCTGCCTGTTACGCAGATGAAGCTGCCGACATGGGTAGTAGAGCAATCACGCAGATGATGAACACAGAGATGTAATAGTCCTCCTGACACCAATGTCGTTTAGTATTCATTTACAAAGGCATCGAATACGACTTCCATATTGGGGCGACAGGCATCAACTCAATATACCCACCACCATGAGCAGGCCCACGAAATGTCTTCTCCGACTGTTTGGCAACTCATGTTTCGGACTAGTGTCAAGCTCTGTCTTGCTGCCAACCATGCGGGATGCACGCACCACAAAGCCGCCCTTACGCTTTGATTTCAAGTGTTCCGTACATTCGGTTTTTGGACATCATGTTCAGATACACACCTGATCAAACAAAACAATCGCGCTGGTGGCTTGGTATCCGTGGAAAGAGCGCAACAAAAAGGCACACTTCTCTTGCGTTTTGGAGAGGAAAAAAAGTGTCCACTGTTGTGGGGAGAAATTATTCCAACACCCGGTTTGATCAGAAAACATATCAACAGAGACTGGTTTCGTGGCTATTGTGTTACAACAGTTAGCAACCCCCATACGCCATACATACAGTTTCATTTGCATGTCATTCATATCACCAGATTTGGCAGATCCTGATGCCTTCGAAAAGTTTTCTTTCTTTGGTATGTTTGTGTGACTGAACCAATTATTAACTAAAACCTGTAGCCCATAGCTTCGATGCTCTTACCTTCAATCTTTCATCCAACAATTCTACACATCATGCAACAGCACCCCTTTTACGAATCAGCCTTGGAACGAGCTTAGTGCTCCAATAACATGTTCATACACTTTGATGCCCCTCAGGAATACCTTATCTTCCAGAAACTGCAACAGTGAGATGAACATTGATTTTGAGCATCACATTCCGCACAATGGAAGGAAAGCGGTAGCAGCCTGATTTCAGTTACCTCATTATGGTCGTGTAGTAGTATTGGAGTATTTGTCATCGGAGAAAACCCGAGGGCAGGAATGCCCAGCTGCCTCACAAAGCGTGAATCCGTGGTTGAAGATAAGATCTCAGGCTTAGATAGCGTTCCACCCGCGGAGGTGATGGCCTTCTCAAATATGGACCACCATGGGTTTGACTCATTTGTTGCTGTGAATATGGGACGTCCGGCCACATCTGTTACTGGACCTTTCTGTGTTAGCTGTATGTATCACAACAAGGGAATTCAGGAAATGCAGAACTCGGTTTAGTTTCAGTTATCAAAAGAGATGATGGCGAAACTAATTTTTCACCTGGTAGGTCAAGTTTTTATGAGCTGGTGCCCATTCCTCTTTGACTCTTCGTTTGATCTGTTCTATATCTTCAGTTGGAGGAAGGCGGAGATCAAAGCCAACCTCTGCTTCTGAAGGTTGCATATTCATCACAAAACCCTGCAGCAATCTGTCTTTAGAGACTCCAAGAGCGAAAAATAAATTGCACAGTAATGTTGAATTTCGTGCATGCCACTATCTGAAACAGGAGAATTTCTCTTAAAACAAAATAAAATAAAATGGAGATTTGCTCTTTTACCTTACTGCAGACAACTAATTAAGTGCTGGTTTTTATAGTGTCATGTTTTGGAGTAAATTATGAGTACAAATTAATTAGTGTTGTAGTACATGTGTGGTGAAATAAAAGGGAATACAGAAAGTTACAGTTCATTAATCATTCATCCATATGTATGTTTAAGTATACTTCTCGATCAAATGGGATGGCCATACAGATGATCATATCACATTGCTAATTATTGGAAAAAGTATGGGACCTCAACCAGAACTATCATCAACAAGGTTTTCTTTTTTTCTTTGCCCTTTAATTTTGTTTAGTTGGTTTTGGCCTAACAAAATTTAAAAGATACAGTGTGGTAACCTTATTCAATTGGTTCATATCCTTGAGCTTACTTATCAAAATCACATATAAGACAAGTTGACCTCTAGAAATTTGATGATATAAGTTGTTGGGATTCTTCACACTGTTAATCCAGGGTGACTTATCCAATTAGTAAAGAAAGCTATTCCAGGCTTACTTATCCAATTAGTAAAGAAAGCAAGCAAAATTTGAACAGATTTTCCCTTTTTACAAAAAAGAGCATTTTTTCCATGTGCCTTATTTTCTGGATGCAATGAACAGACGCAGGTCCAATGATACTTGAATAATAAGAGTATAACTAAAAATTGCATAATATAATTTAGTCTTACAAGAAAGGAACAGAGAGATGAAAATGTAAATTAGAAAACCATGGGACCCAAGTGTTATCCTAAACGCTAAACAGTCGGTCACCTACCGTTTAGCCCATTATTCGGGCAAAATGGGTGTTTAAACAGGCAAAACGGACATTTAAACGGTCAAAGCAACTGATTAAACAGAAACGGTGTACCACCATGTAGTGTTTAAACAGTGTGTAAACGAGCTAAACGACCATTTAGGCGAACAGTGGCAAAAACAACAAGAATGGTATAAGGATCAAACAGGATAACGAAGAAGAGGTCAAAATAATTCCACATTTGTTTGTAGCCAATTTTAATAGCATACACTTTTAGGTCTGGAAGGAAGATACTGCCTTCCAAATTGATAATGTCCCAGAAATTGTCTTGCACATGCTGACAGCAATACTGAAGGATTCCATTATATTCATTTTTACTGGACCTATTTAACATTTTTACAATATTTATTATTGTGTAGGTTGTAGATAGTATTTGCACATCATAGCTTGCATGTTCTCCACCAATCGAGAATGAAAAACATTTTAAGTATATTACTTTATTATGTTTGGGTAAATTGTGTCCATCATACAACAACTAGGCAAGGCCGGTTATTCATTTGCTTCATGGTCAAGGTATGCAGTTGATCCGTTGTATACCTACAGGCTACAGCACATCATGATTATATAAAGTCACTAACACGTAAACATAAAATCACATCTAAATGTTAAAAAGCCTGGTGGATGTGTGCACAACAACAGGTTCTCAGGCATTTCCAGAAGGGTTTCAATTCGTTAGCTATTTTGGTTATGGCGGTTGACGAAACACCACAATGATTGTGTTTGAGGGAAGTTTACTGAGTTTCCTGTGGCACACAGCATTCAGAGTGATGCTAGTTGCTAGATTGTGGTGTATGGGCAGGTGCAAAACAGCTTAGTGCCTTGTGACATAGTCACCTAGGTTTTTCTTCATGTCCAAGGTCGTTTCCTGCTAATTCGTGGTGCCTCTTTTTTTTATCAAGGCTTGCGTGTGGGTGGGTATGTGAGAACACAGCGTGTAAGAACTGCATTCAGCCGCTCCACTCCTATGTAATACGATGGTACGGTAATTCTCCTAGGCATTCAAATCGCATCTCAATCTCCTAGGCATTCAAATTTCAAATCGCATCTCAAAACATGCCATAGCCATAGGGAACTATTTACTGGGACTGAAAGTCTGCAACACTAATCTCAAACACCAAAGAAGTATACTAAAGTAAACTTGTTTACTTAGGCCCTGTTCGGACTCTGCTGGCAGCTCCGGCACCGGAGCTGGAGGAGCTGCACCAAAAGTGGACGTGAGGAGAAGCATTTCAAAGAGCCGGAGCCGTTTTAAGCATAGGAACACGGAGTCACAAACTCACAATTTGATGCTCCGGCTCCGGCGATGAAGCAGCGCATGTCGGGACACGCCAGTGTGTAAGCAAAAAGGCTAGAGAAGATCTCGTAGCCGTGCCAACCATGTTCTTATTAGCCTACTCCAGAATGAATGTTGGGCATGGTACTGTTTGGTGGAAAGTGCAAACATTCAAATTGAAAAAAATGTTTAGCAACAGTAGGGGCAATTGTGCCCGTCAGACCATTTCAAATTAGAATCTGATTTTTGTGTACTATTGTATCAAAAATCGCATATCAAAATATGTCTAAGCCATAGGAAACAATTTACTTTCAGTCTCAAACACCAAACAGAAGTACTGAAGTATACTTTTTGCTTACTAGCCTACTTCCAGAATGAAGCCTATAAAAGTTGGGCATGACACTATTTGGTGGAAAGTAGAAACATTCAAATTGCAAAAATTGTTTAGTAACGGCAGGGGCCGTCAGACCATTTCAAATTATAATCTGATTTCATATACTATCGTATCAAAGCTAAATTAGATAAAACCGTTGATACACTTACCGTGGGGCTTGGTATGCCGGCCTTCATGTACACAGGATTCACCGAGACCACCTCCCCAGGACCCCTCTCCCCAGACTTCACCATCCTGAACTGCGCATCCCTGAACCCAGCGACGGTCTCAACGCAATCCATCAAATTGTCGACGGCGGCACCGTCGAACATCCTGGACCCATGCCCTGGCGCCCCCGCCGCCTTCACGATGAGCCTCCACACCAGCCTATCCGCGTAAAAGACTCTGAACACATCCGTCGGCGACGCCTGCCCCTCGTCGAGCATGAACCCGATGTTGAGGGCGCGGAACTCCTCCGACTGAACGAACTTGTCGAACCCATCCGCGCCGCCGATCTCCTCGTCGGGGACCAGCGAGATGTGGACGGTGCGGGCGGGCGCGAACCCGGCGGTCTGGAGGCCCCGGATCGCCTCGAGGTACTGGACGGGGAGGCACTTGTCGTCCTGTGCGCCACGCGCGTAGACGCGGCCCGTGGCCGTGTCGCGGTGCGCGGCGAACGGCGGGTGCGCCCAGTGCTCGGGCTCCGCGGGGACCGAGTCGATGTGGGAGTTGAGGAGCACGGAGGGGAGGGAGGGATCGGAGCCCCGCCAGGTGAGGAGGAGCAGGGGCTTGGTCTTGCACGGGGTGAAGTGGAGCGTGGTGGTGTCGAGACCGAGCGAAGCGGCGTAGGGTAGGAGGAAGGCGGCGGCGCCGGCGTAGTCGGGGGACGGGTGCGCTGTTCGGATGCGGAGGTAGTCCTGGAAGCGGGCGACCTGGTCGGACTCGAGAGCCGTGAAGGGGTGGGCGAGACGGGGGAAGCCGGAGAGGAGGACGACGAAGGCGAGCAGGAGGCGGCGAGGCGGCGGCGGCGGCATCGTGTGGTGGATGCTCTGCGAGACTGCGACTGCGAGCTGAGCCCACAGCGACGGGTCCCCATTCACACTGTTTGTTCGGTTGACAGAAGAGTCAGGTAAAGTCTGTCTGACGTGCGCCGGACCGGCCTTGGTCTGAGGCAGATCCGCAGATCGAAGTTCGTTCACTTGACAAATGCCAGTTTTCTCCAGGGTGCACTAGTCACCACAAACTTTGCAGATATATAAGCAGATGGCACGAGGTATCACAATTCTAAATTTCTACAGTAATTGTTATTTATTTGATTATTAATAACAACCTGGTATAAGGATATAGAGAGAGTAAAAATCTCGATTTCAAGTATGGGCGTATGGCAGATAATGAGATAATTGCACAAGTAGCACTCATTATTTGCCACCATCTGCAAGGCAATCAAGATGAAAGGACGATCTCAATTCCACACAGTATAAGTTGCTAGCTATTAAGTCATGTATCATGTATATCAACCAGCTGTTTTGTCCATATGAGTTTCTTTTGAAATAAATATGACAAAACTATCCTCCTAAGGTAGTTAACACACGGGAAGTACACACTGATAAAACGTGAATTTAAATGAGCTTCTTCTTCCGGAAGAACCCTTGAAGGTGCCACAACTGCAGCACAGAGACAGCAACGCAGACTCCCAGTGACAGGATGCTGAACCAGGCAACCCTAGAATTTGTTTTCTCGCTCACTGTTCGCATATCCGATTCCCTGTATCGATAACATTCAAGAATGCATCAGACCATGCACCACCAGGCCGATAATCTCCCTAACTAGGTTGCAATAGGATCAATATGACAACACGTTCCATGAAGTGACTCTTTTTTTTTTGGCTGAAAAAGAGAGCAGAGAAGTTCATATATAAAAGTTAAAAAGAGACAGATAGCTTACCTTTGTTTGAGGTACAGCAAGTTATGATGGATGGACTCAACTGCAACTTCAAGTTTCCTAAGCTCTAGTTCTATGCCCTGAGCAAAGGAATCCAGATTGCATATAGTCAGAAACCAAGTGCAAACATTGCTTGAGTGTAGTTTGAATTTAATCAGACTGTATTTAGTCACACCTCAATTTTCTCTTTCTTAGCAATAGTATCCCAGTCCTTTGCAGCAATCCCTATCTTCCAATCAAGATTTAGAGATGTTCCTGATCCTTTCTCCGCGCTGTCTATCCAGAAACATGCAAGGTAGTTTCCAGCTTCTGTGGTGGTGAATGCAAACTGACCCGTTGTAGCATTTTCGTTATGATGTACAGTATTGCCATAGGGTGATGTAACCTAAACAAAAAAAAAAACCCATTTAGGGGTAATTAGGATATCAAAGGGGGGAAAAAGCTCTGACACATTCAACAAGCAGCATTGCTTAGATATGTTCAACAAGAATATGGACATGTCTGAGGTCTCCATTATTACAAGATAACATATGCAAGGGAAAATATTCCAGGAAGCCCCCTTCTCAGTATGAATGGAATCATGAAAACCAACTTAAAAGACATACATACGAGTTTTGAAAATTCTCCAAAACTCCATACCTATAAATGAGGGGGTGACATGCATGCATATAAAATTTTAAGTCCAAACTCAATTTGTTTATTAGTATGAAACTGACAAATTATAGACAGCAAAGAAAAAGACAAAAAGAGTACATGTGATGTATGTCTTTTTTCCTCTATGATTTGTCAATTTCATTACTCACAAATGAAGTTGAGCTTGATTATAAAATGTTACATGCAAGTATGTTACTATCTCATCTACATGTGTGGAGTTTTTGAGAATTTTTAAAAAACTTCAATTCTGTCTTTTTAGTGGCCTTTCACAATTCCACTGGGAAGGATTGTCCACTGAATACTTTTGAAATATGCAAATATAAACCAAAACAGAGACCCCACTAATACATGCTAAAGTTGGTTAAACTGTTTTTGAGTTGACAGATATGGCTACAGAAGTGCAGCTACCTATACTGCATATTGCCACCTCGATCATCAAATATTGTCTTCTGAAGTTTGTGAAATTCAATATGGATCTGAAGTTTCCTAAAGGAGTCAGCAATTGAGCAGGGTTCAGGAAGGGACTCCTCTGCTCATACACGCAAATGATTACAAGGTACTAAAACAATCTAGTAGTGCACATTGGATATGAAAAATCTATTCATGTGAACAACACTTAGGTATGTAAACAACCGCAATAGCAAACACAATCCAACATCTGTAGCACCTTAGTGTTATGTTCACCCCATTGCATTAGGGCTACTACAAGAATGGTATTATAAGAATTCGATTCCCAAGACAGAGTGCTAACCCAGCAACAGCACATGCACGTTACTTGGGGGAGAGCCATCCAGCATAGGAATGCCCAAATTGAAGTATATCCCCATCTGAAGCAATGGCCAAGTGCAGTTTGACTCGTAATCAATTTCCCTATTGTCTCGAAATCATGAATTAGGTAGTACTATGACCAGATTCATGATGAACTGCCGACTTGCAGATTTCCCCTTCTCGATAGATTCATATACAAAATTCACGCTGAGCTACTACTTAACACGAATTTGTAGCCAAAAATAACCCGTACTACGTACTAGAACATGTATAATTCCTCCCTCCCTCCATGTTTAAGTGCTAGTTTTGACTCGTAGAAACTCAATCAGCCAACTTAATAAAATTGCTGGGCTTGATTCGCACGGAGAAGCTAGCGCAATCTAGCAAATCAGCTGCGTCCCGATTTGCCTACACGTAGATCTCAGAACGCACCAGTTCACCGGCTCAGATCGAGGATCAAGCACGAGAATGAACGAGACGAAAGCGCACGCCAAGGGCATCCGAGAGCGAATCGTGGGGGCGCGTACCTTGACAGCGACGGTGGGGTGCGAGTTGGGGTGGGACTCGTACATGATCGCGTAGTCGGCGAGCACCACGACGTTGGGCTGGATCTCCTCGGAGACGCACTTGGTCCCCGACGGCGGCAGCTCGAGCCACACGGCCTCCGCCGCCGGTAGGAGCAGCACCGCCGCCGCCGCCACGGACAGCAGCAGCGCTGGAAAGACCGACGCCGCCATCCCCGCCGGCCGATCTGGAGGCGGGCGTCTCTCTCCGCCTCTCTCTTTCTCCCCCGGTCGCAGTGGAGTCGTGAGAGCTTTGGACTTGGACGACGCGAGAGGCGAGGGCAATGGCTTGCAGGGGTAGGTTGGGAACGGGGAGAGGTCTGCACCGTAGAACCGTACACCGTATAGTATATATCACCGTAAATCTGTGTATCCGTGGCAGTGGGGCCCGCGGTCACGGGTTAAGAGAAGCGCTCGGCTCTAGGAGTCGTGAGCCGTGAGTGGAGGTGGGTTGGGAGTATTTGGGTCGGGTCGGACTATGTAGAATGGAGCATTTGGGCTAGAATGGGCCCGAAGTACAATGCAAGGAAGAGTGGAAGGCAATCCTCTTTTGCATATATATGAAAAAAACAATTTTACCTCCCTAAACTTACAACGTAGTTTGATTTTAACCCTCAAAACTTATTCTGAAACTCTCAAAACCATTCAATTATTTCCCTGCCGTGGATTCAAATGGTTTTGAAGATGGTTCGTCTTATTTGTTATAATAAAATTTAATTAAATTCCTTATACGATTTTTAAACCATAAAATGTCTTTAAGGTTATAAAAATCAAGAAAAAAAATCTAGAGATAGATAGGGGCACTACAAACCAAAATAAAATATCTAGAGGACATAAAATATATATATCTAGAAGCTTGAAAATAGATTTATCTCTAGAAAATAGAAAATATAACTTTTACGAAAGTTGTCACAACATTATAATCGATGTCTAAATATATTTAAAAAATCTTCATGATAAAAAATTATGATAAGACTACCATTAACGAAACATTCATTAAGCATGCATGATTTTGTTGTGGAAAATTTCAAAATGCATTTAAACATCAATTAGAGTACTTTGGTAATTTAATAGATATTCCTAAATATTTTTTTCGTTCATTTATACCTAATTATAATTTTATTGAACATTCTAAAGAAATTTCAACGTGCTCTAAATATTTTATTTCTATTTTTATATTCCAATCTATCTCTAAGATTTTATAATAGTTTTTAGAGGTTTATAGATATTTACCAAAAAAAATACTTAAAAAGCAATAAAACTGTCTTCAACCACTTCAAACCAAGGTTGGAAGTAATTTAATGGTCTAAGACCTTATTTGAATGTAGTCGTATTTGTATCTCCACATGTGTTGGGTGGATTAGTAAATTTCATTCTAATCCACTCCAACACATATAGATTGACATGAATATTGAAACATCTAAACAAGATCTAAAGTGGATTCGGTGAAACATAAGTTATTTTCCATCTAATCCACTACAACACACATGGATTGAGAAGAATACGAGTCAATTCAAACAAGGGAGAATTTCTTGTGTGCCATTTTAAAAGTTGTGCCACTAAAAAAGTTTGGTGGCCTTCAGCGTCACTACTATAATTTTTTTTGCCATTCACACCACTGCCAATAGAATGGCTCTAATGATGTCAAACCATATGTGTGAAAAGTCGAAAATACCCTTAGTCCAAATATGTCATTAATACCTTTTGAGCATCTTAACAATTTCAAATGAAAAAACTCAAAACTAGAAAGTTATATATATCATCGAGATCTATAATTTTTATATAAAAAATATTTTCATTTAAGAGGTCTACAACATTCTACTTAGTTTTTTCATTTGAAGTTATTTAAATGCTAAAAAATCAATGATATATTTACACCTAAGGGCATTTTTTTTGGCTCACACTTACAGTTTGACATCGTTATAACTCAATTTGACGGCAATGGCATAGAGGACAAAAAAGTTAGAGCAATGACGTTGAAGGTTGTCAAACTTTTTCAGTGACACAGAAGAAAATGTGATATTTTATAATAGCATATATGGAATTCTTCTTCAAACAAGGCCTTAAGAGTAAGATGTAAGGAAGAAACATATCTATTCTATACCTATTAATAAAGAGGCAAAATTTCAGACTCTTTTTTTTGGTCCATCCATTCTTTGGTTTGTCTCCTCTAACTAGCTACCGGACAATGAAGAGCTTCTTCTATCCGGACTTATATATATACAACCCGCGCTCATACAAGTTAGAGCTTTTGACTAGCACGATCCGGAGTCCAGTTCCAAAACATATTGGAATCTATATGATCTATGTTTAATCAAAGAGTCCATACTCCGATGAAAAAGAAGCCTATACCCAATACTATTACTATATATATAATAAATTCGTTTTTTATTCTATTCCATCGTCTGTTCAACTTAATACTAAAAAGGAAAAATTTCTACCATCAATTTTTTCTGCCGCTTTTAGGCCTGGAATTTCTTTCGATCTGTCCTCCTAACCTGCATCTTCAGCTGGAGTCAAAGTCGTCCTAATCTGCAGCTTCCGCTGGAGATAGAGTCCACATGTAACCCGTGCAAAGTAATAATAAAATAAAGAAAGGAAGGTACAACTGAGTTCCAAATCAAGTCGAAAACGAACAGTAAATTGAATCGAATAAAGGATTCAACTTTTTTTCCAATAAAAATCACCTCTACTTACAACACCATATATTAAATCAAATAAATAAAGGTGGTATTTCTTTCGTCAACCTCCACAACAATACATTTATATCAATAAAAATTGATTTCTTCTCCATCGACGAGGAAACCAGAGAAGAGGAAATTTTAGAAAGAATTTAAGACAGGATAGGGTAGTGCCTCCGGGGCGTTGGCACCACCGGCCAAATCCACCCGCATTGTTGCCTCTGCGTTCGCCGGCTAGGGCGCCCGCGCCATCTACTACCCATGCGCGCGTCTTCCGTGCACGTTGGCCAAGGCCGGGCATGTGCGGAGTGCCATGGCCCGATTTGCCACGGGCATGGTACCGGTGGCCCAAGTGGAGGCAAGCACAGGGAGCGTTGGAGCCGTGTGCTTCAGCGAGGGGACTTGACCGCACCGATGCACGCTGAGCGGTCACCGTACCAATGTGGAATTCTATCTCGCCAAATCAAATCATGTTCCGTATAGCGTACATAACCAGAGTCTCCATGTTCCGTCTTCCAATCCAATAAGGAGAGGAATTCATAACGGGATCAAGATAAGGCACGGCCGGAGCCGAGCGACGACTCCGTACATACATAGCAGGACCACGGCGTCGCCACGGCCGCCAACGTACGCCGTCCATGTCGTGCGCGAAGATCCAGATGTGCCTTATAGGTAACGCAAGGGATCGCGCAAAGACCTTCACGCGGAGGAAGGCGGGACTTTTGAACAAAGCACATCAGCTCGCGAAGCTCTGCAATGTTGACGTCATGCTGGCATGTGCAGGATCCGACGGCGGTTCGCCACCACCCACCAGTCGTGTGAGAGTCCGACCTAGGCGTCGTCATCTACGGATACTGCAAGCTGTCGGCGGAAAAGCGAGCGAAGCACACGCACGGACGCATCTCCGTTGCAACGCGCAGACATGTGGGTATTTTTCTATATGTTATATATATACACACTTATTACTTATACTTTAATAATAAAGAGGTAGGTGTTTAACTAATCCGGAAAGTAAAGACTCCGACCGAAATATAACACATCAACTCGTTGCAACGCACGGATATGTTTTGCTAGTTACATTAATTATTTTAAAAGTTTTTTTTCACATAATATGCTTTTTCTTTTGATACGGGTCCTTTGTGGGCTCTCGTGCTGCACCGATCTGGCTAATGGGTAAGTCAATCATTGCTAAAAAAATATAGTTTTTTTTTAATAATGAATCCACTAATCTGGCCTATGTATCTATATCCATGAAGGATATACACAGCCAAAACATATAAGATAGTACATAGACTCACACCTCAAAAAAAGAGAACACACGAAAAAAAAGCTGCTAGAAGAGAAGAGCACGGAGCGATCAGCCATTCCGATTGCGATCACGCTCGTCAGATGTCTATCTTCGTTTTCACCGAGAGTGATCGGCCACTTGGTTGCTTCCTCTCATCACAAAATGAATGGATAACGAAAAAAAAGCCCGGAAAACGAAACAAAAAGTCTAGAGAGCAATGCCACAATTCCATTACGACGAGCGTTGGCTCTTTTGAACTCCAGCGAACGATTCTCGTCAAAAAAAAAAAACTCCAGCGAACGATCCGACTCCATCCAAATAGCGTTCAAATTGTGGGGGCACGAGCTAGACTTTGGTTTGGTTTGCTTGGCTTTTCAAACCAAAAAGACCCAAAATGTCATTTTTATGTCACTCTTAGCTAGAGATGATTAATTATATTTATTTAGGGCTATTGCAGATGAAATGAAACAACGTATTCTTGTCATGCTAAGCAAAAGCAACGAATCCCTGCGCCGTGGACCAAAACCACGCACTATTTGAATGTCCTTGGGACAGATTTGCCTTAAGCTAGCAAACTTTTGAGATATTTTTTGGTGTGCATTCTGAACAGGATGCATCCTGATTTTCCTGCCACCGGTCGGGAAGAGAGATGCAAATCTTGCTGCATCAAAAATCACAAAACTTCCTGCACCTCATCGCCCCCCAATTATTTTTCTTTTCTCGATCATGCTTTGCAGCCTGTTTTTCATTAAGCAGGCATGAGTTAAGAACGGTACAAGCAGCTTGGAGCACTCACTTGCAAGACGCTAGCGAATGTTAGAGCGGCCTTCAGGTGCTCTTACAAGTACCATGTCAGAGATAGCCTTATATGGACCTGTTTGTTTCACTAAAATTTGGTCTATATTTAATCAATACAACTGTTACCTGTTACCAAAGACTATACCTACTTCCATTCAGCTTATATATTTAATCTTACACGAAATTAGTGTGTGATTGAGATAGAGGGAGATCAATCTGGATTTGTGTAGATCAATTGGGATTTGTCCTACAAGAAGTACAGGAACGAGAGGCAGACGCCTGGTTGAAGCAGGCCGGATTGTCCGATCAGTGTCATCAGGCACTAAGCCAATAAAGCCATGAATTATCCGCGTATCGATCAGAAGGCGGAAACAAAGCTGATGGAATGATGGCGACGCCTGTACGTTGCAGATTCGAACGGCAGACGGCAGCGCCTGCTTTGCTTTGGATATACGATCGGATTCTGGATGGAACGGGGCGGCGTGTAGTACTAGGCATCAACTGGAAAGACAGCTGATGGATCACTGATGAGTGATGAGAACCAAATGCATGCAGTTCATTGCAGACTCGAATAATAGCTTTCTTCTTCTCGTACAAACTAAACAAAGCTTTTGTAGTATTAGTGGTGGTGGCACAGGCACAGCATAGCAGAGCAGAGCAACGACGATAGCTACACCGAAATTAAAATTAAAATGGTTAACGCAAACGATCGGCATCGGTCCCCGTTCTCTACGAGAGCAGAGCAACCCAATTAAGTTCCCTGATCCTAGCTTGAGGATCATTTCATACAGCAGGCTTACAGCCACTGGCAGCAGTTGTAGTGCACTACGTACTAGTGTGCAGTAGTGAACAGTCCGAAGGAGTAGTCATGCATCAGGTAGCTCTGATGATCCGCGTCGTCGTCAGTGAACGCACTTGGGCACACACGGCGGTGTCTCGACGCCGGCGTGGCCGCCGAGCGCGTGCTTGCCGTAACCGTTGCCGTTGTTGTTGGCCGTGGGTGCCGTGGTCAGGGGCAGCTCGGCGACGGCCGCGGCACCGGGCTTGCCGTTAACGAGGTGGTCCTTGCTCTTGCCCCAGATGAGGCAGTAGAGCCCCACCACTATGATCATCGCGCCAATCACGCTGTATATAGCCACGAGGACGGGGGAGTTAATTAATTAATCGGTTAGTATGTAAGCAAACGTTGACGCATGCATTAGAATTTACTTAATCCGTTTCAAATTATAGTTCGTTTGACTTTTTCAACTCTAAGTTTGACCACTCGTCTTATTCAAATTTTTGTAAAAAATATCATTTCTTTTAATGTGGCTTACTTATTTAACAAATAGTCTACATTAATGACTTAAATTTGACTATGTTTACATAATTTTTTTGAATAAGACGAGTGGTCAAAGTTGTGGTCAAAAAAGTCAAACGAATTATAATTTGAAACGGAGGGAGTAGAATAGAATAGATTACTGACCTTCCTAGGGTGGTCTCCTCTTTGAGTATGATGGAGCCCAGGATGGTGGTGATGATCATGCACAGGGGCTGGAACGCCGTCACGAACACCGGCCCACGCGCCTGCGTCACGATCCCCTGCACGTAGAAGGCCACGCCAGAGCAGACGATCCCCTGGAATTAACGACGCCAGCAGCAGAGATTAGCACAGGTTAGTTTTAGCTAGCTAGCTCGATCGTCGTGGAATCGCCGTTACTGTGACGAAGAAAAAAGATCACTGGACTGGACAAGACAGCTAGTTTAATCAGGTAAGGATGGATTATTGCTTACGGAGTAGACGACGGTGAAGAGACGGGTGTCGAAGCCGATGACCCAGGCGCTCATGTCGTTGCGCTCCGCCACCAGCGACACCCCGCCGGTGAACACAGAGCCCAGGAAGCATATCAGCGTTGCCAGCGTCAGCTCCGCGGGGTAGCTCTGCAGCGTGTTCGACTGCAAGGGAAACATCAGTGTTAGCGCCGGCCGCATGATCCTTAATTAATTACGCATTGCATTCGTCATGGCGGCGTCGTCAGTGCTCGATCATCGTTTGTACGTACCTGGAGGATGAAGAAGCCGGACCAGCAGAGGCAGCTGCCAATGAGCATGACGGTGCCGTTGAGCCAGGAGACGCTGCTCTGGTTCGCCGCGGCGGCGGCGTGGTGGTGGCCCGTGGACCACGGGAACGGCACCACTGGCCCGTGGTAAAGGATCATCAGCACGGCTCCGGCGACGGTGCAGAGCGTGCCGACCACCTTGGCCTGGCTGCGGAGGCTCCGCAGCCTCAGCTTCTCCATCCGCATGACGAGGGCCATTAGGAAGGTGATCGCCGGGAGGATGTTGACGAGCGCCGAGGCGAAGGTGGCCGACGTCAGCTTCGCGCCGAGGTAGTACATGTTCTGGTCCAGCACAGGCCTGAAAACGGATTAATGCACGTACGTTAGCAGAGAAGATGAGCAAATCTTCATCGATCGTCTGTGCTGCTGGTCACTTGCACATGTACGTGTACATACTCGAGCACGACGAGCCCCATGATCTTGAGGAAGATGCGCGGCGTCATCTTGGGCCTCACTCCCCTGCAGCAAACGGGAGAATAAACATCACCGTCTATCGTCGTCTATGAATTGAATTAGCAACACAACGGTTATGTACGAATGATTACTAGTACTATAGCTAGTCGTATCGATCGTACCTCTCGAAGATGAGGGCGAAGGGGGCCATGACGATGGTGGCAACGAGGTTACGGTAGACGACGAGGACGAAGTGGTTCATGCCGAGCCTGAGGGAGGCGACGGAGACGATGTACATCCCGGCGAACCCCACCTGCAGCAGCACCATGCACAGGTACGGCTTGGCGTCGTTCATCAGCCTCCCCACGCCCATGGCTAGCTGCCGCTCGCTCGCTGATTAATTACTAGCACGTACGACGTGCGTGTGCGTGATGATCGATCGAGGGAGGAAGCAATGGCCTGCTTAGTAGCTAGAGAGCTAGCTCACCCTGTAGTGCTCCTGAGCTCTACTCCACGGCGAGGAAGACGGCTCGCTGGGCTGCCGGTTTTATAGGCATGCGCGAGAGCGCGGCACACGTCAGGTCAACGTCGTCGTCCCATGCATGCATGGCCCGCGCGCGCGTGGGTGTGTGCGCGCGACGTCACCAACGCAACGCAACGCAACGCAGCTGCAGGTTGCAGCATACCCCTACACTACACACTCTCCTCTTGACTCTTCCAGCAAGGCCAGGCCATTTTCCGCAGCACATCGTCGATCGATCGATCCGGTGTTCTCCACTAGCAGTTATTAGCGCGCTTATAGCTAGGTAGCTCAAAAAAGAAAAGATAATTACGTGCTCGGTGCTCCCCATCGCAGACGTGTACGATCGATAGCTAGCTCACGTCTCTATTTGCGTATTTGTGATGTTAACACATGAATAATAGCAGACGAGGTCTTCACGCTAACATACCCCTTCTATCACACGAGCATGCTTTATGTTGCAACTCGCAGAGACGCATGTTGTAACGCCTCTGCGAATACAGACGTGTATGGTTTCGGAAACTAGCTTGTCCGATTTTGACAGGGCAACTGCAACTTGTACAATGGTGGAGCTAATAAGATTTATCTATGAGTTGGGTGCTTTATAAAACAAGTACTCAATCCATCCCAAATTATAAGTCGTTTGACTTTTTTGACTTAAAGCTTGACCACTTGTCTTATTCAAAAAAATTTACATAAAAATAACCAAATTTAAGTTATTTTGAAGAACTTTTATTAATAAAGCAAGCCACAACAAAAGATTTGATATTTGACACAAATTTTTGAATAAGACGAATGGCCAAACTTGAAGCCCAAAAAATCAAACGACTTATAATTTGGGATGGAGTAGTATTATATATTTATTTCACATTTCTCTCTTTCCTCACCCAACATCAAAAATCTTAATTACATGGCATTTGTATGAGACAACTTGTGAGATTGTTGACGTGTACTAATGTACTTGCCCTTATTAATTTTATGCAAATTCCTTCCATGCATATATAAAACTAGCAAGTTGCCCCTACTAATAGCTCAGCTACACTTGCATGGTTTGTTACACTGTATTATTTTTTTTGTGAATGTAATGCTAATGCAATATATTTCTTCATCTATATCAACTTTGTTTCTAGCCTCCTGGCCTCACATAAGTCTTCTTGCATATATACCATAATCACAGTGTCTACAGATCCGAATGTGTATAAATGCTTATCAAAATATATTACATAGCCATATGTGTTTGTGCAGACCTAGTCAACCGTTCTTGTTTGTGCAAAGGGACTCTCAGCTCGTGGACCAAACTTTGGCCATTGCCACCCACATATGAAGCTTTCCTAGCTATTCTTATGCTAAATCTTTGCTAGCTAGCCACCAACTCCAATTTGAAGCCTATGCACATACAAGTTGACAGAACAAAGGTCATGTCAACTACTCCTTATGCCACCTCAAATGTCTAGGGAGAAACATCATAGTTTTTGCTTCTCACTGCCACCTAATATTTGAGGATGAGGATGACCTCCAGAACAAACTGCTTAAATTTCTTCAACCACTTCACCTTTACCCACACTATTTAGATATAGATTTATTAGATTTCCATCAACGTAATCCTCAAATATTATCCATTTTGTTGTCTTCATAAACACTAAGTAGATGTTATTGTTGTCCCTAATGGCAATGTCAAAATCCAAATATTCACTTCCCAAACTTGTAGGTTACGTCGCTTTGATCAACATCACCATTGTTGTTCACCTTCAACATTGCTATTGGTACCCACTTACTACTACAACTCTAGTGCTTGATGTTGTGATATCCACTAACCAAATGAATTAAGAAATGCATTGGTAACATAAAAAGAATATATAACTAGTTTAGAAATGAGTATGCCACATGAGGTAAAAGTTTTGAATAGAATTTTTGAACCATGACTTAGGAGTTGTGCTAGCTTAATGGAAACTGGTATGACCTTAGGTCTTGTAGGATCTTTCCTGGGTTCATGTCAATATTGCGACCATGCATGTTTGAACATTGCTACTTGTTCGCTCTGAAAGTTGTTCAGACTAGTTTGTGACTATGATTCTAGTATTTCAATGTCTCTCTCTTATATATCCAAGTTGTTGTCATGAGCCATACAAAACATGTAGTGATTTATTCTAGACATAATAGATCTACATACTACCATGTCACATCATTCTTTCACAAGCATGATGAAAGGGAGGGAGTGAATCCACTTCTACTAGTTTTTTATGTTAAATGTTGTACCATTTGTTAAGGAGGCTTTTACATGTACACCATTAAAAAAGTTGTCAATACACATAAACCATTAAAAAGATGAACTCCCATAGTTGCCACTGCTCTGAACTCTTTTGTCATCCATGTCATTTCCATCAGTTTTACTCCAATGCTTATATTTATATAAAAAATTATCTTCATTTATTTTTGTACAAAAAATATGATTTTCTTAGACATATGAATAAAATTAAATCATATCTTTTTAAACGGAATTAAATGAATATATTTTCATTACATAAATTATAGATCTCGACAAGATCTATAACTTTCTAGTTTTTGAGAGTCCCCAATGTGTTTGGTTTTGAGTAATTGATGAAACCTACCTAAGTACTAACCTTGATCTCTAAGTGTGAATCATGAGATAGGTTGGTACATACCATGTGATGGAGCAAGGTGGATCAAGTGAGGATAGCACAAGCTCTAGCATGGTGGTGGAAAGAAAAATGGTGTCAAGGCAAAGGTGAAAGGTAGGAACCATTTTCAGTTTGGTGATCAAGACATCATAGAGGATGTGATCACATTTAGGATAGATAGCCGTACTATCAAGGAGGGAGCTCTTGCGAATGATTACGGTTATCACGTGCCACTAGGTTCATTGCATTGCATTAAAATCTATTGAACCAAGTGAAACAACCAACTAATTCCAAGTAAAATGTGAACTAAAAGCTAACACACGTGCACAAGTGTTGAGATCACTTAGTGTTAGCCCTTGGAAGCTTGGAAGAAGTTGGAGTGAAGGTGGCGAAGTGTTTCGGACAGAGGAGGAGGTGAAAGACCTTGTTTGGTTTTGGTTAATTTATGAAACCTATGGACTAACCCTTGTACTAAGTGTATGATCAAGATAGGGTAGTTCACCTTGATGCATGGAGCTAGATGAAGGATCATGATGAATCAAATGCTCCATGACTAAGAAAAAGAATAAAGAGAAAAACAAAATGGAACCAAGGCAAAGGTATATCATAGGGTCATTTTTGGTTTAGTGATCAAGACACTATAGAGAGTGTGATCACATTTAGGATAGATAGCCGTACTATTAAGGAGGGAAAACTCATTTCGATTGCGGTTATCATGTGCCACTTGGTTTGCATTGCATCCTTTTAAAATGAACCTAAGTGACACAAACATGAACTAAAATCCAAGAAATATATTGTAAAGGCTAACACAGGTGGACAAAGGTATGGATCACAAGGTGTTAGCACATGGAAGCTTGGAGAAGAAGCAGAGCCTCGGTTTGGAACTCAGAAGAGCTCCGGACGCAGGTCCGGACGCTGATGAGATGCGGTCCGGACCAATGCTGTTGCGTCCGGATGCATACCCTAGCCTAGGCCTCTCTGAACAGAGGATCCGGACGTTGTTGTGCGTCTGGACGCAGGACTCCGGTCGCAGGTCCGTGGCTTCGGAGCTCTCTGGTTGCTCACTGCGTAGCAACTGGACGCAAGGTGATGGTCCGGACTCGCACTGTGTAGTGCGTCCGGAGGCTCTGGATGCTCTCGGCTGCTCTCGGGTTGCCCTGGAAATATTTCCAGACGCTGGTCCGGACGCTACTGTTCCTAGCGTCCGGAGGTGACACGCAGGCACAAACAAGGGCGCCAACGGCTGGATTTGAAATGGAGGAGAGTCCGGACGCAAGCGTGATGGTTCGGACCCC
Source organism: Microstegium vimineum (assembly GCA_022036555.1). Taxonomy (NCBI): domain Eukaryota; kingdom Viridiplantae; phylum Streptophyta; class Magnoliopsida; order Poales; family Poaceae; genus Microstegium; species Microstegium vimineum. Next base: position 41,738,688 of record CM039125.1, read on the forward strand.
CCATGCATAATGCGTCCGGACTGACGCAAGAAAGCAAGGATAAGGAGCAAAACGGCTAGCTCAGTGGTGGTTGCTATTTAAGGATTGTGGATGGCTCCTAGAGCTTTCTCTTGCACCTTCTATTCACTTGAGACATTTGTGCTTTTTTGAGATAGCCCCCAACTCATCTCTCTTTGCTTCAATTGCATTCTTGTGAGAGTTTGAGTGAACCAAGTGCATTGATCATTGCATTGCATCTTAATGGCACTTGGTCATCGTCATTGCCGCGAGATTTCTTGTTATTCTTGGTGTTTGCCAACACCCAGACGGCTTGGCGATTGAGGAGAAGCTTTGGCACGTGTTGGTGATTGTTCGTGGCCGGCTTCATCGATTGTGAGAGGGCTTGTACCCACCTCGGCGGAGCGCCAAAGGGTAACTCTAGTCTTTGAGTTACTCTCATTTGGGTGGATTCTTGTGGCGCCCGAGTTAGTGGGCTAGGCTTGTCATTGCCTATTAGCCACTGAATCACCACTTGAGTAGTCGACACAACGGGGACTAGCTTGGTGGCAACCAAGTGAACCTCGGGAGAAAAATCGATTGTCATCTTGTCTCCCGGCTACTCTTTGGTGTCCATATTGTGATTGGCTCTTCATTGGTATATTCTCTACACAAGGCATCGGTATAAGCAATCACCTCCTCTCTTGTATTTATTCTTTCATATCTTGTCTAGTTAAGCTTGCTAGTTAGTTTCTTTAGTAGTTGTTCTTCCTAGCTTGTGCTAAGTGCCTTAGGTTCTTGCTATTGATTGTTAGACACTTAGCTAACTAGAATTGCATTGGATAGGTGGCTTTGCACCCCAAGTAGAGCTAGAGCAAAAAGCTTCGCTTAAGTGTTATCTAACCTTTTGCTCTAGTGATTTGTAGAATTTTTATTAGGCTATTCACCCCCCCCTCTAGCCATATAGGACCTTTCAAGTGGTATCGGAGCCGTGGTCACCGCTATTATCAAGGCTTAACAACCTTCGGTGTTAGTGATGGCTCAAATATCATTCAACCATGTGGGAAGCAAACCACCAATGTTTGATGGCACATCATTTGATTATTGGAAGAGGAAGATGAAGATGCATCTAGGCTCTATTCATGAGAAGGTGTGGACTGTAACCGAAAAGGACTATGTCATCCTTGATGAGGATAGTCCCACACCTAGAGAGCAAGAGAACCGGCAATGCAACACTATGGCTCTAAATGTGATCTACAATGGCATTGACTCAAAAGTGTTTGAGCAAATCAAAGATATTGAGAAAGCAAGTGAAGTGTGGAAGAGACTAGAAGATACATATGAAGGCACTTCAACGGTAAAGAATGCCAAGTTGTACATGCTCAAGGACAAGCTATCTGAAAGTGCAATTAAGCCCTAAAGTGGGTTTTGGTGACATGACAATATATTTAGGAAACTAATGAGACTTTGTGAGTATGACAAGCAGGTTAAACTTAAGGAGGTTGATGAACAGGTTGACGGACCCCTCCAATTATAAAAGTGCATGGCAACAAGCTCAAAGGGTTTAAATTCTTTTATACTTTGAATTTGAGTTAGGTATGTCGTACTATTAAGAGGGATTCAACACGCATGCCAACAAGTGAACTAAATGCATCTATCCTTTTACATCACACATCCACATATAAAGAGGGCAAATCAGCCAGCTTATTGAAGATCAAATCCTTGCTGTTCTGCCCAGGCCGGCACTGCCAGGACTTGTTCTGCCACTCACTCACCCCCAACGGCTAGTTCTGCCAATCACTCATTCTTACTTCGAAAGAACATAAAGAGAAGCTCCTCCCTTGCTCTCCCTTCTCCCTTGGTGCTCATCCACTCTCCTTCATTGATTTCCAATCATTCTTTGAGAGATTGAGCCTCCAAGCTTTGAGAAGAAGCCTCTCCCTCGGATCTTCACTCCTACAAGAATTTGGTTTGCGTGGTGGCCGGCAGTTTGAGTTCTTTACTCTTGGAGATTTGCTCCTAGCTGGCTAGAGGTTGCCCTTGAGCTTGTCTCCTTCGTGTGGCAGCCTAGGGAAGTTTGTATCACCCATCATTTGCTAATACACTTCTCTCATCTCAAGGGTTCATTCTCTTGACTTGAGATCGAGGAAAGAGCTAGCCTTTGTGGTGAGCTTGAGCCTTATGTGGCACACCTCAACAACGTGGATGTAGGCAAGCCTTGGTGGCGAGCTGAACCACGGGTCAAATCTTGTGTCACAGTGTGCTTGTTACTTTACTTTCATATATCTTGTGTGCTAGGTGATTTCTAGGGTTTGGACCCGATCTACTCGGTGGGTGTGTTGCTACCACTTTCAAGTGGTGCTAGAGGTTTCCTACACCTCTAGAAAGGTTTCTATTCAAGCACAATTTGCATTCTCAGTTTATATTTTGAATTGTGCATTTATCTGATCTGGTGACCAGCACTGCTGCCCTAAGTCCAGTAGTGTCGGCCACCCCGGCAGTGCCGGCCTCTCTGCTAACAAAAACTTGTCAAGTTGTTTTAAACAGGCCTATTCACCCCCCCTCTAGGCTAATCAGGTCCTCACAAGTGGTATCAGAGAAAGGTTACCTCAAGAAGCACTTAACCGTGTGAGGTAATGGCCGAAGAGGGTAAGGTTGTGGCGGTTGATCCCAAGGTCAAAGTGGTCGACCCCAAGGAGATGGACGTACATGCCACGGACAGTGAGAGTGTGGACTCAGAGGAATACTTGACCACTCCTCTCATGTCCGCTGGAGAAAGAGCAAGAAGAAAAGAAGAAAGAAGATTGAGAAAAGAAGGAAAAAGGCTACATAGAGAAGAAAAAGCTCTCAATGAAGCCAAGAGCTTGAAGCTTGCCGAGAAGCTTCATAGAAGAGAAGTGAGAGCTCTCAAGAAGGAGCTCAAGGCAAAGGAGGAGGAGCTCAAGAAAAGCAAAGAGCAAGCCTCTCAAGCGGAGGTTGAGTCAAGTAGCTCCGACGGTGATGATGATGTATCATACCATGCCTCCAAGATAGAAAAGAAGGATGAGAAGAAGAAGAAGAAGAATAAGAAGAAGAAGAAGAAGAAGGAGGAGGAGGAGGAGGAGGAGGATGGCAGCAAGAAATATTCCGCCATATCCTTTGATTATTCATCCATTTATAAACATGAGCATAAACCTTTATTCCATGTTCCCGTGGACAAATTGCCTCATTTTGATGGGACTAACTTTTCTAAGTGGAAACACTTGATGAAATCTTATCTTGTAGGTCTTCACCCCGGTGCTTGGGAGATTGTGTACAATGGATGTGATCCTCCGGTTGATCCCACAAGCCCTATCACTACCGAGCTCCGTTGCATACAACTAAATGCACAAGAAACTAGTGTGTTGCTAAGTGCATTGGATGGTGATGAGTACAACAAGGTCATGGGCTTGGAGGTTGCCAAGGAAATATGGGACACTTTGCATCTTGCACATGAGGGTGTGAGCAAAGTGAGACAATCCAAGATTGATTTATTCATGGCCAAGCTCAACCGATTTGTAATCAATGAAGGTGAAGAGCCACAAGAAATGTTTGATAGATTGATGACCATTGTGGGCAAGATAAGGGGACTTGGTGGTGAAGAAGTCAATGATCACAAGGTTGTCAAGATCATGCTTGAAGCCTACTCTTCAAGGAATGAAACTGTGGTGACATTGATTAGAGACAAGAAGAGATTTGAGTACTTCACACCAAGTGATGTGCTTGGAAGGATCATCACTTTTGATCTACAAAGAGAAGAAGCACAAGAGAGAAAGAAGCTTGGAGAGATGCAAGCAAGGTTGGAGGGCATGAAGATCAAGGATGTGGCTCTCAAGGCAAACAAGAGCACAAAGAAATCAGCCCCTAGCTGCCCCAAAAACAGCAAGCTAGCATCTTCAAGCAAAGCTCAAGCAAGCAAAGCAATCAAGCATCAACCCGAAATTTCAACATCAAGTGATGGTGGAAGTGAATATGAGAAAGAAGAGAACATTGATGACATGGCTCTATTCATGAGAAGATTCAACAAGGGCAAAAAGAGCAATGGGTACAATCTCATGAAGAGAAGGTTTCCAAACAAGAAGTCAAGGACTTGCTTTAGATGTGGTAGCACCGAACACTTCATTGCTGATTGCCCAAACAAGAAGGAAAAAAACAAATTTGGCAAAGGCAAGAGAGAAGACAAGGGTGACTACAAGAAAGGCAAGAGATTTGGAGGTGGAGGTCACATTGGACATGGTTGGGATGAATCAACCGATAGCTCAAGTGAAGAAGAGGAGATGGCCACAATAGCTATTCACAAGTCATCCACTTCACCAAGGCTCTTCAACAACATGTCCGATGAAGAAGACTTCCCTCACACTTGTCTCATGGCAAAGGGTGAGAAGGTAAAATCAAAATCCAAAGCCAAAGCTCCTCCCCCCAAAGACATCTCTAGTAGTGATAGCTCTAGTGATGATGAATCTAGTGATGAAGAGATAAATGAAATAACTAGTAAAATGGATCCTAAGACCAAACTATTTATTGCTAATATATTGGATAAATTAGAGGCAACCAAGGTTGAGCTATCATGTAGAGAGAAGACTCTTATTAAACAAGAGGATCTTTATATTGCTAGTGAGGAAGCCCTTACATTAGAAAGGAGTGAGGTGAGCTCTTTGACCAAGGCCTTGGCTAAGGAACAAAAAGCTCATGCTCTCACTAAGGAGTATGATGACCTCAAGCAAAAGCATTGTGGCTTGACTGAAAAGCATCAAGAGCTTGAGGCACAATACTCTCTTCTTTGGGAGGGCAACTCACATCTCTCTAAAGCAAATGATGCCTCTTCTCCATCCACTAGTCAAGGTTGTGGAAAATTCTATAATGTTGATATGAATGCCTATACCACTAACCTTGCCAACATAGAGGCCATGAAGAAGGAAATAGCAAGGCTCAACAATGTCATCTCAGTTTCAAAGAAGAATGACAAAGACCAAGTTGAGCCAAAGAAGATTCAATACAAGGATGGAAGGCATCCATCAATCAAAGATGGGCTTGGACATACTCAAGGAGGTAAAACCAATGATAGAAAAATGATCAAAGACATTGAGTGTGTCAAGTTTGAGAAGAAGGGAAGCATTGGTGCAGATAAGCCTGCACAGACAGCAGCTCTGCTGGACCAGAGGTCGGCAGTGCTGGACCTCAGGCCGGTAGTACCGCTCCCCAAGGAAGGGAAGGCTACCATTGCTTCATCTAATCAAGCTAAGCCCCAAGTCCATGCCAAGAGGATGCCCCAGCAAAAGCAGGTTTCTCAGAAACCTAAGGATACAATCTGGGTGGCCAAAAATAAGTTTGCCTATCAACCCAAGACAAGGTCACCACAAGGAAGTTTATCCTCATGCTACATGTTGAAGTGCAATGACCGTGGTAAAGTCATTGTAGAATTTGTGGGCGATGATAAACATGACAAGATAAGCATGAACATATGGGTTCCAAAAATTGTTTTGACTAACATGCAAGGCCCCAAGATTGATTGGGGACCTAAATCTAGGAACTAAACTTGTTTTGTAGGCATACTCATCCGGTGGATCAAGTTGGGTGCTTGATAGTGGATGTACAAATCATATGACCGGAGAGAAGAGTATGTTCTCATCATATTCTCCAACTTCAAATGCAAGTGAGAACATCATCTTTGGTGACAACTCCAAAGGGGAAGTGATTGGTCTTGGTAAAGTTGCTATTACTCTTGATCATTCTATCTCAAATGTATTACATGTGAATTCGTTGAGTTACAACTTGTTGTCTGTTTCTCAATTGTGTGAGATGGGCTTCAATTGTCTCTTTACGGATAAGGGTGTGGAAGTCTTTAAGAGGGAGGATTCCTCTATTGTCTTTACGGGTTGTTTGAAGGGCAAGCTTTACCTAGTTGATTTCAACAAAAGTAAAGCTAAGCTTGAGACTTGTTTAGTGGCAAAATCTAGCATGGGTTGGCTATGGCATCGCCGACTAGCTCATGTTGGGATGAGGAACTTGGCCAAACTCCTAAAAGATGAACACATTCTTGGACTAACCAATGTTCATTTTGAGAAGGATAGAATTTGTAGTGCTTGCCAAGCCGGAAAGCAAGTAGGTGCACCTCACCCACCAAAGAGCATTGTCTCCACCAAGCAACCATTGGAGCTAATTCAGATGGATCTCTTTGGACCGGTGGCCTACATAAGCATTGGCGGTAACAAACATGGTTTAGTTATTGTTGATGATTTTACTCGATTCACTTGGGTGTTTTTCATGTATGATAAGGAACAAGTGCAAGAAAAGGTGAAAACCTTCATTAGAAGAGCACAAAGAGAATTCAGGTTCCAAATCAAGAAAGTTCGTAGTGACAATGGAACCGAATTCAAGAACACTCAAGTGGAGGAGTTTCTTGATGATGAGGGCATCAAGCATGAGTTTTCAGTTCCATACACCCCTTAACAAAATGGTGTAGTAGATAGGAAGAACCGGACACTCATTGACATGGCAAGGACAATGCTAGATGAGTACAAGACTTCAGATATCTTTTGGGCCGAAGCCGTCAACACCGCTTGCCATGCCATCAACCGACTCTATCTACACAAGATCTTGAATAAGACTTCATATGAACTCCTAACCGGTAACAAACCAAAGGTGTCTTACTTTAGAGTTTTTGGGTGCAAGTGTTTCATACTTAACAAGAAACCCAAAACCTCTAAGTTTGCACCTAAAGTTGATGAAGGTTTTCTTCTTGGTTATGGATCAAATGAGCATGCCTATCGTGTATTCAACAAGACCTTAGGGAAAATTGAAACCGCGATAGATGTGACATTTGATGAATCTAATGGCTCTCAAGTAGAGCAAATTGATCAAGTGATTGTAGGTAATGTGGAACCACCATGTGAACCAATCAAGAATATGGCTATTGGTGATATTAGGCCACAAGAAATCCAAGCCACAGCTATGGAACCTCAAGGTGATGAAGCTACTGCCCCTAGACTTGAAGAAGAAGGCCCAGCAGTGCTCCCTGGTCAGGGATCTACCCCTGTGGCCGGCACTGCCGGACCAAGCAGACAGGCAGCAACCACTTCACCAACAACTCCAAGAAACCTACATCCTATCTTTGAAGAGTATGAGTACAATGATGGCCAAGCTGATCAACAAGAAGCCACAGAACACCCAAGGCTGAGGCAAACAATTCAAAAGGATCACCCTGTTGATAATATACTTGGGAGTCTTCGAAAGGGGGTAACTACTTGTTCACATTTGGCAAATTTTTGTCAATTTTACTCTTTTGTCTCCTCTTTGGAACCTCCCAAGGTTGATCAAGCTCTAGATGATCCGGATTGGGTGATGGCTATGCAAGAAGAGCTAAATAGCTTTGAAAGGAACAAAGTGTGGTCATTGGTGGAAAGACCCAACACAAATGTGATTGGAACTAAGTGGGTCTTCCGCAACAAGCAAGATGAGCAAGGCGTGGTGACAAGGAACAAGGCAAGATTAGTGGCTCAAGGTTTCACTCAAGTGGAGGGCCTAGACTTTGAAGAAACATATGCACCGGTGGCTAGGCTTGAAGCAATTCGAATGCTTTTGGCCTATGCTGCCCATCATGATTTCAAGCTTCAACAAATGGATGTGAAGAGTGCATTTCTCAATGACCCAATCCAAGAGTTGGTCTATGTTGAGCAGCCACCGGGCTTTGAAGATCCCAAGTTCCCTCATCATGTCTTCAAGCTCCATAAGGCGCTCTATGGGCTTAAGCAAGCACCAAGAGCATGGTATGAATGCCTTAAGGATTTTCTACTCAAACATGGCTTTGAAATAGGCAAAGTTGATCCTACTCTCTTCACTCATAAATTTGATAAAGAAATCTTTGTGTGCCAAATATATGTCGATGACATAATATTTGGTAGTACTAACCAATCATTTTGTGATGAGTTTAGTAGGATCATGACTAAGAGATTTGAGATGTCCATGATGGGTGAGCTAAAGTTCTTCCTCGGTTTTCAAATCAAGCAACTCAAGGAAGGGACTTTCTTATGCCAAACCAAGTACACCCATGATATGTTGAGAAAGTTTGACATGGCCAATGCTAAGCCAATCAAGAGTCCCATGCCAACTAATGGGCATCTTGATCTTGATAAAGGAGGGAAATCCGTGGACATAAAGGTATATCGCTCCATGATTGGATCTATCCTTTACCTATGTGCATCTAGGCCGGACATAATGCTTAGTGTGTGCATGTGTGCTAGATTTCAAGCTAATCCGAAAGAGTGCCATTTAATGGCTGTTAAGAGAATTTTGAGATATCTAGTTTTCACTCCTAACCTTGGCTTATGGTATCCTAAGGGCTATAAGTTCGATCTACTTGGGTATTCGGATTCCGATTACGCCGGTTGCAAGGTAGACCGAAAAAGCACTTCGGGAACATGTCAATTCCTTGGACGGTCCCTAGTGCCTTGGAGTTCTAAGAAGCAAAATTGTGTAGCCCTTTCCATCGCTGAGGCCGAGTATGTTGCAGCCGGTGCGTGTTGTGCTCAACTACTTTGGATGAGGCAAACCTTAAAAGATTTCGGATGTTAATTCACCAAGATACCTCTCTTGTGTGATAACGAGAGTGCCATCAAGCTTGCAAACAACCCGGTTAGTCACTCTAGAACCAAACACATAGACATCCGTCATCACTTCTTGAGAGACCACGAATTAAAAGGAGATATCGCAACTAGCCATGTGAGCACCGATAAGCAACTAGCCGATATCTTCACCAAGCCTCTCGATGAGACAAGGTTTTGTGCTTTACGTAGTGAACTGAATATACTTGATTTTCGTAATGTGGTTTGAACTATAGCACACACTGGGTTGTCCACCTAGCGACTTAGGCAAAACTTTGAAAAGTTTTAATTATGTGTTTCAAAACCAATTTTGAAAGAAACTTGAATGTGTTGGTCATAGTATGATTGTTGATTTGCTTACTGACCAGCACATGACATGGGGTATATGTCCACAATTGCATAAATTTAAAGTATAATGGTGGCATAGTGCCTCACTGCCTGGCCAGGCCAGCAGTGTCGGCCCCAGGCCAGCAGTGTCGGGACTTAAGGGACCCGAGCCTGTCGGGCCCAAGTCCTAGCTCTCGGGTTTTGTTTTATTTTCTCTCCCCAACCTGAGGGAACACCATCCCAAGTCATATCCTCCCCAACAGCAACACCTCTCCTCTCTTCTCTCAACCCTAAGGAGGCACAAGGAGCCCGGAGGTCCCTCTCTTCCCCCGGCAGTGCTGCCCCTTTGGAGGTGCTGCCATTGGAGGAGGTGTGGAGGATCTTTCCCCCCTGTGTCAAGCTCCATTCAAGCCCGACCTTCTTCATCCTCACCCCTCTCTTTCAAAGGTAATAACTTGAAACCCTAACTTGTGTCAATCTATGCAATGTATGGTTTTTGAGATGGGATTTAGGTTGTTAGTGGTTGCATTATGTATAGTAATGTACCTCCAGTAGTTAGATTTGATCAAAACTTAGTTTCAATGGAGGATTGATGAAGCATGCATAGGTGCTGTCTGCACCAGGCCGGCAGTGCCGGACCCTGGGTAGCAGCACCCATGCATATGCTTCTACAATCATCTATTGACCCTAATTTTTGGTTAAATCTCTCCACTAGAGTTTCAGTCACTATTCTAAGTGCAGCAACTTAACCTTTCCTCCTTTTAAATGCATAGATGGACGCCGGTGGATCGCGTGGTGGTGCAAGAGGAAGAGTGAGGTCCAAGTCTCGCACTCGCTTAGCCGATGATGGCTTGAATCCCAGGCAGAGGATGGCTCAAGAGGAAGAATTGCAGAGGGCAGGGAGAACCATCAGGGATGGGGTGTGTCCTGAAACACCTCCAGATTTGGGTTTGTTCGATGGCTCACATCTCGTTGAGCATCCTGAGGAGGTCTTTGTCAGAGTGCCTCAAGACACTCCTGGCAGAGTCAGAGAAAGCTACTATCTTTAGTGGAGGACTGTCCAAGAGCAGAGGGCCATCAATCCCTATGATGTGCCAAAGGACATGAATGTGGATACAGGTTTTGGAATATTTTTCATTCTGACTTTTACACCACTGTCCTCTTTCAAGTTGCAAAACTCAAAGTCATTAAAATGAAGTATGTTGATTGGGAGCACTTGGAAATCAAGAGAGATCCTATATTTGACAGGGTCATTGATCAGTGTAGGCAACTTGGTATGTATCACTGGATGGGTTTCCAGAATGGGTGGAACACAAAGATCATCTATCAGTTCTACTCCACCTACTACCTTGATAGGGAGAACTTTGTGATGCATTGGATGACAGAGGGCGTGCACTACAAGATTGACTATGTGACTTTTGCTCGTCTTCTGGGATTTGGTGAGGAGGACAGACAATGCAGTAATATTCATGATGAAAGAGGGCTGACAAATGAGGAGATCTCACAACTCTACATTTATCCTCAGGAGGCAAATGGTCTGATAAAGGGTTTGAGGAGCAAATATTACATTCTGAACAACCTTTTTAGGAACACTCTCTATCTCAAGATGGGATCTGCCTCAAACCTCTACAACACATCCAAAAATGTGTTAAGAAGGATGAGAGGTGGAGCACAACCTTTCTCAGTTGCTAGATTCTTATGGGATGAGATATGCATTGCTGCAGAGGATGCAAGAAAGGGGTTTCCCTATGCTCCCTATCTGATGTTCATCATTGAGATGGTGACTGGCCGAATCTTCAACAAGGATGTTGTCCATGAGCCTTATAGAGCAGAGAAGCTCATTCATGCTACAGCAATTCAGGAGGTGAACACTCCTCCCAGAGACACCAGGACAGCAGCAGCAGTAGATATCCCTGAGTCTTCAGGTGCAGCAGCTTCTAGAGGCAGGAAGAAGGGCAAGCTTGGTAGGATCTTGAAGAAGATCTTTGCTAGCATCTGCTATGCAAATGATCACTCTTACCAGACCAGGCTTGAGATCAGAGAGCTCAGAAAGGAGCAAGGGCTCAGCCAGATTGATCCTCCTACTCCACCTCCAGAGCTTAGTGAGAAGTCCACCTATGAGGGTGGTAGTGATGATGAGGAGGATGAGGATGAGGAGGATATTGAGCAGCCTCAGACTCGTCGATGCAGCAAGTGTGCATATGCTCCCAGTGTTCACTTCACAGGATCTCCTAATGATGATGATGATGGTGAAGATGATGATGGAGACGACGATGATGATCATATGGAGGAGGACAGTGACTAGCTTGTATCTCTTTCTTCTTGGTTCTTCTCTCTTTTTGGTGACTTGTTGCCAAAGGGGGATAATTACTAAGTGAAGGGGTACCACATCTTCGACGGTCATGGAGGAGCAGCAGCTGCTAGTTATCTTAGTTTTTAGTTTGTGAGATGAGAGAGCAATATGAAACTATTTTTTTTGTAATATTGCCACTTAATTACTTTATTTGTGTTATATGTGGACATGTACTCTCTCTTATATACCATGCTTGTCTTAGTGTGTTTTTAGTTTTTAATTCTAGTGCGCTATGTGGCTATGCTTGTGCTTCCGCAGTCTTGCTGCTAGCAGTTAGGCCAGCAGTGCTGAGCTCAGGCCGGCAGTGCGAGGCTGCTTTGACAGCAAGTCCTCTGATTTGTGTTGAGACAGGTTCATACGCATCACGTATATATTTGTGACACCTTTTCAGCACCCACAGCAGCCATGGATGTAGGGGGAGTCCTACTTCACTCCAATGTGTAAAACTTGGCCTTTCATGCCAAATTTGGAAATTCAAATTCCTATTCACACATTTAGGGGTAGCTCCTACACCCATGACTTGCATTGTCTCAGATTATTATTCACTTTTGTAAGTTCTAAGTGTGTTGTCATCAATCACCAAAAAAGGGGAGATTGAAAGTGCAATCAAGCCCTAAAGTGGGTTTTGGTGACATGACAACATATTTAGGAAACTAATGAGACTTTGTGAGTATGACAAGTAGGTTAAACTTAAGGAGGTTGATGAACAGGTTGGCGGACCCCTCCAATTGCAAAAGTGCATGGCAACAAGCTCAAAGGGTTTAAACTCTTTTATACTTTGAATTTGAGTTAGGTATGTCGTACTATTAAGAGGGATTAACCACGCATGCCAATAAGTGAACCAAATGCATCTATCCTTTTACATCACACATCCACATATAAAGAGGGCAAATCAGCCAGCTTATTGAAGATCAAATCCTTGTTGTTCTGCCCAGGCCGGCACTGCCGCGACTTGTACAGCCAGTGGGCAGTAAGGAGGTATTTCATACCCCCTCACTCACCATGTCAGGTACGAAGGTAAGGGGTACCCTAAACCCTTCGATAAATTAACGCTAAACATAGCAACCGTTTTTAAGGCAGGGACCAGCCCATTACTCGGTAAGGCGCGACCCATCACTCGAAGGCCCCCCTACACCGGCTGTGGCGACGAGTCTCGGGCCGGCCCACCTCGACAAAAAATGACGGACCGAGGGGGCGAGCGAACGACCCCCCGGCTCCACCTCGACGTCGAATGACGGACCGAGGGGGCGAGTGAACGACCCCCCGGCTCCACCTCGACGAAAAATGACGGACCGAGGGGGCGAGCGAACGGCCCCCCGGCTCCACCTCGACGAAAAATGACGGACCGAGGGGGCGAGCGAACGACCCCCCGGCTCTTACCTCGACGATAAATGACGGACCGAGGGGGCGGGCGAACGACCCCCCGGCTCCACCTCGACGAACGAAGGACGGACGAGGGGTCGAACGATCGACCCCCCGACCTCTACCTCGACCTCTCCGACCCCGTCTCTGCTCCGACCCCGTCGACACCTTGACCTCTACCTCGACCATGGGTCGAGCGGACGACCCCCAGACGAGGGGCTCGATTAACCCAACTGCTCTCGGCATGGGTTAAAGTGAGCCCACCTAACAACATGGGCGCCCGCGTCCGCTGTCAAATCCGCCAACTCCCCGTCAGGTCCCCGATTCCTGTCAACTGTGCCGCCACTGTCACCACTACGTGAGTACGGACTCCAACAGTACCCCTCGGAAAGTGAACAGTGCGACCCTCGACGACGACTTCGGGAACGCGACAGAGCCACACAGGGCTCGACCCCCCCTCTCGACCGGGGGGCTCGACCCCACTCTCCAACAACTCCAGTACGGAGGCCGTCCCATCCGCCCCGTCCCGCTTCAGCCATGGGATTCGTGCCTGCCCGCGGGCACTGTGCTGCGACGACTTCCACTTCCGCCACGACCGGGAACGCCAGAAGGACGGGAAGGCCATGCCGGCACAGTGCTCAACGTCTCTCCGCCAACACTGTGCCGCGGATACGCTACCCATACTGCCACTGTTAGGACCCTGTACCCTCGGACCTCCCCTTGGTCTATAAAAGGGGACGCCGAGGTAGAGGATGAGGGGCAGCTTCTTCCTTTTTGGACGGCCAGAGCTTGAAACCTCCGGGACCTCAGTTCAGACTCTGACACTCCACGCACACACACACCGCCACTCGATCGACCCCTCGGGTGGCAAACCCCGTGTAACACAGCTTGTACCCCCTGTACGAGCACGCTTTGGGTGCGAGATAATACAAGTCATCCTCCCCCCCGCTGGACGTAGGGCCTTCTTTGCCCGAACTAGGATAAACCTTGTGTCCATCTTGCATCACGTCTGAGAGAGGGAGCACGCGATATACAAATTTACTCGTTGGTGGTCTTGACCCCCCGGGTCATAACACCGACAGTTGGCGCGCCAGGTAGGGGGATTCGCGTGTCGATCAACTCTAAACTACTCTCTCAGATGGATTCTACCATCCCACCATTCCCGTTCGCCACCGTCGTTTGGTTCGGCAGTCTAGGGTTCATTTCCACGGACCAGGGCGACTTCATAGTCTTTCCCTCTGCCCGCGGCCTAGACGTCAGCAGCTCCGCTGCGCCGGAGCCAGCAAGGATCAGGCGACGGTCCCTCCGCTTGCGTCTCTGGCCTACGATCAGGAGGAGGCACGAGCGGCTCCGACGCGCTCGCCGTCGTGCGAGCTCTGAGGCATCGGATGTCGTTCCCCCGGCCCCAGTTGGCGATATGGCCCCTTCTCCTAGGGGTCCGCTTGACCCACGCTTGTGGGCCGAGGGTGGGCATCTCCCCGAACGGGACTTTGGCTCTGCCACGTCGTCGTCCTCGGAGGCTCCCGTGGCCTCTCCGACACCCTCGATCCCGTCACCACCGCGTGACCCGTTCCCATACGGGCTCCGCAACAGTGCCGGACTCTACTCTACCTTCGCAGGGCTGCGGATACATACATATGACGAGTCTCCATGGACTCCGTCGTGGGATACGGCCGATCCCGTCACCACCTCTTCACCGGGCAAGCCAGAGCTGCCCCGTACGTGGGGCACTTTACGGCGGTGCCTAGAGGAGGAAGAAACGGGTAGACCCTTCCCTCCCTTCTACCACGCCGACCTCGACTCGGACTCTCCCGACGAGAGTTACGACTCCACCCGGGAGTGCTTCCACCTCGATGAGCACCTCGATGAGCAAGCCGATCCTCTGGAGGATGTCGATGACACCGCGGCCACCGAAGAAGGAAGGGGGACCAACGTCACGCCAGCTCGAGATGCCATTCCCCCAAGTCCTGATAGACCCGATCCACCCCCCGACGTCCAGATTACACAGGTCCGAGAGCTTCTCAGCAAGCTTGAGGAGGAGCGCCTGCGTCTTCAGTAGCTCGAACACGCCCTCGAGCGGGATCGAGGGCGTCCTCAGGGTGAAGGAGCTCGCGAGCGGGCCCGGGAAGTCCACCGGCAGATCGTCGAGGAGGGGAACGTCGAACCCCGAGTCTTCAACCGCGCTAGCCAGAATGTCGTAGCAGCTGCGATGCTGCTCCACGACATGCCGGCGCCATTGACCCCCCAGGCACGGCGTATCAGGGACGAAATCCAGGGGCATCTCCAAACTGCGGCCGTACAGCAGGCGGAGAGCTCGGCCTCGAGGCGTCGAGGGGCTGCCTCCGAGCGACAAGCAGCGCCCCCTCGACAAAATCGGGAGGTCTCCGTCCACCAGAACAAGGCGCCCCAGGGCCAGGTCGAGCGACGACCGGTTCAGGAACGCCTCGTCGACGACCTCCCCCCTCGGTGTGAACAATCGACGTCGGTACGGCAACGCCGAGGCTCGAGGCTACAGCGCTCACCGAGGTGGGTGCTACGACAGCGACGAAGACCGATGCTGGTCTCCGGAGCCGCCGGGGCCCCGAGTCTTCGGTAGAACCATCCGGCGGGCCTCCCTGCCCGTACGTTTCCGACCACCCACCAGTCTGGTCAAATACAACGGCAAAACCAAGCCAGAGCTCTAGCTTGCCGACTTCAGGCTGGCATGCCAGCTGGGTGGAGCCAACAATGACCATGTCATCATTCGGCAACTCCCACTGTTCCTCTCCGACACCGCTCGGAGGTGGCTCGAGGAGCTACCCCCGGACTTGATCCAGGACTGGTCTGACCTGGTCCGGATCTTCGAGGGCAACTTCAAGGGCACCTACGAGCAGCCGGGCAACCCCTGGGACCTTCGCAGCTGCAAGCAGAAGCCAGGAGAGACCCTCCGCGCCTTCACCCGCCGATTCTCGAAGCAGCGCACCGCGCTGACCCACATCTCCGACCACGAGGTCATCACGGCGTTCATCGCCGGGACAACCTGCAAGGAGTTGGTACGGGAGCTGGGGCGAAACACCCCCAAGACCGCCAACGAGCTCATGGACGTCATCACCAACTATGCAGCTGGCGAAGAAGCTGTTGGCGCCTTCTTCCAGATTCCCCAGGGAAGGGGAAGGGCAAGGCGGACGAACCCGGGGGCTCGGACGATGGGCCCAAGAGAAACAATGGGCCCAGAAGGAACAACGACGGCAACGGCGGCCGGAAGAAGAAGAAGAAGAAGAACCAACCGGGCCGACGCAACGTCGAGCCCAACGTCGAGCACGACGACGAGCCCGATGACCTTGTCGCTGCGGCGGACAAGAAGAAGCCTCGAGGACCCCTCCCCGACGGGGGCGTCTTCGATAAGATGCTAAAGGAGCCTTGCCCTATCATATGGGGCCGGCCAACCACCGCCTCGAGGACTGCCGCATGCTCCGAAAGCACTTCGTCCCTCCTGGCTTCAGGAGAGATGATGGCAAAGAAGACTCGCCCTCTGACGCCCACGTCAGGGGTGATGTCAAGAAAGGAGGCTTCCCCGAAATCCACGACTGCTACATGATTTACGGGGGACCCTCGACTCGCCTCACCACGCGCCAGCGCAAGAGGGAGCGTCGAGAAGTTTTTTCCGTTCGAGCCCAAGCCCCGCGGTACCTCGACTGGTCCCATACGCCGATCACCTTCGATCAGGACGATCACCCCGAGCACATCCCCAACACGGGGGCTTACCCGCTCGTCGTCGGCCCGATCATCCTCAACACCCGCCTCACCAAGGTGCTCATGGATGGGGGGAGCAGCCTCAACATCATCTACACCGAGACCCTCGACCTCCTGGGGATCCCGAGGACCATGCTCCTGCCCAGCGCAGGGGAGTTCCAGGGGATCGTCCCGGGGAAGAAGGCGCTCCCGATCGGCCGTATCAAGCTACCAGTCTGTTTCGGTGTCTCCTCGAACTTCCGAAAGGAAGAGCTGACCTTTGAGGTGGTTGCGTTCCGAGGAACCTACCACGCCATCATCGGTAGACTGGGATATGCCAAGTTCATGGCGGTCCCGAACTACACCTACCTCAAGCTCAAGATACCGGGGCCCTCGGGGGTCATCACCGTCGACACCTCCTATGAGCACGCATACGACTGCGACGTCGAGTGTGTGGAAAAAGCCGAGGCCCGTGAGGATTCGGCTATCCTCGCGGCCCTCAACGACTTGTCTGGAGAGATCCCCGACCCCAAGCGACACACTGGCAACTTCAAGCCGGCGGAAGACACGAAGACCGTCCCGCTCGACCCCGGCCTCGCGGATGGGAAGGCGCTGACGATCAGTGCCACCCTCGAGCCCAAATAGGAAGCCGTGCTCGTCGACTTTCTCCATGCAAATGCCGACGTGTTCGCATGGAGTCCCTCGGATATGTCGGGCATTCCGAGGGAGGTCGCCGAGCACTCCTTGGACATCCGAGCCGGGTCCAAACCGGTGAAGCAACGCCTGCGCCGCTTCGACGAGGAGAAGCGCAGGATCATCGGGGAGGAGGTCGACAAGCTTTTGAAGGCCGGATTCATCAAGGAGGTGCATCATCCCGAGTGGTTAGCTAATCCCGTGCTTGTAAAGAAAAAGAATGGGAAGGATAGGATGGTGTAGACTACACCAGTTTAAATAAAGCATGTCCTAAAGTTCCTTTTCCTTTACCACATATCGATCAAATAGTAGATTCCACTTCGGGATGTGAGACCCTTTGCTTCCTTGATGCGTATTCCGGCTACCACCAAATAAAGATGAAGGAGTCCGATCAGCTCGTGACCTCCTTCATCACTTCCTTCGGCATGTTTTGCTACCTCACCATGCCCTTCGGCTTGCGGAACGTCGGGGCCACCTACCAGCGATGCATGCTCCACGTCTTCGGAAACACATAGGGCTGACCGTCGAGGCCTACATCGATGACATCGTGGTCAAGTCCAGAACCGTCGGAAACCTGGTCGGAGATATCGAGATCGCGTTTGGGTGCCTCAGGGCTAATCGCATAAAACTGAACCCTGAGAAGTGTGTCTTCGGGGTCCCTCGAGGCATGCTCTTAGGGTACATAGTTTCCCAGCGCAGGATCGAGGCCAATCCCGAGAAGGTAACCGCCATCATGAGGATGGGCCCGATCAACGACTTCAAGAGCGTGCAAAGGGTTACTGGGTGCCTCGCCGCCCTCAGTCGCTTCATCTCGAGGCTCAGAGAGAAGGCCCTACCCCTTTACCGCCTCCTGAAGAAGACGGAACACTTCGCGTGGACCACCGAAGCCGAGGAATCGCTCTCGAGGCTCAAGGCCTTGCTCACCTCGCCCCCGGTCTTGGTCCCCCCGAGCCCGGCCGAGCCCCTCTTGCTCTATGTCGCAGCAACTACCCAGGTAGTCAGCGCGGTCATAGTAGTCGAGAGGGAGGAGGAAGGACACGCCCTGCCGGTTCAGAGGCCTGTCTACTTCATGAGCGAGGTCCTTTCCGAGACCAAGACGAGGTACCCCCACATCCAGAAGCTGCTGTACGCGGTCGTCCTCACTCGGCGCAAGCTCAAACACTATTTCCTGGGCCATCCGGTCACTGTGGTTTCATCTTTCCCCCTCGGAGAGATAATCCAGAACCGGGAGGCATCGGGAAGGATCGCCAAGTGGTCCGCCGAGCTCATGGGGGAGACCCTCTCCTACGCCCCTCGGAAGGCCATCAAGTCTCAGGTACTGGCAGATTTCGTTGCAGAATGGACCGACACCCAACTACCCCCAGCGCAGGTCCAGAGCGAGCTCTGGACCATGTACTTCGACGGATCGTTGATGAAGACAGGAGTAGGCGCCGGATTGCTGTTCATATCACCCTCAGGGGTCCATATGCGCTACGTCATCCGCCTCCACTCCCCGCCTCCAACAACGTCGCCGAATATGAGGCCCTCGTCAGCGGCCTGCGCATCGCCATCGAGCTCGGGGTTCGACGCCTCGACATGCGAGGGACTCTCAGCTGGTGATCGACCAAGTGATGAAAGACTCGAGCTGCCACGACCCTAAGATGGAAGCCTACTGCAAGGATGTCCGAAGGCTCGAGGACAAGTTCTATGGCCTCGAGCTCAACCACGTAGCCCGTCAGTACAACGAAGCTGCCGACGAGCTGGCCAAAATCGCGTCTACTCGAGGCACGGTCCCTCCCGACATCTTCTCGAGGGATTTGCACACACCGTCCGTCGACCTAGACTCGGGGGCTCCCGCCCCCGAGCAAGGGGTCGACCCACCCCCTCGACCGATCCCCCCTCGAACGGGGGAGAGGTCATGGAGATCGACGGGGCCGTCACAGCGCCAACCCCTCCGACGGATTGGCGCGCGCCTTACCTCGAGTACCTGACGTGAGGCGAACTCCCGGAAGACCGCACGGAAGCCCGTCGAGTAGCTCGACGTGCCAAAACCTACGTCCTATACGGGGATGGCCGCGAACTATATCGACGAAGGCCGTCGGGTGTACTTCAACGCTGCCACACCCTCGAGGAGGGGAGGGCATTGCTGAAGGACCTACACTCGGGGGCTTGTGGCCACCACGCGGCGCCGAGAACGCTGGTAGGAAATGCCTTTCGACAGGGCTTCTACTGGCCGTCGGCCGTCAACGACGCCACTAAACTCGTTCGATCCTGCAAGGGATGCCAATTCTACGCCAGGCAGACCCACCTATCCGCCCAAGCTCTTCAGATGATACCCATAACTTGACCATTCGTAGTATGGGGGCTCGACATGGTCGGCCCCCTGAAAAGAACCAAGGGTGGCCACACTCACCTTCTTGTGGCTATCGACAAGTTCTCGAAGTGGATCGAGGCTCGACCCATCGCCAACATACAGTCTCGACAAGCCGTGCTATTCTTCACCAACGTCATCCACCGCTTCGGGGTCCCCAACGTCATCATCACCGACAATGGCACACAGTTCACCGGCCAAAAGTTCCTGGACTTCTGTGACCATCACCACATCAGGGTGAATTGGTCCGCAGTTGCCCACCCTCGAACTAACGGTCAGGTCGAGCGTGCCAACGGTATGGTTTTGCAGGGCCTCAAGCCAAGGAACTTCGATCGGCTGAACAGGCATGGCAGGAGGTGGGTCGAGGAGCTGCCCGCTGTACTATGGAGTCTCCGAACGACACCGAGCCGCCGAGCCACGGGGTTCTCTTCGTTCTTCTTGGTCTATGGGTCCGAGGCCGTCCTCCCCACTGACCTCGAGTACGGGTCCCCTCGACTGAAAGCCTACAGCGAGCAAGCCAACACGGTAGCCCGAGAGGACTCCCTCGACCAGCTCGAGGAAGCCCGTGATGCGGCCCTCTTCAAGTCGGCACGGTACCAGCAGACGCTACGGCGCTACCACGACAAAAACGTGCGCAAAAGGGACCTCAACGTCGGCGACCTCGTTCTGCGCCGTCGACAAAGCAACAAGGGGCGTCACAAGTTGACACCACCTTGGGAGGGACCCTTCATCGTGGCAGAGGTGCTGAAGCCCGGCACTTACAAACTGAAGAACGAGAAGGGCGAGATCTTCACCAACGCGTGGAACATCGAACAGCTACATCGCTTCTATCCTTGAGGCCCCAGGGCCTTGTACATTTTCGCATTTATGTACAAATTCTCGAATGAATAAAATGTTCTCGAAACACGTTTCACGTTCATTCGTAGCTCGAAGGTAGCCTCGACTTTGCCCGGACAAAGTCGAGCTCCCCTCGGGGGCTGACAGGAGGGCACCCCCCTCCTAAGTCCCCGAAAAACCCGAACGTTTTTTCGAAACTCGACTCTCCCTCTCGATTTTCGCCTCGAGTACGCTTCATAACTAAGTAAAGGCGCCTCGAACTCCCTAAGGGTCGAGGGCGTCGTCGAGCCAGGGACCCACCTACGCCCCAGGGCTACGGTATCCCCGCTCGCCACCCCCCTTCCAGGAATACGAGCGTGCGTCGAATACTTAGTTCACAAGCGTCGACTTAGGCAAAGAAAAGCAGAGAGAGCCCGAGAAGTAGAAATAACAAGACGAACCCGTCTATAGCACTAAGGTAGCCTCGACTTTGCCTCAGCAAAGTCGAGCCTCCCTCGGGGGCTAACAGGGGGGGCACCCCCCTCCTAAGTCCCTGAAAAACTCGAACGTTTTTTTTTCGAAACTCAACTCTCCCTCTCGTTCTTCGCCTCGAGCATGCTTCATAACTAAGTAAAGGCGCCTCGGACTCCCTAAGGGTCGAGGGTGTCATCGAGCCAGGGACCCACCTACGCCCCAGGGCTAAGGTATCCCCGCTCGCCACCCCCCTTCCAGGGATACGAGCGTGCGTCCAACACTTAGTTCACAGGCGTCAACTTAGGCAAAGAAAAGCAGGGAGAGCTCGAAAAAACAAAAATAATTATGTGCATCTCGATCAAAATGCATTATACACAAAAAGCCCTCGGGGCCTTGGCATTGTATCAGTACAAAGGCCTAACTATTACATGGACCTTCTTGTCCAGATATGGCTCGTAGGCCCGGGACTACCCGTCGACACCTTCCAAGGGCTACTCGTCCACCGAGGGGATCACCTCAGGTTTGAAGAGTTTCGCCAGCAGGCCTCCAGGCACCTCTGCGTGATCCATCAACTCCTGGCACTTCGCGTCGTTCTCTTCCTCGGCCAGCTTCGGATCGGTGGCGAACCCGTCGACAACGAGGTTGAGGTCCACGTCGTAGAGCGAGTTGACGACCGCGAGGGCCCGCTTCACACCCACATGCAGGGTGGCTAGGACGTTCTCCGTCACCCCCGCATCATGGAATAGAAGCGGCGCAGCAGGGAGTCCCCTCGAGCATCCCCCTCGACCTCCGGCTCCGGCCTGACCGAGAGGTCGTTGCAGAAGGTGTTGATGGCGTCCGCGAGCGTCGCGTTGAGGTTCGCCTCAGTGCCAAGGAGGCCCTGAAGATTGTCCAGGTCCTTGTGGGCGCGGGCATTATCCTTTGCAAGCTCTACCAAAACAAGCAAGCAACAGTCAAAACCCAAAAAAAGCAGAAAGAGGGTCGAGGCAGGACAGATTCTGCAACACTCCCGAAACACTCACCTTGGGCCTGCACGTCCAGGGTGGAGTAGGCCCGCTCGGTCTCCTCGAGCTGGCGGCAGACGTCGACAAGGTCGGAGGACTGATCCTTGACCTTGGCCTCGAGGCCCTCGATGGTTTTGCCTGCGTCATCGAGGGCCCTCTTCTGGTTCATTGCCACCACACCCAGGGAGGTCGCGCGGGTCTGAGCCTTCTCCTCCGAGGTGGACAGCGTGTCGCGCTCACGGGAGACGGCGTCGAGGTCTCCCCGGATCCCTCGGATGCTCTCGCTCGCCCGGGCCAGCTCCTCCCTCAGCCGAGCGGCCTCCTCCTCGGCCTTGCGCTTGGCCTCGAGGGCAGCATCCCGCTCCTGCCCGACGGTGACGGAGGACTGAAGGGCGAGGTCGACTTTCGTCTGCGCCGTCTGCAAGGCCGCCCAGGCTTCCTTCTGGATGGCCTCGTAGACGGCCTTCGCATGAGCGACCTTCGACTCAGCATCCTTCTGGACAGCCGCCGTCTCAACTTTCGTGCGGACGACCTCATCCCCCGCCCTATCCAGCGAGGCGCGGAGGGTCGAGAGCTGTCCCTGTACCCGGAGAATGTACTGGGACTTCTCGTAAGACCTCACCCGCAGCGACTGACGAGGATAAAAACGAAGATCGTCAACAAATGGCAACCAGACAATTCGAATACAATCTAAGGGAGAACAAAACCCACCTCCATTCCCTCGCGTATGTCCGCGGCGGCGACCTCCGCAGCGCGACGTACCGAGTGCTCAAACAAGGCCCGATACTCCTCGATGTTGTTCCCACCGTCGGAGCTCGGCCTAGTCGTCGCGCGTGAGGAAAAGCTGCTCAGGGTCTCGAGGGTCCGCCAGCTCGAGAACCTCCTGGCCCCAGGCCACGCTGCGGGCGGCGATCCTCTCCTCGACCGTCCCCGTGACGCCCTCGCGCAGATCGCCCCCCCCCCTCGATAAGCGGAAAGGGGCGAGGCTTCTTCCGCCTGTCCTCTCCCGTCCTCTGGGCCACCTCGCGAGGACGTCGACGGCCCCGCCAAGCCGTCGCCACCAGGAGATGAAGACCCCGGCCAGTAGGACGGCCCTGCGTGATGAAGGACTCGAAAAAGTAAATACCCAGCAAGGCAAACCCACTACGTCCCGAGTGAGTCAAAGTGTGACTTACCTCGAGACAGTGGCCCCCCAACCTCGAGGGGAGGCCGAGCCACCTCCGGCCCCGCCCGAGGAGCCGCGACGATGGTCGTCTCCGCCGAGCCCACCAGCTCGGCCACCATCTCGTCCACCTGGGTGGGGGTGGACTCCATCAACATCCCGCCCTGCGCCGGCGCGGGCGTTCCCTCGGGCCGGTCGACCGGACCCCCCACCTCGAGCTCCGGCATCGTCGAGGGGCCCTCGGGCGTGGCGGCGGTCGTGCCCTCGCGCTCGAGCCGGAGTCGAGCCTCCAGTGCAGCTAGGCCCTCGGGCCAACGCCCTGGCGTTGGGTGAGCCGGACCCTCCACCTCGTTCACAGGGGCCTAGGGCCCGACCACCTCCACCTCCTCGGCCGCGACCGTCGTCGGCGGAAGCTCCGCGCCCCCCGGGGCGCCAGGTGCGACTTCTTCGACGGCCGCGCAGGCGCCACGACCGTCGCTTCAGCGGCCACCGCCGGCGGGCTCACCTCCTCCGCCGTCTGAGCAGACGCCGAGGCCCCCTACGCGTTCCCCCGCTCCATCGCTTCCCAGGCCGTGGCTGCCCGTGCCGCCTCAGGGGCAACCGTCGAAGGGGGCGGGGCGACAGGACCGACCTCGGCGGCTGCTTGGACCGCAGCCCCCACCTTCAGCTTTTTGGCAGGGGCTAAGGGCGCGGCTCCCTTCGGGCGCTTCGACCTGAAAAAGAAACACGTGTGCAACGATAAGCATGGGTCATTATCAACAAAAAGAAAATACAGACGACGTCCACGAAAGTGACTTACCCCCTCGGAGCCCGGCGCTTCGGCCCGGTGACCGTCGGGCTGGTCGAACCCTTGAGCACCACCGCTTGGGGGGCAGGGGTCGAGGCGGCTCTCGGCACCGTCTCCCGGGCAGGGGCCGGCGGCGCCACCGTCGTCCCCTTGCCGGTCCCCACCTACGCCGACGGGCCCGGCACCCGTGCGCTCGACGCGGCGGGCGTCGGGGGCTCGCTCGGTCGACCCCCGACGAGGACCGCGACGTCTGTGAGCGCGTCTACCGCGGCACGTCTTCCTGAGAAGCCACGGGGCGCTCCGCCCGTGGCCCAGCTTCGACGGAAGGGGCCGACCTCGAGGTCGACCCCTCCCTTCCACCAGTTACAACGGCCGCCTATTCAGGCGCCGTCTCCTCCCCCTCCACATCGCTCCAGTTCACCACCTCCTCTTCCTCATCCTCCTCGTCCTCCTCTTCCGAGGGCGACAACTCCTCCTCGAGGCCCTCCCGCCTCTGGCGGGCCCGCCGCTGGTCTCTCAGCTCTCTCCTGGGCCCTCTTGGACGTGGCCACCTTGGCTTTGTCCTTGTCGTCCTTCTGCTTCTCCGCGCGGAGGCGATTTGCCTCCTTCGCGGCCCGGTCCTCCTTCATCGGCGGAGGCGAGGGTCGGTAGGACACATTCCCCTGCGGAACGCAAGGCAGTTAGAGCACGGGCAGAGAGGACGGAAGGGGCGAGCGCGAGGACTCTAACTAGAGGAAAGGACCTTACCAGCTCAAGGAAGCCCTCGTCCGGCTTCATGGGGATCTTCGCAATGTTCTTGGGGTCGAACGACCCCGCGAAGAAGCGGCGGACGCGGCGGACCACCCTATCCGGGGCCAGTTCTTCTTTGGCGAAGCGACAACCCGAGAGATCGACCCCCGGACCCATCTCATCGATGCGGAGGGGTCGAGCCATCAGCGGCACGACCCGCCGCCGGTGGAACGCTGACGCGACGATCTCCGCCGTGAGCCCCTTCTCCTTCAGACGCCTGAGCGCGTCCAGCAAGCCGTCGAGGTGGCCCTGCTTGTCCGTCGAGATGCCATATCCCCAGCGGTCGGGCTCGGCGTCGAGTGTCCTCCCAGTGTACGCCGGGAGCAGATCGTCGTCGTTCCTCAGGTAGAACCACCCGGAGTGCCATCCGGAGTGGCTCGAGGACAGCTTCGCCGGGATCCAACACTTCGGCCGCTTGACGGAGATGCTGCAGCACCCGGCCCTGACCATCCGGCGGGTACCCTTGTCGACCGAGGCGTGGAAGATGCTGGCCTTGAAGATATGGAGCCACAGCTCCCAGTGGGGCTCGATCCCAAGGTAGCCTTCGCACACCGCGGCGAAGACCGCCGCCTGGCTGACGTCGTTGGGGGTGAGGTGCTGGAGCTCCACGCCGTAGTAGTGGAGGAGCGCGCGCAGAAAGCGGCTGGGTGGGGCACCCAGTCCCGCCCGGTGGAAGATCTCGAACGATACCACATACCCCTCCGGCGGGTTGGGCTCGGCGTGGTCCCGCGGCGGAAGCATCCACTCCGGCCTCTCCGCCGTGGTAACGGGCCGGAGAAAACCACTCTCCACCAACCCCGTCAGATGCGAGATGGTCACCAGGGAGGTGGTCCAGTCGTCGGCGCCGACGAGGTCGAACTTGGCCATAGGGACGGTGGTTTGCTCGGACTTAGGGGCGGACGGTACGTTCCCTATCTTTCTCTTTCTCTCTCTCTCGCTCGCGCAGAGTTCTGGCTCGCGGGATGCCTAAGGCAGAGGCGGAGAGAAGAAGGCAAGGAAGACGAAGGCAAGGAGGCGAGGAAGGCAAGTGCGTAGAAAGAGCACCCGACTCCTCACCTTTGCTACTTATACGCGGGAGGCCAACGGACGGATCCGACAAACAGGCAAGAGAATCTCCGCATTTAATTCGCCTGTACTCCCTTCCTCGTATTCCTCTAGGATAAGGCATCCCGTCCCATCATCGGGCTCCGCGCCACACTCCGCCCTGCAACCACCACTGTTGCGCCGAACGGACATCGCCTAAAAAGGCGCGCGGCCGGAAACGTCATCTTCGAGGGTAAGGAATCTTGAGGCAGCGAGAGCTGGCCCTCGAAAGAGGGTTCGACAGCTACCCTCGAGTACCCGAGGCCAGAAATGACCTCGGGTTAGAACCTCGGTCCACCCCCAAAAATCTCGAGGGGACAAAGGCCGGCCTACGAACGGGCTCGATAGCCCCCCTCGAGTACCCGAGGCCGGACGGGGCCTCGGGTCGCCAACTGCAGTTCGTTCCACGGCCTTGAAGGGGTAAAGGCTGGCCCGTCCGGGGGTTCGACAGCCTCCCTCGAGAGCTCCGACACAGGTATGTCACCAAGTTCAATACAACAACCACCTGCTTTTCCCCTTGGCGGTCCACAAGGCAGGACTCCTCCTCCTGAGGATAGCGTTGGATGATGAACCATCCGTCAAATCTTGAGGGAGCGAAGGCTGGCCCTTACATAGGGTTCGACAGCCGCCCTCGAGTACCTGAGGTCAGGAAGGACCCATGGTTAACGGACTCCGGTCCACCCCCAAATCTTGAGGGAGCGAAGGCTGGCTCCACGAACAGAGTTCGACAGCCGCCCTTGAGTACACGAGTCAGGGATGTCCCGGTAGCTCGAGAACGAACTCTCGAGGCTCCCTGGGACATATCCGAGGCATACCTAGGAACACCTAAGGATCCCTATGTTGGGAGGCATCGAGCTACCAACTCCTATCGAATGGGGTTGGCACCTTGGTGATCCACATGGTCGTGCTTAGTAAGCCGTACGGCTTGCTTAACAATGAGGACGCCTCCGGGCCACTAGTCGACCCCTATCGAACGGGGTACGAGTTCTCACTCGGATTTTTACCCGCACAGGGCACCATTTCCAATGGACTCATGCCCGGGAACAGCTCACCGAGGACTTCGGGCTCGTCCTAACGAGGATAGCACGATGCTCTTCACCCCACAATCCGAACGAAAGGATCCGTGGGAAGGACGCTACGAGGTAGTGAAGGCCTAGCCATTCGAGGGCTCGAGGGCTCGAGGGCCCGACTACGCACGACACCCCTCGACGAAAGAGGGTCGCAAAACTCGTGACCTGGCAGACAGAGTTGACCTCTCGGGCGGGGCGCTCTGACTCCAGTTGTGCTCGAGGGAGCGAAGGCTGGCCCTCGGTAGGGTTCGACAGCCGCCCTCGAACACTTCTCTTTTCAGGGAACGGAATGGAATCGACCCCTCGACAGGGTGCCACGTCTCCAGGTATCCTTAAAAGACCCCTCTATACAATGTATTTTAGCCCCCAGAGGAGTTCTAAATCACTCCTCTGGGGCCTCGGGGGCTACCCCCGCGGGGTGCGCTCACGCGCACCCCGCGGAGAATCGGACTTCTCACTAACCCTGCAGGTCAAGGACAAAACCTCCGGGCAATCCTTACTCCCTCCGAGAAACGCGTATCATAGCCCCCAGAGGAGTTCTAAATCACTCCTCTGGGGCCTCGGGGGCTACTGTCGGGTACGAAGGTAAGGGGTACCCTAAACCCTTCGATAAATTAATGTTAAACATCGCAACCGTTTTTAAGGCAGGGACTAGCCCATTACTCGGTAAGGCGCGGCCCATCACTCGAAGGCCCCCCTACACCGGCTGTGGCGACGAGTCGCGGGCCGGCCCACCTCGACGAAAAATGACGGACCGAGGGGGCGAGCGAACGACCCCCCGGCTCCACCTCGACACCGAATGATGGACCGAGGGGGCGAGCGAACGACCCCCTGGCTCCACCTCGACGAAAAATGACGGACCGAGGGGGCGAGCGAACGACCCCCCGGCTCCTACCTCGACGATAAATGACGGACCGAGGGGGCGGGTGAACGACCCCCTGGCTCCACCTCGACGAACGAAGGACGGATGAGGGGTCGAGCCCCCCGGCTCCACCTCGACGAACGAAGGACGGATGAGGGGTCGAATGATCGACCCCCCGACCTCTACCTCGACCTCTCCGACCCCGTCTCTTCTCCGACCCCGTCGACGCCTCGACCTCTACCTCGACCATGGGTCGAGCGGACGACCCCCGGACGAGGGGCTCGATTAACCCAACTCCTCCCGGCATGGGTTAAAATGAACCCACCTAACGACATGGGCGCCCGCGTCCGCTGTCAAATCCGCCAACTCCCCGTCAGGTCCCCGATTCCTGTCAACTGTGCCGCCACTATCACCACTACGCGAGTACGGACTCCAACAGTACCCCTCGGAAAGTGAACAGTGCGACCCTCGACGACGACTTCGGGAACGCGACAGAGCCACACAGGGCTCGACCCCCCCTCTCGACTGGGGGGCTCGACCCCACTCTCCAACAACTCCAGTACGGAGGCCGTCCCATCCGCCCCGTCCCGCTTCAGCCGTGGGATTCGTGCCTGCCCGCGGGCACTGTGCTGCGATGACTTCCACTGCCGCCACGACCGAGAACGCCAGAAGGACGGGAAGGCCATGCCGGCACAGTGCTTAACGTCTCTCCGCCAACACTGTGCCGCGGATACGCTACCCATACTGCCACTGTTAGGACCCTGTACCCTCGGACCTCCCCTTGGTCTATAAAAGGGGACGCCGAGGTAGAGGATGAGGGGGAGCTTCTTCCTTTTTGGACGGCTAGAGCCTGAAACCTCCGGGACCTCAGTTCAGACTCTGACACTCCACGCACACACACACCGC
Organism: Microstegium vimineum; assembly: GCA_022036555.1. Taxonomy (NCBI): domain Eukaryota; kingdom Viridiplantae; phylum Streptophyta; class Magnoliopsida; order Poales; family Poaceae; genus Microstegium; species Microstegium vimineum. The sequence continues at coordinate 41,767,031 of CM039125.1, forward strand.
CACTCGATCGACCCCTCGGGTGGCAAACCCCGTGTAACACAGCTTGTACCCCCCCTGTACGAGCACGCTTTGGGTGCGAGATAATACAAGTCATCCTCCCCCCCCCCCCCCCCCGCTGGACGTAGGGCCTTCTTTGCCCGAACTAGGATAAACCTTGTGTCCATCTTGCATCACGTCTGAGAGAGGGAGCACGCGATATACAAATTTACTCGTTGGTGGTCTTGACCCCTGGGTCATAACACCGACACACCCCCAACGGCTAGTTCTGCCACTCACTCATTCTTACTTCAAAAGAACAGAAAGAGAAGCTCCTCTCTTGCTCTCCCTTCTCCCTTGGTGCTCATCTACTCTCCTTCATTGATTTCCAATCATTCTTTGAGAGATTGAGCCTCCAAGCTTTGAGAAGAAGCCTCTCCCTCGGATCTTCACTCCTACAAGCATTTGGTTTGCGTGGTGGTCGGCGGTTTGAGTTCTTTACTCTTGGAGCTTTGCTCCTAGCTGGCTAGAGGTTGCCCTTGATCTTGCCTCCTTCGTGTGGTAGCCTAGGGAAGTTTGTATCACCCATCATTTGCTAATACACTTCTCTCATCTCAAGGGTTCATTCTCTTGACTTGAGACCGAGGAAAGAGCTAGCCTGCCTGGTGAGCTTGAGCCTTGTGTGGCGCACCTCAACAACGTGGACGTAGACAAGCCTTGGTGGCGAGCTGAACCATGGGTCAAATTTTGTGTCACCGTGTGCTTGTTACTTTACTTTCATATATCTTGTGTGCTAGGTGATTTCTAGGGTTTGGACCCGATCTACTCGGTGGGTGTGTTGCTACCACTTTCAAGTGGTGCTAGAGGTTTCCTACACCTCTAGAAACGTTTCTATTCAAGAACAATTTGCATTCTCAGTTTATATTTTGAATTGTGCATTTATCTGATCTAGTGACCAGCACTGCTACCCTAAGTTCAGCAGTGTCGGCCACCCCGGCAGTGTCGGCCTCTGCCAACAGAAACTTGTCAAGTTGTTTTAAACAGGCCTATTCACCCCCCCCCTCTAGGTTAATCAGGTCCTCACACTATCTCACTTCAAGATGAAGGATGATGAGTCCATCCCGGAGATGTTCCATAGGCTCCAAGTAATCATCAATGATCTCAAGAGCTTCGGTGAGAAGTCAAGAATGAAGACTTCTCAAACCGATTTCTTGATTGTTTGCCCAAGAAATACAAAACCTTGAGACAAATAATTAGGAGAGATGGTTTGGACAAGATCACTCCCAATGAATTGCTTGGTGAGATCATGACCGAAGAGAAATACAATGAAGAAAGTGAAGAAGAAGAGGTCAAGGAAGAAAAGAAAGAAAAGAAGAGCTTAACATTCAAGGCTTCATCATCCAAGAGCAAGGGTAAAACAAAGAAGCAAGAATCTAGTGATGATGAATATGCAAGTGATGATGATGATGAGATGATGGCCCTCTTCGTGCGCAAGTTTGGCAAGTTCATGAATAAGAAGAACTATGGCTCTAGGGAGAGAAGAGATAACTTCAAGAGCAAAGAATATGAGAAGAGATGCTACAAGTGCAAGAGCACCAGTCATATGATTGCAGATTGTCCCAATCATAGTGATGATGATGAGAAGAAGAAGAACAAGTATGAGAAGAAGGAGAAGAAGCTATATTTCACCAAGAAGAAGGGTGAATCATACATGGTGACTTGGGATAGTAGTGATTCTTCCGACAATGACTCTAGTGATGATGAGAGGAAGAAGTCCAAGAAGAAGGCTTTGGCAAGCATTGCTATCAACAACAAGCCATCCATCATCGACACTCCATCATGCTTCATGGCTAAGCTAACTAAGGTACAATCTCATGATGATAGTGATAGTGATGATGGTAGTAGTGATGATGAGGAGAAGTACTCCAAGGAGGAACTAGTTGATATGATGAAGCAAACTTACGATTTCTTTGAGAAAAAGAGAAAGGAGTGCAAAGAATTGAACAAGAAGCTTAAGGCTCTTGAACAATCCTTTGATGAGCTCAATGGCTCTCATGAGAGGCTAATGGAAGCCCATGAGAAGCTTGAGAGGACTCACCACAAGCTTGAAAAGGCTCACTCCTCTCTCCTTGATCAAAACAAGGATAAGGTTGTTGCATCATGTAAAATTGGAGTCACTTGTGATATTCTAAATGAATCATTTTTCACTCCTATCATTGTTACCCCAACCGAAACACAATGTAGCACCTCTACTTGCACATCTACTAGTGATAGCTCAAAAGATGATGCTACACTAGTGATTGAAATGAAAAAATTAAAAATGATGTTAATGAACTGACTCATGCTTTGTGTAAGGCATATGGTGGAGATGCCCGCTTGCTAAAGTGCTTGGGTAGCCAAAGATTCTCTCATTACAAAGAGGGTTTGAGCTATACCCCCAAGAAGGGCAAGTCGGCCTTTGTAACTCCTAAGCCTAGCTTTGTGAGGAGCAATGGCCGGTTTTGCAATAAATGCAAGCAAGTAGGGCATGTCAATATTGCAAACTTAACATGAGCCAAACCAAGTTTGCTAAAGCCACCTCTATGCACTTTGATTCATGTTATATGCTTACCAAAAGTGCTAAAGGTATCATGGCTAAGTATGTTGGCACATCCATTGTTGGCCCAAAGAAGAAGGCTATTTGGGTGCCAAAATCCTTGGTCACTAACTTTTGAGGACCCAAACAAGTATGGGTACCTAAAAGAAACTAATTTGTTTTATAGGTAAATTACAAAGCCGGAGGAAGACATTGGGTGCTTGATAGTGGGTGCACTCAACACATGACCGGGGATTCTAGAATGTTCAAATCAATCAACTCCAACACCAATGATGGCATTGATAGTATTACTTTTGGTGATAATGGCAAAGACAAGGTTAAGGGTCTTGGTAAGATTGCAATATCCAATGACTTGAGCATATCCAATGTCTTGCTAGTTGAGAGCTTGAACTTCAATTTGCTATCAGTAGCTCAATTGTTTGATCTTGGATTCAAATGCATATTTGGAATAGATGATGTTGAGATCATTAGTGTAGATGGTTCAAACTTGATCTTCAAAGGCTTTAGATATGCGAACCTCTACCTAGTTGATTTTAATGCTAGTGAAGCTCAATTGTCAACTTGCTTGCTCACTAAATCAAGTATGGGTTGGTTATGGCATAGAAGGCTTGGTCATGTTGGGATGAAGCAATTGAATAGATTGATCAAACATGACTTAGTAATAGGCTTGAAAGATGTTGTATTTGAGAAGGAAAAACTTTGTAGCTCTTGTCAAGCCGGCAAACAAGTTGGTAACACTCATCCAAAGAAGAGCATGATGAGCACTAGTAGAGCATTTGAGTTGTTGCACATGGATCTATTTGGACCAACAACATACACAAGCATTGGAGGCAACAAGTATGGATTTGTGATAGTGGATGATCTTACAAGGTACACTTGGGTATTCTTTCTCAATGACAAGAGTGATACATTTGCCACATTCAAGTCTTTTGTCAAGAGATGTCATAATGAGTTTGAAACAACCATCAAGAAAGTGAGAAGTGACAATGGAAGTGAATTCAAGAATACAAGAGTTGAGGAGCTATGTGATGAGCTTGGAATCAAGCACCAACTCTCAGCCAAGTACACACTATAATCAAATGGCCTTGTTGAGAGAAAAATAGAACATTGATTGATATGGCAAGGTCTATGCTTAGTGAGTACAATGTGAGTCAATCCTTTTGGGACGAAACTATCAACACCGCTTGCTACTCTAGCAACCGGTTGTATTGTCATCCATTGATGGAGAAGACTCCTTATGAGCTATTGAATGGAAGGAAGCCCAACATTGCATACTTTAGAGTCTTTAGGTGCAAATGCTACATCTTGAAGAAAGGCACAATACTTGGGAAGTTTGACAATAAGTGTGATGAAGGGTTCTTATTTGGTTGCTCAACCACAAGCAAAGCCTATAGAGTGTGGAATTCGGCTAGTGGTATACTTGAGGAGGTTCATGATGTTGATTTTGATGAAACCAATGGGTCACAAGTTGAAAATGAAAATCTAGAAGATGTGAGTGGTCCTCAATTGTCAAAGGCCATGAAGAACATGGATATTGGTGATATTCGGCCTAGGCAAGTGATTGACATTGAAGATGACAAAGATCAAGTGTTCAACTCACCTCAAATGCAATCTAGTAGCTCTCAAGTGTAAGATCAACAAGTTGCTAGTTCATCTCAACCAAGCTCAAGCAATCAAGTTCCACCTCTCCAACCGACCAACATTGCAAGAGATCATCCCATTGATCAAATAGTTGGTGACATTACAAGTGGTGTTCAAACAAGATCAAGATTGGCATCCTTTTGTGAGCACTACTCCTTTTTATCATCCATAGAGCCAACAAAGATTGATGAAGCCCTACAATATGTTGATTGGGTCAATGCTATGCATGAAGAGCTCAACAATTTCACTAGGAACCAAGTTTGGAAACTAGTTGAAAGACCCAAGAACTACAATGTGATTGGCACAAGATGGGTATTTAGAAACAAGCAAGACCAAGATGGTATAGTTGTGAGGAACAAAGCAAGATTGGTAGCTCAAGGATACACTCAAGTTGAGGGTCTTGACTTTGGAGAAACTTATGCACTGGTTGCAAGATTAGAGGCAATAAGAATTCTATTGTCCTATGCATGTGCACAAAACATCAAGCTATACCAAATGGATGTGAAGAGTGCTTTCTTGAATGGATACATCAATGAGCTAGTATATGTTGAGCAACCTCCCAGATTTGAAGATGACAAGAAGCCCAACCATGTGTACAAGTTAAGGAAGGCTCTATATGGCTTTAAGCAAGCACCTAGAGCATGGTATGAAAGATTAAGGGGCTTCCTCTTATCTAAAGGGTTCATTATGGGAAAGGTTGATACTACTCTCTTCACCAAGAAGCTTGGCAAGGATCTATTTGTGCTCCAAATCTATGTGGATGACATCATATTCGGTTCAACCAATCAAGAATTTTGTGAAGAATTTGGCAAGATGATGGAAAATGAGTTTGAAATGTCAATGATTGGTGAACTTAGCTACTTCCTTGGTCTTCAAATCAAGCAATTGAAGAATGACACCTTTGTGAGTCAAGGCAAGTACATCAAGGATATGATGAAGAAGTTTGGCTTAGAAGATTCTAAAGGTATTATCACTCCAATGGGCACTAATGGACACTTGGATAGTGATGCTAGTGGCAACATGGTGGATCAAAAGTTGTATCAGTCTATGATTGGAAGCTTACTCTATGTGACCGCTTCTAGGCCGGATGTGATATTTAGTGTATGCATGTGTGTAAGATTCCAAGCCTCTCCAAGAGAAAGTCACTTGAAGGCTACAAAGAGGATATTGAGGTACTTAAAGCATACACAAGATGTTGGATTGTGGTATCCCAAGGGGTCTAACTTTGAGCTAATTGGATATTCGGACTCCGACTATGCGGGATGCAAGATTAATAGAAAGAGCACATCGGGCACATGTCAAATGCTAGGCATGTCACTTGTATCTTGGTCATCAAAGAAGCAAAATAGTGTTGCACTCTCTACCGCCGAAGCCAAATACATAAGTGCGGGTAATTGTTGTGCTCAATTTCTTTGGATGAAAGCAACTTTGAATCACTATGGGATCAATTTCAAGCAAGAGCCATTGCTATGTGACAATGAAAGTGCGGTGAAGCTAACCAACAATACGGTTCAACACTCAAGAACCAAGCACATTGATGTGAGGCACCACTTCATAAGGGACCATCAAATAAAGGGTGATATCAAAATCACAAGTGTTGGCACCGATGATCAACTTGCCGACATATTCACCAAGCCACTTGATGAGAAGAGGTTTTGCAATCTAAGGAATGAGTTGAACATTCTTGACTTCTCAAATATGTGTTGATGCACCCCCATATATGACATGCCTCTCCTTCGAGCTATACAAGGTCCAAGTTGATTGACATGTCATTCATCAATTATTAGGACTTGTTAGTGCATCTAGACATCAATTCATTAGGCTCATTCATGAAAATCAAATGTTTTTGATGCTTCTATGGTACCATTATTGTTTCTATGCTTGACTTGATCTAGTGGTAGCATATCACATATTTGTGGGCTTGCAATCCTAGAGTTTGATCTAGATCATGAACTTCAAATGTTTAGCTCAACATGGGCAAGATAACCATTCTAAGATGTGTGAACAAGCTTGTCCATGGTTTAAACCGAGTTAAATAGCTTGGGGCAAGTAATCTAGATTGAACCACAACTAAGCTTCTCTCCAATAATCAAACCTTTGAGCACATCTTTTATTATAATAGATGACAAAGGGGGAGAAGTAAGTAGTACAACAAAGAAAAATATTTTGAAAATTTATGAAATGAAAGCACACAAGTAGGGGGAGCAAGCCTATGAATAAAGTTATTGCATATCTTTGTGCATTCATAAGTGCTTGCTTGCATATGTACTTATATTCATGATATTCTTGTGTGGTGAATGCTAGAAACACAATGTCTTGATGCTTGAAGAACTAGCATGATTAGGTCTTGATATTTTCATAAGATATCTAGTTCTCTCAAAGTGTTTCCTAGTTGCTTTTCAAGTGGTTTCTAGGCATTCATGGTGCTAAGGATGGTTAATATTGCACTCCGATTGGTATCACGCTTCAAAGGTCCATGCTACACACCTTAGCATCATTTGGTAGCATTTACTCTCCCACAATTCTTATTCATGCATATGTGATCAAAATGAACCAAACTCATATATCACATATGTAGGGGGAGCTAATACTACCAAAGTTGAAATTTTCATCATATATATTCATTTGTGAAAGGTTGTCATCAATTACCAAAAAGGGGTAGATTGAAAGACCTTGTTTGGTTTTGGTTAATTGATGAAACCTATGGACTAACCCTTGTACTAAGTGTATGATCAAGATAGGGTAGTTCACCTTGATGCATGGAGCTAGATGAAGGATCATGATGAATCAAATGCTCCATGACTAAGGAAAAGAAAAAAGAGAAAAACAAAATGGACCCAAGGCAAAGGTATATCAAAGGGTCATTTTTGGTTTAGTGATCAAGACACTATAGAGAGTGTGATCACATTTAGGATAGATAGTCATACTATTAAGAAGGGAAAACTCGTTTCGATTGCGGTTATCATGTGCCACTAGGTTTGCATTGTATCCTTTTAAAATGAACCTAAGTGACACAACCATGAACTAAAATCCAAGAAATATATTGTAAAGGCTAACATAGATGGACAAAGGTATGGATCACAAGGTGTTAGCACATAGAAGCTTGGAGAAGAAGCAAAGGCTCGGTTTGGAACTCAGAAGAGCTCCGGACGCAGGTCCGAACGTTGATGAGATGCGGTCCGGACCAATGTTGTTGCGTCCGGATAAATACCCTAGCCTCGGCTTCTCTGGACAGAGGATCCGGACACTGTTGTGCGTCCAGACGCAGGACTTCGGTCGCAGGTCTAGAGCTTCGGAGCTCTCTAGTTGCTCACTGCGTAGCAACCGGACGCAAGGTGATGGTCCAGACTCGCACTGTGTAGTGCGTCCGGAGGCTCTGGATGCTCTCGGGTGCTCTCGGGTTGCCCTGGAAATATTTCCAGACGTTGGTCCGGACGCTACTATTCCTAGCGTTCGGAGGTGACACGCAGGCACAGACAAGGGCGCCAACGACTAGATTTGAAATGGAGGAGGGTCCGGACGCAGGCACGATGGTCCGGACCCCCCATGCATAATGCGTTCGGACTAACGCAAGAAAGCAAGGATGAGGAGCAAAACGTATAGCTCAGTGGTGGTTGCTATTTAAGGATTGTGGCCGGCTCCTAGGGCTTTCTCTTGCACCTTCTATTCACTTGAGACATTTGTGCTTGCTTGAGATAGCCCCCAACTCATCTCTCTTTGCTTCAATTGCATTCTTGTGAGAGTTTGAGTGAACCAAGTGCATTGATCATTGCATTGCATCTTAGTGGCATTTGGTCATCGTCATCGCCGTGGGATTTCTTGTTATTCTTGGTGTTTGACAACACCTAGACGGCTTGGCGATTGAGGAGAAGCTTTGGCACGTGTTGGTGATTGTTCGTGGCCGGCTTCATCGATTGTGAGAGGGCTTGTACCCACCTCGGCGGAGCACCAAAGGGTAACTCTAGTCTTTGAGTTACTCTCATTTGGGTGGATTCTTGTGGTGCCCGAGTTAGTGGGCTAGGCTTGCCATTGCCTATTAGCCACCGAATCACCACTTGAGTAGTCGACACAACGAGGACTAGCTTGGTGGAAACCAAGTGAACCTCGGGAGAAAAATCGATTGTCATCTTGTCTCCTAGCTACTCTTTGGTGTTCATATTGTGATTGACTCTTCATTGGTATATTCTTTACACAAGGCATCGGTATAAGCAATCACCTCCTCTCTTGTATTTATTCACTCATATCTTATCTAGTTAAGCTTGCTAGTTATTTTCTTTAGTAGTTGTTCTTCCTAGCTTGTGCTAAGTGTCTTAGGTTCTTGCTATTGATTGTTAGGCACTTAGCTAACTAGAATTGCATTGGATAGGTGGTTTTGCACCCCAAGTAGAGCTAGAGCAAAAAGCTTCGCTTAAGTGTTATCTAACCTTTTGCTCTAGTGATTTGTAGAATTTTTATTAGGCTATTCACCCCCCCCCCTCTAGCCATCTAGGACATTTCAGGAGGTTCGGACGCAGGGCTTGTGTCGGGTCCGGACCATCAGAGATGGGTCCGGAGGCATACCCTAGCCTAGCTCGGCTGAGGAGAGGAGTCCGGACGTAGTTGAAGGTCCAGACGCTAGATCCGGACACGTGTCTGGAGCGCTGGCACTCTCTGGTGTCTCTGTGTAAGTTGATCCGGACGCATGTAATGGTACTGACTGAGGATCCGGACTCGCGTCCGGAGGTGATGCTGGCTCTCGGGTGCGCTCGGGTTCTCTAGAATTTATTTCCGGACCCTGTGTGCAATGGAACCGGACCCTGTGAACATGAGCGTCCCGAGCCACGTGGCGCGTTGTGGTGTGAGCGGCAAAAGAGGCTGTTTGAAATGGTAGGCGACCGGACGCATGCTCGTTAGTCCGGACGGCACCCTGGGTGTGATCAGAGGCAGCGTCCGGAGTGCCTTGCAGAGTCGTTGGCTCTCGACTGGTGAAGGGTCCGGACGCGGCCTATGGTCCGGACCCCCTATGAAAAGTGCGTCCGAAGGTGACGCAGAGGCTCGGATTGAGGGGCAAAATGGCTAGTTGTGAGTGAGGGCTATATATTGAGATATGCCCGGCCCTTGAGCGTACTTCTTGCACATTCTCATCACTCACACTCTTGTGCTCATTTGTGAGAAGCTCCACCACTCATCCTCTCAACACAATTGCATAATTCATGAGAGATTGAGTGAATCCAAGTGATCTCTTTGATTTCATACTAGTGGCACTTGGTGATCGTCGTCATCGCAGAAGCTCTTGTTATTCTTGGAGGTTGCCACCTCCTAGACGGCTTGGTGCGACGAGGATCATTGAGCGGAGGAAGGTGATTGTCTCTGGCTCCGATCGGTGGATTGTGAGGGGTTCTTGAGTCTTCCCCGCGGGAGTTCGCAAAAGACATCTCTAGTGGATTGCGCGTGACTTGTGGATCCCTATCTTGTGTTGGTTTTGCGGCACCCGGTGACGGGTTTGGCGTGTGATGCCAATTAGCGTGTGAACCTCCAAGTAGGTGAATCGTCACAACGAGGACTAGCTGTTGGCAAACAAGTGAACCTCGGTAAAATATCTTGTGTCACATTGTCTCTACCGAGGATTCTTATATTGTGATTGATTATCTATTGGCTCTTCTCTTCGCGGCGGTATAACCACCCTATCTCTAGCTTTGCATTACTATTCTTTACATTCTTGCAAAGTAGAGCCTCTAGCTTAGCTTGTGTAGCTTAGTCTATAATCTCTAGTTATCTATCTCTTGTGTGTGACATAGGATATATCTTGCTAGTAACTAGAATTGTGATAGGTGGTTTGCCGACCCTAGTAGTGCTAGTGTAAACTTGCTTTAAGCTGTGTTTTATTCTAACAAGTTTGCTAAGTGTTGTTGTAGAATTTTTAATTAGGCTATTCACCCCCCCCCCCCTCTAGCCATTCCTAGACCTTTCAGTTTTGAGTTCTTTCATTTGAGGTCATTAAGAGACTCAATTTTTTTTGCATATTCTAACATAAGGGGTACTTTCGACTTTTCACCCTCGAGGTTTAACACCGTTAGAGGTAAATCTGATGGAAATGACATGGATGACATAAAAGTTCATAGCAGTGGCAACTATGAAAGTTCATCTTTTTTAATGGCTTGTATATAATTGACAACTTTTTAATGGCATACATGTAAAAGCCTCGTTGTTAAGAGATCTATTCAATTAAATTATACTAGTATATATATTGATGCACATGTTTGTGTACCGGTCTCATAGCGAAGTTTAACAAACGCCATATTGATCTAAGTACTACTCAACAAAATACAAAAGTTTTATATGAAATGCAAATCATGTAGCTATTCACAAAAGATGTAAAAACTCTAAATGACATCATTGCCTTTTCACTATCAAATCAATTTAATAATCATAGGGAGGGAGAGACACCGCCTCTAACAAATACCCCCGCTAATGGAAATTTAAGAGGCACCACCCTCCTATGTGAACCAATTAACAATATGTGATATGTGCTTCTCAAGACTTGAGCCCTTGACCTTCACACTCACACAAGACCTCCATACCACTATATTAGACACTCATGGTGGAGCTAGCACCGAGAGCAAGTAGGGGCCAAATGGGCCTCAAGAATGTAGAAAGTTATAGGAAAGCATGGCACCATAAGCTATTATATACTTCCTTCATCTAAAATTATAAGACGTTTAACTTTTTTGACCCCAAATTTAACTACTCGTCTTATTCAAAAAAATTGTGCAAAATAGTCAAATTTAAGTTGTCATTTAAGAACTTTTATTAATAAAGCAAGGCACGATAAAAGAAATGATATTTTGTACACATTTTTTAATAAGATGAGTCGTCAAACTTGGTGTTAAAAAAGTCAAATGTCTTATAATTTAGGATGGAGAAAGTAGCTAGCAAGCTTGCATCAGCAGACATCTAATCAATTAAGGCTAAGTAACATACAAAACAACTATGCATGCAAATACAAGTAAACTATGCAAATATACATGCACTTGCATATGATGACCATTAAACTTAATGCACGGCAGAGGGGGGAATAGCCCTCTATGGCCCCAAGGTAGCTCCGCCAGTGTTTGTGAGCATATATAGGATGTTATGGGCTTGTTCTGTTAGTGCAAAAGTCGGCTGATTTCGGCAACTAAATAAACTTGTATGATCTTTTTATCAACCTTCTTGTATTGAATACTTTGGCAACTAAATGAACTTAAATGAAAAATATATCAACTATAATTTTAAATCTTATCAACTACAACTTTTATATAGGGTGTGTTTCCATCCCAGATTGTTTGATTTTTTTTACAAAAATCTAAATACAAAAATATATGAATTTAACAAAAAAATTGAGATCTAATCAAATTCAAATAAAAAAATTACCAACCACAAACTTCTCGATTGGATCTACCACTACAACTTTTGTATTAACCATGTGCACATTCAAGGTCGTGGACCTTAAAACACATATTTGGAACTCTAAACAACTTTAAATTTATTTTTTTAAAAAATTATAAAGTTATAGATTGTATTGAGAACTATAACTTTGGTATAGACTATGTCAATATCCAAGTTTGTTTGAATTTTTTAAATTTTATTAAACTCCATGAAGTTAAGATAATATTTTGGACCTCTAAATAGTTTCAAATCAAAATCTTCTCAACTACAAAGTTATAGATCACGTTGAAAGCTATACCTTTAATATAAAGTTCATATTCATCCAAATTCACACAAAAAAGTTATGAATTATTTTTGTATGCATCTGTTTCTATTTTTTAGAAGCATACCTCTTAAAATATCCACATCTATTAATCAAACTCTAGAGGCGGACCTTAGAACGTTAACACTGATTTTCCTTTGTTAATAATTTTACAGGGGCTAGTGTCCTAAAGTGACCACCTATGTATATCGATAATTAACAAAGCGAATGACTTAGAATGTCCACCTCTGTAAATGATTAACATAGATGAATGCCTACCTGAAGACCACTTGTCAATTTATTGTGGCAATATTAGATATACCCGTCTCTATTAATCAAAAGGATTGTCTCCTAAAATACTTTCAGTCCTTGATGTCACAGTAATCATGTTACTCAACCTAGAGGTGCACTTGTTTGATGGTTGCCACGAACCACCAAACGATCTTCTAATCTAGAGGATCATTGGGCATATCAGGTTCATTATTTTTCTTGATTTAGATATTTTAAATTGTCTCTTTATTTAGAAATTTTTTATCCCCTATCTAAGTAATTGACACTATATATATTTCAGTTAGCAATTTATTATCAAACATATTTTTATGTACTCTTTTATTTAGATATTTTGCTTCCTAATCCACCTGACATCCAAGATAATGTTTTCCTTGAATTTACCTACATATTAATCATATTTGGTATAAACTCTTTAGTACACCATTAGTTGTCTTTTAAGCTAGCATATTATTACAATAAAAAGAAAAGTTTGTGAGTTACATGACAACATTAATGCATGCGATGGTGCAATAGTTGTATCATAATTCTAAATTTTTGCTAATGAGATAGTGATGAAATAACCTTGCTTTTCTCTCGCCTTTCTCTTTCACTATTACAATCCACATCGTCAAAAATTCGATGTAGCATTAAATGAGACAGCCTTGAGGCTACAGACATGATGTAACAATGTATCTGTCCTAAATACTTGACCCCTTTTGCTTTTATTTTCTAGCTCCAACAGACCTTGTTTGGATGCATATGTATCTCCCTCAAACCACATGTGTTGGAGTGTATTTGAACTAATATCTACTCTAATACACCCTAAATCATATAGTTTGAAGGAGATACATGCGCAGCTACCCTATACCATACGCAACTAGAAACCAAGATTTTCCCGACGTTATCGATAATTTCTATTTTTCTATCGGTAATTGGACCGTCAGACGTATTCTCTTTTTTACTAGTGGCATAAATATATCTGTGCTAAGATCCATCTTGTGCATCTTGGGCTCGATAGGGACAGCTGCAGGGGTGTCGCTATGAGCTATCGATGGATCCGAGTCACTCGTGCACCCAAAGTCCATTATATTATATTCAATTGCAGTACAAGATTCTATGTGGTTTCATATTGGAGGAATACTGTGTGTGCATATATAATTAATCGACCATCCATTGATCTACTGTCCCTGGCTCCGGGTAAAGCAGCTTGCTGTGGGAGGAAGTTGTCCTTGTCGGCGTTGATTGCCTAGTGTTTCCTGCGCCGGCAACATTGGAGGTGCATGGGTCGTAGTGTCAATCTATGAAGCTATGCACTGCAGGAGCACAAAAGGTGTTTAGTGTTTACCATTGAGTATACGTTTGTCGCACTGCCTCAACTTGCTTGGTACTGTTGTTGTCAAAAAAAAAAACACTTGCTTGGTATTGTCCGACGATAGAATAGTATAGAACAGTGACGGAGCCAAGCGGCGCTTAACATTTGACAAGCAAAAAAATAGTAGTATAATTTTAATATTTTCTATTTATATTAAAAGGTAGATTATATGAAATTCTTGTCATATATATACTCTCTCTGTCCCAAATTATAAGACGTTCCAAGAATCTTGGAGAGTCAAAACATCTTAAGTTTGACCAATAATTATAGAAAAAACTATAAATATTTACGATATTAAATAGACATGTTATGAAAATATAATTGATAACGAATCTAATAAAACTTAGTTGACGTCATAAATGTTATTATATTAGCATATAACTTTGGTCAAAGTTGAGATAGTTTGACTCTCCAAGATTCTTGGAACGTCTTATAATTTGGGACGGAGGGAGTACCTATTAATATCTTCTATATGATAAAATCATACAAAACATAACTAGATTATAAAATTATCGCAATGAAAAAGACCAAGTTGGTATTTAAGATTTACAAAGTCATTTTAGACGTCTTGCTGTTAATGGGTATATCACTTATCACTGAAAAAATAACACTTAGATCTTAGAATACATATAAGAAACTGTGAGGATACGTTGGTCTTTTTTAACTGCCCCGCTAAGTATAATTTCGGGCTCCGCCACTAGTATAGAATGTAGATATGAATGCGAATAGCCGTGGTCATTAGATGTGAATGAAATAGGGGGATGAGGCAGACGCAAATAATGTCGGGAAAAAATATTTTTGTGTGAAATACACAGATAAAGCAATAATCTGATTAGTCTAATGATTTGTTGTTTCAAAAAAAATTAAACTTAAAACTATTAAAATCAGATGGTTTCAAAACTATAATTTATAGATTTAGTAGGCAATCCCTACATCATTCTCTTTAATCCCAACTTTTTAACAATGTAATAGTATAAGAATAGAATTCCTATTTTTATAATCTATTTCAATATTACAAACCATTTAATATGTTATTTTTAAACATTTTTTTTTTTGCCTTTGTAGAATATTTATGAAGTTATTTGAGTTGTAAATTTGCATATTCGTTGCTTATTTTAGATCTATTGATGGTTTTAATGAAGTTAAAGTTTCAATTTCATTCCACGATGGAAGCATGATGTTATTATTTCAATAATAGATGATATGTCCATCGACAATGAGACATACTTAGTGATTTTACCATCTCAAGACCTGCTAATCCAGCCAAGTCTTTCAAAGATGCTTGTAGGGATAGTTGTGTGCATGCATCTGCTTTTGCACCATGTTTATGGTGAATATATGTAGATGTATGCGAGCATCTGCTTTTGTGCCATGTTTCAGAAAAGAAAACAACTATGAAATAAAATTATGGATTGACTATCTGAATATTATGATTAAAATCCCGGGTGTGTAACAAATATCTGTCCATATCCAACATAAGTATCCTTGCTACATCCATCATCTAAAAATTACCTTTCGAACAGGTGGATATATATGGTTGATAAATGGTTTTCAGCTCTAACTGTGATGTGCAAACTTTGATTCACCGCTGAGGTCACTCCTTTTGCCCACCTGTCGCCGCCTATTCCTATTACCAAAGGTGGCAAAAAGAGAGAGAGTTTTCCCAACTCTTCCTTCCCAAAGATGGAGAGCAATAGTTGGTTACTTAAGGCATAACGCAACCCAAAAGAAACAATTGTTGTGCATGAATCTAGTAAGCAAAGGTGATTACAATAAGGGATAAGAATGCAAAGGTGATTACAATAAGGCCTTGTTCACTTGCGGAGGATTCAATCCAGGAGCTAATTCATTCCAGTCTAGGAGTGAATGAATTTGTTCTCGTCATTTATTTCAGCCCAGAATTAATTCTAGATGGTAGAATGTCCGATTTCGTTCCGGATCATGTAGACAAGAAAACGATAAGCAAGTTTTTGTTCCGGACGGTTTTCATTCCAGACCGACATAAAACAAACGCATGTTTTAGATCCTATCCGGATTGAAAACCGACTACAACAATCCACCCTGAATGTCACTTGGAATAGGTCAATTAATCCGATGAAAACAAACAAGACCTAAGGGACAGGAAAGTAATGACACGAGCCGCAGGAGGTTGAGGGGAAGATGGAGAAGTGTATGTAGAGGAAAAAGTTCAGAAATGTTTGGCCAATTAGTTCCGTTCCCAATTAGTCGATCGAAAAGCTTACTAGGGCTAGAGTCCTAGTAGTAACAAATGTCTGTTGTGTTATTTTGTTAGGTCAAAAAAAAACATCGATCGTGTACTAGTTTCTTCCAGATCAAGAAACATAGAGCAAACCATTGTTGTCTTTTGCTGTACGTATCGATCGACAGAACACAATTATTAGCAATCCAAACCTTTCAATTTCAAAGGAAAAACAAAAAAAAAAAGAACAACCCAAAACCTTTCCAGTGTTGCAAACTTGCAGGCCCAGATGCACCGCAGAGGAGTCCATCTGCCCAAAGCAAGAAAACCAAAAGCATGCGTATCTCTCGCTCTTCCTTTTCCTGATCCAGCTTTAAGTAGGCATCTAAACCAAAGAGCTAGCAGTTTGGTCGCTGGCTGGAGGCAAAAGAGTGGCGCCTTTCTTGGCAGCAAGATCAGACCAGACCAGCGGACCGGGCGATCGATCGAGCAAGCCATTCGTTCACCTAACAATTATGCATGCAATCAATCAATAACCGAGAGGAGGCCCCGGCCGGCTAGCTAGTGCTTGCTGATGAGTCCTCCCTCGTCGGGCGTGGTCCATGGTGCGCTCCTGCGAGGATTTGCACATCTGCTAGGCGCCTGATCTGAACCGGTGAACCCTCTGCTAGCTCGATCGATCGCCTTCACCAATTCGTCGGTCGATCTCGTCCTGGTCCTGCTGGCTCCGATATGATCCTCCTGCTGCATTGCATTTGCTTTGCTTTGCATGCGGGGAATCTGAAACCTAGGAGTAGCTAGCTCGATCCTCTCTGCTACTCTATCTAATATTCTAATCTACCTACGAGATCATCGATGCCGATGCGTTTTTCTTACTGTTGACCAGCTGCCTCCACAAAGCTCTGGTCCTGATTGGTGAGCGCAAAGGGTCATGCCGCATAGATTGGTCATTGGTGATGAGGTGTCGCCAACCAACGACGCCATTTGCATTGCCCACGAGAAACACCATGAATGTTCAGACAGAGTCTCTCCTTTTTTTCCATGGAAAAACGGCGTAAACAAAGCTAGCTCTACCTGCCGTGGTCATGTATATTGATATTGATAAAAAAAAAAAAGGCAGAGCACAAGCGAGTTTATCATCTGTCTCTCGCAGCTTCGATTCGCTGACCTCGCAGACACTACTGACGCACGACACCCAGGTGCGTGTGCATCAGGTGCGGCGCTGCATGTGCCTGCATTCGCATGTCGGCATGCATGTCACGGAGGGCGAATCATCATGCCGTGTTCTTGCAGGAAAAAAAAAGAATATGTTGTCGATTGGTTGGGCTGCATGTGCCTGCATTTGCATGATTTACGACGACTTCACGTCTCTCTATCTAATCACGCTGTGAATCCATGCTAGATAGGGAGTGTCAGTGATGCCGATGGGAGTTTCCAATGCATTATGATTGTGATTCTTGCAGGTATGTGTAGCTCAAACATGTTGGCCCCTGACTGGCCATCAGCCGGACTGAAGTACGTAAATGCTGCTAGTGCAAACAACCAAACATCCTTCTCTCGAATCAGCCTGGTAATGATGCATATCATATGAAAAAGTAGTGCATATCTTTTTTATGCTGACGAAGTAGGATTTGTGTGGTCGTCTTGTGGAGGAGGATATATCACACCTTATGGATAATATATCCTGCTGGAAAGTGGAAACTCAATCTTCAGAGTTCAAAATTCAAAAAAAAAAAAAATCTTCAGAGTTCCCTGTGGTATGCCTGGACGTGATTATTCCTTATGTAGCCATTTCTTGGTGAATTAATGCTAACAAAATCCCTGATGCAAACAGGTGCATGCAAGAAAATGATCAGTATGTGATGTTTTCTTCAGTCGTTGACCATATTTTGGCAATTGACTGAGTGGTTTCAGTTTGACAGAGCAACTGATTCTCAGATACATAAGCACACTGCACACAAGGATTATTCAGTCTGTGTGTCCTGATCAACATCTGGGAGTTTCTCTAACCTCTCTGTCCAATGTGGTAAGTCCTAGGATTATGTTCTGTGTCCTCGCTTACCAAATTGGACGGTAAGCCCTGGATAAATTAAACTACATTATCACCAGCCCATTAGTTTAGTGAGTAGTGACACAGTGAGTCAGTGACTGCCACTAGCCAGTCATCGCTGATATTTTTTTAAGTAAAATAGTGGTTGCTACAAATATACTACTACTAGTTCCAAAAATAGTTCACATTAGCATTTGGTTTGTTCCTAACATACTGACCCAACATCTTCCCGTACATCCTCTGCATCACTCCAGACATGAGGAGCAGACAGTGAGTGTAAGCACACTGTCCACTGAGCCATGATCTTGCATTGCAACCATATGGACCGGATCAATCGACCTGGCTTGTCAGCATTTTCACACACACACAAAAGAGAAATCATAGCAGCCAGAGCCAAAGATTTCAGACGCTTTGAGGCACAGCTACTGTCAACGTGGGTGCATGGTCAGTGCAGAGTGTGTAGAAATGACTGCTGACAGGTACGCTCGATCACAAAGAGTCTACTAGTTGATACACTGATGGAAAACAATGCATGACTGTTCTCGTCTCTCATAAGTACGCTCACACAAACGGGAGGGACTAGTGGATGCACCAATGGCCAACAAGGCGTGTGGTCGTGTGCCTTTCTTTGGCCATGATCGTGAATTCGCACACTTGAGTGTGCAATGTAGGCCACTGAGACCCCATTAGTTCGTCCTAATCGGAAACGAGACAGAGGGAGAGACGTCTCCTTTGAGTGTCCTTGACCAGGGAGGACAGGAGGCTTCTTTGAGTCCCGCCGGGTGATGGGCGAGCTCGCCCAACCAACTTTGCTGCTGCTGCCACTAGACCACCATGCAAGTGCCCTCAACTCATTCGTCCTAACCACAAATCTGAAGACTGCCATTATAATTCTATCAAATTGGAGATATAATTCTGTCAAATTGAAGATATGTCGTCCTGACTCACATGTCATTGACTTGTGTGAGCCCCACATGTTATTGTGATACCAATGACATATCTCCAACTTTGCAAAATTGTAATGGCACTATTCAAATTGTCTTTTTTTTAAGGGAAAAGTAGGACCACAAATCTAACATTTATGAAGCTGCAATTCGAGTTCAATCCAGTCAGTCACTGCAGATTGAAGGATATATTAGTTAGAGCAAGAACACAGTGCACCCTTACCTGATACGGCTCTTGATTTACAGTACAATTCAACAGAACTCGACTGTGCTACATACATCGATTCACTTTGAAATTACAAATATCGTCTACCTATGATGCAAATTATTTCGCGTGGCATTCTGACCTCATCTTTCTGTTCTTTTTGGTCAGAAAATTGTTCAATACATCATCCAGGTCCTGGTGGTACATGCACACTCAAGAGCAAGAATTCTCCACTGCCATAATGCACAACCAGACAAGAATGTACACATCTGTCTCTGCACGAAAATGGATCCACCCAGGCCAGGCGCCCAGGCCCCAGCGCAAGGAACCCGGCATCTGAAAGCTTCGCATGGAGACTGCTATTGACAAGCCCTAAGCCAGTAGCCAGCCACAGGGTAGCAACTAGCAAGCGGCAGAATACACACAAAGCACATTGACAAACTATTCAAAAGGAATTGTTAGAAACTAACAAACACCTGTTACTTTTCATATAAGGTAAACACCTGATTGTGACTTTCCCAGGGCAGCTGGTACACTGCTTCATACTAATCTACTGACATCTAATGAGGATGAAAGAGTGCACAAAATGCATATATCAAATTATCCAACCTGCGGTTCCAGATCTTCTCTGCTAAACACACTGACACGATTATGGTACATTT
The DNA here is from genome assembly GCA_022036555.1 of Microstegium vimineum. Taxonomy (NCBI): domain Eukaryota; kingdom Viridiplantae; phylum Streptophyta; class Magnoliopsida; order Poales; family Poaceae; genus Microstegium; species Microstegium vimineum. Next base: position 41,786,655 of record CM039125.1, read on the forward strand.
GGAAGGCAAGGAATAACAGTCGCTTCCACAAAAGACAGTGAACTCTCAGCCAGATGCCATGCAACCATGGCCGATGTACATGGAACAAACTTCCTTTTTTATGGATCATGAACAGGTAGCAAACAAATGAAACAATCTGGTGATGAGAGTGAACAAGTGGAAACCGTCAAGACGGAACCCATGAGGAACAGGCTCCCCTTTCACCCTCCCTACAACCTGACAACAAAATTTCTGCTCCAAAATCGATAGGCTTTAGGGGTTAACACAAGTAGCAAAGAGACCCCTAAGCTCCAGCGAAAGAAATTCCAATGTCCTGGCAGAGGCTAGTTGCAAGAATCCCAAGACTGTTACAGCTCCAAGACATCAACTACATGTCTGACATTCAACTACCAGAGAATGCCACCAACAATCCTGGCTCAAAGGCTCTACTAAGGGGGTGTTTGGATCCCATTGGCAAATTGGCAAAAGAGCAAATTTGTCATTTGGCAAATAGCAAATTTTTGCTCTTTTGCCATTTTTTGCCTTGCATGTTTGGATCCATTTGCCAAAAAGTAGCAATTCTTTTGCTCTTTTGCTAATTTGCCAATTTGCCAAGGAGATCCAAACACCCCCTAAATGAGTTCACACAGCCCAATTTAGGAATCCAGCAATAGGGCAAAAGACAGCACACAGATTAGCTACTCAGGCTAGGAACTACAGCAGTTATCAGGAATGAATATTTTCCTTCCCAAATGTAAGCCAAGCAAACAGATGCCCAATTAAAGAGGTGCATTACATCATGTGAAGTGTAGAATGGAATCATCTGGATCTCAATGATGCAAGCTGCCATTAGAATTAATGCAAGTTACCTATCACAAAACTATTACGAATTTTTATTAATATCACTATTTTATCATTCTTCTTAAAATGACATCTTGTTCTTATAATTTGAAAACCAAAAAAAAAAATTCATGTATTATGATAACATTAAAAACCCTGACCATGTATAGAGCTAATCTTACTAGTTCCAAAAATATAATGGTCTGACTCTGACCATGTATTGTGATATCAAAACAAAAGGAACACCAAGTGCAGCATCAAATTAAAGATCAAATATAGCACTTTTATGAATATATCCAACATTTCCAATCCAAAACAAAGCGTATGATAGTCCTCTATTCTGTACAAGCTCCTAATTTATGTGTCACCACAGCTCGGTTGCTGTGGTTACAACCACAACTTTAACACTGGGTGGGACTTTAGAGCAAGAGAATAGATGCCGCTGGTGTTCAAAACTTGTAACATTGGGTTACTTTACATTCAATAGTAAGGTAATTCTATCATTAACTCATGATTGGCACCCCACATGCCTCAACTCATCATGACATTTAATTTGCAAAAGATCAGATCGCACCCAAAGACATTTCATCAATTGTCATTTAATTACATGCTTACACTCAAGTTTCCAATCACATGCAGTGGATTACCTGAAAGATATTAGGTTCACCTGCTGTAGGTACCAGAAACAAGGGAGTAACATCTTTTTTTCAAGTTTCCAATCACATGCAGTGGATTACCTGAAAGATATTAGGTTCACCTGCTGTAGGTACCAGAAACAAGGGAGTAACATCTTTTTATCAAGCAAAGCGAGCAAAAAAAAAAGTGGGATTATAACTCTGCAAGTGATTGTTACTGAGAAACATCGCAAAATAGATTGATGCTCAACATATAAGGAATATTTACTTGAACAAAACCAGTACCAATTGGCAATCAACATATAAGGAATATTTACTTGAACAGAACCAACATCCGAATGCTTCATCATTGATTGCCAGAAGACCCAGTGCCAGTGGTTAAGTCATAACTCTTAACATACTTGCTCAACTTTACGCTGTTACACATTAACACTGCAATGCAACAATATAATATGCTACTCTAAATTGTAATAAAATCAACATGCAAATTGAATACGACATGATAGATGTCCTGAAGGGTAACCTATTGAAATATATGGGGGCTACTTACTTGTTGGTATGAGAAACCTCAATAGATTGGTACATCATAGTATCATTCTATAAATTTTACTCAGATGACACAAATCCTTGTTTTATACTAAGTACTCTGTGCTTATGACTTGTGAGTACGAGGAATGACTGAATGAAGCAGTAGTGGACTAACACGTCCCATTCCTCCAACCAAACACCCAATAGACACATCAAATAAAGCACAAAACAGAGATATTATGTGAACATATCACTAAAAGATGTTGAAACTGGGAAATGAATCTTATCATGTCTAGTTTTCAGTACAAAAAACAAAATACAAATGTTATAGTCCTTGACAAAAAAAAAGAAGTCCAACCCCTAAAGTGAAACCCATCAAATGCAGGTTCCAATGGAACTACTCAAAAACATATGAGTAATCAACTTGGTGCAAACATATAGCAATATTTGCAGTATGTCTATTGATTATATCCATGATGACACTTATATAGCTGCATGTTCTGCTTAGCCTTTCAGGTACTATCATTCTCTCATATTTTTTTGTTGTTGTTGCCAACATCAGAGCACTAATGACTCTTGGTGCCCACATCCATCGTATCAACCCTTGGCGTTGCATCCCCAGCATCCATGGGAGCTATGGCTGCCCCCTCTTCAGATAATAGCACACCTCCAGCATCTTGAGTGTCTGCTTTCTGCCCTGGCCCAAGATCCCCATCTTTTTCAAGGCCATCTTCTGTCAAGTCCATAGACACCTCAACTGCAGTTTCCACAGACTCGGTTTCAAAAGGTCTGGCCTTTCTTGGCCTCCCACGCCCTCGCTTCTTCACCAATGCATCAACTTGGGTTTCTGCAGTTTCAGTTTCCAGTGGCCTCTTTCTAGGTCGCCCACGACCTCTCTTCTCCATCAAAGGAGTACCAAATGATTGCAAAATCTTAGCTTCAACTTCATTTTGCATAGGCCCAGTTTGGTCTACAGCTTGTGCAGGCAGAGCTTCATGTGGACCCTCAGTCATCTGTGCATCTTTCAAGTCCCCAGTTTCCAATGTCTTCTCCTTTCTTGGCCTCCCACGCCCTCTCTTCACAGCTGATGCAGCAACCCCTGCTTCTTCAGTTTTGGTTTCCAACGGCCTCTTTCTAGGACGCCCACGGCCTCTCTTCTCTGTCAAAGGAGTACCCAAGGATTGCAAATCACTAGCTTCAACTTCACTTTGCACAGCCCCAGTTTGGTCTGCAGCTTGTGCAGTCAGAGCTTCCTGTTGACCCTCAGTCATCTTCTTCTCTGTCAAAGAAGTACCCCAGGATTGCAGATCCCTAGCTTCAACTTCATTTTGGACAGCCCCAGCTTGGTCTGCAGCTTGTGCAGTCAGAGGTTCATGTTGACCCTCAGCCATCTGGGAGCTTTCAAAGGGCCACTTTCCAACGCCTTCTCCTTCCTGGGCCTCCCACGCCCTCTCTTAGTCAATGAAGCATCAGCGGACTGCACAGATTCAGGTTGCATCTCGTCTTTCCCAGCAACCACAGCCTTAGGTGGGCGCCCGCGTCCCCGCTTCGCATCAACCTCAGTACTGTCACTACACGCAGATACGCTCATGGAGGAACCACGCAAAGCACTAATATCAACAGCAACCCTGAGCGGCCGGAAAGGCCTACTCTTACCACTGTGGGGCACGGTAGCAGGTGGCTGTGAGAGAGGAGTGGTATTCGTCTGTGGTTGTCCATCAGCAGGTCCCTGCTCACCTCCCAGCAACGGCGCCACAGCAGGGTAGGCATCCTTGCGCGGGCGTCCGCGCCCCCGCTTGACCCCAGACGGAGGTGGTGGAGCAATAGCTCCCAGCAGCTGTGAAGAGGACAAACGCACAGGGGCCTTCTTCCGAGGGCGTCCACGGCTCCTCTTGACCCCAGATAGAGGAGGTGGTGGAGCAATGGCTCCCAGCAGATGTGACAAGGAGGAACGCACAGGGGCGTTCTTCCGAGGGCGTCCACGGCCCCTCTTGACCCCAGATGGAGGCGGTGGATCAATCGCTCCCAGCAGTGGCGAAGAAGAGGAAGGCGGAGGGACAAGGGCGTCCTTCCGCGGGCGCCCACGCCCCCTCTTGACCCCAGATGGAGGCGACGGCGAAGGAGAGGAAGCCACCGAGTCTAGGGCGTTCTTGCGTGGGCGTCCACGCCCTCGCTTGGGGCCCTGAAACGCCGGAATCGAAGCGGAAGGGGATAAATCTGGGTTCTTGCGAGGCCGCCCACGACCGCGCTTCTGCCCTGGAGCCGGCTTGGGCTTGGGCGGGCTGCTGGAGACGAAGTAGTTGCCAGAGACGAGGCGAAGTTGGCCATGGGAATTGAGGCTGCGGAGATGGACGGAGAGGAGCGCGTCGTGGCGAGAGTGGAGGCCGGAGAAGTGGTCGGCGATGTAGTTGGCGATGGCGCTGCGGCTCGACCCGCTCGGGTCCCGCAGCTCCGTCAGCGCCTGCAAGATCATCTGCGCGCGCATCCAATCCAAAACCATGGGTCGATATGCAGACACAAGATTCAGTGTTGATTCCAACAACGAACCGAGGAGGGAGACGGGGAGCAGCTTATGATGGAACAGGGGAAACGAAGCTTACCTCCTTGTATGTCGGATGGAGACGGCCGGCAGAGGGTGGCGCCGACGAAGGCGACGCGACGGCAACCACCATCTCGCCTTGCATCCGCAAGGCTGCTGCTTTCCCCTACTGCTATGGGGATTTGGGAATGAGGGAATTGGGATTGGGGATCTGCTGACTGCGGCGCAGGTGAAGAGGTGAGTGATAGGAGAGCAGTGCGGCGCGGGTGATGCGAGTAGGCGAAGCCGCCGATGCCGACAAGGGGCGTGATTGGTCCGACGGGGCTCGTCGGATGCAGGAGGTGTACACCTGTGGTTGGCTGGACCAACTGGGTAATACGCGCAAATCGGCCCGCCTAGCCTGGCTTTTGTTCGATTACGAAAAACCAAAGAAAGGCTGTGTTTAACTTTACAAAATTCTCCATCAGATCGAATTCTTATTCCCCGTCACATCAAAATACCGGTACATATATGGAGTACTAAATATAGATGAAATAAAAAAATTAATTGCACAGTTTTGTTCGAACATTTTAAGCCTAATTAATCAATGTTTGGACAATTATTACCAAATAAAAACAAAATTGCTACAGTGTGACGCGACAAGTGCTACAGGATTTTTTTCACCAGATTTTCATCATCTAAACACAGCCAAAGGGTGTGTTTAGTTCCCCCAACTTCCTCAATTTTCCATCACATCCTCATCACATCGAATTCTTATTCCTCATCATATCAAAATACCGGCACATATATGGAGTACTAAATATAGATGAAATAAAAAAAAATTGCACAATTTTGTTGTACTTTACGAGACGAATATTTTAAACCTAATTAATCAATGTTTGGATAATTATTATCAAATAAAAACAAAATTGTTACATTGTGACGTGACAAGTGTTACATGATTTTTTTTCACCTCAGGATCTAAACACAGCCAAACAAAAAGCCTGACTTCTGTTTCTGGCAAGCCTGGCTAGCGCGTTGCGCGTCGCGTGATCGGCGCTCTCAAGGACCTGTTTGGTTTGTCTGACTAGGATGGTTGAATCATTCATTCAAACTGAATATGGATTTATTAGAAAAGTGTAAGTGATACAACTTGTGTTTTTTTTTTGAAAACAGATACAACTTGCATTGTTTGTACGAGTTATATTAGATAGGCTATCGTGACAGTTCCTGTGATCTAATCAAACCATGAAGACCCAAATAAAAAAATAAACTAGCAAATTCGGATTTAATCAAAACAATTACCTGGTTTAATCTTGGACCTATTGCATGTTCGGTTGTCGTTTAGTCGGTTGATAAGCCGGTTGATACTGTTTTTTACTATTTTGTTATGAAATAAAAACACTATAGCATGATGAATAAGTCGGGCTAAAGCGCTAAGCCTCCTACCTGTCCTACACTTACAGTCCTACACTTACAAGCAACCCCTTCACGTGATCCAAGGTTGCAGCTTGCAAGCTAGGCCAGAAAAAAAATAAGATCAAATTCCGTTTTACTAGCTAGATTTATGGGCGCTTTAGGTAGTGTGTGGGCCCATCCATTGCCCATACAGGCGAATAAACACAAGAAACTAGTTTCTCAACTGATGCGATGCTGGCAAACAAATAGATCTTGAGAGACTAAACCAATTACCTCCCGCACTCATATGATATGGATTAGGAGGCTCTGTTCCTTTGAACTCAGCTTATTCTCTCTCATAGAATATTATTCTCGTTTCAGACTAATAAAATGGTTGGGTCTTGCTTGCGGAGTGTTGCTGGCCAGAGATGGTGGTGACGCTATTGGGATTTGGGACCTATGTTTCCCCGGTCTTTCTCCGTCCTGGCATCGTCTTGGGCGGTGTTGGTTGCAAGCTGTTGGGATTTTGGCCGTCAGGGTTTAGTTCACACTTCACAGTTTATGGCGTTACGGTGCAAGGCATACAGTAGAAATACTTTTGCTTGAGGTTTCAAAAGGAGGGTTGTTGTCCTTCCATTCTATCGGCAGCAAGGGCAATTCCAGGCTCAGGTGTGCACGGGGGTGTATCCTCGGCAGATGGGTGTTTATTGTTTCTTCGATCCCTTTTCAGAAACGCTGCAGCAGCTCCTCCCAAAGCTAGTGACAGATGGTGCTTCTCGTGGGCATGGAATTGATCTCCGGCAAGTAGAGATGCTCCGAAAGACACGTATGTGTAAAGTGGGTCACGTTATGTTTTGACTTTAATGTAGCCATGTTACAAAATTTCGGCTCAGCTTAACTAATTCATCATTAGTACATACTTACGGTAGCACCACATTGTTAAATCGACTAATTAGGTTTAATAGATTCGTCTCACAAGTTAGTCTCAATCTATGTAATTAATTTTATATTATTTTATATTATATTTAATACTCTAAATTGTGTCCAAACATTTGATGTAATAAGGACTAAAGTATAGCGGGGTCAAACAAACATCCCCCTAAGGCCCCTTTTGAAAACTCAAATGTCCTTAGAATCCCTAGCTTTTCTAATGGGAAATCCATAAGGATATTAGTTAAATACCTATTTAGCTAATTATAGAGAGGTTTTCATACCTGGATTTGCCTTGTCCTTGCTTTCAAATTAGCCAAATAGCCCTAAGAGCCGTGTTTCCTTCCGGACTGGGCCGACTTGCCTCGCGTACGCGTCAGCCACAGCCACAGGCGCCCATGCGTCTGATTTCAGATGCTAGGGACAGAATCGATGCCTGGTCGGTCTTTTGCCTGCGAGACTGAAAACCAAACAGGCCGTCCAGACCGAATCTAGTAACGTATGCAACGAATTATCTAAGTCAAAAAGCAACATATCAAGAAGACAAGAAGAGAAACTTAACTTCAGGAAGCTGGATTCTACACCAGAAACAGAGCATCATCATCGCAATAATACTTGGCGAATGATTTACAGAAAATGTAGCATTGATATGAAAGCTGTCTGATCATAGACCAAGCTTTCTCAGATAGATTAGTAAAATGAACATCCCCAGACCTAAGCCACTTAGACAATCATTGAATAGTTCAACAACTAGACATAAATTGACACGACTGATTCGTGCAAACCCCTACAGCACCTCACACCGTGTTAGGTCTGTCAGTCAGCAACCAAGAGGTCGGGTTGATCAGCCTACAAAATAACATCCCACCTATGTATCCAACTATGTACTCCATCAACTGCATCTGCAAAAGAAATTTAGCTTTAGTCGCAGATAAACAGTTTTCTTAAAATCAGAATTATACAAATATCCCAAAGGTATAACTAGGATTATCTGAATAGAGGCTTTGAAAGACTTGTTTTCACTACAGTTGGTAACAGAAAATCAATTTTAGTAGAGAGTATTAAAATGTGATGAAAGTCTTAATTAGGCTCTTAAAAAGCATAACACAACTAAAAGCGCTTGCTTCAAATGATGTAGTATGTACAATATTCAAGCATCTGGTCATCACTAATTATATGTTTTTTTTCTTTTGGGGAATCTATACAAGAAAAGGCTCCAATAAAAACCTCCTTTTTTTTGGCTAGCGATTTTACTGAAGCACGTGAGGATTACTACAGATAGTTTTCATCAAACACAAAATTGCTATGGTTTGTGGAAATGTATAGAAACAAAGTAGTCCAAAAAGGCAGCTTTTGTAGATACGAAGTCACAACAGCAGAAATCTAACTAAAAGAAGTGCTAGTCTAGTAAATTTTCAGCTGGAAAATGGTTACTAACCAAAGGAATATAACAAAATCAAGCAACAAATAATGCAACAATTCAAGATGATGTACAACAAATGAAAGAATGACCAGCAAAAAGCACAACAAAATGCACCACAAAAACAAGTGCCTTGCAACCACATTTTACTTTAGACAGAGGATATTCCCCATACTTATTCATGTAGTGAACCAAGACTAGCTCATTTGGTATAGAGCGCAAATTCAGGTCCTTTTAGAACCCCCATGGTTACCCTCCAAAAAGAAAAAAGATACTCATGGTGCTAAAATTATCCTCAAATGCTTTCAGAAGACTCTTCAACTCCATATATAGGAGTGTCGCACTAGTTAAGGCTCTCAATTCAAGGAATTAATTAAATTCCATGACTGCTAACTGGAAGCTACCAGAACATTACACTGAAAGATTCCTTAAAAATAATTGTGCTATCATTATTTTTTTATAATAAAAACATTGTTTCCTGCACTGCCTGATAAAAATATTGCATCAGATTCTACCTGATTCTGTCCTGACCAGGCAACCTGGAACAGACAGAGAATCCAGCCCTAGGCGTCCGAAATCCAACCCCTAGACTTTCTGCCTGGACCAGGCCTAATGGCCAGGGTCAGTACAAAACATGCCCAAAGTTCCATATGATCCATTATTTTGAACGCTTTGGCTACTTGCCCTACATGCAATATCTTTTGTTTCTTTTTCAGAATTTAATAAATACTAGATGCCCTGCATGTAATACCCCGGGTGTAACACCCATGACGAAGAGCAAGGTGCCCAGTGCTTTAACGGACAAGCGGCCAACCAACCATGGGAGTGGAAGATGTGTATATGTCCCAAGAGTCTGGACAGTGGGCAAGAAAGAAAATAGAGAAATTAAAGAAACAGAACAGACAGGAAAGGAAGGTTTCTTCATCGTGTTATCTAGATCATCTAACCACTGATTTTCCTTCTTATTTTTTTTTGCTACTCACATCGTCAGATTTAATCTCAACGGCGAACATGGGTTTTGACAGGTGGTATCAGAGGCTCGTCTTCTTCGACATGGTCAATTGGGTGGCACCTCCTTTCTGGTGTGGCGACAAGCAGTCCGTCACAGATTCCTTCAGCCTTTATTTGTAATCCCTCAGCAGTCGGTTCATTTATGGTTTTTCCTCCATTCGAGTGCAGTCCTGCACTCCTCTAATTCCGTTTCTGCAATAGTTTCGGCCTGAGGGCGATTGGATTTATGGTCGTGCTTGGTTTTGGATCAGAGAAAGATGGACAAAGCACAACTCCACAAAAGGCCTAATCTAGACAGGCATGAAGATCTGAATGTTCTCAAGAGGAAGTACTGCATGCTGTAGAAATTTATGCATGCCGTAGAAATGATATATCCTAGATAAAGAGGGAAGTGTTGAAGTATCAATAATTTCCCATGCAGTGAAGGGGGACTTGTAAGGTTCGGACCTCACCAATGGCATATAGTTAGAATTTGCCAAACAGGGCAAGCCAAAGTGGCGACACATGACAAAATGAAAGAAGAGTGCAACCAAATGGCTTAGCTAACCAAAACCAAGGAAATACAGATTTGGCAGGTAGGTCAAAATGCCCCCTCATGGGAGCAATCTGATATTATGATTAACAAATTGCTTTGGGTATCATAAATTGTTGCGTGCTTTCCACCTAAACTCCTTGTGAAACTGATACATGAAATAAGATTTAAGCTTTAGCAGGCTTTGCATTAGAACTTCAATGAGGTGGGTGTGTTGGGCCCTCGGAGGGAGGGAAGCAAAGGACAAGGAATCAGGTAGGTGCTTTCTATCTTAATGCCTTGCAAATCTGGTATGCAAGATGAGGTTAAGGGCCTGTTTGGCTGGGCTTTGCATAACAACTTCAATGAGGTGGGTGTGTTGGGCCCTCGAGTGGGGGGGGAGGTGGGGGAGGGGAGCGGACAAAGGACAAGGAGTCAGCTAGGTGCTTTCTATCTTAATGCCTTGCAAATCTGGTAGGCAAGATGAGGTTAAGGGTCGTTTGACAAGGCTCCGGCTCTAGAGACAGCCTCTTTGGTGGAGTTGAAGCACTTTGGAAAATGTTTGGCAAAATAGCTCCTTTATTTTCAGAAATGAATAGAGTATATATCTAATGTCCATGTTGCCCCTAGCTATTACTGTTTTTATGAACTTGATTTTCTCTAGCTTTTTTTCATTTCCTTTTTTACTGTATAATTCATAACAAAAAGGCATTATTATTATATGACTAAATTTTCAACTTGGTTTGAACTTGTGCATGGTGGCCAGATGTCCAAGTATGTATACATTTATTGCTCTGTATTTCTTCTTTTATTTTTCTAAGGGAAGAGGAGTGGTCATGACATCACCTGATCCTCGCGCCTAGCTCTGCACGGATGTGGAACGCTATGTGCAAGCGCCAGTCGAGGTCAGACAGCCAAGACCATGCTCGTGCCTGCTGAATATTGTTATTGGATTGGCTAACCCTAGAAGGGTAGCAATATAGTGTAGGCATACATGGGCCTCATGGGCCTATACACACACATTCCAACACCCCCCCGCAGTCTCAACTACCGGCGCAGCGGAGTTGCAAACTGGACAAGAAAGAAACAAGGGCACACACACGAGCCCCCCACAGACGCAACTAGCCACTAGTGATGTTGAGGCTGGAGCGAAACTCGGAGAAGGTGGAGGACGGGAGACCCTTGGTGAAGATGTCGGCAAACTGCGAGGTGGTCGGGACATGGAGAACCCGAACATCGCCGATAGCGACCCGATCCCGAACAAAGTGGAGGTCGATCTCCACATGCTTGGTCCGCTGGTGCTGCACAGGGTTGGTAGAGAGGTAGACCGCGCTGACGTTGTCGCAGTAGACAAGCGTGCTCCGGGAGAGGGGGCTGTGGAGCTCAGCAAGAAGCTGTCGGAGCCAAGAAGCCTCAACCACGCCGTTAGCCACAGCGCGGTACTCCGCCTCGGCACTGGAACGGGAGACCACTGGCTGGCGCTTGGACGACCAAGACACCAAGTTGCCGCCTAGGAAGACGGCGTAGCCCGAAGTGGAGCGCCGAGTGTCTGGACACCCGGCCCAGTCGGCGTCGGTGTAGACCACGAGCTCGGAGGAGGACCGGTGGAGTAGAAGGCCGTAATCGACTCTGCCGCGGAGGTAGCGGAGGAGCCGCTTGAGAGCAGTGAGGTGTGGCTCACGTGGATCATGCATGTGGAGACATATCTGCTGCACTGCATAGGTGATGTCCGGCCTAGTGAAGGTGAGGTACTGAAGAGCACCGACAAGGCTCCGGTAAGCAGTGGGGTCAGTCACTGGGGTGCCCTCAGCCTCTGACAGCTTGGCCTGAGTGTCAACTGGAGTGGAGCAGGGCTTGCAGTCAGTCATCCCAGCGTGCTCCAGGATGTCAAGAGTGTACTGGCGCTGGTGAAGGAGGAGTCCGGCGGGACGAGGCTCAACTGTGACCCCGAGGAAGTGATGTAGCACACCTAGATCCTTCATAGCAAACTCCTGCTGGAGAGAGGTGATGATGTGCCGGAGGAGAGACGGACTTGAGGCGGTCAGCACAATGTCATCAACATATAGCAGCAAATAGGCAGTCTCATCTCCATGGCGATAGATAAACAGAGACGTATCTGACTTGCCCTCCACAAAACCAAGTGTCAACAGGAAGGCAGCAAACCGAGAATACCAAGCCCGAGGCGCCTGCTTGAGGCCGTAGAGGGACTTGTTGAGCCGGCAGACCATATCAGGACGAGAAGAGTCAACGAAACCCGCTGGCTGACTGCAGTAGACTGTCTCAGTCAGATGACCATGCAGAAAGGCATTCTTGACATCCAGCTGATGCACAGGCCAGGAGCGAGAGAGAGCCAGTGAGAGAACCGTGCGGACGGTAGCCGGCTTCACCACTGGACTGAACGTCTCGTCGTAGTCGACTCCAGGGCGCTGAGTGGAGCCCCGGAGAACCCATCGAGCCTTGTACCGCTCGAGGGTACCATCAGCCCGCCGCTTGTGTGTCCAGATCCACTTGCCTGTGACCACATTGGAGCCGGTGGACGAGGCACCAGATCCCACGTCTGGTTGGCGAGGAGGGCCCCGTACTACTCTTCCATCGCGTGACGCCAGTGAGGGTCCGACAAGGCGTCACGAACGGAAGAGGGTATCGGAGAGACCCACGGCTCACCGGGCATCGCCGCAAGAGCCCGTGGCGGCAAGGTCCCAGCCGTGTGCCGCGTCACCATGGGGTGAACATGACGCAGGTGGCGGTGCAGAAGAGACGGGTGGTACACGGACGACACGTCAGGTGCAGTCGTAGGCGGCGGAGGTGGCGGCGTAGGGGTCGTCGGCGGAGAAGATGCCACCGGTGGAGGCCGAGGTGGTGATACCGGCGAGGCGGCCGGCTCCGGGTGCACGGGAGACGGGCACGGGCGGCGCTGGTAGACACGCCCGAAGTGCGCAGGTGGTGGCGGAACCGCCGAAGCAGCGGGGCCCGCATCCGATGGCCCCGCATCGGTCGCAAGGCAAGCACCAGAGAGCGTCGGGCCGGTGGCCGGACCCAGCGAGGGTCCGAAGGACGGCGACACGGCGACCGGGCCCGGCGAGGGGCACAGAGGAGCAGTACCTGCAGGAAACAACGGCAAAGGTGGCTGGTCCACCGTGTCAGTGGCAAACAAGGAGAAGAGGTCCGGGTGGGAGGTGATGGTGGGTGGTGAGGTGGTGGAGAAAGGGAAGACGGACTCGTCAAACACCACGTGACGAGAGATGAGGATCCGACGAGAGGTGAGATCGAAGCAACGGTACCCCTTGTGATCCGGAGAGTACCCGAGGAAGACACACAGGGTCGACCGGGGTGCCAGCTTGTGGGGAGCGATGGCAGTGGTGTTAGGGTAACACGCACACCCGAAGGTGGTCGTAGAGAGGTGAGGTACCGAAGAGAGCGTGGTGTGGAGTGGGAGCTGGACAGGCAATAGAAGGTAGGCAGTTAATGAGATAGGTGGAGGTGTGGAGACTCTCAGCCCAGAAACGAGCCCAGAAACGAGCAGGAAGCGAAGCGTGAAAGAGAAGGGTGCGCATAGTGTCGTTCGTGGTACGAAGCATGCGCTCAGCCTTGCCGTTCTAGGAGGAGGTGTAGGGACACGACATGCGGATCAGCATACCGTGAGAGAGGAAGAAGGTGTGAGAAGTGTGGTTATCGAACTCACGCCCATTGTCACATTGGACGGCCTTGATAGTGAGGCCGAACAGAGTGGACACCCAAGCGAAGAAGTGGAGGAGCGTAGAGAAGGCATCAGACTTGAGACGCAAAGGAAAAGTCCAAGAATAATGTGAGAAATCATCAACAACGACAAGATAGTACTTATAGCCAGAAATGCTCATGACAGGAGACATCCATATATCGCAATGTACAAGATCAAAGATCCGGGTGGCATGTGAAGTAGATGTAGGAAAAGGAAGACGAACATGACGACCCAACTGACAAGCATGACAAATATGCTCATCATGAGAGCGAGTACATGGTATGACGGATCGACTGCTAAGCTGTGTCAAAATGGCATGACCAGGATGCCCGAGACGTCGGTGCCATGTCGTGGAGGAAGAAGTGGTGGCGAAAGCAGCTGACGACCCAGAGGACGGAGCCGAAGAAGGGGATGCAGGAAACCGGAGGGTGTATAGGGGCCCCGAGCTGTCACAGCGGAGTAGAGGACGTCGGGAAGCCAAATCCTTCACAGTAAGACCAGAGGAGTCAAATTCAACAGAACAAGAGTTGTCAGCTGTAAAACGACGAATGGAAAGAAGGTTGTGAACCATAGAGGGAGCAACCAAGACATCAGGAAGCCGAAATGGACCGTGAGTGTGAGCGGCACCCACGGAAGTGACAGGAAGGCACGATCCATTCGCGACCATGATGGACGAAGGGTGGGAGGAAGGAGGGTGGACAGAGGAGAGTATACCGGGGTCGGAGGTGGTGTGGTAGGTGGCACCCGAGTCCGCGACCCAGTCCGGGCCGACTGGAGGAGTGAGGGTCAGGGTGCCGAAGGAGCGGGCCAAGGCCGTCAGGTCCCAACCGACAGGCCCGGGCATGACCCCGGGAGGTGGAGTCCACGGAGCCGAGGTCGGGGCGAACGGGACCCCAGCGAGCATGGCCGCCGGTGGGCGAGGCTCGCCCCCGGTAGCCTGGAAAGGCCACATGGAGATACGCCTGGTCCAGGGGTTGGTGAAGGTGGGCCACGGTACACCCCGTGGCGGCGACGGAGTGGCCGCAACACGGCCCGTACCAGCACCCGCACCACGCCCGCCCCCGCGGCGACGGCGACCACCACGCCCCCCCCCCACCCCACCCCCGCTCGGCCCGGGAGGACCCAGCAGGGACGACGTAGGTGGAGCGGCAGGGCGGGGAGATGGAGTAGCCGCGAGGGCTGTCGAAGAGGACGAGGACCCCAGTGTGGGAAGGGACCTAGGCTGGATGCCCTGAGTGATCTCCTCCAGGCAAAGGTCGTCACGGACCTGCAGGAAGGAGGGGAAGGGCTTCTGACGGGCGATCCACGTGCGGAGGTGGGCATAGCGCTCGCTGAGGCCGCGAAGGACGTTGAGGACCAGGTTCCGGTCCTCCACGGCCCAGCCAAGGTCACCAAGGGCGTCGGCCATGGTCTTCATCTTCTGGCAGTAGTCGCGGACGGAGAGGTCACCCTGGACAAAGGTACGGAAGGCCGCGTCGAGTCGCAAGGCCCGTGCCTCGGCATTGCCCAAGAACTGACCCTCAAGGGCCAGCCAGGCACTCCGAGCCGTGCTCTCAGGGTCGCCGCGAACGAGGTCGTGGAGGTCGAGGGTGACAGTCCCGAGGATCCAAGACCGGACGATGCTGTCAAGGCGCAGCCATGCCGCGGTCCGAGCCGTGGCGGAGTGTCGGTGAGGACGTGGTCGTCGAGAGCGTAGAGGCGAAGGGTGAGAAGCACCAGGTCCTTCCAGCGGGCGTAAGAGGCCGACTCGGAATCGAGGACGACTGGGACCAGGTTCCGGATGTTCTGGACGGCGCCAGTCTGGTAGTGCAGCTGCGCGACCTGTGGGTCGAGCGAGGCGGGCCAGAGAGCCACCGGGCGGGGTGCGGTCCAGGTGTCGGAGGTGGCGGTGGCGCTGGCGTCGGGGTACACCGGGTGGGCAAGACGCTGCTCTGCCGCGGCGATCTGACGGGCAAGAGCATCGACGGCGTCACGCTTGCGTGCCCAAGCCTCAGCAGCCGCACGCATGCGAGTCTGTCCATCCGCTGCTGCTGCCCGAGCAGCGACAAGGGCCGCGGCCAGGGCGTAGTCCGCCGGAGGCGCGTGAAGGAGGGGCTGGAAGGTTGGCGGGGCAGGGAAGGCCCCCGTTCCCAGCGTAGCAGCACTGGACGGGGCGCCCGCGCCCACCGGGGGCATCCCGAGGCCCCCGGCAGCAGCAGCCGCGGCGTAGGCAGCAGCAGCCCCGCCCGGGAGAGCCCCTGTGCCGGTCAGATCCGCGAGCCCCCAGGCGCCAGGGAGGCCCGCGAGTCCCCCCGTACCGGCCGCAGCAGCCAGAGCAGCACCAATCGCAGCGTCGGCCGCGTCCAGGACCTCGGTCGTACCCTCCAGGGCCCCATCGGCGGCATCTGCAGCGGCGTGCGCGACGTCGTCCGCGGCGGCGGCGCCCTCCTCGACCAGTAGGGTAGCGGCGGCGGGTCGGGGCAGAGCAGAGGCGACAGGAGGACGCCCGGCGACGTGGGCCCAGCAGGTCGGGGCTGTCGGGTTGGGGAGGGGAGGGAAGACATGGAAATAGGAGGGGGGAGGGGGAGGAGGGCCGCCGGCGGGAGGGGCGCCGGCCATGGTGCCGGCGGCGGCCTGGCGGCTAGAGGCAGGGGAGAGGTGGGAATCCCAACCCTAGCTTGATACCATGCTGAATATTGTTATTGGATTGGCTAACCCTAGAAGGGTAGCAATATAGTGTAGGCATACATGGGCCTCATGGGCCTATACACACACATTCCAACAGTGCCTATCGCGGCCGAGCCTTGCAAGTCCATCCCATCCTAGCTTCCAATGTGGCGGCACTAGGTCCATCCATTGCCTCCTGGACGGCCAACCTCCGCCCAGCCATTGGCCTCTGCAAGGCTCTACTCGGGGTGCATGCGTGAGCAACGTGAGTCCACAAGAGGGAGGAGAGGTTTGCGAGCAACAGAGGGCACGAGAGTCTTTTACTTCTGTGACCCTCGACGGGGAAGAGTAAAGCCACAATTTTGCACTTCATCCGTCCTTCACATAAACGGCTCTTCCTTCACCTTGCTTCGCCCGCGGAGCACTTTTGCAAGAGACCATTTGGTATAGTTTCCACTTTCAACAGGAGCCATAGGGGCTCTAAACTTTAGTGGACATTGTGTTAGAACGTCAATTTAGAGGACAAAAGAAAAGTAATAGTAAATCCAGCTAATAGAGGGCATGGATTTTCCACCACGTAGCATTTTGAACACTATATTCAGGTGGATTTTTTTGTTATTTTGGTATAGATATTATGCTTGCTTCTATGACGGATACTACTAGTTGCCTGAATGTGTAAGAAGCATAGAGCAAACCAAAACTATATAAATGGAACACATATCCCATGAATAAAGTAGGGAATCAATCGGCACTGATTTCATTCTCCACCACAGCCAACCCCACATCAAACAAAGAGAACAAAACGAGACACCAACAAAGACAACACACACAACAAAGAGGGAGAAATCACAGTCGTGTGGCTTATCTCAACATTATGGAGGATGGAACTCTCTGCATGTCAAGTTGGCAACTCGGATAATAGGTGGACACCAAAAGGTGAACTGCCAAAATGTGGAGACGGTGGGTCTCTATTGTGAACCCATTAGGAAAACAACTAGATGGTCGACTGCCATACAACAGAGGGCACGCCATAATTGTCCATGGAATAGAAGACATGTCAAGAAAACAAACTAGATGGTTGACTGTCGTACAGAGGGCACACCATAATTGTCAATGGAATAGAAGACATGTCAACCATAATATAGTTTGCCTTGTCTTTTCAATGCTGCAAAGTCCAACCAAGTACCAAACTTCCAAAATTAAATGACTAAGCCAAGATTCTCCATCAGGGAGAACCCAAGGCAACATACAAGCACAAAGTCCATTTTTTATCAAAAAATCACAAATGTTTGATGTCTTAAGGATTCCCCCACACAAGTAGAAGTGTAGAACCTCCAAATGCCTAATCATGATTGATGCATCTGTGATACACCATATGACAAAATCTCAAATAACTACACAGCATGAACTATAGTTGTGGAGATGTAACACGTATAAACATATCAGACATGCATACTGCAACCAGATCCCTTCAGGTATCTATATTTAAAGCAGGTCTCTTTTACCAAAATTGCAAACTACAAGGCATGTTTTAAACAAAAAAAAAAGTGCGATTCAACTCTTACAGGAGTACTGTAACAACCATGCTGTTAGCACTAGAACCTAGTACCCAGGTGAGCAGCGCCTGCTCTCCTTCCCTCTCCCTCTCCCCTGGACCAAGGTAGATGAGCTGAGCTCAAGGACTTGCACCAACACACACACACCTCTGGTTTCAACGTTGGCTGAAACTGAGCACAGGAATTGGTGGCAAGTGAGCTGCCTTTTCCATTGTATTGCAAAGGGATATATACAACCTACATGTACCAACTAAGGTACAAGACTTCCTACTCCTTACTCCTAAGGTACAAGGCTTAGATCAGCCATCTCTACTCTAGTACCAGCCCATACAGCTGGTGTACTTCTACCAACTACAGTACTAGAAGAGGTACAAGCAATATGGCCTATTGCCAACTCTGTACCAGGAGCAGCAGAGCTGACCAAGTGCCAACTCTGCTGGACAGGGAGAGTGAAAGGGTCAGCAGATTATATCTAACACATGCAACCAATGACCTTGGCCTAAACCACATGATGCACAAAGAGGACAATAAAATTCTAGCGTCAATAGTAGATTGTTGGCTTAAAATGTTCATGCTTGATTGGGAAAAATACACAAATGAGTTCCACACTCTTTGGCTTGAAAATTAATTATGCCAGTTATGACAATTTAGCTCATGGAATTCCTTCGTTATCCATGCTGATTAGATGCTAACTTGTTAGAAATCCAATTATAAATTCAATATTCTGCTTATCCATATAGAGTACCTAGGCATCCACCAGCTAGACACCACCCAATTACCTAAGTAGCGCCTAGCAAATTCTTAAAAACTGGTTATGCTAGAAGTATCACATTTATTATAAAAACAAATATAATGTATCATGTTAAAAACATTGGTTTTAGAATTATCAATCCAATACCTAACCTCTCCTACCAAGACCATGCCAAAATAGTAATTAGTGAATTTTTCTGAAATAAGAATGGTGGTTTTGCCATCGAAGGTAAAACTGGGAAGGGAAATAAAGCAAACTGCAAAGATAATTCTACATGTCAAGTAGAATAATCACAACAAACATGCTATCATTTCAAAAAAAGAAACACTAAATTATGCAATATGGTAATATGCAATGAAACACATATTAAATGTAGCAGCTAATTCAAACATCTAAGCTACCACATAAAAGCTGTGAAAATGCGCTAATCTTGTGGGGGGCTCAGAAATATAAAAGCTAGTTTACAGTAGATGGTAAAACTGGGATGACAAAGAAACCAAACTACAAACACAATTCTACTCACAAGAAGAGTAAACCAGACAGGCATGTAATCAGTTTGCTTTTTGAATGAATAAAAAAGATATGGGGGGCCATACCAACCAACTAAATTTAAGCATAACTTTGTGACATTCAATATTAAACTCATGATGATTAAAAAATGCAACCCAATTATCCATTGCAAGCTGAACTCTAGAAGATTGACACCTATTCTACAAACTAATACTGTGATACAGAAACTTGAGCTCAATAGTTCCAGAAACAAACACCTGCCACATGCATGAATGTGTCATGACCTATTTTACTATGAAAGCTAGAGCTCACAATTCTGGAAGGAAGAAAGACAACCAAAAAATTCCACTTTGTAAACAAAAGAAGACTAGATAATCCTTGCCAAGAAAAAAGACAACATAAGCACGGTGTAGCTATGAAAATGAAAATTTAGCCAATAACCAGAAGACTCCAAAGAAAGAGAAATTCTGGAAGAAAACCATTAACTTCCTTCAAACAAATATCATGCTACAAACATTGCATAGTAAATGTAAAAAAACGAATGACATAGCCTAATTCTGTGTGCTTTGAGAAGAAAATTGGCTACTATACCATTAAGGCTAAGGAAGGGAAAAAGACTATTGTCAACACAATCAAACCTCATGACTTGAGTAAATCAAACATAGTGATTTTAGATAACAAAATCCCACTAAATCAAACCGAGCATGCCAATTTCTGATGTAAGTTTAACAGCATTAGAACCTTAATCCAATTGTAAACTGATGTTAAGCAAAAAAAAACAACCTAATTAGTCCAAGCAATTGAAACAACAGAAGTAAATCGATCTCTCTCACAGATCACAGAGAATGGTAAAATCTGTACCCAAGCTAAGGCCCCAGGCCTTTGATGGCATCGATGAGCAGGCCATAGACCTCCTTTTCCAGATCATGCCGGCGCATCTGCATGCGCATATCTGCCTCAAGCTGTCGCCTCCATTTGACCTCGGCCACAGTAGCTTCCTCTGACCCAAGCAGGTCCAACCCCTTCTCCAGCGACACACCTGACATGGTCTGCCCGTTGAGCCTCCAGTACTCTCCAAGCACCTCCTTGACCATAGGAAGCTTGACAGCCCCCTCCCTATCCCCACCGACGAATCCCTCGTCGGCGTCATCCTCGTCAGCCTTCTCAGGCACCGCGAGGGCGTTCTCAACAGGACGGGCGAACTCGGCACCCCAGAGGGTTGCACCCAGGTCGCGCAGCCGGTGCTCGTGCGCGGTGCAGGACTCGCCCGGCACGGAGTGCTGGAACTTGCTCTTGAGGCGCTTGAGCTTGTAGTACACCTTGGCCTGGTCGAGGTGCGGCGCGAGGGAGTCCTTAATGGACTCGAACAGTTCGCCCATGTCCGGGAGGCGCGGCGCGATGCCGGTGCGGTCCTTGAAGGCGGCGGCGCCCGTGAGCAGCGCGAACTCGTCGGCCTCGGTCCAGAGCTTCTGGACGGCGCCGGCGCTGCCACGTCCCCCGCCGGACGACGCGGCCGGGGCGGCGGCGGCGGCGGCTGCGGCGGCGGTGACCGAGGCCATGGCCGTGGCGAGCGTGGCGGAGTCCGGGAACGAGCGCGGCTTGGGCTTGCGGTCGCTCTTGCGGGAGGGCGCCGCGGCGGAGGCGTGGTCCGCGGCGCGCTCGCGGCGGGAGCTAGGGTTAGGGTTCGGGGAGCGGCGGCGGTCCCGGGAGCGGGCGCGGGACTTGGAGCGGGAGGTGCGCTTCTTGGAGCGCGGGGTGGTGGGGCGGAGGCGCGCGGCGGCGGCTGCGGAGGCGGAGGCGGTTTCGTCCATGGCGTGCGGGGACGGCCGCTTGGAGGGCATCGGCGGCGCGGGGGCGAGGGCTCGGGAGGCGGGCGATTCGAATTTCGGGGTGGGGGCTCGGGAAATCGGGGGAGGAGATGGGGAGCCGAGGCGGAAGGGGGGAAGTTCAGTGGGCAGCGGCTGCGGCTGCGGCTGCGCTCCGGAGTCCGGAAGGGAACGCGGCGCGCGTGTCGAGTTGCGGACTGCGAAACCTGACAAGGCTACGGTTTCTTCGTGCGTTTCGCGGCTCCGTCGGCATGCCCTCCGTGTCGCTCGCGCCTTCCACTTCCGGAGCCTGCGCTCCGATCTCCTGAGCGTGACAACACTCGCACGGCTGCGCTCCGTTCAGGCCGTTTGTTTGATTGAACGCGGTTTGGAAATTGGAACTTTGGATTGGATGACGCACCTCCGTGCGATTTTAACGGCAAATCTGCAGTTTTCCCCCCAAACTGTACACCGGCCGGCAGCAGGCCAGGCCTGCTCTGAAGCCCACGAATCCACGATGGCCTGATGCCGCTACACGGTCCTTGGTGCGTGTGGCGCCTGCGCTGGAGTTGCGTTGCGTGACCGTCGGAATGGAGCCGTGCATTGCCCGGCGAAAATATCCTACGGTGGTTGGCTGGTTGCCATCGCCTTCGGACTGGAAAAAAAAAATCCCCAGTCAGCGTCCGCCTCCAGCCACCACCTAGCCCAGGCGCCCAGCAGCCAGCAGGCCAGCACACGATTGAGATCGGTCGCCGATGGATGACTGATCCCGATTATCTTATCTTATCCGACCCGTCCCGCGCACCGCACGTGCAGAGCCCCACCAGCTACACCATCGCGTCGATGTCTGCCACCGATGGCTTCGACGACCGCCGGCGCGAGCTGCTGCAAGCGTTCGACGACACCAAGGCGGGAGTGAAGGGGCTCGTGGACGCCGGCGTCACGGCCATCCCGGCCATCTTCCGCCACCCCGCGGAGTCCCCGCGACGACACCAAGGTGGGAGTGAAGGTGCGGTTCAGCTCCAATTACGACCTCTTCCAGTCGCCCGCCGCCAACTGGCGCGACACCCTCTTCTGCGAGCTGGCGCCGGACCCGCCGCGGCCAGAGGAGCTGCCCGAGGCCGTCAGGTAGGAATCTCTGATCCATGATGTCCAATACTACTACTTTCACGATCGATCGGTGCTTCAATTCAAATTGAACGAGCGAACGAAAAGGGGCGTGATGCTGGAGTACGGCGACGCGGCGACGAAGCTGGCGCTGTGGGTGTTGGAGCTGCTGTCGGAGTCCCTCGGGCTGGCCGACGACCACCTCCGCGAGATGGGCTGCGTGGAGAGCCTCAACGTGGCGAGCCACTACTACCCGCCGTGCCCGGAGCCGCACCTCACCCTCGGCACCAGCAGGCACGCCGACGGGACCTTCGTCACCGTCCTCCTGCAGGACGGTATGGGCGGCCTGCAGGTGCTCCTCGAACGCGTCGGCTGGGTGGACATCCCTCCCCTGCCCGGCATCGGCGACTTTCTTCAGGCATCCACTCAATCCATATCGCCTAGATCAGTGGCGGATGTAGAAATTTAACACAGGGTATGCGGCACAAAAACTAAAAAGAGTAGAAAAAAAAAATAGTGACAACCACAAGAATCGAATCAACGACCTCTTCCAACAGCTTTTAAGCAACTAACCAACACAATACATGATCACTTGTGCACAAAATTGTAAATAATTTTTATTTTACAGTAAAAATTCAGTGTATAATAAGTATTTAGCTGTCCCACCGGGTATGCGGTCGCCCACCTTGCATACTCTGTGGGTCCGCCCCTGGCCTGGATGATCTCCATTTTGCTCGAAACGTGTACATTTAAGTATGTTCATGTAATGTGCAGCTTGTCAGCAACAGCCGGTTCAGGAGCGTGGAGCACCGGGTGCTGGCGAACAAGAGCAGGGACACGCCGAGGGTCTCGGTGGCGTGCTTCTTCAACGCGGACACGAAGAGATCTACGTGGCTTTATGGACCCATCATCACCGATGGCAGCAGCAGTCCCCCGCTCTACAAGAGCGTCACGGCTAGGGAGTTCGTCGCCTACTCGTACAGCAAAGGTCTCGGCGGTCGCCCGCTTGAACACTTCCGGTTGTTGGAGGGCACAACAGCATACCCCTAGCCTAGACCAACTTTCACTGCGTGTGCTAGCCGCGGCCACTTTTTATACGAAGTCGCAACTGTGTTGTTGGTTTCAGTGCGTGTACTAGCCACGGCCGCTTTTATATGAAACTGAATGAATATAAACTTTATATAAAAGTTGAAGAGATTGAAGCAATCTACAACTTCACTGTGTCTTGCTGGGGCCTGGGAATCTCAGTTGCCAAAAATAAAACATTTTTAAGTTCAATTTAAGCTCAAAAGAAAAAAGTTCAATTTAAGCTCAACTTCACCTGGGCTGGCCCAAGTGGCCCAACTCCCTATAATCAATAATTGGTCATATTGTATTAACCTAATCATTCTAAGCTCAATTTAGCCTAAGTGTGGGTTGCTTTTTTTTAGTTATTGATTGACACAGCTCACGAGAATTACGGTGCAAGCGTTCATCCATCACCTATGTGACTCCATTTTTGAAGTGTAGTAGTATACCATAATTACTTGTCTTGCAATCGATAATTCAATGCATCGTGCACTGGCATCGTCACTACGAACATTGCAAGTGGCACCATGACGGCTAACGAGATAACTTGACACTTTCTAGCAGCTGACACTAATAATCGGTCAATAAATCGTTCACGTTGTTTGTCAATTTTTTTTCTTTTTCCTCTCTATCGACGTGCCTTTTCAATGTTCATTCTCATCTAACTTCTCCATTAGAGTAACTAGGTGGATACCCCGCGCCTTGCTGCGGGTATTCCAGAGCCATGGCGGGCCACGGATCAACCACGGCGGCTAGGGGAGTGACCGATCTTCGGTATAGCTTCGTTAGAGGGTCATCGTAAACCTTAGTGGTTTCGAAGCATTTCACCCGAGGTCTCACTCAACCGAACCCTCTCCTCCTAATATACCAGAGGGGCATCTTCCCTACCAGGAGTTCTAAAAGTTCTATGTATGGATCACTCAGGCGTTTTAAAGGGCCTGAGAAAATCCATGTGATATGTGCCACGTTTTTCTTAGAAACACTGGTTTCGGGTATTCCAAAGTCACGGCGGGCCACGGGCCAACTACGTCGGTTAAGGGAGTGACCGGCTTTCGGTGGAGCCTAGTTAGAGGGTCCTCGTAAACCTTAGTGTTTTTGAAGTCTTTCACCCCGAGGTTTCACTCAAACGAACCATCTTCCCATAATATACCAGAGGGGTATCTCCCCTCCCAAGAGTTCTGGTAGTTTTGTGTATGGTTCCTTGAGGCGTTTTGGAATACCTCACAAAATCCATGTGATATGCAGTTTTACCACGTTTTTGCTCAGAAACACGGGTTTCGTCCATGGAGGCACAGGAGAGAGTTATCGAAATATATGTTATCGAAATATATCCATGTGGGGTCTTATTTTGAAGAGTTTCTTGCGAGGAACACCATGGTGCAATTGAATTTTAATTATGATACTTGGTTTAGGTGCTATGGCTTTTTAAATATTTCAAAATGAAAATAGCTAGTGGGGAGATAAATGAGCGTTAGTGGGCTGATGACATCACCTTTAGCAAATCATCGAATCTGATTGGAGGGGACCCTCTAAGTGGGTCTTAGCAATATAGGAGTAGTAGATAACACACATTATTATTAAACTAGGTTCGTACGTTTCAAGAAAAACAATAATTTCACAATTCTAAAAAGAAAGGGAAATCTTACAAATTTATCAAAATCAAACTATCACACCTTTAGATGAGTTTAGAATGAAAAAACTTCAATATATTTGTCGGTGTTATGACTCAGGGGGTCAAGACCACCGACTAGTAAATTTATATATTGCGTGCTCCCTCTCCCAGACGTGATGCAAGAAGAACACAAGATTTATCCTGGTTCGGGCACAGAAGGCCCTACGTCCAGCGGGGGAGGATGAATTGTATTATCTTGCACCGAAGTGCTCGTATAGGGGGGTACAAGCAGGTTTACATGGAGGTGCTCAGGATGAGCTGAGGCCTAGGGCTAGCAGGGCTATCCTAGGTGGTCGGTTGATTGTTTGAGATGTTGATCAAGCAATCGGATGTGTGGTGTATGCGGGTCAGAGCTGATGTCCGAATGTCTAAGCCGATGTTGATCAGCCACTTGGCCCCCTTTTTATCTATCCCGGCGTCCCCTTTTATAGATTAAGGGGAGGTACGGGAGTACAGAGTCCTAAACTGTAGCGGCATGGGAGGCGTATTCATGCTCCATGCTTGCGGTGGGACGTCGACCGCTGTAGCGGCGTAGCCTCCCTGTCCTTCCGGGGCTCCAGGGCATGGTGATGGTAGACTGGACGCTGCCAAACGTCATGGCGCAGTGCGGTCGGCCTTCTGCAAACGGGTACGAGTCCCACAGTTGACGTGGGACGGACTGGACGGGAGCCATGCCAGAGTGGTTCGAGACGATGGTCGGGCCCCCTGGTCAAGGGGGGGTCGAGGCCAACGTGACCCTGTCGTATCCCTGAAGACACATTCGAGGGTCGTCCTGTTCATGGCTCGAGGGGGTGCCTCTGGATTCCGTACCTGTGATGTGGCTACAGCGGCCGCACGGTCAACGGAGAGTCGAAGTATGGGCGGCGAGTTGATGGATTTGACTGTGGTAGTGGGCGCCCATGGTGTTAGGCGGGGGCAGGTAGGCGCATTGGATCCCCTTTAACCTATACCGGGAGCATGTGAGCTGACCGAGCCTCCTGCGCGCGGGTCGTTCGTTCGACCCCTGTCCGTCAGTCGAGGTCGAGGCGGAGACGGAGGGGTCGTTCGTTCGACCCATGTCCATCAGTCGAGGTCGAGGCGGAGGCGGAGGGGTCGTTCGTTCGACCCCTGTCCGTCAGTCGGGGTCGAGGCGGAGACGGGGTGTCGTTCGTTCGACCCCTGTCCGTCAGTCGGGGCCGAGGCGGAGGCGGGGGGTCGTTCTATCGACCCTGTCTGTCAGTTGAAGTCGAGGCGGAGGCAGGGGGTCGTTCGTTCGACCACTGTCCGTCAGTCGGAGTCGAGGCGGAGGCGGGGGGGGGGGGGGGGGGTCGTTCGTTCGACCCTTGTCTTCTGTTTTTCCTGCAATGGGCCGGCCCACGACCGGTCCCTGTTGCCGGTGAAGAAAACTTTTGTGTGATGGGCCTTCCTTCATTGACTCGGACGGCTGATCGGATCCTGCCTTAAAAATAGTTGTTATGTTAAGTATTAGATTATCACACGTTTAGGGTACCCCTTACCTTTGTACCCTACAGTATTTATAACATCAAATATGTGTATTTGAGACAATTATATAACAAATTAAATGGTAACAATTTAGTATTGCAAATATCAATACAACTTTATAAATTTATATGAAAATACGTTAATTTTACTTTAACTGAGTTTATAGTGTCTTTATTTTGTTTTATTTTTGGTTGACAGAGAGTTGTACTGGCCATGACCATGACGATAATTTTGGTTAGCGAACACTAAATTTTCTTTCACCTCACTATTCATCTCACCTCGTGGTTTGCATTATATCCACCCACAAATATTTCTTATCCTCTCAATTGGCAGCAAGGATGAAAACGGACGAAAGAAATTTCATACCTGACTATTTTCATTTTCTATATATATATTATGATAGTGTTTTCTTATCCTCCCGCAACAGTGGACATCTTTTGTTTTATCTCCTTTCTCTCTTTCCATCGTTACGAGCTGGAGGCGCAAATTTGAGGAAGCTCGGATGAACGGGAAAAGGTGACTGCTAACTCAATTTGGGGTTGTGCTTCAATTTGATTTAACTTGGATTGTGTTTCAATCTTGCGGGACCACGCAACCTCCTCTTCCACCTCGCCCTCGCTGGTGGTAAACTGGTAACCCTCCATGCCTCCGGCTCTGCCTGTTTTCGTGGAAGTGCTGCACATCCATGTTTAGGAAGAATCAAGCAATGGAGTGCGCATGTGGGAGGATGTAAGACGCGTGCCTAGTTGATTTTTGTCGTTTTGGTAAAGACTGTTCTTCTTTCTTTTGTGGTTTGAATCAGCTATATGCAGTGTGCGTTGATGTGGTGCTGCGGCATATCCTCGATGTCCATTTATCGTTTGACTGTCTTTTTAAGCAAGGGAAATAAACTTGGCCTTATTCTCTCGTAACTAACAAAACAGACCACTTGTATACAAAAAAAAAGTAGCAAAACAACAATCTAAATTAAAATATAATTATAATAACATCATTTAACTATCGAAAGCTCGAGCAAGCTAGGAGCTATCTAACCGGTTGCTTAGTTTGCGTTGTGATCCAACGATGTGCTATCCCAACTGATTAAGTTACTGCGGATTACACCAGTCAGGCAGTCAAACAAGATCTTTCATACGGAGTGTACGTCGCTGTGCTTTACCGGTGCTAGAAAGGCACCGGAGCTGGACTATTCTTCTCGTTAGGAAATTTGTGGAAAAGGACGAAAGGCATCGCAATTGCAACCGCTGGTCCGCAACCGTCGCGCTCAAGCGTAGCACATATCCTCCATCCACCCGTCTCGTACTCTCGTCTCGTGTATAAAGTGGCAGGAAGGCGATGAGTATGGCTCAGGACACAGGGCATTGCCCAGTACACATGGACGCGCTCTTCGAGCAGCTCTCCGTGCTCGCCGACATGGCCCTGGACGACCGGGGCTTCGATCCGGCGAGGCTGGACAGCATCCTGGCGCTCTTCGAGAGCGAGGCGCGCGCGTCGTGGGCGGCGGCTGAGGCAGAGCACGAGGCCGTGTCCCGCGCCACCGAGACAGCCGCGGAGGTTGCGGAGAGCCACCTCGACGCCGTGATGGGCGCGGCCGTGGGCTGGTCTGGGGAGGCCGACGCGCTGTCCGCGGCCACCACCGCGGTGGAAATGGCCTTCAACGCGACGTCAGAGGTTGTAGATCCATGAAAAATTGGTCTCGTGGCGATCCGACGATATGGGATGTATGTAGCGCTACAGTATTCATGTGTATACTATCAGTATATCACGCGGTATAGTGTCACCTCGCCATGTCAGGTTGCGGTGGAGGGCCATCATGTCTACTCGTATTAATGTACTACTCTCTCCATCCTAAATTATAACATATCCCAATAATCTTTAGAGAGTCGTCAAAGTGTCTAGTTTGACTAAACTTATATAGTAATATAATAACATTTATAATGTCAACTGAGTATCATTAGATTAGAATCTTTATCAATTATATTTTCATAGTATGTCTATTTAATGTCATAAATCTTTATATTTTTTCTATAATTGTTGGTTAAACTTGAGATATTGAATGTCTTATAATTTGGGATGGAGGGAGTAATTTTGAATAAAAGTCAAACTCCACAAAGTTATTAGTGTATTTTTTATTAAAAGCAAAACTCATCATATTATTAAAACCTGGTTTAGTCGATGTCCAAAATTATTAATATAATCTTCATTAAAAACAAAACTTCTATTAGTATAACCTAGTTTAGCCCATGGTCCATGACAAATCATAATGTGAAACTAGATCTTGAATTATTATCCAGTTCAAACTAAATAAATATGCCATTGCAATACAGTGCAATTCCGGCAATGGCATGACATGGAACATCGTGATAGACATCCTGTTATAACCATCATTGGACTGATGAGCCCTTGACATATCGATGACTAACTACTACCTCCGTCCTGAATATTCACAGTTAGAATATTTTGTCTAATTAGATATTTACTAAATAATATTCACATTTATAGCTCTAGATTAATTTATTATAAAAATACAATCTATATTAATCTAATGATGTTTATTTGATATTATAAATATTTATATTTTATTATCTATAATTAGTCAAATTCCATATACAAAACTATGATATTGTTTAAAAATTGTATTTTTTTGAGACAGAGAGTACATACCAACTTAAATTGTAAATTTTTACATTTCTTTAAGAGAGTTCACAAAACTTAATATTTATATGTATACGCGTGGATATTATAAAAGTAAACTTTAGATATATATCAACAAATATTTTTGGACTTAGCAACAAGAGATAAAGATTTGTCAGGGCCGTAAATTAGTTTGATACAAGCTTAATTGGATATTGTAATTTTATTGCTAACTTTAGCTTATACTCCTTCCATGGCAGTGCATTCAATCATCTAAATGCACAACGATTGTACATACATCTCAGTGTCCAAGTTTTGAGATTTTTCGCTGCACCTTGTAAATAGCTGTAACACCCATGGTGTTTAAACGCTTAATTAAAACTTGATCATGTCATCATATGCATTAAGCATCATTCACTTGATTGAGAACCTTGTTATGCATTGAACTAAAATGAGTTTAATTGATTGTGTTTGATCATATGTATGAATGTTGGTCATCTTTTCAAATTCAAACTTTCAAATTCTAATCCAAACCCTAATTATCAAAGGGGGTGGATTCAACCCTAAACATGATTTTCAAAATCTATAAAGAATTTGCATATGGTTGTTTAAGCAATGTGATAGAGCTCTGTTTGAATTGCAATTGTTGTGTTTCAGAATTTCAAGTGTTATTCAAGTTTTTAGAGTTTTACAAAAGGGGGGTTTTTCTTTTAAAAAGGATTTCAAATTTTCAAAAAATGCATTTTCATTTCTAGACTGAATTTGAAAAAGTGCATATTGTCAAAAGTGTAGATCATGAAATTTGGAGAAACTTTCGTATTCAAACTTTTTCATGAAAACCCTTGGAAGTTTAGGCAATTTGCAAAATACTCTCAGGGGCAGTTCACGCATTTCATCAAGCAGCATGGCGGCGTGGAGCTCGGCGTCGACACCTGGCCGACCACCTGCCGACGCCAACGAGCGCCTCCTACCCTCAACGTCCGTCCTATCGTGTGTGTGGCGTCGTCGCGCACACTCCGCACTCCTCAAAACGGGACGGAGTCCACTCCTTGCTCCCTTTCCACGCCGTGTTATCGCTCTACTCTGCTCCGCCGCGAGTGCCTCCCACATTGACGAGCTCGTCTGAGCTCGTTAGTCACTTCCAAGCCTCCAATCCACTGCCAATGTCTTGGTACTAATCTCGCACACCTCCCGCGTGAGGTAGTTGAAGCCGCCGAGCCTTCGTTTGCCCGACGCAACCCCATCTTCTCCGTCTCCGGCGAGAGCGTCGCCGCTCTGGTCTGCTGTCGTCCGGGCTGCACAGGAGCCACATTGTTATTTTCTTTCTTGTTTCGTCTTCCCCGTTTATCGCTGATCCCCGACGGCTTCTCCTTTTCTTCTTTGGTGAACCACAGCTCCGGGAACGTCAAGGTTGTCGCTCGGTTCACGTTTCCGCCGGCACGGTCTCCGTCGTCAGCTTCATCTTCTTCCTCTCCGGCCAAGTTAGCAAGCGC
Source organism: Microstegium vimineum (assembly GCA_022036555.1). Classification (NCBI taxonomy): domain Eukaryota; kingdom Viridiplantae; phylum Streptophyta; class Magnoliopsida; order Poales; family Poaceae; genus Microstegium; species Microstegium vimineum. Next base: position 41,816,864 of record CM039125.1, read on the forward strand.
CTTGCAACCAGGGTGAGCTTCTGATGCTCGTAGGGTCGATGGTTGTCGCTAATTTTGGCCGATTAGTTGTGTTCGTTTGCTCCGGTGCGTTTTGCGTCGCCGCATCGGTGCTCACCGCCGTGAGAGCTCGGTGATCCATCTTTTCTTCAATTAGTTGTTGCGCTAGCTTCGCCTAGTCTTCTAAGTAGCGTTTGCGGGTTGGTTGTTCGAGCGGATGCTTGTTTTGTCCGGCGCAAGAAGCGCAGATCTTCGTCGTCCGCCATGGTCGTCCGCGAGGTCTCTCTGTTGTTGTTTCGTCTCGTTTTTCCGTTGGTTTGCATGCGCGTTGTCTTCCTGAGTCTGTTGAATCGCTTGTTTGAGCTTGAGATGGCCTGTGGCCGCCGACACCCGTGCGACCGAGCTCGAGCCGCCGCGGTTGTCGCCGGCGAGGTCGATGCAAGGGTTAGATAAGGTCGTGTTGCATCTTGTTGGGTTCGGGATGAAGCGAAGATGTCGATGCGAGGGTCGGTTGAGTCGTTTGGTCGCCGACGGTGACGCACCGCCGCGTTTTATGGTCGCCGGCGCCGCTGCGTCGTTTAGGTTGTGGCTCCACCTGTCAGTCTCTCTTAGCTAGGGTTTTCTTTTTCTCTGTTTTGGTCAGTTCTGCTTTTTGTAAATTTTGTATATTTATTTCTGTGCATAAATAAATTCTGTAAAAAATTGTGTATGCTATCTGTGATGTGTAGTATTTAATAAAAATATAACATGTCCATGTTCAGTATATTTTTAATCCTGTAAAAATACTCAAAGTAATTAAGAAATGACTTTTCCCTACTTTTTTTATGTTATGTGTAATGCTTCAAAAATTCTGGGAATTTTTGTGTAACCTTTATACCCTTATACCTTGTTGTACAAAAAGTTTGAGAATTTTTGGATGAACTGTTATACATGGCTATTTGTATAAATAAATATAAAATGATTAGAAACTCTAATGCCTTTATGTTTTGAGTGAATTTGTATTGATTGATGTAAATGGTCATTTGTCCAGTGACAACCACAGTGTTGAACATGTATTTTAATGTGTTGTTTGCTCAATGCTTTTGGACATAATTATTAAACTTAGTAATTAGTTTAATTATGTTGTAATCAAATTGTCTTATGCTCTAATTTTAATTTCTTGCAGGAAGGAAAGTTGTACTCAAGTTGGTAATCTGTTTGTTCATCCTTAAAGTACTGTTTATGTGTTGCAAATCATCATGTCTATCATTTTAAGCATCATCTAAGCATGACATATTATCATGTAGATTGTTCGTTGGTTGGGTTGGATATCTCTAGTGAAGAGGTTTTCTCTCTTATTGAATCAGAGCCCGAGTTTGTGTATCCCTCCAACCAAGACAAGCCCCGATGCATCCAAACCTTTTCTTGTATTTAAAATCTTTTATTTAAATACACCTATGATTATAATATTGCATTATGGTACTTTATTAAATTCCTACTTGATGCATGGTCTTATCCTTATACTATTGTACTTTTACTTTGTCACTTGTTTAAAGATGAAAACTTTTGCTAAAAATGCTTAGTATGCTTAGAGTTTTCTAGTAAGTGATTTTCGGTCACTTACACATAGCATATTGCTTCGACAAATGGTTATGCTCTTTTGAGAAAGGAATGTTGTTGGAAGTAATAATCGGGACCGGACGGACACGGTGTTGGAGAGCCATCAGCGGTGTCTGGTGAGTGGGTTCTTTCCGCTTGTGTCATTAGGGAATGTCCATTATAAAACGTTACGGGTTGTGACTTTGGAGTACTTATCACATACTTATGGAAGCCGAACTCTAGCTATTCTCGTCTTAAGAACGGTCAAACCGCACTGGGAGTGGAGAGATGAAGAGAGTAGTGTGTACCCTCCAAGTTAGCGAACTGGATGGAGGTGTACTGTGCTCTCAGGTGGCGGAACCCCGGTTTTGGCGAGAGGATACAGGGAAAGGTAGTCATATGCGTGCTTTAGTGTTGCATATGTCGTGTGTTAGGGAAGCCCCAGCTGGGATAAACCGGTTCGAATCGTCATGTTCCTCAGATATGGAAACATAACCCCGCCTTTTTCATCGTAGTTAATGAAACTCAAATTGGATACTTACCGGTTCCTTTCATGGATGGTTATTACCTTATTATCAATCATAAATTTAGATTGGTACTTGAGTAATATTTTGAACGAATTAAGTGAATTTCAATTTTTTTATAAATGTTCATTTATGCAAAATACTTGATTCTTGCAAACCAAACCTTGAATCATATGACTTGCATATCTTTTGTCCACCAAATATTTTCTTTTGTCGGATAAGTCTTGTTGAGTACCCGTACTTAGGGTTTGTTAACCCCTGTTGCAGATGAGGGTCCCAATCCGGTTTGTGTGGCTTTGTGCTGCATGACCGTTGTTTCAGTTGATGAGGATGAAGAGTAGTTGTCTTTGCTTGACTTTTGGGAAAGAGTACCTCGGTTGTTTTGTTTATACTCTATCAGCAGCTTGATGCTATGTTATCTTATGACACTTAAATTATGTTTCAAAACTTATGGTTTGTAATATGACTTCAAATTTCCGCTACTTTGATGTCATAAAATTTTATCGTATTACTTCTGCAATGTTTGTAATGAGGAGATCCTGCTCGAAAAGAGGTGAATGACCCGCTGCAAAGTGGTGACACCTGACAGACTAATTAAGAATTGAATCATTTGTTTAGGATTAAGTCGAATGGACTATTAATCTTGGTAAGTGGGCCCTTTCTTAAAAGTTTCTGTCACAATTGGTATCAAAGCTCTCCTTATTACAGATCTTGCAGTTGTAAAATCTTTTAAAAATGATTTGGATCTTAAATTAAAAATTAGTTTGAGTCCAAAAACTTCTTTAACTTACCTCTTCTCTTGTTTAGAAAATAGGAGAATAGTTTTTAGGAATATCAAGCTGATGGTATGAATATGGTTATATATATGCCCTATAAATATGTTATGTAAATATTATCGTATTCGTATGACATATTATGCATTATATCATACAACTTGGGATGAGTTTTAAAATTTTGTTCTTAATCAATTAAAATCTATGATGTTACTTACTTGTCTCCTTTAAAATTCTTGTCTATAGGATGGCCAGGACTAAGCGCATGGCTTGCAATTCTTCCGGACCATGGGGAGTCCCTCGCTACAGGCTGGCGTCATGTGGAGATGGTGGTGAGAGCAGCCAGCAGGGTACTAGTTGTTGTGGTCATCGCAAGTTGAAGATCGAGCACTTGAGGGCCGATCTGGGCTGGATGACGGCCAACAGAGATGAGTTTTCTAGTAGTACCCACGACCTGGAGGACAAAGTGGAGGAGCTGGAGGTTGAGTTGCAGCAGTGTCAGGATCAGCTGGCAGAAAAGGATGCACAGCCGGCAGAGAAGGAGACACAGCTGGCTAGCAAGGTGACGGAGGTGACTCTCGCTGAGGGCTCCATGTACGAGGCGATGGGAGAAAGGAATAAAGTTTGAGACCGAGAGTACCTGTTGTCTGAGATGTACCTCAACTTGGGGCACTATGCAGGCAACCTTGAGGTGTACAACAATGTGCTTAATGAGGAAGTGCATCACCTCACCAACCTGCTGAACCCTGAGTATCAGCAACAGGCCATGGCAGAGGACCTTGGAGAGCAGGCAGACCTGGCCTTTGTAGACCAGTTCTTTGCACCTGTTCCTAAGGCTCGGGGTGGAATTGAGCCAGAGCCAGAGGTGATCGTTGAGGACGAGCCAGAGGTGGAGGTGGTAGTCCTTAGTGACGACAAGTAGATCATAGTTTCTCTAGTGGTCTAGTTCGGATGCGAGTAGTGGATCTTGTAATATAAGCTACCTTTATCGCTTTTAGAACTCTTTAGTTTAACCACTTGTTATGATGATCATGTAATATAAGTGTGAGTACATTGGTACTTGAAAGGACCTAATTGGCCTAGAGGGGGGGGGGGTGAATAGGCAATTCTAAAAACCTAAAACTTAAAAACTTGAAGCAGGAATTAGTACTACCAGTACTACCGGTGGGATACCGGTACTACCGGTACTACTGCCGGTAGGACTTGGTTCCTACGAGAACTATGAAATCTCAAAGGAAAACAACTTAGATTTCAGATCTACTAATTCCTTACTATCCTTAGGTGATGTATAGGTAGTAGGAGTACTCCGCTTGCCTTGCTTCTTTACCAAATTGTAGATCGGCCTCTCCAACCCTAAGAACAAGAGAGAGAGAGAGGAAGAACACGAAGAACAATAACAACAAGTGATAGCACAATAATAAGAATAGAGAGCTAGCACACGAGACACAGGATTTAATCCGAGGTTCGGTCTCCACACAAGGTGCACCTACGTCCCCGTTGTTGAGGTGACCAGAAAGGTCGGAGTCTCTTCCACCTCCTTGCCTCTCTCAAAGCAACCACAAAGGTTAGCCCGAGGTTTCCACTAAGAATCAAAGGGTGAATACAAACACTTCGGGGTGCCCTCACAAATGGAGCAACACGGGCAACCACGAAGAACACCTAGCCGGCTAGGGTTCCAAGAACCCAAGAGTAAAAGACACAAATCCGGCCGGCAAGAAGAGGGATCCAAGTGCTCAAGTCGTAGATCGAAGTTCCCCGCTCTCTAATCTCGCTTCTCTCGCTCTAAGCTAGCAAGATTTGAAGTTCTAGAGCAAGAGGGAGAGAGAAGGGGGTGAGTCAAGCTTGGAGAGCTCTTTTTTCGCTTCTAGGTGTGTTGGGAGTGAGTGAATGAGTGGATTTTGTGAGAGAGGGGAAGAGATAGACTTTAAGTTGCTCAGCCCGAAGCGGTACCGGTACTACTGGTGCAACATCGGTACTACCGGTCAAAAGTGATCGTTGGAAAAAAAATCAAGTAGACTAGGCGTGTTGTGTACCACCAGTACTACCGGTGGGGGTACCAGTATTACCGGTCCACCAATACCACCGGTGTGTGAAACGGGCTGATGCCTTCGCATTCCAGAAAGTCCCATCGGGACCTGAGCGGTACTACCGGTCCACCACCGGTACCACCGGTACCACCGGATGTGCAAATGACCCGATGCCCTCGCATGCAATGAAGGACCACTGGTACCTGAGCGTTACCACTGGTCCTCCACCGGTACTACTGGTGGGAGAGCAGTAGTACCGGTGGCTCAGCAGAGAGCCACCGAGGCTTCCTTCTAAGTGTTCGTTTCGCACCGCTTCTCTTCAACGCTTCTAGACTAGTAACTTGAGCACCCTTAACCTCTTCTAGCTAACCAAACATGCATCCCTCTTGGTAGTGCAGCTTTTCCTATAACTCAATTCAAAAAAGATAAATCTATTTAGCACTTGAGCGACCGCTTTCATGAAGAACGAATTGGGGGTGCTTCAATCACCGAATAATATCGTTTAAGCTTGTCCATATACTAACACCTGTGAATATGCTTAGGATAAGCGTGTTAGTTCCTAGGTTGATTGTTATCAATTATCCAAAACCCACACTAGGGGGCGAATGCACTTACAAACTCCCCCTTTTTGGTAATTGATGACAACCAACTTAGGCTTACATATAATAGGAAGAATTTAAGCTTTTGAATTGCAAATTTTAGGGAGAAGCTCCCCCTAAATTTATGCATTGGATTTGAATTCCATGTCTTATCATAATCAAGATAACATAAAATTTAGAGCAAACTCCCCCTAACTTTTGCAATCCGTGGGGTGCCTATAAGTGTGTGTGATGAACAAATAACCGTGATGCATATGACAAAATATCATCCATACATTTGCTAAAGTAGATAACCAATCACCATACAAGCATATGGATAACAACACAAGATTAATGATACGAGATAAATATAGTTCTACAATCACACATCATCCATATTACATAAATAGGTTGTAGCTCAACACATAGTTTCACAAGAATAGATAAGGCACCATCCACAAACACGTTCAACAAAGATAAGAGGCTACCATATTACATAAAAGCCTAACACTCCCCTTTGGCATCAAGTGCCAAAAAGGGTAGGCCAAAGGAAGACCAAAGGTAGCAAAAACTTAGTAATCCTCATAGTCTTCATCGTCATCTCCATCATCACCATAGTCACCGCCCACACCCTTGCCATGCGGATGAGAAGATGTAGAAGCACCGACAAAAGGTTGGGAAGTGCTACCCTCACCAGGATAGACGCCCTGACCGGAGTAAGGCGCACCAAAGATGGCCTCAAAGCCATACTCAGCAGCAGGAACAGCATGATAAGCAGAGGGACCTCCATAGGTTGGCGCACCATGAGAATAGCCGCCATAGCCATGATTACTGGGAGGGAGCATAGCATGAGAAGCTCCACCAAGATCAACATCCGGAGCTATCAGATCAACTGGAGCCTCAAACTCATCAAAAGGACGAAGCGGAGAGGAAGGCGGAATGTTGAGGTGCTCCTCAATCCAACGAAGACGGCGATCCTCCTTTTCAGCAGTGTAACAAAAGTATGAAAGAAACTTCTTGAGCAAGGAGCTTGAACCACCCCGTTCTTCACTAGGCCCACGACGCGCCGAAGAGGAGCGACGAGGCGATGAAGAAGCCGATGGAACATCAAATGCAGCCTCCTCTTCCTCTGCTTCCTCATCATTATCACCAGCACCAGCACCATCACCGCCATGAGTCTTGACCGTCAAGTTCCGTACACTATAGGTAGCATGCTTCATGTCATAGTTGAACCGACGGCCAACCACTTGCTCAATGACATGCATAAGATAAGGAGCATATGGAAGTGACTTGTGGGTATCCTGGGATGCCTCAATGATTTTGCCCCACATGAAGCGAGACACACTGAACCGCCCACCTTTGGGACCAAAACGAACCAAGAGCTTTGGAGCATCATTTTGAATGTGAATTGAATCTCCGATCTTTGGGTCAATGGTGAGGCGAAGCATATTGTTCAACACATAGAAATAAGGCCTCAGATGTGCAGACTTGAAGTTGGCATGCTTAGCTGCTATGTACATGCCTGCTTGCACAAGATCCTTGGTGGTGATCCCACTAGCATATATGTCATGGATATCCGGAGCCTCATGGTCAAGCTTATCAAACCCCAAGAGTCTAGAGAAAGTGACAAAGTCACAGCAGTAGTGAATACCTTGGGTCATGAAATGAAGCACATCATTGGGGCGATCAGCATATAGAGTGGCCCAAAACTGACAAAGCACCTTAGTGTTTCAATCCTTGACAAAAGTCATTAATGGGAGCAGACGCCACTCAGCGAGCCAGTCAATCAACTCATCAATCTTAGGATGATTGTGCCTTTTCAGAGAATCAAGCAACACGACCTTGTGAATGAAGAGAGGAGGATAGTGGTGCTCACCATCATGATAAAGCATAAAGTTGTAATAGTCAAACTGAAATTGAGACCAGAAACGCTCCTCAAGCCCTTCACACTTGACATATTCATATGGATTGTCTGCACGCATGGTCCTCAGATGTGGAGTCCTTTTCCTGTAATCCATTGGATAGGTAGGAGTGAAGCTGGCAACAGTTGCAGGACGCTTAACTCGAGCAGTGAGTTTGTCATGCATAGGAAGTTGTCGAGGCGGAACGCCAATGTGAAGTGGTGACTTAGCAACCACTCGAGGATTGATAGCACGACCCTCAATGAGAACATCTAAGGTAGGAACCTTGTTGCGAACAGTGACCCGATGACGAGGAGGGGGAACATCGACGGACCCCATGGGATTTGATACTGCAGCGCACCGAGCGGCCTCACGATCCTCTGGATCGGTGGGGATAGGGGCACCATAAGCAGTGCTACTGCCACGGCCGCGAACAGCGCGACCATCACCGGCATCACCGGATGCCGAATGAGAACGGCGAGAGGGATTCCTCCGACGACCGTCCATGCTACAGAACCAACAAAAGAGAGGGGAAAAATATGAGTCATGTAGAGAAGCGGAGAGACTTGCTCGAGATGGCGAGACAGGGGGAAGAAGACCCTGCGTAGGGGCCGGTAGTACCGGTCGGCGACCGGTAGTACCGACGCCACTGTGCAGAGGCACTATCCCTCCAAAAATCGCCAAAGCGAGCAAATCAAACGCACAAGAAGCATTCTACTACCATTAGAACCCCTATTGGACTGAGCAAATGCAAGGATTTGGCCTAGAACAAAGTACATTGAGAGATCGGGCATGAAGCACCATGTACCTTGCTACTCGAGGAGAAGAGACAAAATCCAAGCAATGGGAAGCCTCCTTGCAAACACCACCACCACCAAAAGAATCACCACAGCCTGGGGAACCTTTCCACCAAAGGGATTTGAAAGGGAAGGAGGGAGGAGGGAGATCAGGTGGGGAGGGTGAGAGCCACCGACGAAAGGATAATGTCCCAAGAGACTAGGCCCACGCGGTAAAAAGAGTCCCGCGAACCGCTGCCAGCCGACCGGTAGTACCGACTCCCAATCGCTACCACCGGTGGAGCACCGGTACTACCGGTGAGCCACCGGTACTACCGGTTGGCTAAAAAAATAGCCACGCACTGTCACACCCAATTTTAAGAATAAAATTGAATGTGAGTAACTCATGTGTGCCCAGGGATCAATCACACACATAAGCTGACAAATCTTTAAACAGTACCATCACTGAGTGCTTATTACATCACGAATAATATTCTTGAACAAAACAGCGGAAATAAAGATAACTCTCGCGACGAAGCTCCACTTCACAGGGAACGCCGACTGGTTGACCACTAGCCTAGTACTTCTCACGGTAGTCTTCAAAGCCATCTGAAGGGGTTGAGAAAGCAAGAGTGAGCACTTAAAGTACTTAGCAAGAGTAACATAGGGTTATGAAGCTCAAAGGCTGACACTGTCTGTACTGCGGTTGCTTTTATCTTGGTCAAGTTTTACCAACACTTAGCTTTAGTTATGCTTAACCCAATTAATAACCACATGATAAAATTAGTAACAACATTAACAATTAAACATTAAACAACATGATCATCTACACTGTGAGTTTTCCAGGCCGCTCGTGACCGTGAGCACGACTATCATGATAGATTTACACTCTGCAGAGGTTATACACTTTACCCACAAGCCATGTTGCCCATATGCCCGGGTTTATAACTTCCATAACACTTCTAAGGTGAGTGGGCAGGGAACACTATGAAGTCTTTCAAAAGTCTTCCCAACATGTTGTCAGACCCTACGGACCCAAGGGCAAGGGGTATGTAAAGCCCCTACTCGATGGTACCTTTCGAAGCGGTAACCACCCTAGGACATGCCCTACAACCAGCTCGGCAATGGTGCCTTTCACAAACTGCCAACATGCTAGTACGGATCTTCATACTTGACTAAAGCCAGAGCCATTATAGCACTCATGGTTGCATTTAAGTCTCAGCTTTTGCCCTACAGTGGGGTCCTATTCCATGTTGCTATAAAAGCCAACTTTATCTCATTGTTGCATATATCATTAATCAACATTCGATTCAATATTCATCATATAAAGCATAGCAAAGCTACCCATATGCATAGAAACCCATGGTGACAAGGTAAAAGGATAAAAAAGCTATGGTAAAGATCTAAATAGGAATCAAATTAGACACATGCAATATGACTAGATGAATTAGGGTAAATAGGTAACAAGGATGATCCCATGTTAAACTTGCCTTGATCATAAAGCTCCTGGTGATCCTGATCTGCTGCAAAGAACTCTTGCTCACCGAAAATCTCACCGGCTGTACTCGATCAACATCACCACGCAATCATCCGAACAATCATACACGAAGCAATAAAGATATGATCAGAACATTACACCATAAACAATAAAGAGGCTTTGAAAAGATTATAAAACAGATCTATATTTTACTACGATCACAAAGACGCGAGAATCACGCTAATCGGATCTAAAGCGAAGAAGTTATAGATTAAACAAGATTTTGAAGAGGGCAAGATTAAAGCATTAACAAATTAATTTACTTTGATTTTCAAAAGTAATTAACATAGGTGAAATCTATACTACTGGATAGAGCATAAAATTACGGATCTCACGCAACTTGAACGGATCGATTTGGATTTAAAACGAGCAAAATATAGGCATTTGAAAATCAGTGGCAAAACTGTAATTAGGGTTTTTATTTTAAAACCGAATTAAATAGATCTAAAAAGGGAATATGCTTTCAAAAGGGGAAAGCGCATTGCTGGAATCCGTCTTAGGACTGCGGGTTGAGGACTAGAAAAAGGCAGGGACTCTTTAGCAAAAAGACCAGGCGAAGGGGTATGGCTGGCTCTGGTCCGTTGGATCTGATATGGATGGATCAGATTAGATCAGGGGGAAGAGAGGCGGCGCAGAGGCCGGAGTTGGGCGGCGCACGGCGGCGACCATGACCGGTCGAGCCCGAGCTCGACGACGGGGGTCGATCTGGAGCTCCAGTGCTCGGTTTTCAACTCCGAGGGCACCGGGAGATCGAGGAGAGGGAGGCGAACTCGCATGAGAGCTCGGAGGGGGTCGAGCACGGTCGGGAAGGCTCGACGGCGCGGAGCAGCGGCGGCGAAGGCTCTGCGCACGGTGGCGCGAGGTGGTTAGAGGCTCGGGTCCTCAATCCGACCGGGAAAGAGGTCGGGGAGCAAGAGAATGAAGCCGCGAACCCATCTAGGGCACTGGCAAGGCTCGATCGAGGGCGGAGGACGACCATCGACGGAAGGCAGTGGCGGCGGAGCCCCTGTGCACGTTGGCACGGTCGAGCAGAGCACGAACGAGAGATAAAAGAGAAGAGGGAGGTGTTCCGCGGACACGCGCATGCGATGCGAGGGTCGGGGGGAAACT